>OY856414.1:527999042-528637375 GCA_963693085.1 Alisma plantago-aquatica | reverse complement strand
CTGAGGCACGAAGGTTAGATCCTCTTAGCCACCATTCTTCCTCTCCACCTACTCCTTGAGCATTTATGCATTCCCCTTGCATTTATGCTCTCCACCCATCATTTCCACCTTATTTCCACCTTGGAAACCTAGATTTCTAGGTTTTCTTCCATAATCCCCCATATCTTCGTGCCCATCTGCACCTTTGGAGGAGGGAGGATGTCCACAAGCAGTTAGGAGTTGAAGAGGGAGGCTTCTTCCACGACCTCCATGATGTTTCTTCCCCTTCTTCCCCATTCTTTTTCCATTTCATTGATTATGTGTAGCTAAGCCCCTAGTGGTGGGTTGTTTGGGGCTAAAATGTGACTTTGATACCATGTTGGGGGGATTTTGGCTTGTAATGAACTCATTTTTATCTATGATGATTGCTCCATGCTTTTGTCTCTTATCCCATTTCCATGCTTATGATTTATGATTTTTGCTATTAATTGCTTATTTGATAGTGCTTGATGATACCATGTTTCTATGAGAATTGGGATGCATGTGGAAATCTTAGGTGTGACTCCTAGGTCCCAATATAGGATCCCTAGCTAGTCCCCTTTGTTCCTACATGCCTAACCCCTCTCCTACTACTTGGTATGAGACATAAGTTACTAGTATAAGTGCAATTGATGTGATTGCCTAGGGTGTTCTAAAGGCTAGAATAGCTAGTAGCATGAGGTCAAATACCCTCATCTCTACTCCCATCTCTACCCTCAACCCTTAATTGTTTAATACCACTTATCCTAGAAACCTAGATTTGGCCAATCTTATTAGAATTACACCTAACCCTAGTCTTCCACTAATAGTATAGGGTACATTCTAATATCATTTGCCTTATTGTTTGATTTGGTAATCCAGATGAAAGATGATAATCATGCTTTCCCAATAACCTCCGCCAAATAATATTAAAGTTACATCCCCAAATGGCCGACCTGCCTTAATAATCTTGTTTAAAACTCAACTTGCTATGTTTGCTTGCTTATGCTAGTATAGTCTAGTTGTTCTTGCTTAACCTAGTCAATTGCTCAGTTTTGATAGTTAGGGTTAATTTAGATCTTTTCTTGCTTTAGTGGTTAACTTAGTTTCTAAATTGCTTCTTGCTCCTCTAGTGTAGTGTAACTTACCTTTGCTCTTGGTTAGTTAGTTGGTTAACCTAGATTATTAAACTTGCTTGTTTAAGATAACTTAGGTTCAATTCTGCCCTTTCTTGCTCGTTCGCTTAGATTAATCACAAAACAAACCCTTTTAAACCCTTCAACCCCAATCTCCATACTAGGAACATAGCCAACACTAACATAGCTCTAGTGCCCCCTCTGTCCCTGAGGATTGACCCCTACTCTTGCCAATCACCTATACTACAATAGTACCATGTGCGCTTGCAGTTGACCTATTTGGTATTATGATCGACCTGGTTAGGGCCAATATAAATTTTGAAAGATCCACACGTGTGTTCGAGTCTCGTGGAGTGCATCTAGTCACCCCTTGTTGGATAGTATGTACACCTATGGCTCGACGCACCAAGCTTTCTGGCGCCATTTTCGGGGATAGAGGCGCTCGGCATAGCTAGTTAGTGTATCTTAGACTTTCCTTTTACACTCATCATTGCTATTCTTTATTCTTTGTTCACTTTTGCATATTGCCATTCTAACTTGGTTTCTTATTGCTTGTTTGTGTATTGTGGAGGTGACAGTTGTGCATGTGCCACACACGTTCCACTTGTACCGACTTGGTGTTGTATGACCCCGAGATAGGTAGAAGGAGATGCCAAAGTTGCTGCAACCAACACCGAGAAGTCGATATGGCAGACAACAACCCTCATGTGGATGCTCAACCACCTCCACCATAGCCCCACCACCCACTCCATGAGTATTTCACCCCGAGGAACTACAATTCCCCATTGCCACCCTAGTTGACCAAATGATGGGTGAACAGTTCTCCATTCCACCCACACTCCTTGGACTCCTCCCCAGTTATTATGGGATGGAAAATGAGAATCCCTACCATCACATCGATGCATTCCTTGAGACGTGCTCCACTTTTCGTATCCCCACCGCCACTGAAGACTCCATTTGGAGAACCCTCTTTCCGTTCTCCCTAAAAGAAAAAGCTAAAGAGTGGTATGTTTCGAAGCTTGGTAACCTGGAATGAAGTCAAGAATGAATTCCTCAAAAAGTTCTTCCTAATTTCTAAGCTAAACTATATGAGAAGATGCATCACTTCGTTTGCCCAAAAAGAGAATTAACCCTTCCACAAGGCATGGGAGAGGTTCCAAAAACTTCTCCACGACTGCCCCCACCATGAAGTGACATTTTGGCAACTAGTTAAAGCCTTCTACACCGGGCTTGAATAATAGAGCCAAAACAATGTTGACTCCTCATGTAGAGGTTCTTTCATGGCAAAGACACCCGAGAAATCATGGCCTTTGTTCGAGCATCTTGCTAAAAACTCCCACCATCGGGTTTCTACAAAAGAGGAGCATTGCGACCAAAGCTACATCCCTCCGCCTTCTTTAGTAGCTCCAGCCCACAACGTTGACGACCACGATATGATAAGGATGATGGAGGATATTATAAAGATGATGTAGAACCACGATGGTGGTTCTCCTAGCCAACCCACCATGGAAGTTGATTCTGTTGATGAAGAAGTGCATGCCTTGCACTCCTTTGGCGGCCGAAACAATCAAGGCCCCATGTCCAACACCTATACTCCTGAGTAGAGGAACCATCCAAGTTTCTCTTGGAAGCAACAAAATGAGGATGGGCAAGGACAAGGGCAGTTGAGGCCATGTTATAGTTTAAAGTTTAAAGAGGAGGTTCTTGGAAAATTAAGAAGTTTGGATGAGGTGAAGAAGGATATGAACTCACATGGGCAGTCCATCAACCGCCTTGAGCAAAGACTGGATCAGATCTCTCTCTCTCTTTCAAGGAGGGAAGAAGGAAGACTTCCGTCTCAACTGATGCCCAACCCAAACAATGATGGTACTTTCCTAAGGAGCACTCAAAGTTCATATGCTCTGCCATCATACCAAGCACTGCTAAACCCCCATGCTCCACGACTTCCTCAGGTACATCTTAACTACCAATATGCTCCACCTATGCAAGGAGTGGGATCCCATAGGGATCCACTCCCTACTAAAAATAAAGAGGGTAACATCCACCAACAAATTTTTTTCTCAAAAGGGGATGAAACCAAATTTATTTAACATGATTGTATCATAGCATAAGTAGTAGTGGAATTGAAATATATATCTAACCATTACAAGGCAACTTATCATACTAACTTTCACCATGCAGGGTGACATAAAGAAAAACTAACTACATATGTAGATCTAGATGAGGATCACCTAACAACTTCAAGCAGGGTCTCCAAAGAAGTCAACTATCCTTGTTGTGGTCCAGGTCCTCCTAGATCTCCTCCCCCTTGTCCAACACCTGGGGTTGGAAGCATACCCAATAAAAGGAAAAGAAAAGAGGATATAAGCAAAACGCTGGTATGAACATGCTAAAAAGGAATTGAGCATTATATATCAGGAAAAGGTACAACATGTAGAGAAGGCTTCCCATGCAAAAAGATAAGAACTACCCAAATCAGGCATAAAAGGAAAGAATCTCAAACATATGATAAAAGGAATACTTGCCATTAAAACAATAATAAAAGTGGTGCCACAAAAGCACATGTAATATCTTTAGGGAACAAAACCCATAACAACCTGCATCTAGGTGAGATAAACATAGCACTAGAACAACATAAATAACAATTGGCGTCCAACCCTCATAAAGTTGAAACCTGATAGAGAATGGCACATAACCAAACTCCCAATATATTTAAAAATTGGGCCAACCCCCATAAAGTTGAAACCCAAGTATGGGGCACATAACCACCATCCCAAAATAAACAATAAGGGCACATAACCCAAAACCAATGCAAATTATATTACTCTAGGGCACTGATTCACGCAACATGCTTAATAGAGGGGCAAGTAAAAAGGTATAGTCAGATTTACAATTTAATCACCACATAAGTGATCATCATAAACAATCACCTCAAAGTGTGCATATAGTAACAAATTGAGTTCCATAATTAACAAGGCATAATAAAGATTCCAAAAGAAAGTCAAGAAGATATTATGATCACAAGATCAGTTACAAGTAGGGTACTTCACATGAAGCATCATTTTCAAAGGGAAAAGATATGGTTTTTAGTTTATTGTCCATTGGACCAAGAGAATGAAAATTTAGGTTATTGCTCAATAAAGAAAAATAGGAGATGCTAACATACCTCTCACTAAGTCTTAATCAAAACACTTTCCAAAATCTGAAGCAAGATTAGAGTCCACTTGTCCTATTATAATTAATTCCGTTGTCCCCGGCAACGGTGCCAGAATTTGACGTGGTCAATTATCACGCTAACAAATTCACTCGGGGTTGAAATTCCAGAGGTTTTACCAAAACCTTGTGTAATAATACCACCCGCAAGCAGTCAGGTCTTATTGTAGTATAGTTAAGGATCGAATCCCAAAGGATAACATTTTTAAGAATCATTGCTAGTCGAGTCTTGTTCAATTAAGACTAATATTTAAAACAATTAGTTGATTTGAGGTTAATTAAACTAAGTGCAGGAAAGTAAAGATAAGTATTAAAGTTGATCTAGATTAATGATATGGAATCACTGGGATGGTCCCGGGTTTCACCACTACTACACATGTAAATACATCCAAACATCAAACATCCATGCAAGATATAACCATCCAAATGGAGCAGTTACAAAACTCCCCATACGGGCGTTAGGCTTCCATAAACATCAACTTAGGTATCATATGTCTTGTCACCATCCAGATCACTCACTTACAGCTCTGAAGATACAGATATCCAATTGAAACTGGGGCCCTCCATGAGGGATGTTTAGGCCACAGAAGCGTCACTGTGGGCTAGATGACTCGTCCCCTCATGGATCATACACTTACTACCTCAAAGAATTCTATCAGAAGTTCTCATCAAGGAGTCAACCATGCTAATTGACAAGCAAGTAGGCAATTAATCTACAAGCAAACATTGATGATTAACAACGAAGATACAGATATCCAACTGAAGTTGTGGCCCTCCCCGAGGGATGTTTAGGCCACAAAAGCGTCACCGTAGGCTAGATGGCTCGTCCCCTCATGGATCATACACTTACGACCTCAAGGAATCTCATTCTATTTCTAGTTTGGGAGTCCACCTCATTAATCGACATTCTACCCTACATATAGAAGTTCTCTCAATATAGAGAAGAATAAGATAAAAGCAAGCAAGTAATCAATCTACAAACATAAATGATTAACAACGAAATGAAAAGTTATATACATTGCCATGGAATGTTTAATAAGAGAACATGCTTGCATGGGCAGCGGCGCTAGTCCCTTCACCCCAGCAAAAATGAACTACTCGCTCATGATGCGAAAAACAAGAAGAGCAAGAGAGAGGGAATATTCCGCCATGAGTATGATGCAGAAGGTGGTCGCAGCTCGGTGAAGATGATGTGGCCTTCTCCGTCGTGTCGAAACAGATCTGGACGAAGAGGAGGAACCACCAAGGCAGACAGGGCAGATCTTCTTCTCTACCTTCTTTCTCATCTTGACCTCCTTGCGCACAGCAAGAGGAGCAGCATGCGGAGTGGCAATGGTATGGAGGTACATGGGATCAAACCTGTGGTTAGGCAGCCTGTCGTCATGCTGAATTCGATGCCCAAATGAGGACCCTGCTGGTCCTATTTATAGGCTTGGATGGGGTCTTCACGATTTGGACACAGTTGCAATTTTTACAGTTTGCTTTAACGGTTTTGGAGATCGTTTAGTCTTCTTAATGGTCTAGGACTTCATGTCCAAACGGTCTTTGAGACTGATTAATAACTTCATGGTCTATCTTGAACCGGTCTTCATTTTCCCTGCTCTTCATGGTCTTGCTCTGATCATCCATACGGTCTTGTTCTAATCATCCAAACGGTCTTATTCGTTCTCTAGCAGTCTAGTTATGCAAACGGTCTTGAAGACCGGTGTGTTCCAATCAGTTTGGAGACTGATCGCTGCTTCACGGTCCTTGCATGTCATCCAAACAATCTTCCATTGATCTGTTGTCCATTCGATCTCATGCCCAAACAATCCTTGTAGACCGGTGAAGGCTATACGGTCTAGAACCTTGGCGTCCAAGCGGTCTTGCTAGTGAAGGCCATACGGTCTTAAAGACCATTTGCTACCACACGGTCTCGAAACCATGTGGAGGGAAGAATCTAGGAATGTGAGAGGGGGGGGCACGAGAACGACGGGGTTAGAGAAGGAGAAGGCGGGAGCAGTGCAGGACGTCGACGATCGCAGGTTGCTGGTAGGCGACAAGGGCACTGGGCATTGTGGAGGAAGGCAGCGCAGAGGTGATCGCTGATGGTGAGCAGCGACGTCGATGATGTCACGGGAGTTGCAGGTCGGGATGAAGATGCAGCAGGTGGCACGATGGTTTAGGGTTATGAAGAGAAGGTGAGAGGACAATGGAAGAGGAAGGATGGAGGTGGAGTGCCAACCAGTCTTGGTGCGAGTGGGGGCTCCATGCGGTTTGAGGGTCGTGAGGACTCTCACGGTCTTGAGAGCGTGAGAAGGGGAGACCGTATGGATGCAGACCGTTAGTGAAATCGTTTGGAGAAGGAAGGGCTAAACCGTATGGAAAAAGAAGCACAAGACCATGTGGGTAGGTGAACGAGAAGCGTCGATCCACGATCTGATGGTGTGGAAAGGGTCGCGGTTTGAGACATGTGGATGAATGGCTAAGACTGAGAGGTCAAAACCGAATGGTCTGGATTGATTGGTCAAGACTGTTTGGTCAAGACCAAAGCTGAGAGGATCTTGAGTGAAGGTAAGTTCCAGCTGATGGTTCGACCTCATCATATCCTGCATAAAATCAATATAGAAATTTAGTCAATAACTCGACAAATGAATCAATTAAGTAATTTTTCATTTTGGAATATTTAGTAGATGAAAGTGAAATCATTGAGTCAAAATGGGCCCCAGATGGTGACTTAAAATCATGATGAAAATGCATTCATCAAAACACCCCGAACTTAAATGTTGTTCATCCTCGAGTAACACAAAATCTGAAACAGTCATCAGATGAATACTTTCAAGTCATTTGATTGCCTCATCTTCACATCACGATTGTTTCCTTTTTACTTAGCATGACTAAGCATCTCAGCTTCCTAAAATCACTGAACACATCTTACCATATCTTTGTTCCTGAGTTTTCTTTCCAACGTCATTTCCTCCTCACTTTTTCCAACAACAAGCATGTCAAAGAGTTTTGTATGAGTCCAGAGGTACCCGTAGAACAACAAGTGTACACTTGATCTGACATGGGTGTATTTCACGATAGTGGAGGCATTCATTATGCCTTTGGGTAGAAAAGGGAGTGAATGGTGGTATGGATGGAAGAAATAAATCTCTCCTCTATTCTACTTGAGATTTTTATTTTATGATTGAATTTTTTTGTGTGAATCTCTCCTCTATTCGACTCGAGATTGCATTTTCTTTTTGTGTGCACATTGGCATCTTTTCTTGGTGGTGCACCCCTATTATTTTGTGAGGGGTATGGAAGAAGCGGATATAGAGGGAGGTGGTGTGCCACCCCGAACTTAGGGTTTGGAATTATTTTGCTATTTTTGTTTCTTTTTGACGGATGGAGGGGTACAAAGATGATAGAAGAAGTGTAGAAGAGAGTTCAGATCAGAATGCAAAATGATTTATAATTCAGTGCACCAGGTCATTCTCTTTATTGTACTCTGCTCAAATAATGACTTGATGAGGATCTAGTGGGGGTTCCATTTTGTTGTTCCACTAGTCAGTTATGAAGCACGTGTTTGATCCTTATCAGTTCAAAAGACACTTTCCATTTTTGTAGAAGGATCATGATGTTAGGATTCATAAGCTTCAAAAGATTATTTCAATCAATAGGCTAGTTTCAAAAAATGGTCTTTTTGAGGATCTGCTTTGAATAAGGAGGGTATAATGATTCAAAAAGCATAGAGAGAGAAACTAGCCAGCTAGGTAATGACTTTTGTTGAAACAAAAAGCATCAAAACTTCATCAAGTTTCTATACAATACTACTTTTAAAATTTGCAAATTTTTGAAAATTTTGCTCAAAAATGCAACAATGAAATCTTAAGTCTGAAATAGATAGGAGTGGGTGGAAATTATAGTACGTACCACCCACTCTCAACCCCAAACTTAGAAATTTGCTCATCCCGAGCAAACTCTAAGTCCGAGATGGAGGGGAAAATTCATGCCGGTTGGACCACCAGATGTGGTTGTGTTCCAATCAGCGTGTGTCCTCCATCTAAAAATCTCAAAAATGAAGACTAATCAGAACTTAAGATAGCATCTCGCGATGCAATTTTTAAAAGTAAAAGCAAAATTATTGATCGGGTTGCCTCCCGACAAGCGCCTTTGTTTTACATCGATGGCTCGACGTGATTCCTTCAATTTTCTGGTGGATATGTTGGATTGGTGAGATCCATCATTGCTTCGGTGCCTATGTCGGATGAGGTGAAATATCTCTTCAAGTGTTGACCATTGGCCACATATTCATCTGACTTTTCACTCCATAAAGAGAAAGCACCATATGGGTACATGCTCTTGACAATGTAAGGTCCAGACCAATGAGAACAGAGTTTCCCTGGGAATAACTTTAGTCTTGAGTTGAATAATAGAACTTGGTCTCCTACTTGTATGCCTTTTCTTTTCAGACGACCATCGTGCCAAAGCTTGGTGCGCTCTTTGTAAATTTGTGCATTCTCATAAGATGTCATCCGGAGTTCATCCAGCTCCTGAAGTTGTAGAATCCTGGCTTGGCCAACTTTCTTCATGTCAAAATTTAGCTATTTTATTGCCCACCATGCTTTGTGTTCAAGTTATACAGGTAGGTGGTATGACTTTCCATAGATTAATTGGAATGGTGTGGTTCTAAGAGGAGTTTTAAAAGTGGTTCGGTAGGCCCATAAGACGTCATTGATTTTTACTGACCAATCTTTTCAATTGCGACCTACTGTCTTTTCTAAGATAGCCTTGAGTTGGTGGTTAGAGACCTATACCTATCCACTTTATTGTGGATGGTAGGGGGAGACTACCTTGTGTGTTACACCATATTTCCTCAGCAATGCTTCAAAGCTTCTTTCCAGGTAATGAGAACCTCCTTCGGATATCACAGTGTGTGGGACTCCGAAATGGGGGAAAATAATATCTTTGAACATCTTGATGACAGGTTTGGAATCACTAGTGACGGTCAGCATGGCCGCTACCCATTTTGAGACATAGTCAACCACAACTAGGATGTAAGAAAATCCGTGTGAGGATGGGAATGGACCCATGTAGTCCACACCCCAAACATCAAAAATCTCGATTTCTTGCCACAGCTTGAGTGGCATCTCATCTCTTTTTGTTATGTTACCCATTCTCTGACATTTGTCACATTATAGAACAAATTTCTAGGAATCTTTGGATATGGTTGGCCAAAAGAAACCCAATTGCAAAACTTTCAAAGTAGTTTTCTTAGAACTCATATGGCCTCCAACTGGGCCAGAGTGACATTGTTCTAAAATGAGATGGGCTTCTTTCTCAGCGATACAACGTCTGTAGAGACCATCAACACAGAGCTTGAAGAGGGAGGGCTCATTCCAGTGATAATGCTTCACATCATGCATGAATTTGTTAAGTGTATTTATGGTGCATTTAGGGTGTATGACACCAGCAACGAGATAATTCACATAATCCGAGTACCAAGGGGTTGCTTTTGAAACTTTCATAAGTTGGTCGTCCGGAAGAGAGTCATTGATTGGGATCTCTTCAATGTCCATGGTGTGGATATGAATCAAGTGGTCTACCACAATATTTTTTGTACCTTTCTTATCTCTTATCTCCAGATCAAATTCTTACAAGAGGAGAATCCATCTGATCAATCTGGGCTCTGCGTCTTTCTTCATGAGGAGGTAACAGATAGCAGAATGATCTGTGTAGACAATGACTTTATAGCCCATGAGGTAGGATCTAAACTTGTTAAAGGCATACACGACTGCAAGGAATTCCTTTTCAGTAGTTTCATAGTTCCTCTGAGCTTTGTCGAGGGTTTTCGATGCATAGTAGATCATATAATGTTTCTTTTCTATACATTATCCTAAAACCGCACCCACAACGTAATCACTGGTGTCACACATGATTTCAAATGGGTGATCCCAATCGGGAGCTCAGATGATGGGTGTCGTTGTAAGAGTGTGCTTCAGGTTGTTGAAACTCTTGACACATTCTTCGTCAAAATGGAAATCAACATTCTTTAGCAACAAATTTGTCATCGACTTGGTTATCTTGGAGAAATCCTTTATAAATCATCTGTAAAAGCCTGCATGACCGAGGAATGTGAAAACTTCTCTTACATTTGTCGGGATAGAGAGTTTGGTAATCACTTCGATTTTCTCTATGTCTACTTCGATCCCTCTACTGCTGACTCTATGGCGAAGGACAATGGCTTCCTTTACCATAAAGTGGCACTTCTCCCAATTTAACACAAGATGTGCTTCTTCACACCGTTTAAGGACAAGGGAGAGGTTCTTCAAGCATGAGTCGTATGAATCTCCGTATATAGAAAAATCATCCATAAAAACTTCCATGATAGTTTCAGTGGGACCAGCGAATATGGCTACCATGCAACATTGGAAGGTTGCAGGCGCATTGCAGAGACCGAATGGCATCCTTCTAAAAGTGTATGTTCCAAATGGGTAGGTAAAAGTTGTTTTCTCTTGGTCATCTGGATGTATAGGAATTTGATAGAATCCAGAGTAACCATCAAGATAGCATAAATATTCTTGATGAGCTAGCCGTTCTAAGACTTGGTCAAGAAAAGGCATCGGGAAATGATCTTTTCTTAACACCTTGTTCAACTTCCTGTAATCAATACACATCCTCCACCTAGTGACTGTTCGAGTGGGGATGAGTTTGTTGTCTTCATTTCGTATCATAGTAGTTCCACCCTTCTTCGGGACAACATGCACGTGACTTACCCATGGTTAGTAAGATATCGGATAAATGATTCCAGTTGTGAGCAGTTTAATGACTTCTTGACAGACTACTTCCTTCATGTTTGGATTAAGCTTTCTTTGATGTTCCATGGTTGGCTGGTGATCTTCCATCAAGGGGATTTTGTGCATGCAAAGTGCTTGACTCACCCCGATGAGATCACTCATCTTGTAGCCAATGGCTTTTCTTCTTTCCTTTAATTCTGTCAGGAGTTTATCTTCTTGTTCGGTTGTTAGGTCAGAATTTATAATGATTGGACAGACCTTGAGATCATCCAGAAACATGTTGTAAGGACCCTGACCTTCGTTTAGGGTTTACCCTATTTGTTTTGCTTAACCTTGATGGTTTGATGCTTGCTAATCACCTCTAGTGGTGATTAGGGTTTGGTTGTGCTTTGTTGAGAGTTGGAGGTGCTACTTGCAGATAACCCAAGTCTAGGGTTTTGTGGGCAAGTTTGCCACCTTGTGAGGTGTTCCTTTCTCTCTTTGCTTCCTCTAGGGGTGAGAGGAAGGCTTGGGCTCGTTGCTTGAGTCCTTTTGGGCCTGGTTGAGTTTGTTTGGACCTTGAGGTGCCTTGTTTGGGCTTGGTTGAGCTTTGTGTCGACCTGGAGAGGTGTGTGTCGACCTAGAGGTGAGTGTGTCGGCCAACATGAGTGTGTGTCGCCCATGGTGCCTTGTGTGTCACCCATGATGCAAGTGGTTGTGTCTACCATGCTCTTTGGCCTAGCCTTGACCTCGTTTGTGTCACCACTAGTGGACACTTGGAGCTTAATGCATGCATGTGGAAATGACCTTAGACAAGTGTATAAGGCTTGCTAGAGTGGTGGCTTGAGCTCTAGGACAAGTGTCCTTTGGGTGGGCGACACCTTGCTTGGATCTACCTTGTTTTCTCCTCCCTTTCCTTCTATATAGGTGGTTCTTTCCCTTGCTTGGAGTTCCTTTGATCCTTTAGTTTCCTTCTCCACCTTGAGTGCACGACACTCCCTTCTTCCTTTGCTTGTGTCGGCCGACACACCCCCTTGAAGGAGCAAGTGGTGTTCGACATCCCTGAAGCTTGGAGCTCTTCTTCTTCCTTGGAGCTTGGAGCTTAAGGCGGGTTGCATAATTTCTAACCCTAACTACATTATCTCTTGCTATGATCTTGTTTACATGTTAGTAGCTAGTTTCTTGCTTAGCTTTCATGTTGTCTGATCCTTGTAATCTAGGGTTTGTAGGTGAGCAATACTCCTTTCTCTCTCTGGTCTAGAGGAGTGAGTTTAATCCTCTAGTATCATGAGTAACACCCCTCTTTCTTGGTCGATTGAGGTGAGCTTGTATTCTAGTTGCTTTAGCAACACTCTCCTCTCACCATGGACTAGAAGGGTGAGCTCGGTTGAAGAGGACCTTGTTTTGGGTTGGTGTTTGTGTTGCCCGATGGGTGATAGGTGGTGTGCAAGACCTCTCTTTCTTGGTTGATTGAGGTGAGCCATCCCCTTGACCCTCTAGGGTTTTGAGTACCTTGTGCTTGAGGAAGAAGATGACCTTGTTGGACAATATCTCTTGTCTTAGCTTGTTGGGCGACACGTTTGCTCTGGTGTTGGGCGATAGGCCAAGTGGGGTTTGTGTTGGCTGACAGGCCTTGTTGGGCGATAGGTTGAGGTGTCGGGCGACACCCCTGGCTCTTGTGATGGGCGTCACAACCCCTTGCTTTGCTTGTGTCGGCCGTTAGGCCTTGACCTAGTTGTGGCACGTTTTGTGGAGGTGTTCTCTCTCTTAGTTATTGGTTTTGGTGGGCTGACCTGGCCGAGATGGGCGTTGCCCGATAACACAAGTGCCCGACACTCCTCCCCTGTCGTGTGTTACTCTTCCTTGTGACGTTGTGTCACGCGCTGGTTGCCTTGGTGGCAACGCAGCGTTGCTTCTTGCTCTCTTATCTTCCGTTATGCGTTGTGTTTGGGTGAGGGTAGGTGGCCGTTACACCCCCCTTTAGTGAGGGTTGTGGTGATCTATAATGAGAGTTCTTGTTAGCCTTGTTGACAGATCCTTGTATCATGGAAATAACTAGTTGTGTACAAATACACCCTTGCCTAAACGTTGGTGACTCCTTGCTCACTCAATGATAGTGATGATGGTAATAGTAATGATAATGATGATGGTAATAGTAATGATAGTGATGATGGTAATAGCAATGATAATGATGATGGTAATAGTAATGATAATGATGATGGTAATAGTAATGATGATGATAATGGTAGTGGTAATGATAATGCTTGTTCTGTATATCCAACATGACTATATGCATGAAGTAATCATCTTGATTATTTGTATAATACTAATATGAGGATAAGCATAGATATGGTTTGCTTAATGATGTGTTTTATGCACTTGATCACCAGATAATGTAATATTGATAAGTATAGCATCTTGAATGTCATCTCATGATAGTAAGCATAGTCCTAATGTTGAAACTATGATTATTGTATACCCTAACCATGCAGGTGGTGCTTAGCCATGAAAAGGCTATGAGAAATATGTGATGAGTAACATCACTTTGATAATTACTCTGGTTGATGAGATTGCACATGTGATGTGATTGTTCCATGATGATGATGTAAGCCTTGAGAGGCAGTGGCAATGCATGATGAGGGATTGAGATCCCATGGTATGTGATGATCCTTGAGATGGATCTGGATGGTTGGCAAGAGGCCAAGTGATAACATGTGATGTTGGATCCTTGAGGTGGATCAGGTTGATGTGATTACAATAATAACATAATGTTGAGTTTATGTTGTTTACTTTCTGTTATATCTTGCATGTTATACAACTTGGTTGAATCTTGCAATCCATCTAAAAGATACTAAATAATCACAATGGAATATATCATGTAGTTGCCGTGGCCATAGATCCATCATCGTTAGGAATTTGGTGATGGTGAAACGGGTTCTCCTACGGGTTAACCCGGAGCGCATATTGTTGAATATGTGAGGTTGCTCCTAGCCTAAAGTGAGGAGGTAAGAGTGCAACTTCAGTTGTAGACTCCAGGGTGCAGATTCAAGCTCGTAGCCCATATATGTGAAGAGCGTGGAGAACATACCAATGGCTCAGGATATGTGATATAAGGAGCATGAATGCGTTCATGGATCAGAGCACGGTGAATAGACCCGTGGCTCAGTTTCACTAGCGCTGATACCTGTACCGAGGTGGGCTAGGAAGAGGGTAGCCTGACCCTGTGGCTAAGACCACTTCAGCATGAGACTGCAGTCCTGCTTGTGTTGTACTCGTGCACTGACCACGAGGTGGGAGGTTGTGGTGTCTGGCTCTTCCATGTGACCTTGTATGGCACCGGCTCTGGGTTTCGCAGCCGTCAGTTGGATTTGAACGGTACGATTCACTTCCTCAGGGCATAAGAACACATAATCCAGCCGTATAGTAGTTACTGCTTAAGGAAAAACACGGAACATTGGTTGAGGCCTTGTTTGTGTAGTTAACCAGTTATATCTTACAGTTACTTCTATATTCCTCTGGTTATGTGGAAATATATCTTATCTTGATAATCATGTTATATAGAAATATATATTATCTTGTCAATCATGTCACGTTGAGAGATACTTGGTTATATGCCTTTTGTACAGCTGGTAAGCTCATCGGTAAGAATAGCTTTGCTTTATGTAAACTCCTCTTGTTATACCTGTTACCAGCTATCTGCTGTTATAGCTTTATCTTCTTGAGGTTCTGTGGTTGCAGTGGGGATATATGTTTCCCGCTGGGACAATGTTCAATTGTCTCACCCCACTGGTTTACACCCTTTTTAGGTGGTCTAGCTAGATGTGGTGGTGGTCATGGTGTTGCGGCCGAGCAGCTAGACGAGCAGTAGAAGTCAAGTGATGGACATGCTACTGTTTTGGATGTTTTGTAGTAGAGTCTAGAGTCATCCCTGTACTCTCAGGTCCTTGGTAGTGTTTTGACGTTGTTTTATGATGAATGATCGTTGATGTTTTGTATATCCTGCTATTGGACAGATGTGGGCCTTTATGTATACGAACAGGTGGTGAACTCATGTGTTGGATAGATAGTTGTTTACTTAAGATGTGGACACATATCAGATCTCGTGTATGTATATATATGACATGTTTCCTTGCAGGATGAGGACTGGAATGTAATAGTTGCTCAGGTTATCAGCTTTCCGCAATCGGTTTTAATTAACCCATGTTTTCGATAATCTGTGGTTATGGTGATTTCTGCATGTTTTCATGTAACACCTCATTGTCTGTGTGATAATGGGATGTGTTGCCACACATGTACTTCAATCCCTTGGGTAGGGGCTTCATTTCAGGGGCTTCTAGTTTCTCTCTTGGTTCTTCAAAAACATTCACAACCCTGAGTTCCTCAAATTTGGCTTGAGGATCTTTTTCAGCAGTGTCAAGGTGGTGAACAAGATTTTTCATTTGTTCATCAACTGAACTTTATACATTTGGATTAGTCAGAGCCACTTCTAAAGGATATTCTTGTTCATAATCCTGTTGCGTGAGGAGTAACATCTACTCTATGCACTCAATCAAGTAGACTTCCTCTTGCATGCTTGGTCTTCGCATACTTTCAAAATCTTTGAACTCAAGAGTTTCTTTGGCTTGTCTAAGTAGTGAGGTTTCTGCTTCAACATCAATCAGAGCTCTTGCATTGGAAAGGAATGGACGACCAAATATGAGAGGGTATCTAGCGTCTTCTTTTATGTCCATAATGACAAAGTCACATGGAACATAGGAATCTTTGCCTATCTTGATAGGTACATCTTCAATGATTCCCAAGGGAAGAGTCACGGTGTTATCTGCAAGCTGTATGGTCATGCCAGTCGGGAGCAGTTCTGCAAACCCTAGCCTTTTACAAAGTCTAGGTGGCATGATAGAGATTCTAGCACCAGAATATGCTAATCATTTCTTACATGAAGAGTCACTGATATGGAATTAAATCCCAAAGGATCTTGGATCTTTCTGCTTCTTTGGCATCTTGCTCTGAATAATGTCGGAAGTGGTCATTCCTGACTTGACTGTCTCATATTCTTTAGTTATATACTTCCTTGTAAGGAGAGACTTTAAGTACTCTGTCCATGCTGGTATTTCAGCCAGTGCATCAAGAAAGGGTATATCAACATGAAATTTCTTCAAAGCTTCTTTACATTTTTTGAATCGAGTGTCAAGCTTTGTCTGCCTCAAACGAGCTGGGAAAGGTATACAAGGCTTGTACACTAGCCCGTCCAGCTTAAGTGTTTCTTCAGCTTTTGCAATGGTAGGTTCTTCAAAACTTGCTTTGTCTGTTTTATCAGCAGTTACTACCCTTTTTGGTTGGGACTCAGGTGTTGTAGAGTCTTGGACAACCAAAGAGTCACCCTCGTCAGTAATAACCACTGGTGTCTTGACGGGAGGATCAAAATAATCTTTTCCAAACCTGGTGGTGAAAATCTTCAGTTGTTCTGGGTGCTTAGGATTGTTCTCTGGTTGGCCAGTAAAGGTTCCAGCAGGTGGCTTCATGCTAACTGTAATTGAGCTAGTTGAGATTCAATAGCCTTCTAATGGGCTTGCTGGTTAGCTATCATAGTTTGCTATGAATGTAACATCTTCTCAATGGCTGACAACTTGTCATCAGGAGAGATGGAACTGGCTTGCTTTCCTTGTTGTTAATAAGGGACTTGGTTTGGATTCTGGAACTGGGAATTATTCTGATAATTGTTGTAGTTCCTGTTCTGAAAGTTACCCCTAAAGTTTGCTTGATTCCCAAAATTTTGTTGTTGGTTATAATGGAATCTTGGTGGGCCTTGTCACTGATTATTTGAACCAAGTTGTCGCAAGTTTTCTGCTCCTGAAGGATTTCTATATTGAAAACCAGGATAGTTCCTTTTCTGATTCGGATTGTAGTATCCTTGATCAAGGATGGTGTTGACATTATTAAGATTTTCCATTTGACCATTATCTCCTTGGCCATAAACGTTGCTTAGAGCAACATCATAGAGAGCATTGCAGGCTAGCATAGAATGATTGGTGCATTTACATGCTTCACAGAACAGTGTAGCTGACTTGATCTGTTCTTATTGTTGTGGGAGCGAGTGTCTTCTTTCATAGGCAGTAAGGGATGATTCAATATGGTCTTTCTTGGAAACTAAGAGTTTAAGGGTTTCAACGATAGACTTGTACTCAGGAATAACTTCAGCCATAGCTACCTTCAACACTCCTTTGCCTATAGATCTACCCCAAGTAGCTTAATTTTCAGCTCCATGGGTGAAAACCTTCCATGCATTATCATAACATTGACGCATGAAGTTTCTTCCAGATGAGGAGTCTAAGAATCTCTTGATATTGTCATCCAAACCCCTATAGAAGCTCTCGATGAGTTGATTCTTAGGAATGACATGGTGTGTACACTTGTGTAGAAGCTCCTTGTATCTTTCCCATGCTTCAACAAGAGATTCTCCAGGGACCTGAGTGAATATTTTAATTCGACCCCTAATTTCATAGGTGAGAGAAGGAGGATAGAATTTCTCTAGGAAGACATTTTGAAGTTGTTCCCAAGTGGTGATGGGTTCTCAAAGAAATCTCAATAGTACCGACAGTTTTACAGGTGACCGCAACTATAGAAGGCATCAGTAGTACTAATACCCTATCCTTAGTACCGACATAGTGGGATTCGGTCGATTTAGAAATTGTGTTTAATCTGATGGCCGACAATTAATGATGCACTAAGTCACTTCTATGACTTAGGGGGAGTTCGGAAAAACCTAATTATCATGTTCTATTCTATTATATGGCAGTCGAGAGAAAAGAGGGGATAAACCAGAGATGAAAGCCACATTCCAGGAGATTCAGGCACCTTCAATGGATGGATTTGCACCCTAAGGTTATCGAATCAGCACGTTCATGTGAAGGATTCATCTGAACCATCTTCTTCAGGGGTTCTTTTAGTTCTCTAAGGTTCCACACATTTTTCGTTTTCTCTATTATGTATTTGACAATGGGAATCATGCGAGGCTAAATCCCTTGTTCCTTAGGACTCGGGGCTATTATGCATTAATATATCTTTTTCTCTTAATTTCTGGACATAAATCTATGAGAACATTAGAAATTATCCATACTTGATCACCATAGGTAGTAATATAGATCGTTAGTTGCTTTGAGAGAGAAATTAAGGATTGGAAAACTCCTAGATTTACATATTTCATATTGCACCTTGAGGAAGGGCTTACAAATATGAAGAGAATAATCCAGAGATTTCGGTAAAGCACCTAACTAATAGCACAATTGCCAGGAGAGTGGGATAGGTATTAGGATAAGGTTCTGCACCATGACTGATTCAGACCACCACCTGAGACTCTGATTCCACCAATAGAACAACCATAGCAAGCATAGATGGTGGACGCAGTAGAAGAACAAACTATTTGGGAGAAGATCAAGGTGTCCTCCTTATTGGATCTAGGTCTCTAGAGGGGTGAATAGAGCTTCAAAATTCTCACAAGAATAGTTAGACCTTCAAATTATATCAATTGAAACCAAATGCTTAAGAACAATTTGATGTCCTATCTAACCAAGCATAGAAAGGATGAGAGAGATTGAAACATGCACATGGACAAGGTGGTTAGAGTGGTTCCAATCTCCAAACTAAGAGATAGTCAATCCACTACATAGAGAGGTCAACCTCAAGGAATTTGCAACCCATGTATACTTATATTCCATCATAAGAGATACAAGGAGACCACCATACATTCAAGGAATTACCTATTCAAGACAAGGGTTTTTCACCTACACAAAGACTTACCCACTTGATCAAGATGTCTTTACCCTTGAATAAGGACTTACCCACACTTGCATCAAGTCTTTGGCCTTGAAAAAATTACCCACTCTTCTTGAATATTTGCCTTGCCCTTCTCCTTCACCTGGATAAGATCTTCACCTCTTCTTCAGCCTTGAAGAAGACCATCAACTTCACCTTCACTTGGAGAAGCTCACTTCAACATTTTCTCTTTGAGAAAGGGGATTGGGAAGATGCAAGGAATGAGTGATTTACAAGTTAACATGGAGGTAGCTCTCTTACAACATGCCTACCTCACTCATGATCACGAAATGCTTTGTAAATGAGAGAGAGAAACGAGCTCAAAGGGTTATAACACACTCAACTATAGAAAGGACCAAGGATAGCGTGAATGAGAAAACTTGGAATGAACTCAATGGGGTCTATTTATAGTTGGGGGTGTTCCTTTGAGTGTGGGATCACTTAAGAATGAAAAATAGCCGTTTTACAACTTGCAAGATACTTTTGTTTCTAACAACTCTCCAATGGTTGGAATCACTTTTTCTGCATTTTCCATATAGTACATTTGGTCGAGTTTCAATAAAGATAACTCGACTGATCCACTAACCGACAAAGCTAATTTTCAAACTATCGATCGAGTTTTTTATGGGAAACTTGACTGATGAGTCAAAATGAGTTGTGATCAGTTGATTGGTCGGTCGAGTTATGTGAGTGTACAACTTGACCGATTGATCATTTTAGAAAATCCATCATTGGATCGGTCGAGTTTCAAACTCGACCGACAAAGATGCTCTGACAAATTTTTCAACATGATTTTAGAGTGACCAAATGTTGGAATTAAGTGTCCCTGGTTTTTTTCTCAACTTATTTACAAGTCATATCATCAATACAAGTGATTACAAAAATATTCTAAGGTGGCTTGGAGTGATTTTCCAAATAGCACACTTGCATTGCTTTTGACTTGAACTTGTACAAGCTAGGGCTTGTGTTATTTGATCCTTTTCATGTACCTAAAGCCTAGAGTCAATCTTAAACAAACATACTAGATACATATGAATGGAATGGTTAAGTCATTATCAAAATATGGACAATGTATAACTCTCAAGTCAACATTCTCCTCCTTTTCGACAATGACAAATCATTCAATCAACATATTGAAAAGGATATATAAAGTTATACCTTAGCCTTGTGAATTGTAAGGGGACTCATGATTTTTAACAATGTGAATTTCTCCTCCTCAATCTATGCTCACTCTTACCTGCATAGTTAGCCTTTCTATAAAAAGAAATATGACATGTATATACTATATGGTCCTTTAGTAAGTCACGTGATAAAGCATATATTGAACAAGAAAAAGATCACATAAGCAAATAAAAGCAATATGGTTGAGATTTAAAACATTGAACTACTCTCCCCCTTTTGTCATTATCAAAAAGTAAGGGGGGTAGAAGAGCACAAAAATAGGACTTCTCCACACAACCAAAACATACATCCACAACATAAAATCAAGCAACCTCAAAACACACAACAAACAGAGATGAGATTGAGACAAGCAATGTAAGTTATAATCAAAATATGGGAAACTCATGAGATATAGTCAATCAAAGAGTAAGTGTACATATGATTAAGATTACAATAAAGAAATCATGTTATCAAAAACAACTACAAGATAAAACAATGAAAACAACATGATGATAGAAATAGTACATCTCAGATAATGTGCCCAAATGTTTTTAGTACAAAATAGTCTAGGAAGATATATATATATATATATATATATATATATATATATATATATATATATGATCAGAAGCTACAGTCTAAAAACTAAAATATCTAAACATCTAGGCTATGTAAGTCCAGAGGGTCATCATCATCCACATCAGCATCATCATCAGAAGCTTCAGGCTTGCAATTCTCATCGTCATCTGAAGGTGCAGTAGAGGCACCAACATCACCTTCATCACAAAGACACCAACATAGCCATCAGAACCATCCTCGCCATCATCCTCAGATGCCTCCTCCTCATCATAAGTAGCTTCCTCATCATCCTGGTCTAGAATCTCCTCATCGACAGAAGGATGAAGCCACGACTGGGCCACATGGCGTTCTGCTCATCCCAAGGCATACCAAGGTCATGTAACTCTTGAGCTTGAGGAAAAGTTGAAGTAAATGTGCCAAGTCCTACAAGCAAGGTATCTATAGGAGCATCAAGGAGAGGTGGCACTCCATGGGTAGATCCACCAGTAATAGAGGGTGTAGCAGTAGAAGCAGCATGTGGAGGGGCTGGGTAAAAGTGATTGTATGCATAGGATGCATAATCACCTCCTGGGTAGGACTTGTAGGAAGGGAAGGATGCACACAGGATAGGTTCATGGTAGACATGATAGCATAGAGATCTCGATGCATATGCTCCTAAACTTAAAGGTTATACGCATGTTGATGCATCATGTAACCAATGAGGGTTTCATTTGATACATGAAAAGAGGCAGAGACAGATCAGGATGGCTAAGGAGGCGGACGTAAGCTCCAGGTGTGGTAGAAGAAGGGGTAGGGACACTCTTCTGAATTGTGGTATCACTGATATAGACTCCTTTTCGAGTAGGTCTGTAATGAAAGTCATGAAAAGGAGATTTTCCAGTGGCATACTGAAAAAGACTACAAATCAGGGTTGGGTAGGGTGGGTGGGTTCCCTAGGTGTTCTTACCAAAATCAAAGTAGGTCATGTGGTGGAGAACATATCTAGCCCACTTGACTCTGATGTTCTTCAGGATAGAGAACATAATCACCATGGTATTCTCTATAATTTCAGTTTGGTTTTTCTTTGGATGAATATTGCAGTTGACTACCAGGGTGAGTATGTGTTTCTTTGGGTTTAAGGTGGAGGAGGGAAGGGTAGACTTCTTCCTATTCGAAAATTGAGGCTTCTTTAAGAATTTATGTATGTTAGGGAGAGTGATAGCATATTTCTTGTAGAAGGACTTAGGTTCTAGGAGGTCAAAATACTCAAGGTAATCCTTCATCCATGTGTCAGTCACCTTAATAGTTGAGAAAAAGATATTCAAGGTATCCTCAAAGACTTGGAATTTCTTCCTAACAATCATCGAAGTAAGAACAACTTGAGTATTTGGAGGGGGTATGCGAATGTCATAATTCCATTTCAAGTTTGCATAGAATTCATGAACGACTTTGGTTCTTGTGATGGAATTGTTATAGCACGTGCATTCAACACTTAGGGCGGAGAGGTGGTGGTCATACAACAACTGGGCAACTTGATCAATGACCTCTTGTCTACGAGGGCGTGACTCAAACAAAAAAGGCACGAAATAGAAAGGGTTCCTAGAAAGGATCTCCTTGTACCTATTTAGAGCATCATTGGAGACAAAGGATGTATCATTAAAGGGTATAAGGAGCGAGTTGGAGGAGGAGCATGGTGCTCCAGAGGGGGCGGCTATCTTTCTCCTATTTAAAGCCATGGAGGCAAGATAAGATAATTGAGAGGTCAAAAACATAGGAAACACCACCAAGAACTGACCAAACACCTAGGGTGATGTGTAATAGGTCTAGGAAGGTTGAGAAAGGGCTGGCTAGGAGGATGGCCGGGGCTAGGGTTGAGAGCTTGAGGGAGCTGGAGAGTGAATCGATTGATTTTTCTCTAGTTGAGAAGGAGAAAAGTCAGTCAAGCCACACTTAAGTTTGCTCCAGCCCAGTCATCGGTCGAGTTCTGTGCCTGAGAAACTCAACTGAATGGCTTTTTACAAAATCCTTTGGCCATACATTGGTTGAGTTGGCAACTCGACCGATGGTCAACCTGAACCATCATTGAAATCTTAATTTCTAGCCTTTTGAGTGCTAATTAAATTTATTTTTCTAGTGCATTTTGCATTTTAAAGGCACATATCACTCATTATTGGTACTATTTAGCGATAAAACAAGTATTTGAGAAAAAATATCCAAAACAAGCAAAAAAATAAGGCATAAGAACCTTAAATTTTAGCACTTTAGCAAGCAAGGGTAATCAATACATAAGCAAAGCATATAGGATAGATAACAACTAACTAGAGGGCATATCAGATTCACCCAAAGCAGTTATGAGAAGTTTCAATCTAATGAAATTAAATTTCTCTCTAGCTAGAGGTTTAGTGAAAATGTCTACCAACTAATTTTCCGTGTCCACATGTGTGATATAGATATCCTTTTTGGCAATGTGATCATGAAGAAAATGATGACAAACCTATATATGCTTGGCTCTACTATGAAATATAGTATTGTAAGATAAATTGATTACACTAGTATTATCACAACAAATAGGAGAAGCATCAAAATGAATGTTAAAGTCTTGGAGCATTTTCTTCATCCATAGGACCTGGGCACAACAACTCCCGAATACAATGTATTTAGCCTCGATAGTTGATACAGCCACTATGCTCTAATTTTTGGAAAACTAAGACACCAAGTATGGTCATAGGAGAAAGCAAGTGCCACTTGTGCACTTTCTATCAATCAAGCATCATGCATAATCTGTATCACTATAAGTCATAAGAGTAAAGTCCCTTTACTTGGGATACCATAGTCCAAAATTTAGGGTTTTGGCTAAGTACCTTATTATCCTCTTAACTTCTATAAGATGTGATTTCTTGGGATTTGATTGAAATCAAGCACACAAGCCAACACTAAACATTATATCAGGCCTAGAGGTAGTTAAATAAAGTAAACATCCAATCATACCTCTATATATCTTCTCATCCGCTTTCTCACCTTCTTCATCTTTATCAAGTTTGGTGATGTTTGACATGGGGGTGTCCATTGGCTTGATTTTCTCCATCCTAAAGTGCTTAAGTAGCTCACTTGTGTACTTTCCTTGGTTGATGAAGTTCACATCTTTAGTTTTCTTTATTTCAAATACAAGGAAGAATGTAAGCTCACCCATCATGATCATCTCAAACTCACTCTGCATAAGATCACTAAACTCCTTACAAAGATCAAGATAGGTTCCGCAAAAAATGATATCATCAACATAAAGTTCAATGATAAGAAAATTGTTAGAAGGGTGTTTAATAAACAAGGTAGAATCTAATTTTCCCATGATATACCCATGATCTAACAAAAAGTTCTTTAATTTCTCATACCAAGCTCAATGTTCTTGTTTGAGTGCATAGAGAGATTTTTACAACAAATAAATATGGTTAGGTAAACTATCATGTTCAAAGTCCGGGGGTTGTGCAACATACACTTCCTCCTCATTTGTACCATTAAAAAATGCACTTTTAACATCCATTTGATAAATAAAAAATTATAACTATCAAAAGCAAGCAACATATGAATGTACTCAAGTCTAGCTACGGGTGCATATGTTTCATCAAAATCTATACCTTCCTGTTGATTGTAGCTGTAATGACCCTGACCTGGGTTATGGGGTAACCCTATTTTTTTTGGCTAAGTAAGTTTCTTAGAACTTTAATATAATCCTATAAAGTGTTTTGGTATCAGGTAACAAACTTATGTTTCACATTTGGTCCTGTTTGAATAATGTTTGAGCAATGTTCTCATGTTTTGGACCAAAATGCAAATTACCCAATATGAGGGATCATATTGCAATATGTCATATTTTGAACATACCTCATGTGTTTTATAATCATTAGAGAGAGAATTATGCAAGGTTCTGGATTGTGGAAATCCTAAATTTCAAGTTTAAACTTGTTTGAATAATGCTAGTGACTTGTGTACCAATTTTGGTGCAAGCTGTAATTTACTCAAAATATAGGGTCGATATGTAAAATTACCACCTCTACAGTGTCCCTACTCCCTACTAGTATCATTTAGAGGAGATATAAATAAGTATGCACCATGTTGGAATCATTTTTTAGTGTGATACTCTTGGTGATGAAAAGACCAAGAAAGTGTTGAATGTGAAACCCTAATTTGAGCTTGTATCGGGTTGTAGAGTCCATATGGGAGTGCCTATCAGCCAGGGAGCCATAGAGGGGATCCCATATCTGTTTTTGGACTCTTGTCCTTGTCCATGATTGGAAAAGCACCTCAAGGAGGTGATCCATGTCGAGTTAGGTGCTCCATGCAAAAGTTGTATCGGTTTGCATAATTTATGAGGATAAAGATAAGATATCTTATCAAACAAGATAACTAATGGCAAAAATATCAACTCTAGATTATCCTCAAGTGTTTTACCTGTCAAGATAAATATGATTGCATGCAAGTATAGGTGTCAACCATGCATGGACACGTGGCACCTAGTAGCTTAAAATGGTGACACCTCATATACACACGTTTTCATGAACCTCAAGTATATATACCCTTCCTTTCACCCATAAGTGGAATTTTCAAAATATATCACCCCCTTGCTCTTAGATATCATGCATAGAGTCTAGATATCGTGCAAGGGTGAAGGAGTATCGTTCATAGAGCCTTGGTATCATCCATATCAAAGTGATATCGCCCATTGCAAGGTGATATCGGCCAAGTGAGGGATTTCGACCATAAGTGAGGGATATCGGCCACAAGTGGTGAGGTATCATGCATAGGGCTGAGAATATCAAGTATTGTACCTTTGAGAAGCTCACCTTCAACCTTGGAAACGTGAAGCTTTGGAGCTTGGAGCTTTGAAGTTTCTCTTGAGGTGGGTTATATAACTTGAACACAATTATGTTATTATTTATCATCAATCTTGCCTTAGTTAAATGATTTACTTTCAAATAGAATTTTCTTGCATAATTGATGCATCCATGAGCTCTATTAGTAACCTAGGACTATTTTCCATGAACTAGAACAAGTATAAAGAAGGTATAGATCTTGAAGATGATGGTATAACCTTATAAAGTGGTATCGGGTTCAAGCACACAAGCAAGCACCTCTAACCCGATATGGTGATGTACATACACCACTAAAACGATATGGATATGAGTTTATACTTCTTTGCACGATATGGTAATTTCGTATACACCTTTTGCACTATATGAGGTCAAGCATACACCTCTTTACCCGATATGGTGTGAAGCACACACACCTCTTTGCTCGATATGGTGGGAAGCACACACACACCTCTTTGCCTGATATGGTGTGAAGCACACACACCCCTCTTTGCCTGATATGGTGTGAAGCACACATACACCTCTAAGGTGATATGGTAAGCACACATACACCTCTAAAGTGATATGGTGAGAAAGCACACACCTCTTACCTGATATGGTAAGCAAGCATACACCTCTTACCCGATATGGTAAGCAAGCATACATCTCTAAGGTGATATGGGTAGCAAGCATACACCTCTAAACCGATATTACGTTAAGCATACACCTCTTGGATGATATGGTGTTGAGCACACATCTCTAAAATGATATGGTGGGTAACCCAATACACTATATGAAAAAAGTGGTAAGGTGGTTAGTACCCTAGAACATGTGATGGCCAATACATTAAAGTAATATCTTCAAGTGAGGTGAGGATGTTACACCCATATCTGGTGAAGGTGATATACCATATCATTGGTAAGGTAGATACCTTGATGGGTAATGGTATGAGGGATAAGATGATGCCTAGCTCGATATGCACCTAACCCAATACATGTGTTCAACTGGGCATACATGATTCAATCCGATGCACCTTATAAAGGTGAGGGTAAAACACTCTTAGGAGTGATGAGTGTAACACCAAGTAATGGTGTGATTTGGTTAATACCTTGATATATGAAACACCTAAAGTGGTTGATAATGGTATATCAACAATGCCTTAACTCGAGATGAGTCCATATCACTTGATGATAGTTGGGTAATTCAAATGTGTGACTTATGGCCAATACACTACAGGATAAATGTGATGAGTTAGTGCATAAAGTATTAGGATGGGAAATACCCTAATACAAGATAAGTTGATGAACTTAAGTAAGTTAAAAAGTGAGAAGGGAAGTGATACATCAAGGCATGATAAATATCACATCTAGCACCTCAAGGTTGATACACCTTGATGCACCTCAAATCCAATATACTTGGATGAGTAACACATGAAGTGTGTCATGTCAATTGTTACATTGAGATGTAATGAGTTTAATGCACTTTGATAAGTGTAGGCTAACATACCTTGAGAAAGGGTTAAACCAAGATAATAAAGTATGGTGTAATCAATATCCTAGTGAGGATCAAAGAGAAACTCATACTTTGTGTTGAGAATCATTTAATGATAAATGATGAGAATAAATAAGTATGATTGAATACTTATGATATCAATATATGCTCCTAAATGTGTGGAGCTATGAATTAGGGTTTGGATTGATAGTATGAACTCGAAACCCTTTTCGGCTATAAAGAGAATCCCTAACCCTAATGATGGGAAGGTTGTATTTCTCTTATTGCATAAGCCTTGTGAGACATGTTAAATATTTGTATAAAAAGTATAATGTTTATGTGTTTTGATGACCTAAAAGATCTTTGTTTCCTAGTGAGAGGTGACAAGATGTTTAAGGGGCCTTGTGAGCCATGTGAATAGTTGTTTCCCAGTGAGAGGTGACAAGATGTTTAATGGGCCTTGTGAGCCATGTGAATAGTGTTGCCTAGTGAGAGGTGACAAGATGCTTAATGGGCCTTGTGAGCCATGTGAATAATTTTTACCTAGTGAGAGGTGACAAGACATTTAAATGGGCCTTGTGAGCCATGTGAGATGCTTGTGCAACAAGTATCATGTATACCATGGTCTGAGGACCTAGAAATAATAGTTATCTAATAAGTGGTAACAATGTTCAGTAATGAACTAAGGGTTTGAATACCCAGATCTAGTAATCATGAGGATGATAATGTTAAGGGATGAGAATTCCTAGTAATGTGATAAGGGAATAAGATCTCGAGTGTTATGCATTCCAAGTGTTCCAAAGGTTATAAAAGTACTTGATAAGTGTATTATACCTTTCTTTGTAGCATCTATTATAATTCATGTTTGAAACTTGGTTGATGTTACATTTCTTTAATAAATCTTAAATGGATAGATGGTATACATGTTATTCATATTCCTTATAAAATGAATAGATGAATTACTACTTTATCATATATAGCTGCAATGCTTCAGAAGATGATATTGCTCTACTCCGCTTAAACAGTGATTAAATCTTATTATTAATGTAAAAGAATCCTCTTCCCATTTTGATATTGTTTAACTGTGATAATAATATTGTTGGTGGAGATTTGTATCTCTTGTTGGGACATGGGTCTCACCCTATTGGTCACCAACATTTTTTAGGTGGACGCAGACGAAGAGGTAGAGACCATACTGTAGAAGGAAAACACCAACAGTAGGGACAATAGTAATAGCTCAGGTTGAGTATTCTATCTATCATGTCTAGTAGATAGAGGTCATATGGGTCTTCTATATACTCTCAAGTCCTCAAATTTAGTACGTGATGGTTTTATGAACAATCTGAGGTTTTGGCTAGTATGCTTCAAGGTTTTATGTTGCTTCAGTATATGTTTTGCAAAGCAACTGTTATATATTATCCTCAAGAAGAGATGGTACAGTGTATGTATAATGTAAAAAATGATGTATATAAGGTTTTGGTTCTTCCTTAAAGTGTTTTCCTGGAAATGGATCTCTTTACAAAATGGTTTTAATTTTTAGTGAATTTTGTTAATCCGTTGCTTATGATTATTCCGCATAATTAGTAACGATTTGTCTATCGGTTTGGTGGCGGTCGTTATAGTAGCCTTGAGCCACTAACCTTACTTTGTTTCTTACCACCTTGTCACTTTCATATAATTTGTTACGGTAAACCCACTAGATGTCGATGATCTTTATGATCAGATGGTGTTTGCACTAGGGTTCATACTTTGTTCTTCTCAAATTTCTCTAATTCTTCTTGCATGGCTAGGATCCATTCATCGTACCCAAGAGCTTCTTTTACGTTCTTTGGCTCAAGTTGTGATATGAAGGCGATGTCGGCTTGTTCTTTGTTGAAGGAAGCTCGCGTCTTCACTCTTTCAAAAGGGTCACCTAAAATCAGCTCTTTTGGATGATTCTTTGCAAAGCGGGGAGTTGGATCCTTCTTCTCTTGTCTTTTATGATGAAGAATCGACAGAATCAACAGGGACTTCTCCCCAAGTTATCATGGATGTGGCCATCAGTGCAACTGTGGCCCATTGAAGATATCACGGTCGTGGCCACCAACAGCCTCCAATAAGGACTTACCCACACTTGCATCAAGTCTTTGGCCTTGAACGAATTACACACTCTTCTTGAATCTTCACCTTTCCCTTCTCCTTTACTTGGAGAAGATCTTCACCTCTTTTTCAACCTTAAAGAAGACCAACAACTTCACCTTCACTCGGAGAAGCTCACTTCAACCTTTTCTCTTTGAGAAAGGGGATTGAGAAGATGGAAGGAATGAGATATTTACAAGTTAACATGGAGGTAGATTTCTTACAACATTCCTAACTTACTCATCATCACAAAATGCTTTGTAAATGAGAGAGAGAAAGGGGCTCAAAGGGTTGTAACACACTCAACTATAGCAAGGACCAAATATGGCATGAGTAAGAAAACTTGGAATGAACTCCAAGGGGTATTATTTATAGTTGGGGGTGTTCCTTTGAGTGTGGGATCACTTAAGAATGGAAAATAGCCATTTTACAACTTGCAACGGATCTATTTTCATTTCTAAAATCTCTCCAATGGTTGGAATAACTTTTTCTGTGTTTTCCATACAGTACATTTGGTCGAGTTTTAATAAAGATAAATCGATCGATCTACTAACCGACAAAGCTAATTTTCAAACTATCGGTCGAGTTTGTTATGGGAAACTCGACCAATGAGTCAAAATTAGTTTTGAACAGTTGATCGATTGGTCGAGTTCTGTGAGTGTACAACTCAACCGATTGATCATTTTAGAAAATCTGTCACTGGATCGGTAGAGTTTCAAACTTGACCAAAAAAGTTATTGTGAAAAGTTTTTCAAAATGATTTTTGAGTGACCAAACATTGGAATTAAGTGTCCTTGATTTTTTCTCATCTTAGTTACAAGTCATATCATCAATACTAGTGATTACAAAAATATTTTAAGGTGGTTTGGAGTAATTTCCCAAATAGCACACTTTCATTGCTTTTGACTTGAACTTGGACAAGCCAGGGCTTGTGTAATTTGATCATTTTCATGTACCTAAAGCCTAAAATCAATATTAAACAAACATATTGGATACATATGAATGGAATGGATAGGTCATTATCAAAATATGGACAATGTATAACTCTCAAGTCAACACTCCTCAATAGCTTAGTTGGGGACAATCAAAAGACAAGCCATAAATTTGGGCAACTAAAAGATAGATCCTTGGTTGGTGGCATTGGTTAAGTCACAGCCTTTCCATGGCCACAGTACAGAGGATTCAATGATGCACATTAGCAATTTTATTGAAAGTTGTGATATGGTAAAATTGATAGAGTGCCGACGATAGTGATTTATCTAAATTTTTTCCCATCGTCACTGGAAAACCATGCTAACTCTTAGTTCTACAAAATTCCACCTGAATTCATTGAGACTTGGGAAGAAATGATGGATGCTTTCATTGAGCGTTACTTTCCACCCAGAAGACAAATGAGTTGGTCAGGAAGATCTACAACTTCAAGAAGCAAGAAGAAGAGGCTTATTCTAAATCATGGGAGAGGTTCTAGAATATGCGGAGGAAAGTCCCTCATCATGGGATAGATCTTCACAACCAAGCAAAGATTTTCTATTATGGGTTGCATCAGGGAGAAAGGACCACACTAGACAATGTATGAACAGGCTTCTTCCTCAACAACAAGTCATCTAGGTGTCATGAAATTCGAAGAACATGGCTAAGAACCATCCATGGAGAGAGGAAAGGTAACGTCCAACAACCATTAAAAGTGTTGGAGAGTCCAAGGTGATTACAACATTGAATGAGAAATTGGACTTGATTGCTAAAAATCATGTCAAAAGAATGGAAGCTCTTATGGAGGAGAGGAAGAAGAGTGCATGTTTGTGTGGTAGCAAAACTATAGGGAAAATGATTATTCCTAGAGGAAGGATCCCAAGTTTCCTTAGAAGGATCCCAATAATTTTTAGCAGGATCCATCCCAAGCACAACATCAAGGAAATGTGCAGCAACATGAAAGGGGTCCTAGTAAGATAGACTGCATTGAGGACATGCTAGGTAGGTTGATGAGTCAAAATGAAGTGATCATTGGCAGACACAGAGGGAACTAAAGAACCAGGAAGAAAAAATCTACAACACTGAATATTATATTTATAGATAGCAGCAGAAGTTTCCTGATTGAAGAAACCTACTCAGTAGGGATTCCTAGAAAACATCGACATACCTTCTGTAAATCATTAGGTCAAGGTTGTGTTACTATGTAGTGGGAAGCAGATACTAAATCAAAATAAGATTGTCTTAAAAGCAAAGTATGACACAGGTGACACAAGACCCACAGTGACTGCTGATACTGTTGAGCCAGATACTGCAGCAGAGAACAAGACAGTTGATGATGAAACTCATGAACTGGAGGAGACAAAGAAGGAGGTGAATGTCCCACCTCACCAAAGGAATATGTTGACTTCAATGTCCTTCTCAAATATCTTGAACGCAAAGAAAATGGGCCAGTAATTTTAGAAATTTCTATACAATTTCTGGAAGTTGCATGTCAACATTTCCCTAATTGATGCAATCGAGCAAATTCCTTCTTACAACAATTTTATGAAGGACATAATCAATAAGAAGAGGAGAATATTTGACTCTAATGTATTGGTATTGAAGGATAAGGTTAGTTTTTTCATCTTGGGAACATTTCCACCAAAAAGGTAAGATATGGGATGCTCTAATATATCGTGTTACATCGGGAAGACAAGGTTTGGGGAATCCTTATGCAACTTAGGGGCGAGCATTAACCTTATTCCCTTGACTACCTTCGAGAATCTGGGTCTTAAGGAGTCCAGAAAGAGCAATATGACCATACAGTTGGCAGACAACTCGGTGGTTAGGCCATATAGTATCTGTGAGCGTGTTCATGTCAAGGTGGAATCCACATATTTGTATTTCCAACAGATTTTGTGGTAATGGAGTTGTAGGATGATCACATCAATGAACTATTGGTATGTATGCCCAGAGAGCCAATCATATGATGATTGGATTGGCATATGTTCTGATTGATTTGATAAATATCACAGGCAAGCTTTCAATTTATTCTAGCTCAATTGATTATGAGATAAATGATGGAGCAGAATGAATGTCTAAAGAATGACAATACTCAATGACGTATGTCTTCAGGTTGAGGACTTGAACAATGAGATCATACATATGCTAAGAGTATGTACATTTGTGTTATGTCCCTATCCGGATGTCATTGTGGAAGGTTGATAGACAACAATGACACATCAAGACTAGAGTGTGTGTTGGTTGATGACAGTGTCTCATTAGTCATGGTATATGATATCAAACTAAGCACATAGATACATGTTAGAGAATAGTGTATCGGACAGACCCACCATGAGAGTGACACATGGAACCATGAAATGGTAGTCAGAATCATCTCTCATAGTGATGGTGGTGATTGTGATTCTTAGACCTGAAATCACTACACTCGTCGAGTGTGATTGGGTACACTTTGACATCATCAAACGTAGTCTTGAAACATGGGTTGTTATAACGGCGATGATTGGGTGCCTTTGATGCATGAGATAGAATGTGAGTGATAGATATGGGATTCATCCCTCCTAAGGGAGCATGATGTCCAAGCCACTTGATAAGAGAGACTGAGAAAGGCATGTGCATGCACATGTGAATCAATATATGATATTGACGTCACACATATCTCAGACATTCTGCTCTAGTTCAAGAAACATGAATGAAGGTTGAAAGGATGACAACTCCATGCCTTGAGTTCAATCAGGATATCTGAGACAAAGGAGTTATACATTCACTGGAACACCAATCATAGACTATAGGATTGAAAGTTGTTCTCCAACTTTCCTTTTCACTTGGGTAGCAGTGATGTACAACTAGGTATCACTCTTTGTTTGTGATGTCATAAGCTAGTTATGGACATTAACTGCCAATGTGAAATGGGACCTATAGGGTCATACACAAAGGATTAACCTAGAAGAGGAGTTTATCCATGAATGATGCTTGGATTGATTACTAAAGTGTTTAGGTACTCAATCATTAGACTTGACTCAGAATCATCAAGTTCAAATGTTGAAAAAATAAATTTGAGTGTCAAATTGATTGAGAACCGAATTGACTGTGTTCTACACAATCTGGACCACCTACTGACCGGTTCACTGGGTGAACCGATCGGCTCATGGTCAGTGAGATGACTGGTTCACTCTGGTGAACGGATCCGTTCATTTCTCCAAACGATCAGTGTTGGATTTTCCCAGTTTGTGAGAAAACGTTTTTTGTTTCACTTGTTCAATTCAATTGGGACAATAATTAATATTTGCATTAATTAGAAACAAATAATGAAAGTAAATTGTGGGCAAGTTTGGGAAGTGAAACGACTATTTCACTTAGTTAACCGATCGGTTCACACTCCCAACTGACCGGTTCATAAGTGAACCGATCGGCTCACCTTTCCAAATGACTGTTTTAGTTATGAAATGACCAGTTTGCCTGCCAAAGTGCAAATTGTTCATGGAAATTCTAGACCCTTCTACTCCCACACAGACTGGGAACCCTGACCCTGCCCTCTACTATAAATAGAGGGGTACAGGGGGTTTCTCCTGAGACACAACTCTAAACATTAGTTACTCTACAAAGTTGTTGTCCTCTCTAGTTGTTGTAACCGAGAGAGCCCAAACAAGTTCTACCCATCCAGGGAGGAACATTGAGGGAAAGACAACTACAGAAAAGCAACTGGTTGTAGGAGAGTATGTCGGTGACTAGTACACTGATAGAAGGTAACAAATCCTTCTAGTTCATTCTTCATGATGACAAGAGTTCTCGATAGTCCGTGTGGACTATCTATAGAGGCGGGATACTTCTTCCGCTCAGAAGGACGACATCCAACCATAGTTCAGGTCAAAACTAGGAGTTGCACAGACACCGTCGAAGATAGGTGGTTGAAGACCACACTAGTTGCGAGACATTGTCACTGAGTAAGCCTCAGGACCATGTATGACTCGCTAAAACAATCATTCCCATTACATAGATGTTGATGTGATCTGCTGGTTATGGGGTTTATGGTCAAGTAAAAAAAAAAAATCTACTGCCCACTCCGACCATTAAAACCCAACAGTGGTATCAGAGCCACGTCAATACTCTATGTTTTGGGATAATCAATATGATCTAATTTTGATTTTACCATCTTTTATTTATTGCATACGATGCAAATATTTAAATGACTAATATGAATATCTAGTTAATACCACATGATCCCAAACTAATATATACATATATGATGTGGTATATATATGCAATCGATACACGTCACCCTAAAATGGTTTTGATGGTGGATGTGTAGCATCGTTATGGCCTATAAACCCTATGTGCATGTGTGTGGTTGATTATGGTTGTTTACATCTCGGTCTGCACACCAAGCCCTCTTCTACTATTCATAATGTAACTCGACATAACTCGAGATTCTCTTCTACCTATGCTCCCCTCGAATGTAACTCGAGGTTTCACAAAGATTATGTAAAAGTAGGATAGTTTTATTTCTTGTTATGATGAAGATTGAAGATGGTTGCTTGATGGACCGAGATGACTGACTGAGGAGCATTTGGTGGCCTGACGAGGAGCCTGATGACATGGTGAACCGATCGTTTGGAGGAGCCCGATGATCAATTGGTGACAACCAACCGACTGACCAAGAGGTGAGTCGATTAGTCATAGGATGAGTTGATCAACCCAGAATGACCAAAGCACATATATTCATCAACAACAGGTTGCATGTGATGTAGACCTTAGATGAACGTAGTTCCTTTTGGCTCCAAGGAACTACAATAGGATGGCCATAATCATCACTTTATCTTTATTGTATATTTTCATTTGTGGGATATAGCATGTATATGATACGTACTATATATGTAGTGATTGTATACTTGTATGCATATATAAGCATATTAAAATCCCTCAACAAAATGTTAAGTTTCAGATTCCTTTCAAAAGAAACACACATGAAAAGCTTGATAGACTAAGTGCGGGCACACCTTCGCATGGTGCACCATCTATCTCGTGGAAGTGTGATGGTGAATATTTGGGTCTGCCTTTGCAGGGTGCATATTAATTGTGTTGGCTTTTGGATCAGACTCAACAAGGTGATCTTAAAAGGATTAAGCACCTTGAGGCATGTCAATGTTCATGACAAAGAGTTGTGCATAACTCTATCAAGAGTTGCATATGATGCAATTGGACAAAGTTGCCTACCTGAAAGAATCTAGTTGTGGGTGACAACCCTCATTGGTCCATAACTTAGAGGAAGTCAGGATCTTGCTCATTAGAAGGTTGTATGCTACAATCTTCTGAATTGGTACTTGAGGGTTATCAATTTGATCAAAATAGTGGGAGCGATAAATAATTAAAGGCCTAATTAATATCATCAATTTTCAAATCAAATCAAATCAAAAAAGTTTTGGACTAAAATTGCAAATTTCCTTTTTTTAGAATAAATGGCTACCAACAACAATCACTTTTCATTGTGATCGGTCCTTGAGAAGGACAAGCTAAATGGAAACAAATTTCACGACTGGTTTAGGACATTCAGAATTTTTCTCACTCAAGAGTGAAAGCTCTATGTCCTAGATACACCAGAACCAGATGAACCTGCTCCCACCTCACCAAAGGCTGAAAGGGATGCTTATAAGAAGCATACTGAGGATGCCATTGATGTGAAGTGCTTGATGTTGTGCTCAATGAAATATGAGTTGTAGAGACAACATGAGAACATGGACTTCATTGAGATGGTTCAACATCTCAAGAACATGTATCAAGACCAAGCACGACAAGAGAGATATGATGTCTCTAAGGCTTTGTTCAAGTGTGTCATGACAGAAGGAGATCTAGTAGGCCCTCACACACTCAAGATGATTGGGTACGTGTAGAACCTAACTCGACTGGGATTCCCTTTGAGCCAAGAGTTGGCTACATATGTGATACTGCAATCGTTTCCAAAATCCTATAGTCAGTTTGTGATGAACTACAACATGAACAACTTTAATAGGCCACTAATAGAGTTGTTGGGCATGTTGAGGACAACTAAGGCACATATGAAGAAAGGAAAACCCAAATCTGTGATGATGATCAGCAAAAAGAAGGGAAAGTCTAAGGGCAAGGGCAAGGGAAAAGCAAAGAAAGGTTCTGATGCTATCCAGTATCCCAAGTCATCTTCAACTCTCAAAGACAAGGGAGGGGTGAACAAGGGAGGCAAATGTCACCATTGTCATGAGCTAGGACATTGGAAGAGAAATTGCCCTCTCTACATAGATGAACTAAAGAAGAAGGAGGGTATGGAAGTCTCCGCCTTAGGTATTATGAAATAAACTTAAAATGCTTCTTTATCTTAGGTATATGATACCAAGATATAGATCTGACATATATGATGTGGTCATCAAAATTGGAGCAAGTGTTGCTGCCATAAATAGTAGTACCTTTTAGTTTATTTCAGCCCAAAGGGCATGTAATAGAGTTATGAACTACTATTTTATTTTTCCAACAAATAGAAACATTTTATTTCTGCATCTTGTAATGACAAGGATGTCTATCAACAAAGTTCATGTTTCAATTTCAAATATATGATCTTTTATGTAATGCCTTATTTATCTTGTGGTACTTGATATGCATGAGATAAAATAATAATACCTTAAAATTATTGATGACTCAAATAATAAATTAGCATTATCATCTAAACAAATGAATGATAAATTCATCTCTAGGTTCCATGTTGATGGATAAACTAGACTCTCTTGGTTAATGAACCATTAAGAGATATGAATGTCTTATTTATTGGGCATGATGAAAAGTCAATCTTCACTAGATGTAGTGGGAGAATGACTATTCTATTAGGTATAATACATAATGATGTATATACATACCTATTGGAGTGAATGTTAATGCTTCAGATATGATATCTAATGAAATACCAATTTGGATATCTTGAAATGTTCAAGAATATCATAAATGAAGAACAAACTTGGTAAAAGTATTAATTCTTTGATATGATCAATGAATGAGAAACTTAAACCAAATGTTTGAGGACCTTGTGAGTAACTATGATAGTGTATCATAAAGAACTCATGATTAAGACATGATGATGTCTAAATCAAAGAAGGAATCATACTCTAAATAGTAAGAGTATGATCATCAAACAAATAACTAATCTTCTAAAAAATTCTAAAGAACATTCTTTACACTAAATAAATGTACAAAGGAGATTAAGAATCACAAGTGTTGTGGAATCTCAAAATCCTTATGTAATAGATACACCTCATATATCTAGTAGATAAAACCTTGAGCTTGATGGATAATGATATCCTACAAACTCAAAGGTTATGAATTGGGCATATGATGATGAGCCAATAATCTATCTAGATGATGTTGAGGAACCAAATTTTGAGTTATGGCTTGAAGCCATAAGATCCAAAATTATTTCCATGTGAACCAAATAAGGTATGACCTTAATGTAGCAGTTATAGGGATAAAAATCCATAAGTACAATTGGGTCTTAAGAGTTAAGACTGACATGGATGACATTTAAAGAGCCGATTGGTTGAGATAAATTCAAGTGAGTTCAAGGTGTTGAACTTGATGATTTTATTTAACCAATTGCAGTGGCTATAGGCCATAAATGATCATGCTTTCTATCGAAACTTAAAGACTATGAAATTTGGCATATGGATGTAAAAATCACATTCCTAGTAGGAATAACATGATGTTGTGTACATGACACAACCTGAAGGGTTTTATAATTATGTTAATGCAAATGCAGTCTATAAGTTACAAGAGTTTAATCAATATGATTGATTAAATACAAGCACCTCAGAACTGGACTCTTTACTTTGATTATATATTCAAAATGTTTGATTGATATATCAAAATAAGGATATGTAATTACAAAGATTTAGTGGGAGCGTATTCATATTCCACATGATGATGAGGAATGAAACGTTCTTTAAGGAATAAAGAGGAATGTCCTATGTGATAGGAATAGAGATATATATATATAGATAGTTCTCAAAAGTCTCTTAACCTGATAAAGAGAGAGCATACATTAGTAGTCTGTACTGAAGGGTTCAGTATGCAAAGATTCAGTGGGAGAAAACTTGTCCATGTTACATGGAGTTAGTCTCTCAGATGCCAAGTGTCCCAAATTCTTATGAAGAATACGAACACATAGATAGATGCCTTGTGCATTCGCAATTGGATCTATCATGTATGTAATCATCCCATTATCTTGTATGTATCAAACATGAAAAGAATATATATATATATATGCATTCATCATCTTGTATGTATTGGACATGACAATATGATATGCTCATCTAGTTAACTCATATGTAATAGACATGATGAGTGGATGTTTGTCTACTTCCAGTGAGAGTCACTAGACTACCATAAAGAACTCACTTTAGTACTTATGAAGTATTAAAGGATTAGTTCTGTGATAATAAAAGGAAGAGTTGAGTGTAAATTAGTTACACTGATGCAAGCTTCCAAAATGACAGAAAAATGAACGCAAAATGCAAAATATAAAAGTTATCTTCAAGATATAAAAGTGAATATATGTTGTTAAATGGAAACGTTATGAGTAAAATTAAAAGCCATTTGATTATAAAAGGAATGTTGAGTATCCTTGTGTTATGAACAGTAGAGGATACTTTATGGATCTAGAAGTTCATACAGATGAACTTATAGATATTCCAACCATTGATGACAAAGTAGAAATACTAAGTCAAACTATGGAGCTTTTTTGGCAAAGGAATATTAGATAGAATATTACGGCAACTCAATCTCATATAAAATGTCGTACAATGAGGAGATGTGAAACATGCAATATACCGTATAAATCAAAGTGTTTCTAACTCACTAGAATAGCACTAGCGCAATAGAAACATGTGGGACATGTTTAGAGATCATTGAGAATATGATTCAAAGGTGATTGGTTGTAAGTGCAAGTGGGAGTATGTTGGTATGTAAGCCTAGAGAGCCAATCATATGATGATTGGATTGGCATATAATCTGATTGATATGATAAATATCAAAGGCAAGATTCCAATTTATTCTAGCTCAATCGATTATGAGATAAATGATGGAGTAGAATGAATGTCTAAAGAATGACAATACTCAATGACGTATGTCTTCAGGTTGAGGACCAAAACAATGAGATCATACAGATGCTAAGAGTATGTACATTCTTGTTATGTCCCTAGTCGGATGTCATTGTAGAAGGTTGATAGACAATAATGACACATCAAGACTAGAGTGTGTGTTGGTTGATGACAGTGTCTCATTAGTCATGATATATAATATCAAACCAAGCACATAGATACATGTTAGAGAACAGTGTATCAGACACACCCACCATGAGAGTGACACATGGAACCATGAAATAGTAGTCAGAATCATCTCACATAGTGATGGTGGTGATTGTGATTCTTAGACCTAAAATCACTACACTCATCGAATGTGATTGGGTACACTTTTACTTCATCAAACGGAAACCTGAAACATGGGTTGTTATAACAGTGATGATTGGGTGGCTTTGACGCATGAGATAGACTGTGAGTGATAGATATGGGATTTGTCCCTCCTAAGGGAATATGATGTCAAGGTCACTTGATAAGTGAGACTAAGAAAGGCATGTGCATGCACATGTGAATCAATATATGATATTGAGGTCACACATATCTCAGACAGTCTACTCTAGTTCAAGAAACATGAATGAACGTTGAAAGGATGTCAACTCCATACCTTGAGTTCAATCAGGATATCAGAGACAAAGGAATTATACATTCACTAGAACACCAATCACAGACTGTAGGATTGAAAGTTGTTCTCCAACTTTCCTTTTCACTTGGCTAGTATTGATGTACAACTAGGAACCACTCTTTGTTTGTGATGTCATATGCTAGTTGTGGACATTCACTGACAACGTTAAATGGGACCTATAGGGTCATACATAAAGAATTAACCTGGAAGAGGATTTTATCCATGAATGATGTTTAGATTGATTACTAAAGTGCTTAGGTACTCAATCAAACATTCAATCAATAGACTTAACTCAGAATCATCAAGTTTAAGTGTTGAACCAACTGATTTGAGTGTCAGATTGAATGTGAACTAAATTGACTGTGTTATGCACAATTTGGATTACCAACCGACCAATTCATTGGGTGAACCGATCGAATCATGGTCAGCGAGATGATCGATTCACTCTGGTGAACCGATCGATTCATTTGTCCAAACGAGTAGTGTTGGATTTTCCCAATTTGTGAGAAAAGGTTTTTCATTTCAATTGTTGAATTTGATTGGGACAAGATTAATCTTTGCATTATTTAGAAATGAATAAGGAAAGTCAATTGTGGGTAAGTCTGGGAAGTGAAATGACCATACTCCCAACTGACCGGTTCACAAGTGAACCAATCGGCTCACATTGCCAAACGTCTGTTTCAGTTATGAAACGACCGTTTCACCTATCGAAGTGCAAATTGTTCATTAAAATTTTGGACCCTTCTACTCCCACACAGACTGGGAACCCTAACCCTACCCTCTACTATTAATATAGGGGTACAGGGGGTTTCTCCAGAGACACAACTCAGAACATTAGTTGCTCTGCAAAGTTGTTGTCCTCTTTGGTTGTGGTAACCGAGAGAGCCCAAGAAAATTCTACCCGTCTAAAGAGGAATACTGAAGGAAAGACAACTGTAGAAAAGCAACTAGTTGTGGGAGAGTGTGTTGGTGACTAGTACACTGATAGAAGGGTACAATTCCTTCTAGTTCATTCTTCAGGATGACTAGAGTTCCCGATAGTCCATGTGGACTATCTATAGAGGCGGGAGACTTCTGCCATTCAGGAGGATGATAGTCAACCACAGTTCAGGTCAAAACCAGGAGCTGCACAGACGTCGTCGAAGACAGGTGGTTGAAGACAACACTAGTTGTGAGACATTATCGCTGAGCAAGAGTCAAGACCAAGTATGACTAGCTAAAACCATCCTTCTCATTACATATATGTTGATGCAATCTGTTGGTTATGGGTTTATGGTCAAGTAAAATTTTTGTTTCCGCTTACTGTTCCGACAATGTAAAACCAAACATGAACTACTACTGGGGAGGTGATTCCAAGCCACAACAAATATGATCTTAGAAATGGGAAAAGGAAGACTAACACTTGGAATCAAAGAAGATTGGTTTGAAATAAAGATGCCTGAGTCTAAAAAATTGACCGAGGAGAAGGAACAATGCCACATGTTGTAGTAGGTCCAAGGAAAGGTGTCTTTATTTATAGGGAAGCCATTTCTAGACATGGATCATGTAATGACACAAGTTCACAAAGGAACACTAGCAGTGGACATCCAGGAGAATACCAAAGAGATTTCATTGACCAAGGGTGTTCAACATCCTATTAATGAAGAGGAGGAGTATTGCCCAGACACAATTGACGAGGCAAATTCTTCCACTCTTATTTAATTGTATCCATAATTGGGTTTCGAGGTGTGTCTTATGAATCTGGTGGATGACTATACCCAATGATGTTCTTTGAAGGAATGTGTCTTGTTTCTCATGGAATTACTATGTCACTACACAAGACATTTTGAGGTTCTAGGACCACCTTCTCTACCATTGATCCCATCCCTATAGATCCCCCAGATCTAGAGCTGAAGCCATTACCTCCGCACTTGAAGTATATCTTATTGGCAACAAAAGAGAAGCTTTTGGTCATCATCTTGGCTTCATTGAGCATTAAGGAAGATGAGCAGCTACTAGTGATTTTGAAAAACCACCAGGAAGTATTTGGATGGTCAGTTGTAGACATAAATGAGATCTCCCCTAGTGTTTTCCAGCACAAGATCAGACTGGAAGAAGGAGCCAACCTGATAGTTCAACCTCAATGGTGTCCAAATCCCATCATAACTAGGGTAATAAAGAAGGAGGTAGTAAAACTTTTATCTATGGGTATAATTTATGCTATCTCTAACTCTAACTGGGTTAGTCCAACCCAAGTGGTTCCTAAGAAAGGGGAGATAATAGTCAGAACTAATTCCTCTAGTGAGTTGATTTCTACTAGGTTGGTGACTGGGTGGTGAGTATGTATAGATTATAGACGTTTGAACGTTGCCACTTCAAAAGACCATTTTCTGCTCTCCTTTATTGATCAAATTCTTGAGTTACTTGTCGGCCACTCTCACTTTTATTTTCTCAATGGGTATTTCAAATACAACCAGATTTCTATCAAGCCAGAGGACTAAGAGCTAGAAGTCCACCTTCACTTGTCCTTATGGCACTTTCGCGTATCGTCAGTTCCTTTCCATTTTTGCAATGCACCGACAACCTCTCTGAGATGTATGCTCACCATTTTTCTTATGATAGAGAGATATCTGAAGGTATTCATGGATGATTTTTCAGTGTATGAGGAATCATTTAATGACTGCCTTGACAGTCTCAATAAGGTTTTGCAAAGATGTGAGGACACTCACATGGTTTTTAATTGGGAAAAATGTCATACGATGGTGAGTGAGGGGATAGTTTTAGAACACAAGGTGTCCAGTAAGGGAATGGAGGTCAACACGGTAAAAATTGAAGTCATCTCTAAGCTACCTCCACCATCATCGGTGAAGGGAGTGAGGATCTTTCTAGGACATGTCGGATTTTACTCACGTTTTATAAAATATTTTTGAAAAATCACCAAACCACTCTCTGAGATGTTGGAAAAAGAAATTGAATTAAATTTCGACGAGCAGTCCTTAAAGGCATTTGAGGTGTTGAAGGAGAAGTTGGTCTCTGCACTGGTGGTTTAGGCTCCATATTGGAGCCAACCTTTTGAGCTGGTTTTTGACGCATCTAATTATGTGGTAGGGGTTGTTCTAGGACAACACCATGATAAGGTTCCCTCCGTCATGTATTATTATTCGTCTAAGACCCTAAATGATAACCAATTAAATTATACAACCATAGAAAAAGAATTATTGATAGTGTTCATTGCTTTTGGAAATTTTCTGTAATACTTGATAGGGCCAAAAGTCATTGTGTGGACTGAACATGCAGTAATCAAGTATTTTCTACAAAATAAGGAAGCCAAACCTAGACTAATCAGATGGATTTTGCTACTGTAAGAGTTTAACATTGAAATCAAGGATAAGGTAGGCACTGAATATGTAGTGGAAGATCATTTGTCTAGGCTTAAATGAGTTTTGGAAAGGATATAGGCATACCAATAGTGAAGGAATTTCCTGATGAACATCTCTTTGCCATGAAAAGCAAAGATTTTTAGTTTGCAAACATTGTAAACTACTTGTCTTGTAGCGAGCTTCCAGAAGATTGGGGATATTAGGAATATAAGGAATTCTTCCGTTCTTTAAGGTTCTATATTTTGGATGATCTCATTCTGTTCAAGTAGTGTAGAGATAGTATTTTAAGTAAGTGTGTGCCCGAGTGTGAATTTGAGAGTATCCTAGAACACTGTCATTCTTTACCTACTGGGGGTCACCGTGCTATTTCTAGGACTGTGGACAAAGTATTAGAATGTGGAATTTTATTGGCCCACACTTTTTAAGGATGTATATATTTTTATGCTTAATTGTGATGTGTGTCAACGTGCAGGGAATATCTCTAAGAGACATGAAATGCCCTTAAATGTTTTTTTAGGAAATTGAAGTGTTTGATTTATGGAGAATTGATTTCATGGGCCCTTTTGTGTCATTAAATTCTAATTTATACATATTGCTTGTCGTTGATTATGTGTGTTTGTGGGTGGAAACAATCCCAACCTGCACCAATGATGCTCAAGTTGTATGTGGGTTTGTGAAAGATCGCATATTTTGTAGGTTTGGGTGCCAATATTGGTGATTAGTGATGGTGGATCTCACTTCACCATTAAGAAGTTTGGTTCACTTTTGAGCAAATATGGAGTGAGATAGAGGGTAGGTACTCCATATCACCCACAAACCCAAGGATAGGTTGAGGTGTCTAATAGGTAGATAAAGAAAATCTTAGCGAAGACAATATCAACCAACACAACAAATTGGAGTATGCAGCTTAATGATGCTCTTTGGGCATGAAGTACAACCTATAAAACACCTATAGGAACCACTCTTTTAGGTTGGTTTATTAGAGAACTTTTCATTTACCCATAGAGCACAACATAAAGGTAAATGGGATCTGAGGAAATTGAATTACAATTTAGATAATGCATGGAAATAGAGAATGTTAGAATTGAATGAGTTAGATGAGATGAGTTTTGATGCCTATGAAAGCTCTAAGATCTACAAAGAGAGAAAAAAGTAGATCCATGATCACCACATCTTGCATAGAGTCTTCATTCCAATATAGATGGTGCTTCTATTCAATTCTAGGTTAAAGCTACATCCTAGTAAATTGAGATCTAGATGGAGTGGCCCTTTTGAGGTAGTGAAGGTTCTTCCCATGGGGCAGTTGAGGTAAGTAATGGATCTGAGCCATTCGTTGTAAATGGCCAAAGACTAAAAAACTACTTTGTGGGTGAATTGCCAAGGAAAGAAGAGGACTTGAAGCTCATTGAGCTCCAGTGATCATTTGTGATTTGATCGATGAGCCTAAGATGTACAACAAGGGTGCTTGTTGGGAGGCAACCCAACCATCATTTTGTTCTTTACATTTGATATTGTAGTTTTCATAGTTTTATTTTGCATTTTATTAGTTTCATATAAAAATGTGTCTTGATCATGTTTGTTTGGTGTGCAGGCTGAGCATAAGTTGGTAGTATTGGCATTAGTGTCGGTAGTACCGATGTAGGCACGGGATCAGTAGGGTTGTGTTTCACAAAATCTTGATAGTACCAAAAGAAGTATCCATAGTACCAATGAAATCATAGGGAGCCCAAAAAATTCCTTTGTGGTATCGAATACAAGCTCGATAGTAGTGACTTTTGGCAAAAAGAATAGGGTGAGTTAACTAATAAGGACTTGGTACTACCGACACCCCACTTGGTAGAACCGATGTCCAATCGGCTCCAGGCTTGAAATAGCAAGATAATGCTCAGAAGTATCGAGAAAATTTAAAGACTTGGTACTACTGACACAAGGTCGGTAGTATGGACACCATAAGACCATAATCTGCGGGAGCGCCAACGTCAATTGAGATTTTTCACATCCGACGGTCAATAATATTGATTTGTCACACATATCTTTAAGTAGGTACAACTGACATCAATTGGTTCTACTGACACATGGCGATCTGTGTCTATCAACATTGATGACCGAGGAGCGTTAGTATCAATGGGTGGTACCGAGTAACATAAAGCATGGAGAAAAAGTCAATAGTACAGACATCAAGTCAGTACTACAATGCATCGACAGCAAGCTAGCCGGCATCTATATAAGGAGGGGTGTGTGTATTGTTTTCTTCACACTTCAACACACCTCTCTCAAGAAGGATTTTGCAAGAAACGTAGGGTGATCAGAGTCTTCTCCAAGATCCTTTTTTTATCCATCCCCTTCTTGTACCAACATCATGGCATCCAGAAGAAGTGCTTCTTAATCGAAAGGGCATACCGAGTTGGTTCCTAAACCAACTTGCATCGCCCATCCCAACACCGATGTGAAGAATATATACAACAACTTGATGAAGAGGGAGATCACTTTGACATTATATGGAGACAGTGCATTCCTCATAGCTTTGAGCTTCACCGACAATCTCCATCATGTCTATGAGTGTCAGGAGTTGGTGGGTGATCACTTGTTCTTCATTGACTGGCTCACCTTCCCAGAGCTCGTATGCAAGTTCTTGGCCTCGTTGGAGATATGCTGCATCCCTGAGCATGGGGATGAATGGAGGGAAGGTCATTTCATATTGGTCTCTTCAACACTGAATATCAACTGATGTTGCGGCAATTCAACGCCATCTACGGGTGGCCGTTAAGTAAAGTACACTTTGTTCCCAACAACTTCGACTTCAAGGGTGCATGGGAATTTTTGGCAGAGGTGCAATAGGGATACCACATCAGCTGGCATACCAACTCCAGCACTGACATTGAGCACCCATTTGCTTGCATCCTGCATTGCTTCCTCACCAACACCATCGTTGCCAGGTCAAGTCAAGGATAGGGGAACGCTTAGTGGGTGTATCTCTTCTTCCTCTACAACTTGCTAGAATTAGGAGGAAAGAATGTGGACTTTGGTTCTTTCTTCCTCCAACACTTGATGTCGGTGAAGATATTGGTGCAGAGGACTCCTCCCATCCATTTTGGATGACTTATTGCTCCAATAGTGATGCATCTGAACCTTTATCTCTCTACCTCCAAATCCCTAAAGTCTACTCCCAAGTTGGACTCAAAACATTTGAAGAGAGCATACCTCCCCAATGTGCATCAAGGGACAGTGTACGCATGTTGTATAGTGGGTGGCAAGTACTTGGAGAGGGAGCTCCCTGATCTGATCTTCAACTTTCAAGTCATGTATCACATGAGGTGGCATGTAGAGGATGAATTAGAGGACAATGAAGAAGAAGATGTAGCTGAGCAAGAGCAATAGTAGGAGAAGAATGAAGAAGAAGACGAAGCGGAGGCCACCATCCCAATCATGAGGAGGCAGGTCCCCCGCAAGAACCCTAGAGTACATAGAGACTATAGTTCTTCTACTCCACCACCTTCACAGGAGGATCATCCCTATTCAATGGTAGGTATGTATGGCATGCTTCATGAGATTGAGCAGGGGAAACATCAGTAGATTGCTACACTGGTAGGCATCCATGATGTCCAAGGATGGCTCTATCAAAACTAGTAGGCAATTTTCAAAAATGGGTGACTTCTCTTGTCCAACTAAGAGAACATGCATACAAATTTATAGAGGATGGAGAGTTATCAGCATATGTTCTCTGACAACTACTAGATTCAGGGCTACTTTGGTGGATATCTACAGCCTCCACAGATGTCATAGCAACCCTTGTCATTTTAGAGAATCTTCTACCCACACGATCAAACCATGCCACAACCTCCACCACCACCCTTTTGATCGGTACCACTATTCCACCTCTTAAGTTAGATTTTGACTGTGCGGACATAGTCAAGTTCAAGTCAAGGGGGTGCTGGAATAGATCTATCCTTTAGTTTTTATTTTTATTTTTAGTCTTTATTTTCTTTTTAGTTTTCATTTTCCACGTTGTAGGATCCAAACTCTATCTACTGTAATAGTGGAGCTTAATTCATGATTTCTCTCATTGTCATGTGCTTTTGTGTGTTTGCAATGGAAATTAAAATGAAAAAATATGAAAAGAGTTGGGCTTAGTTGCAAATTTCTTGAGTAACGCCACCTAGAGGAAGTGTATGGGTTAGTCATCTTACAGACGTTTAATATGAATGGAAATATCTTTTATTCATGTAATGAGGATGAAGATGGGGTTTGATCCTAAATTGATCAAACAATCAATGAGATCTTAAATTGAAATTTAAGAAACAAATTATAAGGCTACCGTGTACACAAGTCTTCAGAGAGGAACATATCATTTTTCATGAAAGGCATTGCCACTTAATAATGTGATTCCATCCATTTTCCATTTCCTTTTGACCCACCACCTTAAGATGATCAAGTATCCTAAATTATTTCTTTTTTATTATATTTTATGGAATAATAGGTGACATGATAGTAGTTTCTCTTTTATTGTATTAGTTACAAAATGAAGAAAAAAATATGCATAAACAACTTTTGTGCACATCATCCAGTTGCATAACAATTACATGTAGATTGCATGCATTTTTCATAATTCATTTTCACATAATGTGGTTTTATTGTTTTTATCTAAAATAAGAGTGCAGGGATACACATCCATAACCTCAGAAGAAAAAAGAAAAAAAAATATGAATGAAATATGTTAAGTAAAGCCAAAGCATAACTATACATCATGCTACAATAGTAAGCTAATGAAAAAAATAATGCTATTAAATAAAGAGGGAGAAAGGATGCCCTAAACTCTTCACAAAGAAATGGAAACATTCATACAATGTGTTCTATTCTTTACTTCATTCTCATCCATTTGATGAGGTTTCCAACACATGCATATATCAATCCACCCATAACATTAGGCATTAGGATTCATACATGTCTCATTATCTTCATCATATAGGTTCGTCATGTTTTTATTTGCATAAATAATTCAGATGCTACTTGTGATTCTTCATTAGCCACCTAATTCATTTCACACATTGCTCTTATTGGTAGGCCACATATCTGATTGATCTCCTCATTCATTCTTATAAGGATAACTACTTCCAAGTAGTTCGTAGTTAGATAGAGAAATGTAGATAGGGAATCACATGATGCACCATGTGAATGCTTGATTGACTATGATGGTAATTGTTCTATTGATAGTGTTTCACTGATCTAAGGAAGGACATCTTTTATGGATATTTTTGGTCTTCTAAGAGTAGTTGATTGTTCAGTGGTCAGCAAAGGTCAGTTTGGGACCACCGGGTGAGGATAGTTGAGAAAGGAAATTCATATTTTATGTCCTTTTGCTAACTTGTCTCAAACAAATATGAGGGTGTGTTGCTTGAGGATGAGCAACATTTAAGCTAAGGGGAGTTTGATGCACTAGATAATTGTCATTCTCCCAGTCTATTTATTATGGATTTCTATGCACTTATTGTTCATTTTCAAATTAATTTGTGTATTATTTATCATCATTAGCCTGTGACACTTAATTTCATCGAATAAATGTGTTTTTAATGTTCCTATTAGATTCATTATTATTTGGGAGCTTATGCTCTTTTTTTTTAGGTGAATCTACAAGAAGCTACACAACTTGGTACTACCTTCTTGATTATTGGTGGTACTGACACTTGGTCAACAAGGAACAATGAGATCAAGAAAACTTGGTAGTACTGACCTAATAAGTAGATACTACCGACAATCTCACAGAAAGGATTCAAAATTTCTCGAAGAAATCTTGATACTACTGACATCAACTTGGTAGTACCGACATGTGCACGAGCGACCGCAACCACGAAGGCGTCGGTAGTACTGACACAGTGGGATCTAGTAGATTTGGAAATCATGTTTAATCTGACGGATAGTAATTAATGATGCCCTAAGTCACTTCTATGAAATAGGGGAGTTCAATAAAACCTAATTATCACATTTTATTCCCATTGTACGGCAGTCAAGAGAAAGGAGAGGAGAAAGTGGAGAAGAAAGCCAGGTTTTGAGAGATTCAAGCACCTCTGATGGACGAATTTGCAGCCTAAGGTTAGCGAATCGGCACGTTCATGTGAGGGAGTCATCTGGACCATCTTTTTCAGGGGTTCTTTTAGTTCGCTAATGTTCCCCATGTTTTTCTTCTTCTCACTTATGTATTTGACAATGGGAATCATGTGGGGCTAAACCTATTGTTCCTTAGCACCCGAGAGTAGCCCAGTTATGCACTGTAATTGACTATTATGCATTAATATATCTCTTTCTCTTGATTTCTGGACATAAATCTATGAGAACATCACAAATTATCCATGCTTGATAACCATAGGTAATTACATAGACCGTTAATTGCTTCGAGAGAGGGGTTAAGGGTTGGAAAACTCATAGATTTACATATTTTATGTCACACCTTGAGAAAAGGCTTACAAATATGAAGAGAATAACCCTGAGATTTTGGTAAAGCACCTAAATAATAACACAATTGCTACATAAGTGGGATTGGTATTAGGATAGGTAGTGAATTACACCACGAGAGTGTGTAGTTATTTCTACAGGTCTCTTTGTCCAGAGTTAGAAGATATAATTATTAATGATATTATGTTAATTTCAATGTTAGTCATGGTGAAACCATAATCCTAAGGAATTCACTCCACTTGGGATCAAAAACCAGTAATCTTAGATTTATTTTCTATATCTTAGATAATTAAACCTTCACCAAAAGTTTTCATCGGCTTAGTTGATTGCATTACAATTAGTAGTAGCCTCTAGAGAACGTTTCCCTGAGTTCGACATCCAAGCCTCTTGAGGTGTATATTACATTGATATGTATACTTGTGTTTAATGTGTGGTTCGTGTGTACCAATGGTTATGTCCATACTAATGTAATTCCTTGGTGCCACAAGGAATTACAACCACCTAGGTCTACATCACATGCATGAACATGTTGTTTGTGTTGATCTATGCTTGAACCAATCTGGTTTAATCTGTTCAACACTTAAACCGGTCAGCTCACCTCTCGATTAGTCGATAGGTCTGTTAGACCAGTCATCTGGAGTCCTATCCAACCGATGTCTAGACACTTCCAAATGGTCGGTTGGGCTAGTAGGTGATTGGTTCATCACATGCGGCTTTCCTCGTCGGCCCTCCAAATGGACGACACGTGTCATGAAATAGTCAGCTTACCTGATGTAAAATGTCTTCTTTATCATAGCAAGAAAAGAAACTATCCTATTGATATTATCTTATTACATGGTAAAGAGAAACATCGAGTTGCGTTCGAGGGGAGTAAATGTAGGAAAGAATAAAACTTTTACATTGGAAAGAAGAAGGTAGAGGCTCAATATGCAAATCGAGATATAAATAGGAAAACAAACCATCCAACCACACATAGATATTTGGGTTATTAGCCATAACCATGCTACACATTCACCATTAAAACCAATTTTAGGGTGACGCTAGTTTGGGATCGCATGTGGTCTTTAATCGACATTAGTCATTTTAAATTTTTGCATGGTATGCAATAAATAAAAGTGAAAACTAAAATATGATCACATCAATTAAATCCCAAAACATAGTAGATTTGTGTGGATCTGATACCATTGTTGGGAAATATGGCATTATATAGGTAGCGATAACAAAAATATTATCTTCCATGTTCCCCTTAAACCAATGAATCCTGTCAATAAGTATGTAATTGGAAGGGATGGTTTATCAGGTCATACCTAGTCCTGGAGCAAGTCCCGTGACTATTCCCTCATTGTAGTATGCGGCTTTTTTTAGGTCATACTTGAACACGTCTACAATTAGCTCTTGGTTGATCACCACAAACAATAACCTGATGTCTTCCTCCTAGAGGGAAAATCTACTCACCTCTATAGTAGTCCACATGAACCATGAGGAACTCTTGTTGTTATAGTAGAACAACTCGGAAGGAGTTTTCCCTCTTTGTTGGTGTACTAGAACCAACTTGCTTTCCCATAATTGTTCTCCCTTTCTATCCCTCCCTTTATCAGGTAGGACTTTCTTGGGTTCTCTTCGGCACCATAATTAGAGAAGACAAACAGTTTTCAAAGGCAATTGATTTGTGTTATAAGAAGTCACCAGTACCCCTCTATTTATAGGATGGTTAAGGTTAGAGTTTCTAGTCTGAGTGGGAGCAGAAGGGAGTGAAATTTCAAAAAAAATTGCAACTTGCAAGCGGCAAAATGGTTGGTTCACATGTGAACCGATCGGTTGGTATGTGAGTCGATCAGTTCAACCCTTAAACCAGTCATTTCATGATGTTTCCCAATCCACAATTATAGTTACAATTAATAACTAATTTAATGCACAACATGATGTCAGCATAAATCCTTGAATCAATGGAATTGATTCACCAACCAATTGGTTCACAACCTGAGTCGATGGGATCATGGACCTGAGTCGATCAGTTCACTTCCTGAACCGGTATGTTCATGGTCTAGGATTGCCAAAGTTGGTTCAATTGACTTGACACATTGAAATGGTCAGCTCAACACTTGAACTGATTAGTTCATTGTTCAGTCAGTCAATATTCAACCAATATCATTTAAACTAAATATCCAACTCTTTAGCAATCAAGTTTAAACTATATTCATGAATGAAATCTCATTCCAATTATATCCTATGTGTGTGACCCTATAGGTTCCGAGTTATGTTGGTAGTGAATGTCCATAACACATTTATGACATTACAAGCAAAGAGCGACGTCTAGTAACACATCATTGCTACCAAAGTATTTGGAAAGTTGGAGAACAACTTCAACCTACAATCTATAATTGGTGTTACAGTGGTTGTATAATTCCTTTGTCACTGATATCTAGATTGAACTCGAGGCATGGAATCATTATCCTTTCAAAGGTCAATCCATGTTCATTGAACTAGAGCAAATTGTCTGAGACATATGTGACCTCGATATCGTATGAACGACATGTAATAAGTGTAGAGATTTCCAATCTAAGAACCACAATCACCACCTTCACTATGAGATATAACTATGACAACCAATTATGGTTTCCATGTGTCACTCTCAAGGTGGGTCAATCCAATATATTGTTCTCCAACAAGTATCCATGTACTTGGTTTGATATCACATATCATGACTGATGAGATTTTGTTAACAACTAACACACACTCTAGTTGTATGTGTTATTGGTGTCTATTATTCTTCCACAATAACATTTGACTAGGGGACATAACAAGAATGCACATACTCTTGACATTCATATGATCTCATTATTCAGGTCATCAACCCGAAGAAATACATCATTGAGTAATGTCATTATTTAGACATCTATTATGTTTCATCATTATTTCATAAATGATTGAAACTGAAAAATAATAAGATGACCTTTATTATTAATCAAATCCTTTATAATATATGTAGTCACAATCATCATATGATTGGCTCACTAGGCATACATACCAAGAATATCTTCTAGTGATGTTCGAGTCTTTCATAAATGTTACGTTGTAGTAATCCATAATGTGTGCATTTTACTCTATTGAAGAAATTCTTGAGTCAGGATCATGGAAATAAGGTATGATGTGTTTCATTGTATCAATGGGTAATTGTTGGTGGAACATATTTTGGTAATATTTGAATTATACGGAATACCTACACTTATGTACATTACCCTTTCATTGAGTTATAAAAGAATGTGTTCTCATATCTTTGTTTTGTTTTGTGATATTAGAGTCCATATTTTGGTAGAGTCTAGTAAGGTTGATTTGTTAAAGCTAAGTCTAAAATCATCATTGTTCTTTTTTTTTAAATGGAAATTCATTCATCCCATCGCCTGGGTTTGAACTCATGACCTCTCAGTCTTACATCATCATTTTTACCACTGGGGTGCCACTTCATTGGCAGAAATCATAATTGTTCAATTATCTATAATGGTGATATTGAATGACATTGTTTAGGAATGGCCACCATAGTTGAGGTGGCTTAGTGTACAACTTTTTGTGGAGACTATGGTATCTACCTTAGTGTACACTACTGACTAGATAGGATTTCTCTCTTTAAATCATCCAAGATGAGGAGGAAGAAAGGATATGCCTTGCATTCCAAATACATGGATAATTATCATTGTGGTTTTAGTGGGGATGGTTGCTAGATTAGAATGAATATAAATCCCCATCTTGGTGTTATTATGCACGTAGTAGTCATATTGAATATGGATCAAGTTCCCTTGAACATACCATATGGTGGATGAAGAAGAAGAACAGGGAGAATATAAGGAGGGTAGACAAGGCTATGTTAGGAACAATGAGAGAAGGATGTGAAATTATTTCACATCGAGAGGGGAATTTCATTCAAACTTAAATAAATATCATACATATTTACCCTCTTAGTGGGTGTCCTACTATTTGTGCACCATCTCCTCTGCAATCTACAGCCCGGCTTCAGCCATAGGGTCTTTACCAGCAATCCAACTAACAAGCTATCATTTAAGTTATTTCTTAATTGACTAACAAAATCCCTAATCAAATCTTAGGTATCTCATAGGGTCCTCCCAACTACTTGGAAATATCAGTATCCCCAACTTCTTGGATGGATCAACAACTCTTCTCAACTACTTGGATAGCAGCATGCCTTCATATGAAACCACATGTACAAAAATACTTCCCTACTTGAAATCAACCTTGTCTACAAGGTCTAAACAATCAAGTATTGTCATGGTGATAGTTGGACATTCTTTATGATATTGCTATGTAGTACCACCAAATATTTCATATCTATAAACTTTTATTCATTATATGTTAAAGATTCTCCCACATAAATCTAAAGACATCATTTCATGCACATTGAATCAATGCCTCATTTAGACCATCTCGCCTTCTGATGTCATTTTCCATTCGCTTGTTGATAGCATATTCATGGAGTATGGAAGTTTTACACCTCTTGAAGTAGATTTACTCATATTCTTCATTTGCAATGAAACATGGAAGAGTGGATGTACTAAAGCTGAGGGTAAAACCTTCATCTTATAAAAAAAATTACCCATTTGTTCATATATTTGAAATGGCACATATAATAATGGGATTAGATGTGTTACACTTTTATGGTCCATAGATACTTGTTTGTGTAAAGGAAGATTTATGTCCACATATTCTCCATCATTGAATTCTCTTTCGCCCCCTCTCAAATTAGTAAATATCTTCATCCTATCTTGTGCCTTTTTCAAGTTAGCCTTCGACTGAATTGATATATCATCCCTATTTTTGATATCAAATCAATAGGTTTGACTCTTTATTTCCCATGTATGTATAATAATAATGTGGTGATGATCTCCAATGGACTTCTCCATTATAAGATATGTTTATGGATGGATGGGGAGAAGTATTGTAATACCATTTTTCCAAGGAAACATTTTGCAACCAATCGTGTGATTGTGTAGCATAATAACACCTCATATAACATTACAAACTTGTGTTCAGTACGCATGTTTGACCATAGGATTGGGGATAATAACTTGTACTCATTCTCATATAGGTTCCCTGTGACTTTTGGAGTTATAGTGAAAAAATTCTAGTAAATATTGTATCTTTGACAGATTCAATTGAATATGGTGATTTTATTGACTTTTCTAATATAAAAAACTACAAATTTGATGATTCAAATATTTTTCATTTTTTGTTATTAATGTGTGCATTGAGTGTTTTAGGTGATCAAGGAACCTAAACAAGTCTAACATCAAAAAAATGTGCATTTACATATGTGTTTGGATGCTTGTTTATCAAGTTGTACCTATAATTATAACTTGCTTATTTGAAATTATAAAACTTCACATGTATCTTATAAGAACAAGTGATGAACGAAAGAAAACCATTATAAGTCTATTTGTATACTTTTATACACCCATTAGGATAGGTAGGTACTTTAAAAAGATAGAACCATTTTCCAAATTTTGAACCTTTAGGTCATACTATTTTTCAACGGAATTCCAATTTGAACGAAATTCATGTTGGTCAAACTTTAATTCAACCAAGACATGGTCATTAGACCAATGGAGGGCATGGTTGTGTTTATATTGAAGTTTAGTTTGACATGGATGCAACTTATTCAAATTACAATTTGAGTGACATATATTATGTCGAACTTATAGTTAGTGTGCCATCAAACATTTTATATCCACTAGAATCCTATAATGATTAATTTCTCACTAAACTCATCCTAAACATTCCCAATATATATATCTTAACTATTCCTAGGTGTTTCATATGCATAGTAGTGTTATATGGACATCCAAAGCACACTTGAATGTTTCCTCTACATACTATTCAATCAAGCATACAATTCTAGTTTGCTACATGCAACTAATTTCAAATTAGCCTAAGGTTAATCCTAGATTAACTGTCCTACTCCACCAAATTTTATGTTGTAAAAACCTTGTGGAGTAAATTATCACTAGTTCAATAGTAGTTTACATTGTAAACTTTATGAGAAGAGTTGTACTTTCTATTTTTCTCTTTGTTTCATGCTTACTTCTTTTATTGGAGTTACATCTTGCAAGAAGATTGGGATGAAGTATTTAGAGATAATTCTTATGACAAGGTTGTATCCTAAGGTGAAGAAGAAGATTTTGATCTTCCTTAAGTGGATGGTATTTTAATGTCCTGTAAATAAGGTGAAATTATAGATCTTATATTAAAAGGAGGCATGTATTGAGTTTAAAAGGAGGCTTTTCTTGAGCTAGAAGGAGGCTTTTCTTGTGTTAAATGATACAATATAATTGAAAACAATTCTTGAGTTTAAAAGGAGGCTTGTTTATCCACAAAATACATTGATGCTTGTAATTGATAACATTCTAGAAAAAGTGAATAGAACAATAGTTAAGAAACCCTTGTTGGTGACAACCAATAGTGGAGTTGTGTCATTTCAAGATGGAAAGAATATAGATCTTGTGTATTTTGTGATTACTCTACTTGATGATTACTTTCTTTACTTTTTAATACAAATTTCCTTTAAGAGTGTTTATATAGGCCTACCTTCTACTTCAAATTACATAAACATGTATTTTCTCTGTTCACTCTCCCCTTCTAGTGCCTTCAATGGGTATTAGAAAAAAGTCTTCAAAGATATTTAACAAGCTTGGAAGATGGGGGGAAATAACCTAGGCCATCTCAACCTTAAAGGAGCACATGTCTACCAACGAACTCACTTTGGAGACTCTAATGCATGTACTAAAAAGTGGCATATGTAGTTCTTCTTTCAAGGTGTTATGGTCAATGATAAATCTTTTTGGTTTCTTGTTTGAGGTCATAAATATATGTTATTAAACGTCCAACTATTGTCTCTCGGTTAAAACAAATTTTGACAAAGGGGCATTCTAGTCAAGTTACAACTCAATCAAAATATCACATGTAATACTTTATTATGATTATATTTGTTTCAATAAGTATGCTCATTTTATACAAGTTTAATTGATTATTTAGGTTTTCAATGATTTAGATACATGTTCAATATGTGTTTCTAGTGTTTTATTGGATATGTCTTTGATGATGCATGTTTTTAGTTTGAGATCAAATTATTTTGTGTATGTGGTCAAAGGGGAGCTCAACCTTTTAGCATATTTTGTCATATTTAGTAGTTTGTCTTCTTAATTGAATATCTTCAAAAAATGTGTGATTAACATCACTTTTTTTGTTTAGATGTTCCTTTTTGTTTCTTTTTTAGCTTTATTGGCATCTTTTATCAAGGAGGACTTCATGTTCTTTTCATTGATAATATAGATATCTTTTAAAAGAATATTTTTTTCATGGCCCTCCTCGACAATGTTGGACTTGACATTCCTTATCATTGGCTTGAAGTGTCCTTTTTTGTATCTTTATGTTCTTTATAGGATCTCATTATCGTGAAGTAATTTTCATTCCTCTCATTGATGTTGAGGCTTTCACAAATTCTTCCTTGATCTTTTTGTTTATTTCTATACACGGTGCCATGTCATTTTGATTGTTATTTTCAAATGGAATTTTCATATTTCTTAGGTATGTAGTTTCCCTCCATATGAGTGTCTACTAGAGGGATATTTTGTGTTATTGATTTCCTTTTTTACTTTGAGAAAGGGGAGAAAAATACATGATCCAAATTTTCTTTATATTGCAAATAAAAACATGATACTCTTACATGGGATGTATTACATTTATGTTTTGAAAGTACTTTTTCATTATCAAAAAGGGTGATATCAGTGGCTTTTTTATATACCACACTCTAATTTTGATGATAAAATTATTCTTGTTTTTGTTACCAATGTGTGAATTAAGTTATTTAGGTTATCAATGAGCTTAGATGAGATCTGCCGTTAAAGAAAATAGATGTGTTTGGATTCTTATAAATTAAATTGTACCTAAAATAATAACTTGTACATGTGCGATTATATAACTTGATCTGAATGTTAATAAAACAAGTGGTGAACGGAAAAACCAATCCAAAAGCTAGTTTTATACTTGTATACACTCATTAGGATAGGTACATATTTTCTCCAAAATTATATCAACCATTTTTCAAATTTTAAGACATTTGGGACATAGTGTCTTTTGGTCCAATTCTAACTCAATTGAAATGTTTTCAATTGAGGCATGGTTGTTAGACCAATGGAGGTCAAGGTTTTGCTTTGATCTGACTGTAGTTTGATTAGTATGCAACTCATTCAAATTATAACTTAACTGAATAAACTTTTGTAGAAATTTTAGGTAGTGCATTATTAGATATTCCATTTCCACTACTTATCCTATAATGAATACATCCCCAAATAATTTGTCTTAAGCAATCCAAAAAAATCTACCAGATGTTCCTAAGTGTTTCAAATGTCAAGTAGTGCCATATGACACCCTAAGTACACTTGTGTGTTGCATCTATTGCTATCTCTCTCAAACATGGGATTCCGGTTTGCTACATCTAGCTACTTCCAAGTTATCCTAAGCTTAAACTTAGATCTAGTGTTTGACTCCACCAAATTTTTCCTTGAATAAACCTTTTTGAAGTTTATCATTACTTTTTCAATAGTATTTTTCATTGTAATCTTTAAAAATAAGATGGAAGTCTAATAAGATATTTCTTACTGATATACGGTACACTCCTCTCTTATATATAGGAAAGGAGGAAAGTAAGGGGAAGTAGAATTAACCCAATAGTTCAGAACAATTAGACCCATATAACATAATAACTCTAACACCCCCCTAAATCTGGAGTATGGATGGAACACTCATCCATATTGAACTTACAAGACTGAATTAGACAATATGAAAAATAGAAAATAAAAATACCACTCCGCATAAAAGATTTTAACTCCCTTTCAACATCTCTTCAACTAATAAATGGTTTGGTGATACATCCTTTAAGGTTATGTTCTTTACATTGGAAATAGTTGAGGTTTGGGGAAGATCTTTATGAAGATCATATAGAATGAACAACATTAGCATCAATCTGAGTAGATGAGAATAATAAAATGACTATGTCATCTTCACTAGAAAGGAATGTGTGATTGGAATAAGCACAAATTAATGCATATAATAATGTAGAAGTAGAGTCTTCAAAAACATATATGATGAGGTGATGATGAATACAAACTGGATCCATCTGGAGCATGACTCTCAGGGGGTTGATGGGAATGAAAGACATCATCAAGGAATTCCCAAGTAGATCACTAGAAGAGCCATCTTGGCACTTGAGAAACATCAAATACAACTTTGAGAAGGCATGAGTAAAATAGCTCAGTGAGAGAAAATTTGGACAAATCATCAACCTTGTAGGTGTAGTATTTTTAGGCTTGATAGTTATGAACTTCTCAAAAGTAACCATCCATATTATGAGATGTAGTGGGATATCCAAAAAACTAAGACCAAAGGGAACAAGAGGCTGGAATAAATGTAGGAATATTTCTCTCGATGTGTCTCAATGTTGTACCTGAGATCCTCTAACATTGCATGGAAATAGTGGTCAAATAGAATAAATGAAGTACAAATAACCAACCTACATGCATATTGTGGAAACAACATGAAGAAGCATATTGTCATTGAGACATAGAAACACCAAATAGAAGCATGATGCTTAGTTGTAATGAAACACCACAAAGACATTGGAGTATGGACGTATGTAATAATAAGAATTTGTTGGATAAATTGGATTTTGCACACTTTCTCTTTTGATGATGAAAACATTATTATTTTGTGTATATAACATGATATCTAGTGTTTTAGAGATTAAGAAATGTATAGACGAGAATTTTTAAGATATTTTATTAAGCACATGTGGTTATTTTATCATGTCTATTGAATGCATTACATTCGTACAAGGCATAATGTACAAGTCATTGGATGTCATGTTGGATCAAGCAATGAGTCAAGTCCAACTATCCTAGACCTAATTTCACCTTTATATCCCTTACGTGTAGTTAGATAACATTAGAAAAGTCATTTAGTTTGGTTTCCAAAATCTAAATGATGCCTTAACTGTGACAATTTCATATGAACTCTTTCTCGATCGAAACCAACCTCAGTTGAACTCTTCCTCAAATGAACAAAAGTCTTCTTGTTCAAAATAATTGTTGAAGAAAAAAAGGCATTGTAAAATTTGAAAAGAGAACAACTGTGGGTCGAAGCGCAATTCAACCGAGAGGTCCTTCAGTCGAAGTACAGTTCAACTAAAAAAGTTCTGCAGAAGTTGTTTTGAGCTCTCCACTAGTCATTGGAATCAAGTGTTTTATTAGTCTAAAGGCTAGCTTGACTCTAGTTGCATCCTAAAATCTCCCAACAGCCATCATATTCCTTAGTATTTCCTATAAATAGGATATCCCCATGAACACCCAACACACATTTGAGCACTCCATTACTTGCATTTGAAGTTTAAACCAACAATTTTCCAGTTCCTATACATACAACATTCAATTGCCCTATTCTACCATTTAAATATTGCTCTAACCGCACTGAAAGTGACTCATAGTCTTGATATAGGATATGTCTATATTGTAAGCATTGGTGTTCTCTCTCTCCAATCTTGTTCAGCAACATTGTTTGAGTGTTCTTGGACTACTTCTTACAAGAAGGTTGTCTAGGGACTTGCTAAGAAGTCTTGTTGTCGGTTCTCTTCAGAGCCATTAAAGAAAAAGTGAAATTCTAGTTCTCTTCAAAACCATTGGAAGAGGTGAAGATTTTGTGCTATTCCTTGGCCATGAAATAAGAGGGTAAAATCATACTTTGTATTGTTCCTTGAGAAGTTAATAAAAGTTAGTTCTAACACATCCTGGTTGGGAACAACTAGGCAGTGGACTGACATCATTTGAAGGAACTACTATATATGTTTGCCTCTTGTGGTTGATTACTTATCTAGATTCTCTTTAACAAATATTTTTATAAATTATTGAATTATCTCTATTCACCCCACCCTCTAGACTTATCAGAATCTCCACAAAGATTAGAATATACTGGAATGATATATATCTTATCATTATTTTTTTATGATCCATCTTTATACATTCTCTCTTCCCACCTCATACTCTCTCTATCTCTCTTTTATATCCCCCCTAACACACCAATAACAAAGTGAATGAGTAATTGGTGTGAAAAGAGATGATATCTTTTGCATATGGAAAGGAATGCACACATGAGGGGTGGAGATGGAATAAAATTTTCAAAGGATAGGAAGAATAACAATAATAAAATTCCCATTCTTTCTTATGATGCTTTATAAACTAGCATAGGGTTTCTATTTTCTAATATTTCATAGATATAACTGATAACTTGGGTCAGTGTCCTACATGACATAATTAGACAGATGCATGTAAAAAAATAGATAGATCTTTTTGTGATTATAAAAGGCACATTTATCTGTCCCTTAGGTTGACAAATGTAGAGGGTGTGTGTATTAGGTCAAATATCAGATCTTTTAAGGTTATAATAACAAATAGGCATAGTCTATAGGAGGGTAGTCACAAAAAAATTAGGGAATTACAAGAAAATTTTTGTGAGGAAAAATGCACTCTTTATAAGGCTAGGATGAACAAGGTCTTCTGTGATCCTATAGAAGCTAGTCCAATTCATTTGTAGAATCATCAATCATTTTTCATTAATAGATCCATGGAATATGGTCAATTTTCTATTGATCCATGTTGTTGTTGATCTTTAAAATTTGGGGAAATGCATTGAGATACGGAGAAAAGAATCTACCATAGTCGTGGCTTCAGTGAAGAGTTAGTACAACAATGTGCATTGAACTATAGAGACTATCCACAATCTGCACGTCAAAGTCCCATCAGTGCAGATACTTGAGTACATGGTCAAGGTCATGAAGCAACCCTTTGGCTTGGATAACATTGTGTCGAGGAAGTGATCATCATGGGTTCTAGCATCCTATGCGACATCGGTGGGATGCAGACATGGGTCAAAGAGCTAGTGACTCAGGCCCATATGTGAGAGCTTTGTCTCTATAGACAAAGTTGAAATCAGGTAGGGTGAATGCAAGGATCACCTCAAAATCAAAGTTGAGCTCTAGTAACAACGGTGGTTGTAGTCAGTCTTCTTTGAAAGAAGGAGACTGGAGGGAGAACCATAGCAGGGAGTGTGGGAGGAAGTGGGGAAGAAACAACTAGATAAGTAGAACTTGGGGAGGCAGATAAATGTTGTTGATGGAGAGGTGAAGAGCTCCGGTGTAGGGGAAAATTTTGAGAAAGAAGGAGGATATGATCATGGAGGCCACAATTATGTGTGGAGGGTAGCCAAGATGAGAAGAGATGGAGGTCATCCACATGTGGAGGATTTCTCTATTTCTCTCTAGATTTAGGATCAATGCTCTGATACCATCTCCTATAAAAGAAGAGTTTATTTTCAATCTTCCTTATTGTTCCCTATTTGGTTCTTCTCTTGAAAGCTACTTCTTGTGAGAAGGTTGTGCAAAAATACTTCGGAGCTACTTCTTATGAGAGAGTCGTGTCCAAAGGTGGAGAAGGAGAATGTCATATTCTTCATGAGAGTGGCCATTATATATCCTATAAAGAATGTGACATTATCCTTGAGCTAAAAACAAGGTTTGTCTTGATCCAAAAAATACAATGGTATGTGTAATTTTTCCAAACAAAGTGAATAAAATTAAAGGTTAAGAAATCCCAGTTTGTAGAAACTAGATAGCTATAGTATTTCAATCTAGAGCCATAATACATATTGTGTCTTTTGTAATTGCTTTACTTGGAAATTACTTACTTCACTTTTTGCCACAAGTATTCTTCAAGTTGCAGTTAACATTTTGTGTTTTCAAAGTTTCATAAATTATATTTTCTCTATTCACCACCCCCTTCTACAACTTTCAACTCCAAGATCTTCAAATTCCCTATCAATGAAGACATCTAAATTGACTTTGACGTAGAAGGTTCTTTAATAAATGGGTGGGCAGTCTGGTATAAACTATGTACGACCACTAATATTATTGAAAATCTAATAAATATAGGTAAATCATTAACGTAATCAGGTTATATCTATCCACATTTGAGTAGTTATGGGAAAGGGCTATAACATGACTGGGGTGAGAAATTGCTAGATTAATTTTCTTGTAAGATGTGACATTCTTTGATATATTTCTCAATTTAAAATCATGTTCCCTTCCACAAAAATACCTCAATTAATTTTTTTAAGGTTATCCCAAACCCCAAATGATTTCAAGTTGTAGCATTGTGCATTTCATATACTGACCTTTTGTTTAATTTTGATTCATTTTTGGTGGTATTTTCACTTTCTGAAATAATACCACTCTTGAGTTAAAAAGTATATGATCTGGCTCACCTTTTTCCACTTCTCATTCATATCAATAAATACTGAATCACCATAATCATATTTCTGATATCCTTCAACCATTGTGACATAAGAGAAAAGATATAATGTAATTCTTTCCCTCTAAAATTTCTTCCTCAATTGGCACATCTTTTAGATAATGCATATAAAACTTTTTCCCCAAATTATACTCAATCTCAAATTGATATTCCGGCATCTTAGATTACAAACTACATTGTTTTCTCATGTGTAACTTCTCATCCATAAAGTATTTAGTATTTTTTTCATCAGCGCAGATGGTGAACGAAGTACCAATTGAATAATGCCTTGATCTTTTTGACACTGAAAGGACGACATGAATTTTCATTTATTGGGTTATCACCCAATGAGGTTACCCAAACCCACTAGTAGGTATTATACATGTATCAAGGGCGATATTAACTATTATTTTGAAAATATAACAAAAAGAAGCATCCCCTATTCATTATAGACTTCAAACTACTAAGAATTGTCATGCAAAATATTTTGATGCAATGCCTACTAGTACTTAGAAGAAAATGATACTTAGCTAGGTTTTGTTATTGAAGAACTAAATGAAATATGTAAACTATGTTTGGAAGTCAATATAAATCAAGTATAGAAGTATAAAATGTTTCTCACATACTCGCACATATTCCCAAGACTAGAATAAGAATAAGAGACCATATAACTAACTGCTCCTCTCTAAATTCTTCTTCTCTGCTATTTTGGTTGATAGATGGCTTTTGAATCATCTTGTTGGTATGTTCACAAACCTGGGAAATTTTTCTAGTAGAGTGTGAGCTACTGACTAGATGCATTTGGGAATAATAAAATTGAATATTACATGCAGATTCCATACAAGTACGGTAGTTTTATACCAAATTAATCATATAACTACTAGGAGACAATATAACATGTTTGGTTACCTACTCATTAAATGAAGTAAAAAAGAATAAGTTTAATTGATTAATATATTGATTATTTTATCATAACATAGACCTTCATGAAGATTACCACAACATATAAAATTATTATAGAAAGATACGATCTTGGCGTGTAAGATTTACTGTAGACTAGTGACTCTAAGTCTACAAAACAATATCTTTATCCTATAAATTATCTTAACCTATGGCCTCATTAGATATTTAAGATCATTGTATAAAATAAATTCCTCCTCTAAATCGGGGTACATATATCGAGACTCAAAACACTGGTCTTATATTGTATACATCAAAGATTGCATGTGGGTTAGCTCATTAGTTAGTAACTAACTATATTTTGTCTAAAATTAGCATCACTCGAATATGTAGTTAGTGTTGGGTACCAAACAATAACAAAGGCATTGTCCTCTCTGGGATGACACCCAAATACCCCATAGATGTGCTCAACTACATCACCTTAGACTCAAGAAGTCGATGACATCATTTACTCATTCATGATGTAAATCTCTACAAGAGATTCTCTGGTCTTAAGGTCATTTAGAGTCTAGGTTAGACTTAATTTCATTATAGAAATCATATATTAAACATTTCTTATCCTAAATGTGTATCTAACCTATTCCATGTCATTTTGATATTTTATAATGCAATTGAACCACTTAGATTTTATATTGTATTATGTTTATATTTCTTTAGTGATATATGTGTAATACATGAAGATCCATGCATTCTCAAGTTTAAATTATTTATATAATATAATATGGAAAGTAACCATACTTTCCTACATTTTTTCATAACTGTAACGTTAAGGGTACCACAGGGATATGGGATCCTCAGGCTTCAAAATTCTCATATTATTTTGAAACTCAAGTAGAACCATTTTGAAGCTAAATACAAACATAATCCATTATTATTCAGTCATTTCATTTAGTCATATACTCTTAAATAGTAACTTAAGTGTATTGGATTTAGTAGAATACAATACAAAAAAGTAAGAAATTCTCTATCCTTCACTTATTATTTTGATTTCTAAAATCTAGTTTAATTTCAAATGGTCCACTCACATTAGGTTATACTCTTGTTGTTGGATGTGTAGCTAGGCTAGCAAGGCTTGAATTTTGAGGGGGGAAGCTCTAGATTCCACTTCTTCTAGATTCTCATGTACATAGGTAAAACTTTTAGGAGAAACGAAGAGATGGAGAAAGAAGAAATATTCTTATCACAATGTTTTAATGATTGCATCCTTGTATTAGAAACATAAGCAAATAATAAATGAATACAAAAGATTTACCTCTATTATTAAGCTAAGGTTTAAACCCACCAATATTTTTTTATTCTATGATATACAAATGTATGTGATCCAAATCTCGGGTAAAGGAGGAGGGTTGGTGGTAGGTTGACAACCAGCCTTAAAATTGTATCATGGTGCGATCTTTCTCAAGGCCACACGCCAACCAACTAAAGGTGGCTAGATGCAACCCTAAGGGAAAACACACAAATATCTCAAAATTTGTATATGAACCTAGTCCAACACATAGGTTCAACTAATCATACATACCCACAAGCGCATGGGGTCATGTTGTAGGTAAGATTAGGGTCGATCCTCAGGGATAGAGGGGGAACTAGAGATAGGTTTGTGTTATCTATGTTCCTAAAGCGGAGTCTAGGGTTTAAATTTGGGTTTGGTTTGATTATGCTACGATTGCAAGCAAGAACAAGCAAGAAATAAACTAAGTTAACAAAGACTCTAGATTACTCTAAGCAAGTTAGAACTAAGGAGCTAAGCAAGAAAAGCAATTAGGCTAGAGTAAAGGGTTATACTACACTAGCAAGCCAAGTTATCAACTAAGATGCAAGCTAAGCAATTAGACAAGAAAGAGTCTAGATCATCACTAATTATCCAAATTAACACAAGCAAGCTCAAAGGATCCCTAACTACTTGAACAAGAACTAACTATCTACAACTAAGCAATTAGCCAAGAATTGACAAAGGCAATTGACTACACTAGCATTAACAAGCTAAGAAGGCAAAAGTGGTTTTTAAGAAATATGATGGGTAGGTGGGTTGTTTGGGAATGCAACTTGATATTAGTTGGGGGAAGGTTAACATAGCATGCAAATCTCACATTTCAATCTAAATTACTAAACCAAACAACAAGGCAAGTGATATTAGAATATACCCTATACTACTAGTTGGAGAACTAGGGCTAGGTTTAATTCTAGTAGGACTTGGAAAGTCTAGGTTTCTAGGGTCAGGGGTATTAGGGCAATTGAGAGACAATGGTAGGAATGGGAGTAGAGATGAGGGTATTTCACCTCATGTTACCTGACATCTAGCCTTTAGGAAACTCTAGGCAATTGCACTAATCACACTTACACTAGCTACTCAGATCTCACACTCACTTTTAGAAGAAGGGAGATGTATGTAGGAACAAAAGGGTCTAGCTAGGGATACACTAATTAGACCTAGGAGACATTTCTACGATTGACACATACATTCCAATTTCCCCTAGAAGCTAAGTGTCATCAAGTATCACAAAACAAGCAATTTATGTTTAAAAGCACAAACCACGTGCAAGATAATGGGAAATGAGATAGAAGCAAGAAGCAATCATCATAGAATAAAATTATGTTCATTACAAGTTATTTTCCCCCGACATGGTATCAAAGTCACATTTTAACCCCAAACAACCCACCACTAGAGGCTTAGCTAGACATGCTCAAAGAAAAGATAAAAGAAAGGAGACAAATGGGATAGGACTCCATGAAGATCGAAGTAGATTCTTCTTCTTCACCTCCTAGCTGTTGTAGAACGTGGCTCCTCCTCCAAGGGGGATGAAAAGCATGGGAATATGGGGGATTATGGAAGGGAACCTAGAAATCTAGGTTTGTATGGTGGAAATGGAGTGGAAAATGGAGTGGGAGGTAAGTGAGTGGAGTAAATGCAAGGAAGGAGATGAAGGAGCTCTAGAGTGTCTAGGAAGAGGCTAAGGGAATCTAACCTTTGTGTTGTAGCCTCCACCTATGTATATATAGGTGGTGGGGAGGCACTAGGGTAAGTAGGGGCAAAGTGGGCAAAAATGGGTAGGTTTATGTGGTCACCACGGTCGTGCTGGGGTGCCATGGTGGGGGTTGCATGGCATGGTCGTGGGCACTGAAATGGCTGAGGTGGAAAATGGATTGGAAGTGTAAGTGTGTATGGTGGCCACATTCATGGCGAGGTTACACGGTTGTGTTGCATAGAGGATACCACGGCCGTGTTGGAGGAGGTAGCCACGGGCGAGGCCGCTCTGAGGTTGTTGTGTATTCAGCTTTCCACGGGCATAGTGAGCACCATGGGTGAGGTGGTCTTCAAAGGCCACGGTCATGCTGATGGTCATGACTGTGGTCAATCATATGTAAATTAGACCAAGTTTCTATTGATTTTTGGGATCTTCGTGCATATATCACCACAGTTGTCTTGATGGCCACGGACGAGGCGGTAGTTGCTGGCCATGGTCATTCTATGGGCCACGGTCATGGGGTCTTCAGTGACCATGTATGTTGTGATGACCACGACCATGGTCATTCATGTGTAAATTGAGCAACTTCCCTGTGACTTTTGGAGCTTAATTCCCACGACCGTGGTGATGTACCACTACCGTTTTGGGGCTTCTTGGTGTTGATCTCCACTTCATCTTCTTCATCTAGCCTCCTTTTGCTTTGAATTGATCTTGTGCATCCATGGGAAGCTCAGGGAAGAGATAGGTCCACTCTTGGGTTGTAAGAACCCAAAGACATTCTTCATCTCCCTCCCATTCATTGATGCATAAGTGTGTTTGTCATAAAAGATCATATTGGGGGAACTAGCTTGTAATCTATAGTGTTTAGATGTGATTGCCATGAAAAAAGACATAGGATGAAGCCCTAAAATAGGAATGCATCATATCACTCTTCGTATAACATGGATCTTTAAAAAATAATTTGTTAGAGTGTCCCTACCTAGTGATGCACTGCATTGGCAACCGAGTGTAGTGATAAATGTGCAAGGGTTTTAATGTAGGGACACTGGATTGTTTTGAAGGAAAAGCAAGGGTTACCACACCTTGGGCTGGTGTGGGTAAAGAAGCTAGTATTGCTGCATCATTTCATGGATGTAGTGAAAAATATGCAAGGGAAATCCTTTCAAAGGAGACGGGTAAAAAAGCAAGTTCAGCAAAAAAATATCAGACTGGAATCTTAGAATATTGGATCTTTAATAGGAAAGTCTTCAAAGATAGTTGACACCATGATTAGAAGAAAATTTAACAATATTTTCTTGTAGGAAACCAAGTGGACAGGGGAACAATGCAGAGGATTGGAGACAACATGTTACAAAATTTAGTATACATGTATTGGCAAACATAGAAATGGTGTTCGAATAATTATTGATAAGATGTTGAAGGATGATGTCATAAAGATCACACAGATGGGGTATATAATGATATATATCAAGGTCATTATTGGGGGGAAGATTTTAATATTATTAGCATGTATGCCCCCCAAGTTGGCCTTAGTGGGGAGGCAAAGAAGGATTTCTTGGATAACACAGATGTACTTATTCAAGAAATATTGATAGAGGAGAAGAAGATTGTTGGGAGTGACTTAAATGGCCATGTGTGGAGTAGCAATGTTATGAGAGAGTTTGTGGGGTTTTGAATATGTCAAAAGAAATGGAGAAGGAGAGAGGATTTTATATTTTACAGTTGCTAATGATCATAGTGAATACACATTTTAAGAAAAGAGATCCTCATATTATTACTTTCAAGAGTGGGTGTGATTGCAGCAAAATTTATTACTTCCTTACAAGACGTATAGATAGAAAAGTATGTAAGGATTGTAAAGTGATATGTGGGGAAGAACTCACCACCCAACATATGTTGGTGGTTTTGGATGTGAACATCAAGATCAACAAAGGTAAGCAAAATACAAGCCAAGATAGAAGGATCAAGTGGTAGAATATTAAAGGAGAAAATAAATTGACATTTTATGAAAAAATTAATCAAGTAGAGAATTTGGAACTTATATTCTGATGTTAACCCTATATGGCAATGTATGAGCGCATCCATAACAAAAATTACAAAAGAGGTCTTGGGAGAGTCCAAAGGGTGTGGGCATTTATAGAAAGAGACTTGGTGGTGGAATAATGAAGTACAAAGGGCTATTAAACTCAAAAGGGAGATCTATAGGAGCTTGCCCAAATCTAGAGATGATGCAACTTTTCAAAGATACAAACAAGCAAAGAGATATGCTAACAAGCCAGTTCAAGAGGCATGGTCCAAACATTTTGATGAGATATATAAGAAGTTGGACGCTAGAGAAGGGGAAAAAGATATTTATAAAATGTCTCGTATAAGAGAAAGGAAAGGGAGAGACTTGATTCAAGTAAAATGCATCAAGAATGAAGATGGCAGAGTGTTAGTGAAGGATGATGATATAAAGAACTAGTACAGAAACTACTTTCATAAGATTTTCAATGGAGATATTTTCAACAACGTAAGAGACTTGAGTGACATGAATGCAAGAAATATCACTTACACACAACAAGTTTCACTACCTAAGGTCAAGAATGCTATAAAAAAGAGTAAAATTTTAAATGTAAGTGGTCTAGAGAGTATTCTATTGATGTATGGAAGAGTATGGGGATGAAGGACCTATGTAGTTAACAAATTTTTCACAAAGATTTTGAAGACAAAAGATGTTAGATGAATGGAGAAATAGTATTTTTGTGCTAATCTACAAAAATGAAGGAGATGTCCAGAGCTACACAATTTGAATATGTATCAATTTAATGATTCATGCTATGAAGCTTTGGCAGGGGATTATTGAGCAAAGGCAAAGATTGATTAAACAAGTATCAGATAAAAAGTTGGGTTTTATTCAGAGAAGATCAAAAGTTAATTTTATTTTTTTGATAAGGATGCTTATGGAGAAGTGTAGAGAAAACAAAAGAGATCTTCATATAGCATTTATTGATATGGAAAAGGCCTATGATCAAGCACCTAGGGAAGTGTTTTGGAGGGTATTGCATAAAAAGAGTGTGCCTATCCAATACATTGACCTAATTAAAGGCATGTATAATGGATCAACTGCAAGTGTTAGGACTCCTAGAGGATAGAACCAAACTTGTCATGTTACCTTCGGGGTACATCAAAGATCGTCACTCAGACTATTTGTTCTTGTTATGGATGAGTCAACAAAGCATGTTCAACATAATATCTATTGGTGCATGTTATTTGGTAATGATATTGTGTTGATTGATGAAATAAAAGAGAGACTGAATGGTAAAGTTGAACTTTGAAGAAATGCATTGGAATCTAATGGATTTATGAGCACTAGAAGCAAACTTAAATATATCATTGCTATTTTAGACAATCTAGATTTGTGAATAGTGGGGTCAAGTTGGATGGAATGGATTCACCAATATTTGATAAATTTTGTTATTTGGGATCTATCATTGTAAGTGAGGGTGAGGTTCAAGATGGTGTTTGTCATAGGATCACAGAAGGATGGTTGAATTGGAGGAGTGCAACTAGAGTAGTATGTGACCAGAAGATCCCTCTTAGATTAAAAAACAAATTTTATAGAATATCTATACATACAACCATTCTATATGGGAGTGAATGTTGGGCAGTGAAGAAACAAGGTCTCAAGAAGATGAATGTGTTTGAAATGTGTATGTTGAGATGGATGTATGGGAAGATGAGAAAAGATCATTTGAGGAATGACTATATCAGAAACAAAGTGGGGGTGGTGAGCATTAAGGACAAGTTGTGTGAAGGTCATCAAAGATGGTATGAACATGTGCAACATGGATTGACAAATGCACCTATTAGGAGCAAGGTTATTGAGTCATGCACAACTAAAAGAAGTAGAGGCAGACCTAAATTAACACGGGAAGAGCTTATAAAGAGAGATTTTAAATCTTTACATCTTGATCAGAGTATGACCCATAACATAGCTGATTGGAAAAGAAGGATCTATGTAGTCGACCCCAACATGGTTGGGATTGAGGCTTAGATGATGATCATCATGATCATGATGATGTTAAGCTAGGGTTATTTGAACTTGAGTTGTTTTTCTTGGTACCTACCTTTATCCTAAAATTGCCACTCATTTTTCTAGATCAGGTGTTCATTTTGGTGAAAAAATAATAAAAATCCTATTTTTTATATTCATATAGAGTTGATTATTAAATTTCAAAATCGTTGCATTATCTTGATTTTTTTAGCAAATGTTTTTGCAGATAAGTTGAGCAACTACTTCCCTTGTTGTGGTCATCCCGATGTCATTACCGAACATTTATGGCCCATCTCTTCTAGGTAGTCAGTTCAATTAAACTGATGTTGACTAACTTAAAGTCCATAACAAGGGTGACTGGTGGTCTCTCAAAGTGAATCTCACAAGAACTATCCACCCCCCCAACTATTGCACTAGTTGGTTAGACTATCACATTGTCTAGTCAACTACTCTAGTCCATCAACATAAAATAAAAATAAGGACTACCATTAAATACCTAACCTAATTTTAGACCAAATAGAGGTTTAAAATCACCATTCTAAGTATTTTACTTGAAAAAATATTTACTAATTTGTATAACAATTGACATAAATTTGGCCATTATCTGGTACATTTAGTTCAAATCAACATATACATCAACCACTTCAACTGAACTAGAATTCAAATGTTTACTAGTGTCATGTTATTCAAATATTAAACAAGTCTAATTATCAAGTTATTATCGATTGATCATACCAATCATTAATTAGAAAGGATACTGTTACAATCATATAAAAAAGGTTTAAGGTGAGAGTAAGATTTTTGTAACCCTAGGATCACCTATTAAGTTAAAACTATGTCATACATCCCATCTATCTCCCATTTAAGGAAAAGCTAGTAAACAAATATGACGATTATATGTAATTAGTTGTAGTATCTCAAGACATCTAATCCAATTACAATTTCTTTCTTAAAGTTTGGCTTATATACCATATTGGATGAAACATTAACTTATTAATCTTATGAAATCTATCTTTAGGTGCTTCATCCCATTTGAATCTCTTTTTCTTAACAAATTGGTTGATGGTTGAATAATTGTGAAATATTTTTTTAAATATATTTAATGGACCTAAGTCCCAAAATTCTCTTAGGTATTCATAGTTTGGAATTGAGGCCATTTATGGATGCCTCCAATTTTGGAAGTATATATAGATATCTCATCCTCAGAGATTATATGCTCAAATATTTTATTGATTTGTCAAAATGGCAATCCTTAGATGCAACAAATGATTTTCTTTTGTAAACTTTAGTACACCACCAAGTATTGGATATGCATCTTATGAATCATGTTATAACACATTTCAACATAAGGCCAAATCTAAACTCCCTGAAGAAGGTTATAAGATCTCATTATTAAAAATTAGAAGGTGGTAGGTGCATGTAAGTATAAAGGGTGTCACCACATATTCTTAGCGCCCCTTTTCATTAAAAAAATGTCACATGAATTGCATCCTCCGCCACTAATACATAATGATTACTATCTTTGAGATCAAGTTTAGAAAGAAAAAGATAATTGTCCATGTATCTCATCTAGGATATCACTAATTCTTGGAAAGGGGGCCTTATCATGGATTATTTTCTATTTCAACTCCCTATAGCCTACACATCCTCCATCCATCTTATTTCTTCACTAATAATACTATAGAATTATAGGGAAAGTTACTACAAGATTTTCAAATTTGGTGAATTTGCATTGATGTTTACTTTAAAGTAATGTTATAAGCAATAATAAATCTAAGCCATTGAATTGAATTAAGTCTTCAAGTTAAGAAAATAATGTGATATAGAGTTAAAATTCCTATGTGAGGCTTAAAATGAAGTAATATGATGAGCAATGCCTTAACTTCGTAATTATTGAAGTATTTAGGCATATGTACCTTCGGGAAGGCTTAGGATTAAGTTATGGGCCTTAGAATCTAATTTGATCTCAATTGGTCTATTTGTATAGCAAATAGACCCTTTGGAAGATAGGATAAAGAGAATTTGATTTCATGATTTATATGATGAGAAATGGTTAATAAACTCATTTTGAGATAATTGGAAAGATTCTAGAATATTCCAAGAGATTAAATGACCTAGGTAATTAAAGGAATGATTATCTAGTATTTACCTAGATGCCAAGTATTTGGATATAGAATAATCATATTATGACCTAATACTTGGCATCACATGATATAACACTCAATTGAAGATAATTGCAGAAATTGAGATGATTATAATGTTATTTGTGACCTAGGTGGATCCATCAAGTAAATACTCAAGTAATAACAAAAGGATATTTCTCTTCAGTATTTTGATCTCATAATTGATAAAACCTAAGATAAACTTACTAGGAAGATTATCCTAAATTTTGGGACTAATTGGATGATTCCACTGGCCTATAGGATTTTTAGAATAATTTTCAAGTGAGACAGAAAATAACAATAGATATTAGATTATCTGATGTAACACCCTAGGTCTACATAACCCGCGACCTTGGGGATGTGATGTGTGATGTGGAGGGTGATTTCATCTACAATCTGGGAATCTAACGGCATACAACTTGTCTTCCATCTCTCAACATATGACCCACAGGGACCAGACTTGTGGCTCAACCCCAACTCTTCCCTCACTCTCCATCGGCCACTGTTTTCCTAGATATCACTCTCAGTTGCTTTAGGGGGTTGAGACGAGCTGAACAATCCCTTACAACATCGTTATCGTGTCTTGAGGCAAAAATATCCAATTCCCATGAGTACTGGATCTCCAGGACTTCGAGAAGACTAGGAGTCTTGTGGTGGTAGTCCTATAATAGGGGTCAGTGAGTTTGACCACAGTCCCCTCATAACAGCTGCACCACAAATTCCACCTTCCACCCTAGTGAATGGCCTCATAGTGAGTCATTGTCTCTACGGAGGTCCTATTCCACAGAGGAGTGATGACCAAAGATCTTGATTGTATAAGACTACAATGAGGATGCCTAGAAGATCATCAGGCCATGTAGGAGTGTTTTGAGTCCTCAGAGTAGGAACACATGAGGTAAAGGTTCCTTTTTGTTTTAATATTAGTATGCCAGTCTTAACTTTGAATTCTTGACCCTTTGACTAGCCACCTATCTCTCCAAGTCTGCCAGGGCTGGTCGGACATGCTTCTGATCTCAGGGGACTCCACCAGACCTCACAGGAATAATTCAACCATCGGGTTGACCTCGGCAATGGTTGGAGACATAGCCCAAGTCCAGAGCAAAGGAAGATGACACCTGGGGATTTTAGCCCAATACCCCTGACGCACGTGATCAATCTAGATCACTACAAAGGGAATTATGGTCTTTCACCTAAAATCAAAGGCCAGTCTGTGTGGATGCACGACGCTTATGTGGCTCCAGCTCTTTGGTTGAAGTAGTCCCACTTGGATTTATAGATAATGTAATTATTACTAATGTGTCAATACATGATTGGTTCATTGGTGTCTAATTTGTAATAGTTCTAGAATTCATTGGTAACTCAGATAATATTGATATTATATATGGTTTTGATCAGAAAGACACATAGATCATGAATAAATCAATTCATAGCCTGAATAAAACCATGGTTACAAAGGTATAGGGGATATATGAATCTAATGTGATTAATACACTAAAAACCCTAGATCTGGTTAATATATTGCTCAAATTGGTAAATACGTTTATTTTTTCTATAAACTGATGTTGCTGAATATAATGAAAATACAATATGATGATGAATAGTTAGGGTTTATAAGGTAAATAATCATTCATGTGTTGTATTTATGTTGTGAAACCAATGTTATAACTTGTGATGATCTTAATACATATAGTTTGATTTACATGATCATAGTGACCTAATATGTTCACCAAAATTGTTCATGTTACAACTTTAAATGATTTGGATTTCATAATGACAAGTTAGGCTTTTTAACCCATATGACATGTGTTATATTAATATTAGGGTTTTGAGACTAACCCTAATATACAACACTAAGATAACTCTACCCCCTATATAAGCCACTATTGGTCTAATCAGAATTGATATGATCAATTGGTGATACTTTTGGATTTTATACATACATGCAAATAATGTTGATTGTTTGGATGTTTGGATCTACATATGCGTAAAGTACATGTGAAGTATAATTGCATGACTTCTACATGATAAAGGTATGTTTCTATGCTTATGAACACTCACATGTATCAACTTTCAAAGTTTTCTAAGGTTTCTTTAAGATTGAATGAATGATAAATGCTGGATGTTTATTTATTTCATGCAAACTATAAAGCCCCTATGAGTGTCACATAAATATAGAATATTATTAACCATAGGTTTCACCCATCAAGGGATAATGCACATAAGTCCAATGATGGATAGTGATTACACCCTAGAGGGCACACCAAGTATGGGTTAGAATACGAAAGATGACATTAAATGATTGTTGAATATATGTATATGTGATTTTTGGATGAACCCATGTACCATTATACAAATATTTTGGCATCATTTTGTTTGTCGATATTTTAGGTATATGATACACATGATAAAGGACATGAAGATAAACATGAAAGTTATTGGAGATATTAAAGCTATACTAAGGAATCATTAGCTAGATAGTTGGTATTTCTTCTAAAATATGAGAGCTAATTGGGTGTTGGGTTACTCATATTGTTCAATTAAAGTGCATGGGACAATTGCAAATTGAACCAACTTTACACTTTGTTTTATTTCAACAGAGTTTTCTATCATAAAACATGTTACTAAAAATCATTTACTTAACAGGTCATACCTCCTCCAAAAAGTATAAACATTTATGATATTGTGTGAGAAACAATAGTAGAACTCTGATTAATATTTCATATTATTCAGATTTATGAATAAATAAATAAATAAAAATCAAATACTACACTGCTATACTATAGTCTATAGCATGGTCGGTCGAGTTTATTCTGGGGAAACTCGATCGACACCCCTCTCTGTAGAGATAAAAAATCATCTAAAAATTAGTAAAATTTAACACGATGTCTAAAATGGAGTTTCCCAACTACAACTTAAATATTCAAATCAATTTCATATACCGACAAAAAGATAAAATTCAACTACTAGTAGGCAAACTCGGTCAACAAATATGTCAGAACATTATTCAAAAAAATTTAATATTTTTCAAAAATACTTATATTTTTAAAATCATATCCAAATTTCAATTAAATTAGAGTTGTATATAAAATACGGAAAACCCTTTAGTGAGACACTATACTTATCAGATTTTGTATTCATATGCTATCAAAATCCTAATTTTTGGCCGATTAGGACTTTTAGTTATCAAACCCTAATTATGTGAATCAAAGTATGGTTAAAGATTCTCATTAGGTTTAAAGAATCAAAATTATAATGCCATCATTAATCAAGCTTTAAAATATGATCAATCTGGTTAGGCATGCAATCATCCAAATGAACCCTATGTAGGTGGTTAATCTAAAAATGGGTCGTTATAAGTATAAAAACCCTAGTTAGTCAAGGGATGTCTAAAACCTTCAGATACATAGTGACCTAACCCTAACCCTAACCCTAAACCCTAATCTTAGGTAGTGGGAGTAGTACCCAACCAAACCCTAAGTGGAGGTGAAGGAAAGGGAAAAACACAAAGGGGTTTGGGTAATTCAGTTTTGATGCCCTAGTTTAGATACTCATAGGTTCCCATGCATGCAAGTACGTAGAGTACAGCAGCCATGCATGCATGGTGCACATCATGGGTTTAGCATATGAAAATGAAACAATAATTTGGTGTTACATAGGGAAAAATATTATACCCTCGGTTCACCATTTAGGGGTGGTGTCCCGACTTGGAGGTGGGTCAACCCAAGTGTGGGAAAAGGTCTGGGGAGGCATAACCCTAAACTCGTGGGGTCGAATTGTGTCTAACAAGCTTTTCCTCCTCCTAGAGTTTGAGAAGACAGCCTAGTTTAGGATCTTCCCTAGAAGATGAGTTGACCAATGTCATGTTAACAATTAAGGTGGTCAAATGAGAAATATAATTCCAATGAATGTAAATATGAAAACATTGGTTGGAGAAATCCCAGGATAGATTCTCCTGGTGAAGGATGAGTCATGGGACATAGAAACATGATGATATTTGGAAACGCTTATCCTAAAATAGTTTGAGGATAAAAATAATGATAGCATAAAGTCATAAGTATCCCTATACAAGGAAGTGGTCCAACGTAGCCCTGTGCAGGGAAGATACTTAAGTGAGGCATGAAATATCCCTATGTAGGGAAGAAGCTCAAGTTAGGGCAAATTACCCATAGGTAGGGAAGAAACTTATGTTATACAATTGAGGGAATAGTTGATCCATACATTAGCCTTATGAAGGGATGAGTTGAGCCTCACATTATCCTTAGGTATGGAAGAGCTCATGACAAGCCACTTTCTATGTGTCTAAGGTCCAAGGGATAAAGTTGAAATAACCAAGGTGATAATGAATATAGCATAGTTTATGGCATTTTAGTGAACCTTAGGCAGGGGTAGATCCCTAAGTCAACATGAGGGTCAAGTATCGAAGCTTAAAGGTGCATAATACCCAAGGGGTCAACAGGTAATCATGCCCTAGGTGCATAAGGCCCATGGGATCAGGAGATAGTCATCCATGTGTATCCAATGCCCATGCAGTCAGGAGCTTGGCCACCTTCATGAATTCATGAGGCCAAACGATCAATGTGAGAGGAACTCAATGAGTACATAATGCCCTTGGGATCATAGAAAGATCACTCCAAAGGTACCCTTATCCATAGAGACCTTAAGGGGATATCTAAGGATAATGAGATGTCAACATAAGTAATACAAGAACGTATGTACTAATTGTTGGAATTGATTTTATAGGGAGTTGTGCACAAACTCAAGGATGAGAAATTCATAATCCCTGAGTCCATGTTATTTTAGAAAATTCGTGGAAAATTGAATGCATTCATGGTTAGTAGTCATTGTTGAGAGTGACTCGACCTAAAATTTTAAATTATTAGATGATGTGTGGGTGTACTGTCTCTACATGTGGAATGGGGTGAACTTTGTATTTGGATTGTATTCAAATTCTTATTTCATTTTATTGTTGTTGTAGAGATTGTGTGCTCACATACAGTATATGAAATTGACATGTGAAGATGAATATCTTAACCTGAATTTAATGGAAAATTTATGTTTTCAAGGTGTTACCTCAACCTTATATGAAAATTGATGAATAATAGTTTTGAAACCAAGGTGAAAATGTGATCACCAAGTGAAAATGAAATCATCAAGTGATAATGTAATGTCAAGAGTGAGGATCTGGAAAATTATCCTAAGATTGAATTAGGGTTCCAACCTCATAATATGAGAAATTTTTTACCAATTAAAGTTATCAAAGATAGCCTAGATAAAACCATTCAATAAAGGTTGCTAGACCCAATGTTTGAAGCTAATATGAGTTATCATTCACCTTAGCCTGATTAGGTTTGAATTTTGGGGACAAAATTCCTTTCAAGGAGGGGTTAATGTAAGATCCTCAAATTTGGTGAATTTGCATTGATGTTCACTTTAAAGTAATGTTAGATGTAATTATGAATCTAAGCCTTGGACTTGAATTAAGTCTTCAAGTTAGGAATATAATGTGATATGGAGCTAAAATGCCTATGTGAGGCTTTAATTGAAGTAATATGATGGGCAATGCCTTAAGTTTGTAATTATAGAAGTAGTTAGCATATGGACCCTTTGGAAGGATTAGGATTAAGTCATGGTCCTTAGAATCAAACTTAAGATCAATTAGCCTATTTGTATAGAAAATAGACCCTTTGGAAGATAGGATAAAGAGAATTGGGTTTTGTGCATATTATGACGAGGAATGGTTAATAAACTCATTTTGAGATAATTGGCAAGATCCTAGAATATTCTAAGAGATTAAATGACCTAGGTAATTAAAGGAGTGATTATCTAGTCTTTTCCTAGATTCCAAGTAGTTGGATATCAAATAATTATATTATGACCTAATACTTGGCATCACACGATATAATATTCAATTGAACATAGAGCCAAGAATTAAGATAATTAGAAGGTTATTTGTGACCTAGGTGGATCAATCAAGTAAATACTTGAGTAACAAGAAAAGGATATTCATGTTCGGTATTTTGATCTCAAAATTGGTCTAACCTGAGGTAACCTTAGTAGGAAGATTATTCAAAATTTTGGGATTAATTGGATAATTCTACTGGCCTATAGGATTGTTAGAAGAATTGTCACATTTTAGTAAAGTGAGACAGATAATAACAATAGATATTGTATAATATGATCTAACATCCTAGTACCAGACAACACATGACCTTGGGGATGTAACATGTGATGTGGAGGTTGATCTCAACTGCAATATGGGAATCGAATGGCATACAACTCATCTTCCATATCTCAAGCTCTGACCCAAAGGGACTGGACTTTTGGCTCAACCCAGACCTTTCCCTCTCTCTCCATCAGATGCCTTTGCACCAGATATCACTCATAATCACTTTGGGAGGTTGAGACAAGCTCAACGCTCCCTTGCAATGTTGATATCATGGCCTAAGGTGATAATGCCCAATTCTGACGTGTATTTGATCTCTAAGACTCTGAGCAGTCTACAGTCTTGCAATCGTAGTCTTATAAGAGGGGCCAGTGAGTTTTATCATGGTCCCCTCATAACAGTTGCACCACAAATTACACCATCCACCCTAGCATATGGACTCATAGTTAGTCATTGTCTCCTGTGAGATCATATACCACTAGAAGTGAATACTAAAGATCATGATCATCTAAGACTGAGGTGAGGATGCTTGGGAGATGGTCATGCCATATAGGAGCACTTTGAGTCCTCAGAGCAAGAACTTGTAAGGTAAAGTTTCCTTTTTCTGTGAATATTAATATTCCAAACTTAGCTCTAAATTTTTGACCATGGGATTAGCCACCTATCCTCTCTCTCGGCTCAACCTGGTATCTCTCTTAGTTAGCTAGGGCCGAATGTACATGTCTTGATCTCAGGGAACTCCATCTTGCCTCACAAGCGAGAGTTAGCTAGTGGGTTAACTGTAGCCATGGTTGGAGCCATACACCAAGCTACAAGAAGAGGAAGATGACCCCTGGGGATTTTACCCCAGTACCCACAACCTGTGTGATTAGTCTGGATCACTACAAAGGGGAAATATGGTCTTTCACCCAAAATCAAATGTCAGCCTGCTTGGATGCTCGGTTCCTATGTGGCTTGGCTATTTGGTTGATGTAGTCATGTGTGGCTTTACAAATAATGTAATTATTACTGATGTGTCAATACCTGAGTGGTCCCTTGGTGTTTAATTTGTAATAATTCTAGTAATTCATTGGTAGCTTAGAAAATTGATATTACATATGGGTTTGATCTAAAAAACATGTAGATCATTAATAAAATGAAATCAAAGCTTGAATAGGACCATAGTTTCAAAAGTATAGGGGATATATGAATCTAATGTGATAAGTACACTAAAATCCCTAGATTTAGTTAATACATTTATTTTATGCTATAAATTGATATTGCAGAATATAATAAGAATAAATATGATTATGAATAGTTAGAGTTTTGAAGGTAAATAATCATACATGTGTTCAATTTGGGTTGTGAAAAAAATGTTATAACTTGTGATGATCTTAATACATATAGTCTGATCTATATGATCATAATGACCTAATATGTTTAAAGAATGTTTCAGATTACACATTTAAATGATTAGGGTTTCAACTGATGAGAAGTTAGGGTTTGTAACCCATATGACACAAGTTATGTAATATTATAATTTTGAGCCAAACCCAAATATACAACACTGAGATAACCCTAGACCCTAGATAAACCACTATTGGCCGAATTAGAATTGATATGATCAATTAGTGACACTTTAGGATTTTATACATACATGTAGATAATGTTGATTGCTTGGATGTGTGGATCTACATATTCTTAAAGCAAACCTAAACAAGGATTGCATGACTTATACATGAAAAAGGTATGTGGTTACTCTTATGAACACTCACATGTATCGACTTCCAAAGTTTTTTGAGAGTTCTCGAAGATTAAATGAATGATATATATTGGATGCTTAGTTATTTCATACAAACTATAAACCCCCTATGAGTATCACATAAACATAGAATATTATAAACCCTAGGTTTCACTCATCAAGGGGTAATGCACATAAGTCCAATTATGGATAGGGATTATACCTGAGAGAGCAGACCAAGCATGGGTTAGAATATGAAAGAAAAAACAAGTTCATATGTGCCATTAAGTTTTTGTTGAATATATGTATATTTGATGTTTTAGATATACTGACGATACCAATATAGAAATATTCTGACTGGGCATTTTGTTTTTTGGTGTTTTAGGTATATGATACACATGATAAAAGACAAGAAAATATAGATAAAAGTTATTGAAGATATTAAAGCTATGCCAAGGAGGATTTAGCTAGATAGTTGGTATTTCATCTCATATGTGTAAGTTAGTTTCTTTTGAGATATTTAATGTAATTACTTAGAGGAATATAGTTCAAATATATGTATTAATTCAAGTTCAAATTAATGGAAATTATTTACTATTCTTTATTATTTGTTAAATCTAATCCTGGAAATTTTAGGTAACAATCCTTGACTTTAAGATCTTCTTTAATTGAGGGACACTGAAAAGTGGGGGTCATTAAAGTTACTATTTCTAGTCAAACCAGCTTCAATTGTTCATCCACATGTCTCTCTATATATCATTCTTTGGAAAATGTATGGATATGGCCATTTTGACACGGACTTGCTCCCTTCCATAAGAGGAATTCTATGATCATGATTTCTCTTTAGAAGTATTCTTGATGGTTCACTGAATATATCTTAAAACTCTTATCAAAAATGTTGGAACCCTTCTAGTCCCTTTAACAGATTTGCATCATATGCCTTGGAACCATTTTGTGATTTAGTAGCCATGAATTGAACAACTTAGATCTTCTTATTACTCCTATATTAATAAGAAAACAAGATGCATTTATTACTTAAGAATCTCCCTTGAGGCCATAATAGTGATGTGGGATTTGAAATTCATCATTTGGATGCTAAAATATCATTGACCAAGACTTATTTGGAATAACAACTTTACTCCTAAGACAACATCACAATTCTCAAGTTGAAGTATTAGGATGTTATCCTATATAGTTAAGTTTGATATCTTAGACATATGCCCAAAACACTTCCCTTTTGGTTTAATATTTTCTTCATTCACTATCATAGTAGTGTACTATGTGTGCATATTAATAAGGAAGGGTACCTTCTTTATAGAAAGAGCATCTAAGGAATTGTTTCTATTACCTAAATCTCAGCAAAAAATGAAAGCCATCGCTTGAACTTTGATTCATACCTTCATGATCTTAGGTGTATCTTCCCATCCTAATGCTTGTAGTGAAGTTTGATTCTCTTCATTTAGTTATTTCCAATGATGTAAGGGTAGTTCCTCATCATCATCAGAAATGATGTCTTGTATTATATATAACTTCCCCATCATTTTGCATTTATGCTTGCATCCCCATTTCTTTTTACACCTAAAGCATTGATTATTGTCCATTCTAATTTTTTCCATGGTCAACCTTTTAGATCCTTAAGCATTCTTCTCATTTCCTTCTTCACCATGCTTTACTATTCTCTCTAATTACTATTGTACTCCCGACGTTTAGAGAGATACCCTCTTTAGCCAAGGCAAAGATAACGGCCTCGACCATACTTTTGGGACAATGCCCCCTAATATATCATCAAGAAAAATTTAATATGTTCAAAAAGATTCCAATAAGAAAAGATTCATCCAAACTTGATGGCTTATTTGACAATTTTTTAAACTTAGCTAGGTAATTTCTTACTAAATTAACTTGAAATAGTTTTTTTTCACTTCCCATCTGACATTCTAATAAGGATTCTCAAATCTCATGTAGAACATAAACTCAAATTTACCCCAAGAGGAAAGGGAATAGGTGACCTTTACTCAGTCTTGCCATGGTGGTGTGTATTCATGAATATATTCAAGAGCCAAATCCAACCTTTCATGATCAGAATTTATATCATAAAATATGAAGAAATTCGAAAATTTCTACTCCAACCCATTGTAATTGTATAGCCATAGAAATTCTCTAGCTTGAGGTGAAGCTTCCTTGGTTTGTGCTTGTCCATCGAGGATGCATAGGAGTTATGTTTCTCCTCCCATTCCTAAAACATCATGACCATTGTCTAAGAATGAATTGAGAATCTTCGAATTCAAACAAATCTATTCCAACTTTCGCAGATTCAATTAGTCCTTTAGATACATATGATAATTCTTTAAATTTTTGAACATCATGCTTTGGCAGTCGACCATGTATCTCATGGAGTCGAGGATCTCACACAGCCCGTTCATTGATGCCCGTGGTGGTGTGGTATATTCTCCAGTTGGTAGTGGTCAGAGTAGGCTATGATACCAATTACCTATTATGAAAGTAGTCGTTGTGGTGACTAGAACTCAAGTTCTCTTGGTCAGACGTGATGATGAAACTAGTACAGAAATGACATATGGTGTCACCTTTGATGGCGTCAGTTATACAAAAAAAATTGATGTTAAACAACAACGACGTCAGTTATATAAGACAACTATCACCATAAGTGAAGTCCTGCTGATTTAGAAAAGACATGGGTACTCCTTATACTTTAACGTAAAAAATTTATCCCCTCATTAGTCATCGTCTCTATCAACTAACTGACGAATAATCACCCTTCACGAGACAAACTTTTAAGGGGATGGGTCTATAATGTCGGTTGTTTACTAGAAATTGATGACTAGGTAATTTTGTGCCTTGTCCTCGTAAAAATATTTTCCCCTCAATTTAATCCTTCATCGTCAGTTTTTATTGGAGAATCGACAACTATGGCCTAACATTAGCTTAAAATATATATTTTTCGATATGTATATAGACATCGGTTTTTTCCATTGGTAACTGACAACTATGTCAGACTATTATTTTTGGTATAGGAGTTACTCATCAGTTTATCTCAAGCAACCAACGACTAAAACCCTAACCGAGGGCAACTTTTTCTATTTAGATTTTGACTTTATTGTCAGTTTTTCACAAGTAATCGATGACTGTAATAGTTAGGTCGGTATTTCAAAACTACCGACGACAAGGGTTTAATAACACCCGCACAAAACAAACTTTTCCCCATTCTCTATTTCATTGCAATTTCTACAGTCACCGCCCCTGCTCTTCTGGAGATTCTAGATATTCCTTTCTTCCTCCAACCATCACCTCTACTCTTCCTCCAGCCATCACCACTCTCTCTCTCTCTCTACTCTCCTAAGGAGCTACTCGCCACTAGGAGCTACGGCTTGCCGTTGTTGCTCTCTCTATGCTCACCTTGAGGAGCTATTATTTCTAGCCGTCGGAGGAGCTGTTGTTTCTAGTTTGGGAGGACTCAAGCTTGGGAGGATGTCAGATCTCGGCCTGAGCTATCCGCCGCCTGCTTCCCCTACTACTAGGTAAGACATTATGCATCGGACCTTGGACCTTGAGGACGTCGGACCTAGTAAGCTTGGGTTAGAGCTTCTACTAGTGAGATTAGGCACCTACTTCCCCTACTGCTAGGTAAGAGAGCTCCCTTGTGCCACCATGTCACCCATGGCCAACTAATAGGACGTGATTCATAATCTACTTTACTCCTTGTTGTTTTATTTCATAGCTTAATTGTTGGATGTATGTTCATGAATATGTCCCTTAAAGATGGTTAAGGTTACATATCCCCCAAACATCCCAATATTGTAGTTACCTTGTTGAAAGTGAATCACTTTTTTATGGTTAGTTACGACTACTCTTGCATCGATTAGTTTTAATTAGGATTGATATATCTTAGTTAGTGTAATTTGCCTTCTTTCCTTAGTTTTTAACCTTAATTTCTAGTTTACCTTAGGTCATCTCTCCCTCCCAAGGTCATGAATAATTTATGCCTTGATGATGAACATGCATGTACATTGGAGATGTTGAAATCAATGTTATCAAATATGGTACCTAGACTAGGGTATGATTAAGACTACCATATTTTTGTGTTGTAAATCAACTCATACATTGTTTGTAATCTTAGGACCTCTTTGAGGGAGACTTTTGAAAGATCCAGTCAAGAATCTCAAATCAAGGTGCCTAATCTAGTTCTCTTAATTAATATTCATGTTTGCTTTCTCTCTTGATTAACTAATCCAAATATAAGAATGAATTGAATTAAATGATGTTACATAAAACTTAGGATATGAATGATGAAACTAGGATCATAGGTATAGGAATGACAACATACATGTATTTTGTTAGCCTAGAAACCCGTCGGAGATTTACTCATTAGGATTAAATCTTAGATAGTCTCCAGTTTGGAACTGTTCTTGAATACTCAATCTCACTTAGGATGTAAGTGTATAATATATTTGGTTTTCATGATGTTTTGTCAGCACTTCCCCGTTTGTTCTCTAAGTACATATGTTGGTGGGCATTTTCCCATGTACATCGGTGTACTTGGAGAACTGAGGGGAAATGCTGCTGAAATTTTCTTAAAAACTAAATACACATTATACACTTACTAGAGAGATTAGGTGTTCAAGAATGGGATATGTGGTACACACATTCATTATAAGACCCTAAACCCTAATCTTTTAACCCTAAACCCTAATCTTTAAATCTGAATCCCTAAATTTAAAACAATAAACCCTAATCTATCTGTAAATCCTTAACTTAATACTTAAATCCTAAACCCTAATACTTGTTTTCTCTTTCATCATAGAATGGATAGATCATGGATGTCCATTCCAAATCACTTCACCCCAAAGTTTATTGCTAGTCTTGATTAGTTTATTAGATTTGAGGAGGAACATAGGAAAAAACATGGAGATAGGTTCTATTGTCCATGTAGGCATTGCGGTAACAACTTGAAAGTCAGCACTGGTGACAAAATCAAAAGTCATGTCATGTGCAACGGGATTGTATAAGGCTATACAGAATGGTACTAGCATGGAGAGATTTCAAACCTGAGATTAGTAGATGTCAATAGCAGTGCTTGTGTTGAATAAGAAATTGCAGCTAATGACATAGATGTGAACAAACTGATTTCCATAGACATTGCTAATGTGATGTTGGGTAATTGTGGGGTAGAGCACACCGATCCACCTTGCTTGTTTAGGAATATTGTGCATGATGCTGAGAGACTGTCATACATAGTTTGTACTAAGTTTACAAAGTTGAGCGCTATGTTGAGATTGTATAATCTAAAGGCTAACAATAGATGGAACGGCAAAAGCTTCACGTCATTGTTGTCTTTATTGAAAGAAATTCTTCCTGAAGGAAATGAGCTTTCAAGCTCAACATACGACTTAAAAAAAATATTATCCCCAATGGGAATGAAGGATAAGAAGATACATGTATGCCCAAATAATTGTGCATTATTTCAAAAGGACTATGTGTTTGAAACATTGTCCAAAATGTGGGGCATCAAGGTATAAAATGACAACTTTGGGGAAGTCCAAAATTGGCTCTCCTGCCAAGATGATGTGGTATCTACCTATAATATCACAGTTTCAATGCTTGTTTACCAATCTGATAGATGCGGAGAATTTAAGGTAGCATGCAGAGGTTAAGAAAAATAATGATGGGATCCTATTACATACATCTGATTCCTCATAGTGGAAGAAGATTGATTTATTTTACCCTAAATTTGGTGAAGTAGTCAAGAATTTAAGACTTTGGCTTTGTACCGATAGGATGAATCTGTACGACACATTGAGCTGACAACATAGCACTTGGCCTATTATGCTTGTTATATATAATCTTCCTCCCTAGTTGTGTATGAAAAGTAAGTACATTATGATGTCATTGTTGATATCGGCCCCTGAACAACTAGGAAATGACGTTTATCTTAAACCTCTGATTAATGACTTAAAGAAACTATTGAGTGAAGGTGTGATGACATATGATGCATCATGTAGAGAGATATTTCGTTTTCATGTTATGTTGTTTTGCACTATTAATGACTTTCCAACATATGGGAATTTTTCTGGATATATTGTAAAAGGATCCAAAGCATGCCCTATATGTGATGAGAACATGGATTCAATACGACTAAAACATTGTGGCAAGATTGTATATATTGGTCATTGAAAGTTTCTTCCAAAATTCCATCTGTATCGAAGGTTGTGCAAAGCATTTAATGGATGGAATGAGCAATGGAGTGCCCTAAACCTATACCAAGGGAGGTTGTTTATGAAAGAGTAAAAGATTTCATCAATAAATTTGGTAAGAGATAACAATGTACCATTCCCACACAAAGTGACAAATCTTTATTCAAGAAGAAGTCAATATTTTGGGATCTTCCTTATTGGAGTTCTTTGGCGGTTAGGCATTGTATCAATGTCATGCATGTTGAAAAAAATGTCGATGATAGCATCATCGGTACTCTGTTTAATATACTAGGTAAGACTAAAGATGGAATCAAATCCAAAATAGTCCTATGTGAAATGGGAATAAGGGGAAAATTAATAGAAGTAGTTAGTAGTGATCGTAGAACATATTTATATCCTACTTGTTACACGTTGTTTAGAAAAAAGAAGAAATCTTTTTGGGAGTGCTTGGTTAATGTTAAGGTACCACACGGTTACTCTTCCAACATCTGTAGATTGGTATCAATGAAAGATCTGAAGCTGATAGGTCTTAAATGTCATGATTGTCACACTCTAATGCAACAAATTTCCCGTGGAAATTCAATCTATATTGTCGAAGCATGTAAGGTTTGCAATCACCAAATTTTGTTTCTTCTTCAACGGTCTTTTTTTAGGAAAATTCGTGCATTAATAAGGATAGGATCCACTTATAGACCAAGAGACGCCTATAATAAAAAACACACTGACAGTTCCCCCAGACACTGGGAGTAAAAAGTCTACCAAACAAGAAAAAAGTGATGGAAAATAAAGGATGAGTTTGTGGGGGAGGCACCCCTTAGACATTGCCTCAGCAACTACAACAAGATGAAAATAACACAATAAAACATCTGATTAGTCATCCCTCTAAAAATCTGATTCATCTTCCAAGATCTCCTTTAGGGTATAGAAACCACCATCTCCATTGCATGCAAAGAAGTTCGCTGAGCTAGCTTCGGCTTGGTTCACTTGTGTGGAAGTTGAGGCATGTCCTGCATAAATTGTTGACAACAAGATCTAATGAGATGTTCAAGGTGATATTATCCAAAAGTTTGCTGGAGTTATTAAATTTTCTATGGTTTCTTTCCAACCACACATTCCATAGTGTAAAGATAAGAATGTCTTCAAATTTGAAGCCCTAAATAGTGTAATAGGAGTTACACTATTTTGTTTAGTCATGATATTATGAATATCAGGTTTACATTGAAAGAAGTTTTTGAAGATATTGTTTATTAATTTGTAGTGTATGAAGATATGATCGATAGTTTCTTCTTCATTTTTGCAAAGATAACATCTAGTCGGTCCTAAGGAATATCTTTTGGTAATGTTATGATTAGTAAGTAGTTTGTTTTAAGGGTTGGCCAATAGAAGATTTTGAGTTTTTGTGGGCATTTGGTTTTCCAAATGTGAGCTTGGTTGGAAATGAGGCCCCTATCAGACAGGAAAGTGTATGCTACTTTTGGAGTATGTTGAGATCCCCATCTCCATGAGACATAGTTGTAGGTATTGTTTTCAAGCTCAGAGACAATTTCCCTTAAATCATTTCCTGTTATGTATGTGGCAAGGTGTCTCTTCAGCGTGTTTGTTCTATTACTAGTGAGGAGCTTTAGTGCTTTTTGAATATTCAAGGAAGTTAGAGCTCTAGGGACTTGGATATATGGGTGGAGGTTTCTGATGGAGTTATGGTGGAACCATGGGTCTTTCCATAAGTTAATGTTGCAGTGTATGTGTGGGGGGTATAGATGAGATTTCTGATTAGGTGGATGTTTTTGTTGATGTATTTCTATAGAGGTGATGATATGTTGTTTCTGGTTTTTTTCCATGGTGGTTTACTCTTGTAGTATTTTTGGAGTATAAGGCGGCACCACACTTTGTTTTTATTAGTAGAGAGAATGTTGATAATCTTGTCTATGAGGCATAGGGCATGAGTTTTGATATCTATGATTCCCCATCCACCAAATTTTGTTGGAGCAGTAATGGTGTTCTAATTAATCAGATGGAAATGTTTGTTGTTGGAACCTTTGAGATTGTGGTTGTTCCGTAGGAAACTTCTTCTAATTTTGACTATCATGTTCTTTGTTTTGGTGGGTAGAGGGATGCAACTCAAGTAATGTGTAGTGATGGGGGTGATGACACTATTTAGGAGGGCGAGCCGGCCTGCAAGGTTGAGAAAATTGTTTGTCTAGGAAGATAATCTGACATTGATTTTTTCAATGATAGAGTTCCAGATGGCGTGAGTTATTTTCAGAGGTGTAATTGGTAGCCCAAGATAATTAATGGGAAAATCCTATGATTTGCATTTGAGGAGGTCTTTGTATTTGTTAATAGTTTATTGGGCAGTGTTCACACCAAAGATAGATGATTTATGGAGGTTGATTTTAAGTCCAGAGATGTAGGAAAATATACCAAAGATATGTATGGTATTGATGATGGTAGTGTCTTCAAGAGATACAAGGATGATGGTATCGTCCAAAAATTGGATTATATTTTCCAGACATTCCTATGGGGAGTTAATAAGACCATGTTATGTACCAAGTTTGATCAAATTTGTGAGCAAGGAGGCTACAATGATGAAGAGGTATGGAGATAAAGGGTCTCCTTGTCTAAGCCTGTTAGAGTATCTGAAATGTTCAAAAGGTGAACTATTTATGGTGGTGGAGAAGAAGTTTGTGGATATACAAGCATGGATCCAGGTGTTCCAAGTATATGGGAAGCCAAAGCCAGCTAGGGTTTTGATAAGGCAGTCCCAGTTGATGTTGTCAAATGCTTTCTCAAAGTCTAGTTTTATGGCTATCAGGGGTGTTTGTTTTTGTAACAGTGATGAACCATCTCATTGACCATGATGTATGAGTCATGGATGTTTCTGTTTTTGAGAAATGCATTCTGATTTAGAGGAATGATTGTGGCATACAACTTATAAAAACATGATTAACTAATGCGGAAGCGTTCACTAAGAAGTGAATTACCAAAAATCACTAAAAATTAAAACCTTTTTATTAAAAGATTCATCAAAGGAAAACTTTCTCACATATAACCAAAGTAACACATTTACATTTTGGTTTAAAGGTACATATCTTGTATCATCTCTTTCTAAGAATTACAAGAATCAACTACTTTGGTAAACTAAACACAGGCAGTATAAAATCTCGAGGCACTGAGCCAAAATCTCGAAAGCACTAACTACTACTCTGAGGACCTGAGAGTACAGAGACGACACATAGGACTCTATGTATATCTACACAAGGCATATCAGCCAGTGTCTCTGGCTGAGACTTCACTGCTATTCCTGCTGGTGTTGCTGCTGTTGTTGTCTTTCACCTACTCAAGGATTCCTACCTCCTCGTCTGCGTCCACCTAAAAATGCGGTTCCCACGGGGGTGAGACAATTGTAAATTGCTCCAGAGAGAGATATAACTCTCCGCCAGAAACATTATTATTGCAGCTAAAGAAGATAAATATAAACAGAGGAATCATATTTGTTTGACAGCAGTTAATTCAATGTCTAACAGATTAGAACATTATTCCTATCAAAAGCAATGCAGCTATAACTTGATAGAGAAACATGTCACTTATCCATTAAGGAAATGAAGAACATGTGTAACATTTATTCACTATAGAATCATTACCACAACATTAACTCTCTTCAGGCTTAGATCATATATCTAATGCCTGGCATTGTCATCATGGAGTCATGGCATGTAGCCATACTCCTTTCACAAGTATTGGGATCTTAATCCCTCAACTCATCAAGTACAATTCCACTCCTTAACAAGTTCATCATCATGATTATAGAATTTTGGTATTTGAACCCTTATCTCATCATAGAACACTTGTTACCACTAATTAGGTAACTTCATACCTTCAGGTCATCTGACTAAGGACATTATAATTCTTGCTACACAAAGCATTGCACATAGTTCACAAAGCTCATATCACCTTTTATTACCCCTTAATAGGCAATAAGGCATATTATGTATTATGAAGCTTATAAAAAATCTAAGACAATTAGCACACCATGTGACACGCATGACTCATTAATTGTAGGTTACCTCTCACTAAGCAACAAAGTATATGAAGGCTTATAAGGCCTATAGAAAATTTTCAATATACAGAACATCATAGCCCATACCTGGCTATACTCATCATATCAACATACCTGCATGATTAGTAATCATGATACAATTACATATTTGTACCATGCAATACAAGGGTTATCTTATCACATTCATAACCCATTAGTCTGTATTTGAGATTCACATAGGATTACTCTGTGTTAGGACTTCACATAGCATCACCATGTATTAGGGTTTCACATAAATAACCATTTAAGTTCTCAAGATCACATTACTAATGATCAAGTCTTATTTCATTACTTCACACCACTAGAAATCAATATGTATAACATAAGTATTCAATAATACTTATTTATTCTCACCATTCATCATTAAATGAATTACCAACACACAGTATGAATTTCTCTCTCATCCTTACCAGAATATGATTGCTTCATAGTTTATTGAATTGGATTAACCTTTTCATAAGGCATGTTAGCCTACTTTCATCAAGGTTCATTACATTTCCATGTAACAATTGATATGACATGTTTCATATGTCACTCATCCAATTATATTGGATTTAACACATATCAAGGTATTTCAGAATTGGGGTGTTGGATGTGATATCTATTATATCTTGATGTATCACTTCCCTCAACACCTTTATCTTACTTGAGTACATCCAATTAGCTTGTATTAGGGTATTCCCAATCCTAATACTTTGTGCACTAGTTCATCACATTTATCATGTAATGTATTGGTCATTAGTCATTCACTTAGAATATACATTCATTGCCAACAATATGGACTCATCCTTGAGTTAGGAACTTATTAATATAAGGATATCCACTATCAACCTCCCTAGGTGTTACATTTATCAAAACATTAATCACAATTCCATTATTAGGAATAGTATTATCCATATTTGTAATTTGAGGATTCACATAGCATATTTCCTACATTTATGGATTTCACATGGTATTGCTCTTCAATAGAGTTTTACATAATCATCCTTCTTTATCAGGGTTTCACCTAGTATTATGTGAAATTAGGATTTCACAATACATCACCCACTGATAGGGCTTCACATAGCATGAGTATCACTACCCTATATTAGGGTTTCATGCACCCTTACCCCATTTTAGGGATTAAGGTTTACCATTCACATCCAAGTAGGGTTTCTCATACCCCATACCCAAATTAGGGTTAGGATGTAAAATCCCCATTAAATTAGGGTTTCTTATATTGTTACACTAAATTAGAGTTGCATCATCACTCTAGATTATGGTTTTACTGAGCTTTTGCCCTAGATTAGGGGTTCACGTAGCCTTGCCCTAAATTAGGATCAAGGTATATCAATCTTTTCAATGAGGATTTCATGATCGCATTGTTATGGATCAAACCCTGATTACACATTACTTCATGATGAGAGAATTAGGGCTTATGATATAAGCAATCATCTCTCTCATTCTTTCTCTCTCTCATCCTCTTTAGGATGTTAGCTACTCCAAGATTGAACTAGGTCAGCCCTTCAATTAAGTACACATAGTTAGGGTTAACCTTCATAATCACCATTGATCTACATCATTAATAATCAAGTAGCTATTTGACTTTTGATCATATTAGGTGTCCAAATGGTTTAACCAATTTGAACCTCAAAAGGTCTTAGTCATTTAGACCTCAAACAATCTTGACCAATAAGTTCAAACGGTTTGAAACTGTTTGCTAAAGTGAACACTTGAAACTGTTTGCTAAAGTGAACACTTGAAACCGTTTGCTAAAGTAAACACTTGAAACTGTTTGCTAAAATGAACACTTGAAACCGTTTAGAAAGCACACCTTGAAACCGAATGGACTTGAGTCTCCAAATGGTTTGAGACCATTTGGTCTCAAACGGTCTTAAGACTGTTTGGTCCAAATCCTCTCAAAACCGAATGGATCAAAATGGGATTTCAACACTTAATCGATTCAAGGTTCTAATCCATGAATCAACTATCAATTGGACCACTAAAGTATTCATCAATTGAACCACTAAATCACCATTCAATTAGACCTTCAATTTAGGGTTTTGAACCCAATTGAACTAGGGTTTATAATCAAGAAACCATCACTTAGGGTTTTGAAACTGAGGAACCATCAATGGTTGACATTGTGGAATCAATTCAATTGAAATCAATGAACCATCATCATTATATAATATGACCTAACCTCAAACGGTCTTGAATGACCCCCAAACGGTCTTGAGGTCATTTGTATGATCTACAAATGGTCTTGAGACCGTTTTCCCATCTCATTATCAAAATCCATGACATCCGATTAGGGTTTGGATCATTGGATTGATTATTAAATCAGCAATTGATTGCTTTTCAATTTCATATCTTTGGATCTTCAAAAACCCAGCCATACTCAACCCTAGACCTACAAACAGTCTTGGTTGACCTCCAAATGGTCTTGAGATCATTTGGGTGATTCCCAAGTGGTTTTGAAACTGTTTGGGTCAATCAACCCAAAACTTTAACTCAATCAATTGAAAATTCAGCACTTAGCCGATTAGGGTTTGCATTTAAGGAATCATTCACAATTGAAACCTTCAAGATTAAACCAATTGAAACCATTGGATCAATATCCAAGTACCACAGAATATTTCCTCAAATGGTCAACCATCTCAAACGGTTTGGATCCCAAACCTCCAAACGGTTTGCAAACCGTTTGGTCACCAAACGGTTTGGTGAAACCGTTTGGACCCAACCTTTGAAACCGTTTGCCCTAGATATTTGAAGAGGTGTATGCTTAGGATGATTTCATCATCATCAAGATCTAGACCCATGAAGTTTGTTGTGATTTCCATGGTGGTTGCATCAATCAACTAAGATAAATTTTGGAAATGTAGAAATGATCACCAATTGATAAGGAATTGATTGCAATAATAAAATTAAGGGTTCAAGTTATAAAACCCACCTCCAATTGAGCTCCAAAGCTTCAATCTCACGTCAACAATGGTGAATGCAACTCCTTTCACTATTCCAAGGTTCGTCCTCAAGCTTTGAGTGAAAAGGAATGGTTAGAATTGAAGAGGGGATCGAGATATGAAGAATTCATACATTGATTTTCGATTTTCACCATGGATTCAAGGTGAAAGGAGGTCAAGAAGCTTACCAACAGGTTGGGGGTCATCCTCCTAATCCTCAAAACCTCCTTGGTCGTTTTCCAAGCAAGGGAAAAGAAATGGAAACAAAAAAGCCCTTGGTTTGGCTTGTAAAGGGTACTTTTATAAGAAACTCTATGAGAGAGAAAATGCCTTATAAAAATTCATTTAATCCCAAACATAGTACCGCCTTTTCCCCTCAACTCCTTAGTTCTGAGGATATCTTGTTTGCCTCTTATTCCTCTCAATTATCTATGATTTAAAGGAAAGAAATTTAAGCACCTTAAATCATATTATACTAATATCCATATGTGAGTGGATATTTCTTTTTCTTATAATAAGGTGAGTGAGTTATCCACTCCCTTGGATATTTTCGTGCCTTTGCAAGGCACAAGCTCTTAAAACCCCTTTAAAAAATCATCCCTCAACTTTTGTTTGAAGGGATCTTCAATTAATATATTTCTTTTTACATTAAAAAGAATTAAAGTTCCACTTATACTTAAATCTTGATTATTTTAATACCAAGATTCTCTCTCCTCCAACTTAATTCAAATGAGGTGCCCCTCTCATTTTATTTCCTCAAAATGATTCCAAGAAATATTAGGGACCTTATTGAAGTGGTAATTTGCACATTGAACCCTAGGTTTTGGGTAAATTGCATTTTACACCAAAACTAGGTTTTAATGCATAAACATTGCTTTATCAGCTCTTTCTTGGTACTCAGGCTACCAAAAGCCATACATATACATCATCTTCATTCTCATGATGCTTCATCACATAACAAACATATTATCATGTACAATTTGCAATTTAACCCCTCAACTTGGGTAATTTGCACTTTAGTCCAAATTAAGCAAAACAATGTTTCAACATTATTCAAAAAGGACTAAATTGAAATATAAGTTCCTCTTGAGTATAGGATTAAACTTTTACTCATCCTCATTAGGCAATTCATCTAGGGTTAACACATAACCTAGGTCAGGGATGTTACAATGATGTTGTTCATAAAGGGTTTGATTCTATTTGCAAGAGTTTTTGCTATGATCTTGTAGGAGGTGTTGATGAGGCTTATGAGTCTGAATTGAGAGATGGACTTTGGTTGGTCGACTTTCTTAATGAGGGTGCTGAACATATGGTTGAGATGTTTTAGGATGTTATGGGCGTTGTTGTAGAGATGTAGTTCCTGTGGGAGTGCCCAGAAGTCTTTCTTGAAGTGTTTCCAGTTAGCCTGGTAGAATTCTACATTCAAGCCATCTAGACCAAGAGATTTGTTTTTATCTAATGAGTTGACAACTAGATCAAGTTCATCAGGAGAGAAAGGTTGGATGATGGTTTCTGGAGAGTCAATGGTGCCACAACATAGCTGGTACCAATCTATGGAGTTGGGGAAGGATGGCTTGTGGTTGGAGTTGATTATTCTTTTGAAATGGTCTACAATATGTGTGGTGATTAGATGCTTATTTGATGTAGTCGAACCATTTATTTTTAGTTGGGAAATATTGTTTTTCTAGAGTTGTTGTTGCATGTATTATGGAAGAATTTGGTGTTCTTGTCTCCTTCATTTGCCCACTGAGTTTTGGCATGTTGTCTCCATTTGGTGTCGATACATTGTTTGATATTTTCCACCTCAGATTTTATGGAGAGAACAAGTGCAGGATCAGCTAAAGGATCGATGTCTACAAAAAGATGTTGTTGTTCCAGATCATCTAGTTTTTGTGTCAGGCTATTAGTATGACTCCTTTGCCAAACTTTGAGCTTATGTCTAACCATTTTTGTGTTTTTTTGTATATGGTGGCCCAAGTTCCTGGTGTTGTAATTGACTAGAGTCCAGTTATCCTCACAGAGCTTGATGGCAATAGGGTCAGAAAGCCAATAATTTTTTAAACAGAAAGGTTTATGTCCCCATTTTTCCAACTTGGTGTCTATGATGATGGGAAAATTATCAGATATGGGTCGAGGGGCTATTTGGACAAAGGCTAGGGAGTATTGATCTTCCCACTTGGAAGTGCACATAAAATGGTCTATTCTAGCCCTGGTGTGGCATCTAGACTAGGTGAAGCATGCATTCAAAGGGGGAATGTCGATCAGCTTATGTTTGTAGATCAGATCAATGAAAATTTTGTCTAAAAGAGTCAAGCTGGAGGAGGAAGAAAATGGTTAAGTATGTAAGAAGTGTTTGTGATGAGTTTGAGGTTTCCTCTATGAAGCCAAGGTTTCGTATCATGAAGATTCATAATGGAATTGAGTTCAGAAATAAAGGCTCATTTGTTGTTTATTCTGGTTCCCCATATACTCCTATGAAGATCCAACCGAAGTGATTAGAAATATTGGTGAAGTGGAGAGTGATGGAAAAGGAATGAAGTTTACATTTTATTACTGCAAAAAGGTTTTTATTGTACCCAATGAGTACCCCCATTTGAAACCTATAGGAGGGATTTGGAACCAACCAGTGATCTTGTTTCCTCCTATAGTTTTAATAGTGAAAGGTGAAAGGGTGGTTTTCATTTCTTGGATGGTAATAATGTCGATGTTGAGTTTATGGATGTGATTGTGAATTTCTTTTCTTTTGCGGGCATTAGCTGCACCACAGACATTCCATGAAGTGATCCTCATATTTTTGGGATTGAAATAATTCAAACTCTAGGAAGAAGTTCTGAATTTAATTCTTCAGTTTCAAAGAGTCTATTTTAGATTGTGCATATAAATCGATCTAAGGTTTGACCGATTCATGAAATTTTCTATATTATTTAGAGCTTGGTGGGATACGTTCTCATCTTCAAAGTTTATTCTAATTTTGTTTGGTGGGATTGTATATCAAGCCATGATGAAATATCTTCTATGTTGTCAATATCATTAACTGGAGATGTAGAGGTTGTTTTAACAGCTGATGAAATTGAAATTGTAGTAGAAACTGATGATGAGTGTGTACATATTTCTGCTTCAACAAAGTAATTTCTTCTGGTTAATCCTTCAGGTGTTGTTTGAATGGTGTTGATGGACCTAATGATGCTTGGATCCTTGCCATTGCTCTTCTGCTTAGGACTTTGTGAGGACCTAATCTCATCAATAATAGCTGACTTGAGCTTTTGCATAGTGTCAGAGTTGATGTCCATAGTTGTGCCGGGTTCATTTGCATGGAAAGGGAAGGGCTTGAAGGTGTCTAAGGAATATTTTGGTTTGCTTGTCTCAAAGGGGGAGGATATCTTCAGCCTTTTATGGCTGATAGATTTGTTGGAATCCTATGAGGATTTTGAGGAGGTTATTTTCCTTTCCCAAACCAGGTTTCTTTCAGCAAGTTTTCTGATCATGTTGAAGGTTTTTTTGGTATTGACATAGCAGTACCAGGAGGGGGGATGAGCAGTGATATCAGAAAAGATAGTTTTAATAGTTATCGGGTTTTCAGTCGCAAGTTTGATTTTATATATCTTTTCTCCTCGCCTAATCTTGAGAGAGGATGGGAGGGTGATAGCTTGTTTAACATAGAACACACAGTAAGCTTTGATAAATTGAGAGGGATGGAGGGTGTCCTGACTTATGAATTGGAGGGTGGAACCCACAGTGTGAGCTATAGCTCTGAAGACTTCAACTTCCCACAAGTGTGGGGAAAGGTCAGTGATAGCTACCCAACCAGATCCTCCTGACCTGGATAGAGAATATCCTTGATTAGGTGACCATCTTGAAAGGTTTTCCTAGACGAAGCTTGACCCACATGGGATTGTCAAGGTCTGGCCAAAAAGATGATCCAACTTGGTACCTTCAGGGATATAATATAAGAGTTGCGAGGGTGAGAGGATCTTTGGTTTTAGGACAGTATGGCCAGGAATAAGGAGGGAAATGGCTCTAGTGACATCGAGAATGTTTACCGTATCATTGTCAAGGTTGTTCTCAATGGTGACAAGGACACTTCTACAGATGAAGGCATTTAACAAGTGCATGGAGTTAGCAGGTAGATCGAAAGGAAACTCATTTTCTAGATGTAGAGATGGGGCCATATTGAATGGGGGAATAGATTGTTGATTGGAGAAACTAGTTTTGTGATAGTCGGAGGATATGGGGTGAAGCTAGTAGTAGTGTTGTTTGTTGCCCTAAATAGACGAGGACAAAGAGGGTGGATGTGTTCATGTGGGGTTAGTGGGTGTGGTAAGACCTCGGGCTCAACAAGGCATGCGAAGGGATTACTATTGTAACCCCCTGTCTAATTGGTTTTATCCTATCGATAAGATATGTCATGGCTGAAAAGGCGAGGAGAATGATATGATGGTGTTGCTTTTGCATGGTTTTAGGTTGTGAGTCTAGAAAATTGTCTGTGCTCTTTTGAAAAATAGGTTTTGTGGTATCTACAGAAGCGTTTGATGTGTCTTGGCTTGTTGCAGAGAAAACACATCTTTTGCTTAACACATTGGGACCGAGAATGGTTTTGGCTGGAGAAAATAGTGCAGCGAAGAGATCGGAAGGATCGTTTCGGCAGGGTGGAGATCCATGGTTGAGCTTTTTGAAAAGTAGCGAAGCTATCTCTAACCAGGTCAATGGCTGGGAGATAGCCAAGTTGTGGAAAATTAAGGTCTAACTAATGATGATCCTAGGGAATGATAAGAGTTCTATGGTTTGATGTGGAGTGATTTAAAGTAGAAAAAAATGCAGAGGAGTGGGGCGCTCGTACCTGGCAGCAATGGTGTTCTTGTTTTCGACTGAGGTTGTTGTATCTTTTTCATCTTTAATGTCTTGACTCAAGGAGTTATCAGATGGGAGCAAGATAGGCCTATCTTGTGAACCTATTGTCGGTTGATGTTTATCTGACATGAATAATTGATATGTTGAAGCTGAACTGGAGGTCGTGAAGGGTTCTTCTTTGCTAAAGAAGAGGGAGTAAAGCTTCGGTGGAGTATCATTGTTGAAGTCTGTAACCCAGGCTAGCAGGTCTTGTTAGCAATAGGTCTTAATAAGATCATCCATTCAGGCTGGAGGCAAAGTTCTGAGATCAATCTAGCCCATCCTTCTGTAATGCAGAGGGTGGAGTTGTCGTTGAATTCTATATTGACATAGAATTTTTTGTTCCCTGTCTGGATGGTGTTGTTGCCTGGAGAGATGTCAAATTTTGGTAGATTCAAGCGCTAGGAAGAGGAATGTAAGAGTGGTATTTTGGGTTGGAGAGCTTTTAATCCATGAAAGGAAATCAATATGCCATGTCTGACTCGAATGGCGGGTCACAACTATTGATGATCAGCTTTGATGCTTTCTTATACCGTAGGGCGTGCCGCAGATGGTGTGAGGTTTCAACCCTACATTTGAGTCCCTCTTGTTCTTGCTTTTGGTAGTAGTTAGTAATTCTTCGATTCTCATTTTGGGGAACCAGATCTGTTTCTAGGGAAGATGAGGGGGCATCGAGGAAGAAAAATGGCACTGACCTATCCAAAGTTGTTCAAGATGGGTGTGTAGTATTTTGTCTATTAGCGGGTGGGCTTAGCTTATGTTTATTGCAGTCGCATGCGGGGTTTTAATACATATGTTGCTGTAGTCGGGAAGCTAGTAGTGTTGTTTCCCTCTAGGAGGCAATGACTTTCTTAGGAAAGAAGAGGAGAGTGATCAGTGTTCTTCGTTGTTGTAAGAGTTGAAGCCATGTGTAGTAGGTGTTTGTATCAAAATAGGCTAGTTGTCCTCTATTTCAGGGATTTAGGTGGCTCCAGATCGGGAGCACCACTCAGCTATGAAAAGGTTGAGGATATAGGTAAATCTATTAAGATGGAGAGTAAATGAGCTATGCCTAGACAGTGCATCTACTGGAGGATAGCTCTCTACTCTCTAGGATGTTTCATATTCAAACACCTCTGACTGCACGATGAAGATGTCTATTGGTGTTGCTCATATCTTCACCAGTAGGTAAAGTAGCAGAACAGGTGTAGGGTGATCAGATCTCTGAAAGGGATGAAGCTGATGGAGATTTGCTCGATGAGAAAGAAAAAATATTTTGTTTAAAATGAGGATCCCTTGAATTGATGTGATCAATAGATGGTATCTAATCTCTTATCATAGTTGAGGTACATGTTGAGTAAATCATATCACCTTCTGATGGGTGTGTCAAGCAGGTTGGTGATGGAGGGGATGGTACTAGAGAGAAGTTGGATATTTCTCTCTCAATCTAGTCATTCCCTACCCATGTTATTTACACATAACTTCTTCAACAGTCTATGCAACAAAGTTATTGATCTTGAGAATCTCGATAAGTTGCAAAGAGAAGTAATTGTTACCCTATGTCAGCTTGAAATGTACTTTCCTCCTTCATTCTTTGATATCATGGTACAACTTGTTGTCCACTTGACTAGGAAAGTAAAAATATTGGGATCAGTTTTCTTACATTGGATGTATCCTTTTGAATGATACATGAGCATTTTTAAAGGAGATGTTCAAAACCATTATCAGCCTGAAGGGAGTATTATTGAGGGGTTATGTGTTGAGAGAGGTAATGGATTTTTGCAATGACTTTTTGAGTGGTGATGAAGCTCTTGTAAATTACAAGAATATTGAGGACTATTCTGGAAAAGGGACTTTAGGAGCATGAATGAAAATAATCAGTCATGAGCTGTGGGAACAAGCTCACTTGTATATTTTACACAACATCGACGAAGTGAGTGTTTATATCACAGAAGATACCAATTTTATCAAGAAACAATATCCTCGAGCCAATTCAATGTGTCTTTCTAGAGAGAATAACAAGACATTTATTAAGTGGTTTGAAGATAAAGTCTTACATCAACTATCTCAAACACCAAATTGTATTGCTGAAAATATCAAATGTCTTGCCTTAAAACCAAAAATGAATGTTATGACTTATGAAGGGTTTGACATAAATGGGTTCTCATATTACATAAAGTGTCAAGATGATAAGAGTGTCATCCAAAATAGTGGGGTCACCCTTTAGGCGTCTTCATTGTTGATAACACTCTTTAAGTGTAATTGGGTTGATAACACCAAATGAGTTATAGTGAATGAATTGAGTTTCACATTAGTGAATTTGGAAAAGATTGGTGAAAAGGGTGAACCATTTATATTGGCATCACAAGAGAAATGAGTATTTTATATCGATGATCCTATAAATGAAAAATGGTCGGTGGTTCTTCATGGTAAAAGATAGTTCATTGAAGATCATATAGATGAAGAAGAGTAATATGATAAGTATGATGACTCCAATCCATTCTCAGTTGGCTAGCCAACACCAAATATTGAAGCTAATGATGACATATATGTGCGTTGAGATCACACTAAATGAATGTTAATTGATAAAAGATCTCAATATTAGAGAAGTATTTATAATTTTGTAATTGTTTTATTTTTTGAATGTTTGATCGATGTGAACTTTATAATGTTATATTAATTTCATTAAATGTTAAATATTAAATGTTTTATTGTTTTTATATGACACTTTTTCATATGGCTGACCATGAGTATGATGATCGTGATGATTATTACCATGAGGTGAGGCGCCATGTCACAATGTAAGTTTTACAATATATCTAGCTATATGTCCATTTATAAGTTGTATCCTATATGTGTTTTCTTTTGTCAATTTTTAGGTTGAGGATGTACCTCCTAAAAACCTTGTGCCACTTGATGAGCAGCATAAAAAATTTGAGAAAATTAGGGGCATCACTATGGTGAACAAGTTACTACAACAAAGGGGCAATGGACCAAAATTGGTTGTGGATTTTGATCATGCTAGAAATCTAGTTGAAAAGAACCGCAGCTCATTTGTTTCATATCTTGGGGTTCTTACTCGTAGACATTGTAGTGTAAATGCAGAATCTTGGCATACATTTCCTAAAGGGAAGAAAACTTAGTATGTAAATAACTATGTGTGAGATATTATCATTTGCAATCATATTTTTAAAGTTATTTACAATTCTATTTTTTAGAATACTCTATTAAATATATGAAATTTTGTAGAGTATATTTGAACTAGATGAAAGCCTACATCATAAAAAGGTGATAAAACATTGTGGGAGGGTCCTAAGGATCTATAGAACAACCCTCAACTGACAATACATATGAGAGGTTGATAAGAGGAAGAGTCAAACCTTGAGCAATGGAACTACCTAGACTAGACTGAGTGGGAGGTGTTTGTTGTCAAGAGAAATACAGATAAATTCAAAGTATTAAGCATCACTCCCAATTTAGTTAGTATACATTCTTATGAATTCACCTATTTACAATTGACCTTGATTGTTACTAACCAATTCAATGTGCTTACTAACAAGGCTATCAGTGATGCTCAAAGAGAAAGGCGTGCATTGAATGTGCATGACCACATGATGGGTCCAGATGGCTATGAATCCCTTTGTCGAAATCTACAGACATCTTCCATTCAGCAGCCTACTACTCCTACTATTGAGACGGTTGAGTCCTCTACTACTCCTGCACCTCTGCATCGTGATGATGTGTGGATGGCTGGGAGGCAAAACAAAGGAGATATAACAAACCCCGCAACTACTGAGGCGGCTACACAAATGGTAAAATTTAACTCTCAGAGCAATTAGTATTGATGATTGTTATGTTTACTTACCCATTTCTATTGATAATGATTAGCGGGAGCTTCACGAGCAATGGAAGAAAGGCGCGTTCATCCCTGAGGGCACAAGGGATGAATTGACAGTTTCTCTCTGTAACCCAGAGCATCCTGGGCATGTTAGGGTTGTAGGCGTTGGTGTGGGCCTAAGAGTGTTCTTTGGGCCATCACATCGCAAACATGTCCAAAAAGAGGGATTTTCAAAAGTTGACGTAACCTATTCTTTTTTTATAATGTTCTTGCAAAGGGAATTTAGGAATCAAAAAGCATTTCTTTTGGCCATGTATAGGTAGATGAGTTAATTAATAAGAGAATCTAGGAAGCAATGAGCAAGTGGTAGGCGTCTCAAGATGCCACTCAGATAGTACTTGTGGCGTGCCACTCTTTCCCTATGATAGAGGTGGTTGAGAGTGATCCTGTAGAGGTGGTTGGAAGTAATCATGTAGACCCACTACCTAGCATGTCTGTTGTAAGTATTTATATGATAGAGTAACTAGTCTTTTTAAGATGATATGTTTAGGTATATATAGAACATACTCTATGCAAATTTTTATAGGTTGAGGCCATTCATCTAAAATTGAAAGAATATATCGTTGCAGAGGGTGAGGCTTACCCATGCCTTCCAGGGCACACAATTCATGGCACTCCAGTACCCAGTGGTGCACTTCGTGTGAGCTCGAGGCTTGTCTTCCCCACTTGGAGGTAGCATCCATTACCATATGCCCACCCAGATGCTGACACACTTGGTGAAGCAGAAGGTGGAGTGGTCTTGTGGCCTGAAGTGGGAATCATCTATACTGATCGTGTATGGTAAATTTACATTATATTAATTGGTATGTGTATATACATGACAATTGATATGAAATTATACATGTAGGACAAAGGGAAGAAACCTACTATAGCTCATCCTCCTACCCCTCCACCTCTTCCTCAAGTACCTAATTGTCTTGTAAAGGACCTATACGACTTGATAGGTCCTCAATATAGGGGTATGGCAATATGGATAGGTGAACATTCTAAAACTTTACCTATTATTGTTTCTATGGAGGAGGATGCTATAGGTCAATCATACGATAATATTATATTTCTACAAGATATTTTGGAGTTGCTTCATATGCTTAGATGAATTCATCTATGATAGAACTATGGATATGGTGAGATCTTATTTATGTATCTATATACCTCATTTTATATATGGTCATCTATTTTTTTATATTAATGCATACGTAATATATGTTTTGCAGCCAATTACATAGGTTTTGTAAAGATTTTTATATTACTCATGTAGTATTTCTAGTTCCATCCTTGATTAGTCTTGTAAATGAAGACCATACATCAGTTACCTTATACTACTCTATCACCTTTAAATATTTTGGTGAAAAGAAAAAGAGTGTGATAATAGCTCCATATAATGTTGGGTATGTTTACTTTTCTTATATTTTTTACTTAAGAAAATTACATTTCATTGTGGATTTTGAGCTATATATTTTCTACTTTCTTATCACTAGAGGTAAGCATTAGGAGTTACTTGTTTTTGTCCTCGAGATGTTGACTATTTATTATCTAGATTCTAATGGGAACAAATTAGACCGTTCGGGACACGGTTTGAAAAGGCCATTATACATGTGACTAAATTTTATATTTATATTTGTTAACATCTATTATTACATGACTATTTACTAATACAATTCAATGTGTTACATTAACGTATAGGGCTTCTAAAGATTTCATAAATGCTAGAGAAATGTGGATAAGAAAAAGAAAGCGTAGTTTGGAAGAATGTGGATGTAGTTTCCTGACTCTAATGCATATTTTATTTATGTGAACTATGCTTATCTTTATTTATTAACATTTTATATGTTAAAGTTTATAGTATGTTGTACAAAACATTGGTTGGGTATGTAGATACTACGTGATGCGATATATGGACAAGATTGTCAGATATGTTGCATAAGACATCAAAAACATATAACTAGTAATATATAGTCTTGATCATCATAAGTATAGTCTCATTAGATAATATGAAAATGTCAAACTTATTAATTATATACATACGTCATTCTCTTTACCGGTGTTTAAAACTAGTGACTTCAATATAGGGGAAAAGCTATTAGATGCACATATTTCCCATACGATAGAACAATTAGATGACATAAGAGAACAATGGGCAAATGTATGTGTAAGGGAGGCAATTTTTTATAATGATTGGGGTACTGATGATAAAGAATGGCATTTCTAAACTTTGGTGTCATTATTTATGTATATATGTGGTGGTTATATATACATGTGTGAATGACTTTTTTTGAATTGTCTAATTAAAATTTGATCTATATACATGTGTGTGAATGTGAAGATGAATGAATGAGTGTTCTTCTACATGTGTGTGAATATGAAAATTGATGAAATGAGTGGAATTGCAGGTTTCTACATGAGTGTGAATGTGAAAATGGATGAATGAATGGAACTGTAGGTTTCTACATGTGTGTGAATCATGTGAATGAATTAATTATATTTCTACATATGTGTGAATCACATGATGTATATATAGTCTTGATCATCTTGTTATTACAGGTTTGCAGTCTGTTATTAGGCGAAAATCACATGAAGTTGTAAACCTATAGTTTAGAACTGAACTGCAAGTTCTGCATCCTATTGACCAGTCGGACAGTGGGCTTGCAAACTGGTATTAAAAAGAACGACACTTATTTGTTGGATATTTAAATTAACCACCAATGAAGCTATACATCATCGGTTGTTTACAAAATCCGATGACTATGTCCTAACCCGGGCCAAAAAAATTCAGGTATGGAGATAGATGTCGGTTTATGAAATCATAATCAATGATAATTTGTAACTGTATTGTCGGTTTTACACTGAATCGACGACTATGAACTAAACACATTTTATTTGGAAAGGGAGTTATGAAATATGTGCGGCGGAAGCATCAAAAAATATATTTCTACACAACCCGCAACAGGATCTCGTCGATAACAATGTATTCAGAAAGAGTGTTCACGGGATATACCTTGTCGCGGAGCTAGTCTGGCGACGTCCCGTTGCACGATGGTGTGCAATGCTCTTGGCTTACACGGACGGTACTTCTCTCCCGTCTTCCGAACGTGTCACAGGAAGATCTGATGGCGCTCCTCTCGTGTGGTGATCTACGCCACTCGTAGCACGTATGGAAGGTCGTTGACGTCCTCTGAACGCAGGCGTCTCACCATCTGCGTCTCAGCGTCTGTGTCTCTACTTCATCCACACTGATGGACTAGAACTCCACGTCGTGCTTCCTAAGCCGGAAGGAAGGAGCAGCCTCTGTGCGATGATGTGCTAGTGTTGTGGTGCTCTCCTTTCTCTCCTAAGGACGGTGAGGGTTAGGGTCTACGTACGTGAGCGTAAACTGAAAAGCCTCTCTCAATATCTTATAAAGACATCGACCGTCAATCCCCTTTAAATAGGAAACGAAAGGAAGCGGGGTTTCCTAAACCCATCGGTAAACAGAAAGATTACGTTAATTAAAACGCTCATTGATTCATTAGAATATTCTAGAATTAATTAATTAATCAATTAATCATATTAATTGATTAATTAATATCTGACTCCATACAATCGATCGGGATGGCTCTATGGGCATACATACCAACAAGTTTGTCGTCTGTTTTTACATAAATAACAAACGACAATGTCCTAACTCGGGCCAATTTTTTTTAGATATGGAGATAGGCGTTGATTTTCTTTACATAACCGACGAATATGGATCCTACCGGTGTCGGTTCTTTTTGGGTTGCAATCGGGGTTGGCTCTGTGTCATCGGTTTTGGAACCGACGTCGTAGGCTTCTACCTATATTGTCGCTCACTTAGGTGTCGCTTGATAACTGACGTAAAAAGTTCATTTTAACTAATGTGAAAGGCTTTTTAACTAATGTGAAAGGTAGTATTTGTACTAGTGTGGATAATGGAGAAGACTAGGAAGTACATAGAGATGGGAGACGTAGCTAAGTCAAGAAGAGTGAGAAAAGGATGTAAAAGGATGTCCTAGAGGGGTAATCTTATTCAAAATCAAATAAATGACATACATGTTTACCCTTTCAATGGGTTGTGTTGGTATTTGTAAACAATCTCCTCAGCCATCTATAGCCCACATTTAGTCACATAGGCATAACTTCTAATCCATCTAACTTACAACCTCTCCACTATCTACTTATTGACTAACAACATCTCTAAGTGAGTCCTAGGCAGCTCATTTGCTCCTCCCAACTACTTGGACAGCTAAGTAGCTCCTCCCAACTACTTGGACGGCTCAAAACCTCTTTCCATCAGCTTGGACAGCTCGGCAGCTTCCATATGAAACCGCTTGTAACAATTGGCCATAACTTCATACAATAAGCTAATCTATAAGGGTTGTCGAACATAAGCATGACGAAGGAAAAACAACTCCCACGAGCCTGATCAGGACCAACGTCGAGATTGTACATATGCCAGAAGAAGGGAGGCGCAAATTACTGTAAGGTGTTATTCTTGAACTTATAGTGAGCTCTCTTGTCAAACTACTACATCTTTTAGGGTTGGTGGTGGTATTGTTCGTAGATGTATGCGGCAAAGCATAGGCAGATGGATGTGGTGCCAATCATATTGTCAGTTTGGCATATATGTGGTAGTTCATTTGTCTTTATTATGATGATATAAATACCATTTTATATGGTGGCTAAGCTGATCTTCTTAATTGTTTTGCTTCGTTTACAGTGTCGGTTGGCACTAAAGAAACAAAGCCCAAAAAATTGAATTGTTGCATCATCATTCTATATACTTCTAACAAGACGTATCAGTGGATGTTTCTTACGTGAAGTATAAGGTAAAATGACTTCCATTGTGTTTGCCTTGAGCGCCAAGAGCAGTAATGTATGATGTAACAATAAAAAAAGGCAGAGGGAGAACGGAGGGGAGGAGGAGAACAAAGAAAGCCAAGATGACTTGCCTGAGAAGGTGGAGAACATTACCGGAGATAGATTCGTGGATACTCGTCATTGCGCTAAGTGCCTGTGGTGCCTTCAAGAATTATTCGTCGTTGTTTTTTTTCCTGGAACTTCTCTCCATCAAATTATCTCATTTTTGCCTGTTTGAGTGGATGAGTGATGTGTGTAGTGTGTACACACACAAGACCATAGATCTAGGGTGCAGATGAATACATACGAGCAAATCATTTCTTGGAACAACAGTAATTTATCACTACAACCGTCCTGACGCCATAGACAGATCTAACCCCCAGTGGATATATTCTGAAGTATCATATATTCAATAATTTTGTTTTAGAAAAAAAGAGCTTTAATAGCCACGGTGCAAGTGCTGGTCCTCAATTTATACGGATGCAGACTGTTAATTCAATGGTTAAAAGTTCTATTCGGTAATTGATTAATATATAGGATCAAGCCATGTTTAGTGGCGCTGAACAGATCTGCTTTGGCTGTCCGAAACGCCTGGCCTACTCCCCCCTAAGTTGGGTGCAGCAAATCCGCACTCGTCCGAAACAGTACCATTTTACCGCTGGCAACCACTGTGCTCCAAAAACAAAGGTCGTTCCTATATATGAGTGACTACCTACATTTTCAATGTCAGCGGCCGAACGTTATGGTGTTTTGCTTGTATTTGCTTTCATTTGGAATTGTGATAGAAGGGATAGGGATCCTACCTCCCTCTCCCTCCACCGATTTGACATTTCACAAGAAATGCTACTTACCTATTCCGAGTTATTTCTAATTTTATTCTTTAATGATAATAACATTACAGATACAAGTGCCAATGGATATATATACTATGAATATCAAAGGTATTCAGAATCCTTTTGTCCCACCTCTGTGCTGAGAGGCGAGATATAACGACCCCCTCATCTTATTATCTCGTATTTGGACGGATCGAGAGGGCAAGTGTCATTACCATATTTACAAGATCAAGGTTTATCAAATAACCAGAAACAATTATGAAATTTTAATAAATAGAAAAAAGTTTGGAACAATATAAATGATAAACTCTTCAATAAGAAGTTACATGGTATGGAAAACTATTGTTTGTATCTAGAAATTGTTAAGATTTGTATTCGTTGTATGTTGATATGTACACTCATATATATATATATATATATATATATATATATATATATATATATATATATATATATATATATATAGAGAGAGAGAGAGAGAGAGAGAGAGTCAGGCTAGAATACACTCGAGTGTATTCGGAGAAGAACACACTCAAGTAGTTTTTCATGATGTAATATTTTTTTCAAAAATCTAATACATTGATCTTCTTAAACATCTTGTGAATAGTTCATACACAAAATTTGAGCACATTTGGACATTTATGGCTCATGTTATAAAGACAGTAAAAATTATACATTTTAAATTAGTTCCGCACGTCGATTTTGTTGTCCTTGGATGAGTGACTTATAGTCATCCTAATGGGCTCAAAATTTATATGTAGCCTAGTTATAGTATAACGGTGAAGATCAATGGTTTACATTTTGCAAAATATAGTCTTGATATGTAAACACATTTGAGTGTATTCATGCGATTTGTACACTCGATTGTATTCTAGGCTATATATATATATATATATATATATATATATATATATATAGAGAGAGAGAGAGAGAGAGAGAGAGTAGAGGAGGCAATTATAAGGAAGCACAAGGAAGCGGACTGAAACCCTAATGGGCCATGGGCAACAGGCCCATGTACATAATAGACTTATTAACCTATTAACGAAATAGCCTAATATTCTAATAGTCCCCCTCAAACTGGAGCATGGGTGAATGCATGTCCAAACTTAGAGTTACATGACTCGATTGAAAGATAAAAAAATAAAAGATAAATGAAAGATAGAATTGTCACTCCCCGTATAAATATTGTTACTCCTCCTTAAACAATACTTCCTAACTAGAAAGATATGATGACGCATCTTTGAGATATGTTCAGTAGGTTGGAGAAGATCGAACTTTAAACAAGGTCTTCCTTTTGAAGTGAATCTGGAATGAAAAACATTTGAAGCAGACAATCATAAATACCACGACTACGCCATCTTCATTAGAGATGAATGTGGAGCAAAACACGTGCAGTCAACGCATCCCACGTACATAACGTGTCACGAATGTGGAGCAATGTTGATGTAGCAGTAGAGGTGTCTTTGATTTTTCTGAGAAGTGTAGTCAACTGGAATTAGCGTAGAAGACCACTGACATGCATAATGTGGCATGAACACGTTGGACGAGGCGATAAGGTGTCGTCTCAACATGTAGAAGTAGCATATGCAACTCGGAGAAGACGTGATGAAGTAGCTAGGTGAAGATCACTCTGGATGAATCCTTGCATAAACAAAATTTGCTCAGGCTTGAAAATGATGCACTTCAAAGATGAAGAAGTAACCTTATGGAACACCATCAACGCATCATGGATGATTAATTGGAACGTCATCAACACCAAAGGGGCAAGAGGTCAGAATTAGCTACAATAGCTCTTGTCCTGACGTACATAATGTGATATGAACTCAAAAGTCTTGGTGTCAATGTTGTAACTGTGAGATCCTTCAATGTTGTCTGAAATGTGAAGTGATGCTAAGTGGGAATAAAGTACCACAAAGACATTAGTAATGCATATGCACTAAAGAATATGAAGCTCCATGAAGATATCATTGAATACATCATATCATCTCATCTCATCTCATCTCATATATCTCTCCTCATATTCTCTCTCATGTTCTTCCCATGCCCTCATCTCTATATTTCTCTCTCCTCTATCCCCACCCCCATTTCACCAAATACGACGAGAGTGAGTAGATTGTATTAAAAAGGGAAAATATGACTCCCCCACACGTGGAAAGACACACATGATGGATGAGAGGTGGGAAAGGGAAAAGGTAAAATGAGAGGTATAGTATGTAGAGAATGACAAAAAGAAAACTATTGGAATGTAAACTAGGTAGAAAGAGGAGACACACTACCAGAATCTTACTTGGTAGGAGAAGAAGTGGCACTGTCGGAATGGCTCTTGGCAAAAAAGCAATAACCGGAATCAATATGCAAAACAACCTGATTAAGATCTAGATAGAGAAATCAAATGCATCTTTTCTTGATCCGAAAAGGACATTTATCCATCCCTTAGGCCAAAAAATATGGGTGTGGGGCGGATCCCTCACAAAAAAAATTTCTAGCTCAAAAAATAATAGGATCTTATTATCATCAAGTATTGGAGGAGAGATAGACCTTCATTACTGAAATTGGAAATGGACAGACTACTTCTGACACACTGTGTTTGTGACTTGACACTCCATGTAGATTGTCGGGGGTAAGAGGCAGGCTCCTGATGACATGTCGTGTAGCTCTGATTGTTGATGAAGATAGGCTCCCAACAACACATCATGTGGAGATGTGTCACGCTGTATCGGGTGTCAGAGGTGAAAATTGAATCTTCATCAAGACGTCGTGTTTAAAGTTGACAAGTTGTATCTGATGTCAGAGGTGTAACTCTAATCTCCACCGACACTCTGTGTTCGAGGATGACACGTCGTGTATGTTGTGATTTGCACCGTTAGGAAGAGTTCTAGAATTTAACATGTGTTGTTTTATCAACACATCATGTCAGTTGTGAACTGAGTGAAACTTTTTGGCCGTCAGGATGATTTCTAGAGTGCAACATGCCATGTTTGATTGGGGAACACGTCATGTCAGTGGTGGTTGATGCACGATCTTAACGGAAATTTTTGCCATCAGGAGACAAGGTACCCCAGAAATCAGTACCATGGGTCGACGGGAATTAGCGTCGTCTTTTGTACTCCTTTGATAATGACAAATGATGACTTCTTGCTTGACTACGACTGGAGCTGGATAGAAATTAGCTTCATCTAGGATCCTAAGAGATGTTGTAGCAGTGGGTTGTTGGATGGACGGTTTGATGGTTGGTGTGATGGCTCAATGCAGAGACGGCATGGCAACAAGGCGGTGAAGATAATTGCTAGAGACGAAGGTGGATCTGCTTTGGCGTGGTTGCTTCAATGGCGGCGGTTGGAGCTGCGTGATGAATGGATATCTAGGAATTTGATGATTCACAGATGGATCTGGATGGGAATTAGCACCATCCAGAGACTCAAACTTGATAAAGATTGATAGATTGTCGGGAAGAAAGCGTCGACGTATGGATAGATCCATGGAGATTGTCAGGAAGGATAGATTCTGCTTATGGATGGAAATGGGATCTTTAAGAAGAGGAGGAGAAGCCATGGAATTCGGAAAGTGCTAGCGAGAGATCGGCCTAATCTATGGATGTGGCGGTAGCCTCCTGTAGGCGGGCACTCTCCCTGTTTCTCTCTCTAGGAGAGAGGGGCGGCGATGGCTAGGATTGGAGTAGGTGTCGGAGAGGAGAGGGAAGGAGGGGCAGTGGCTAGGGTTCTATTCCCAGGGCTATTGCTCTGTTACCATGTTAAGAATTGTATTCGTTGTATATTGATATGTACACCCTTGTCCTATATATAGGAGAGGAGGCAATTACAAGGAAGCGGACTGAAACCCTAATGGACCATGGGTAATAGGCCCATGCACACAGTAGACTAATTAACCTATTAACTAAATAGGCTAATATTCTAACAATATTAGAAAAAAAACTATCTATATCCTCTAAAATTACATTAAATCTTTTCTTTTGGTGCCTTCTTCTCTGGATGTCCATCTTTCATCATTAATTGTAGGTCACTATACGTTTAACTTAAAACTCTGTGAAACAAAAACATGTTCATATAACAAGTTATATTGGTATGTGGGGGAAACAAAATAATCACATCTAAGTATAACAACATATTCAGCCAATTATTGTTACATAATCAAATTTTACATTTTCATCATAAATCCTCAACCCTTATCTACTCATCCTTTGGGATACCCTCTCTAGGGTTTTGTTCCTATAGTGGACTTAGGCCACCTTCCCTTGTAGGGTCTTGGTGCCATGTCAGTCTTCCCCTCCATGGGTTTGACCTTTATTGATCTTTGCCTTCAGGGGCTTGATCATAATCATCTCAACAACTTTCTTAAATTTTCATACATCTAGAGGTAGCATGGGGTTCGAGCAAGTTATGTTCATATAATGTGATATCCATAGTGAATTTACAGATTGCAGGAAATAAATAAACAAACAAGCATTTATTTGCAATCAATTCAGGAAAAACTCTGAGAAACCATAGAATTTGGTTAAGTCGATTAGTCATAGGCGTAGCAACATACCTTTCTCAGAAGTGATGAAAAGTCCAAGATGTAAGCAGATGAGAAGAAATAAGCAATCACCCTGAAATTAAAGCAAAACACCCATGTATTACTATTTAATCCAAAATCTACCATTATAACTAACTTGGGTTCCAAGTTAGGATTTTGGGGTCAACTTAGGGTTTCATTAGGATTTTGGCTTCTAAAACCCTAATTATCACTTCTAATGCCTTTTATTTTAGGAAACCCTAATTGTATCAACATATGCATTACTAATCTCAATTTAGGTCCAAGATGTCATTTTTATCTGAAAAGACTAAACTTTATCCATTTAAGTCATTTAAACATATTGTGATCATCAAAACCTAGAAATTAGGGGTTTAATACATTTAACACATTAAAGTTGGTAACTATATGTGTAAAGAAGTGAAATCAATCCACCTCTCTACTAATAATAATGGTAACCAAAATCCAATTGAAATAGCAGCGGAAGATAAAAATTTGACTATATTCAATTTAAATAAAGTGTACATAAAAATTTCCCAATAAGGGTGTACATGCTTTATACAAAAAGTGGATCTAAGTAGAGGGAAATTAGACTACTCCACTTTTGTCTCCAAGCAACACATCCATCAGCTAAGTCCAAGCCAAGCTATGATCTTCAAGTCCTATTCATCACCTTGCTCTGCATCTGGGTGGTTGGGAAGGCACCCAGCAAAAAGGGAAGGAAAAATAAAAGTATGTGTTACAAAAATATTCTAACAATGGCAAAGAAAGTTGTAACAAGTAAATTTGGCTAGATATTTGGTGTAAAAAGAGATATCAAAGAGTATGAGGCTTTTTATAATGAAACTTGCCATTAACAAAATAAATAAAGGTTTTAGCATGTCAATTAATATGTCTACCTAACTAAGTAGGGTTGAGGCACCTACCGGACCTCTAACCTTAGGTGAGGGAAGAATAAAAACATTTCCAATCACCTACAATTTTTAATGGGGAGAATTATAAACATTCCCCTAGGGCGATTTTATACATGCCCTCTATGGGTGGTTGTACATAAGTACCACTACTTAACATTAAATAGATCATTTAATTACATGCTAACAAAAGAGTTATGGAAAGGATAAGAAAAAGAATATATAACATGGCAGTGGGGTATGAATACCCATACAAGTGAATACTACATCTATTTTTGAGGCAATAAGCAATTTAGGTTTCAAGATTCAAGGGTTTAGATCAAGTTAAACCTCATAAGGAAGTATGGGTAATGGATTAATGATTTCCCAACTGAAAAGGTAGTTGCACAATCAAAACACATACTAAACACATACCTTAGCCTCAGGTGTCCTAGATTTCCCCTTTTCAACTCTTCACACGAATTATAAACCCAAATTACCTAATACATCATTATATTCATAAATTAGAATTACATGCATTCATTTAAAAGGTTGAAAACCCTAATTCACTAACTTTTTGCACAAACTATCGATTCAGACTTCAAAAACCTCATAACCATCTTAGTTAGGTTTTCCTGATCAAAATAACATATAATATTGTATATTTTGGAAATATGGATTTTTAGGGTTAATTTTAGTGATTTTAAGATAATTAAACCGATTTTAAAAACACATTTTCGCAAACCTCAAAACCAGATCTCAAAAATATTTTTATTCAATAGGTCTCGTTTTTTTGAATCCAAAACACTATTTTTTTATTATTTTTGACCCAAGGAATAATTTATAAAAATTAATTTATCCCGACCAACCACAGCCTGCCACGTAGGCAAGGCTGGATGGCCGGGCGGTAGCGAGCGCATGGCAGCGGTGACCCGCGCCTCGCGGACGCCCGCTACCGGTCAAACGGTCTGGCGGTCGAACAGAGGAAAGGGCAGCAATGCCCCTGGCGAGAAAACAAAAAGAAAGAAGTCGGCAGGGGCAAAAGTGGAAATATGGCGTCGTCTTCTTCCCTGGCTCGCGCCCTGAGCGAGGAGCCGCGAGAGGCAACTCGGCCGATTTGGGCAAAAATGCTATACACGACGAAAATCCTCGTTCAAGCATTCAAAAGAAAGAGGAAGAAGAACCGGAGTGGGTGGTACCTATTAATTGGACGGAGAAGGAGCCAACGAAGAGGAAGAAGCGCCACAACCCAGGCGTCGGCGGCGGCTAAATGGGGGTCCGTTCGTCCACGAATCGACGAATTGGAAGCACGAGCAATTAGGTATGGTGATGGCGGTCGTCAGGGCTGGGTTATTTATAGGCAACATGCCCTAGGTTAGGGTTTGGGTAGGAGCCCAGAGAGGAGGTCGGCGGCCACTTGGGCGTTTCTCAAAAACACGACTAATCCCACACTTTTTGGGATAAACTGGAGCGCAAACTCGCAAGGAATCCAACAAGACCAAAATTAATGGAAATCGTTGAGTGGATCTCAAGATATGGAAATTTAAAAAAAAAACGAAAAACTAAGCATGTTGCCTAATCCGGCTAAAGGTTGAAGACGACCGTGCGTCGTCGGATCGATGGACACGGGTTCACTGAAGATCCTGGACCGTCCGATCTCGCGCAAGATACAAAGAAAACCAAATTTCCAAGGAAATCGATTAAATTCATTTAAATCTTTAATGCTTTTCTCTCTCTTTATTTGGAGGCTCATACATTGCCCAAAAATTACCAAATTTCATACTCTGACTTATTTTGTCGCGTAGAATCCAATTATGGAGTTAGTTTTGCATTTTGAGAAAGTTTGATAGGTGAAATAATTAATATGTCATTTTCTCTTTCCTCCTTCAAAAGAGGTGATAACATTATCTAAAATTAGTGTAACTTCACCCATAAGTCTCCTTAAAGGCTTGGAACACGATTTTGCAATTATCTTCACAAGTTGAAATTATCTTTATATTTATTAAATAAATAGAACATTCTACACACCTTTTCTCTCCTATTTTACTCATTATTCATATATTATCCAAATTAGTTGCAAATTTGCACAGAGGCTTATTTTTATGTTTAGAATACGAATTTGGAGTTATTTTCCTGATTTGAGAACATTAATTATTTTATTTCACTTTATTGGCCTATTTCTTATTTTCTTTTGATAATGACATTAACAATTATATTTTTTCTCCACTTTAAATGATACTTGGCCCTTAAGTTACTTTTTGCTCAAGGAAACGAATTCAAGTTTCAAATTATCATAATGGGTTTCTAATTTATAATTTTAGTGCAATATCTTTCTCATTATCCTTTTTCATCTATTAAACTCCCTATTATCTATTATTATTGTATTTATCTTCTCCTTTATACAAATTCGGATTTTCTTTTATTTCTCTTATTCTAGGAAGTGCTAGAAAGTTCTAAGATGAATTATTTTATTCTTTATATTGATTGGTGTACTTTTGCACTTTAGGCCCATAATCTAAAATCTAACTGAGGTATTTGTGCATAAACTCAAATATTGGAATCAAAGGTGAACAAATGTTCATTAAACCATCATATTGTCCACAAATTAAATAGAAAGGCCAAAGAGGATAGAAATGAAAGGAAAAGATGGAAAAAGAGGACCAAAAGGCAAAATGCCCAGATTTCGGTATGTTACAGCACTCCACCCCTTAAAGAGGATTTCGTCCCTGAAATCACTAGCAATTAGGGAAGGGTGAGTGTGCAACCTCACATCACCAAAACTTCAGGTTGTTCCTCCAACCATACAACTTCCACCAAAACATACACTTCAACTACCCCTAAGGGTTTAGAAACTTCACATACAGCTCAACATAGGTTGGGTTCTCAAGGATCACCTAGGGTCCAATATTAAGATATTCTTTTTAAGAGATTTAACTTTATTTACATTTTTGACTTATTAACATTATATTCATTATGATAACATATTGTCATCATTATATTTAATTATGTCATGTCATATACACTTTATTGTCAAAAGGGTTATATTTCATTATTATCCATTAAACTATTTATATATATATCTCATTTATCTTATTAAGGATTTTATCACAATAAGGAGTTACTCTGTTATCTCAATATTCAATATTATCATTATCATTCATATTTTGAGCTTAGACTTCATCATTCTTATATTATCTCCATATTAATTTTTAACAAATTATTTTACATGAATTAAGACATTCTATCCAATTCTTGGTTAAGCATATAATTATTAATGTCACATTAGTTACTTATATTCATATTAAACATGTTCACATCGTCACATTATCTTCATTGGTCACATTAATGTCATCATTAATCATCTTTCATATTCATTTATTTATCTTATTGATTTTGCACACTTATGGGAATCTAATTACTTCATATTCACATGGAAGCCTTTACATGTATTTTAAATGATCAAGGTGGAACATCCTACATGTTAATGAATTGATTCACATTAGGTGACTAATAACATGTATATTAGTTAACCAGGTAACATGCATTCATATTGATGACTTAATTAATATGTGTTTAGATGATTATATATCATTTACGTGTATCAAAGTATCTTAATTGATTATGGCACTTAACATCATCAATGTATCATGAAAGGCATTAAGGATGCATAGATTAGGGTTAGATATTACAACTTAGGGTTTAGGTCAACATGACCATTATATTGCACTTATTCATTTTTTGGCATGCATTAAGTTATGAATTATAACCTTAATCATCATATCATTAGGGTTTATTGGTTTATGGCATTATTAACAACTTACTTATTGACAATTAGCATTGATATTCATATTCTGTGCATTGAATATTCATTAGGGTTCAAGCATATGATTTATTCCTTAGATGATAATTATATGTTCATTAATATATAAACAAGCACGTTAGGGTTACAACTATTAACTTGTTTGGTCAAAACTAAGGATTCAAGCACACTAACCACCTAAGTATGAGGTTAGGGTTTCTAAAGATAGATCAAGATGTTATAGGGTTCCATCCCCCTAAAGAGGATTTCATCCTCGAAATCTAACCACTCAAACATCATTAACTAACCATACTCCACCCCTTAAAGGGTTTGACCTACTACACTAGGGTTAAAGGATAAGTCTAACTAAACCATTATCGAGATCCATCATGCTTCCACTGCGCACTTTGATATTCTCACTAACACCCAAACTCTAAGGTCTAGGTCCAAAGGACATAAGAAAACTATCTTGGTATCCATCCTCAAACAAAACAACTTAGGGTTCCCAAAGATATAGATCATAGAAGTCTAAAGTTACTATTGCCTAAAAGCAAACTATTTTGGACAATTCGTATTAGCTTAGGCCTGGCCGGTATCATATGGGCACGGGAGTCCTCGTATACCAAGCTAGTGGTGCGGAGGAAAATTTTGCCAGCACCCGAAACCCTGATCCTTTCTAGACACCCTTGCTTCAACTGCATGCCCTAATAGTTTCCTAAAGGTAAAACCTAAACAACATCAAGTTATGCATATTTTAATTATAAGTATTTTAGGATTTTATTGATCAAGGTTCTGATGTGGAACTATTGGTTCCTAAGTCAACCTATCATCAAGGTAGATCAAATCTAGGCAAACATGTTACTTAAAGGAAACTATGCAAGTCTAGGGTTCTAATTAGGGAGACAAACTCAAATATTCAAAGATCCGACTACCATTGGCTCTGATACCATGTTGTAAAGAAGTGAAATCAATCCACCTCTCTACTAATAACAATGGTAAACAAAATCCAATTGAAATAGCAGCGGAAGATAAAAATTTGACTATATTCAATTTAAATAAAGTGTACATAAAAATTTCCCAATAAGTGTGTACATGCTTTATACAAAAGTGGATCTAAGTAGAGGGAAATTAGACTACTCCACTTTTGTCTCCAAGCAACACATCCATCAGCTAAGTCCAAGACAAGCTATGATCTTCAAGTCCTATTCATCACCTTGCTCCGCATCTGGGTGGTTGGGAAGGCACCCAGCAAAAAGGGAAGGAAAAATAAAAGTATGTGTTACAAAAATATTCTAACAATGGCAAAGAAAGTTGTAACAAGTAAATTTGGCTAGATATTTGGTGTAAAAAGAGATATCAAAGAGTATGAGGCTTTTTATAATGAAACTTGCCATTAACAAAATAAATAAAGGTTTTAGCATGTCAATTAATATGTCTACCTAACTAAGTAGGGTTGAGGCACCTACCGGACCTCTAACCTTAGGTGAGGGAAGAATAAAAGCATTTCCAATCACCTACAATTTTTAATGGGGAGAATTATAAACATTCCCCTAGGGCGATTTTATACATGCCCTCTATGGGTGGTTGTACATAAGTACCACTACTTAACATTAAATAGATCATTTAATTACATGCTAACAAAAGAGTTATGGCAAGGATAAGAAAAAGAATATATAACATGGCAGTGGGGTATGAATACCCAAACAAGTGAATACTACATCTATTTTTGAGGCAATAAGCAATTTAGGTTTCAAGATTCAAGGGTTTAGATCAAGTTAAACCTCATAAGGAAGTATGGGTAATGGATTAATGATTTCCCAACTGAAAAGGTAGTTGCACAATCAAAACACATACTAAACACATACCTTAGCCTCAGGTGTCCTAGATTTCCCCTTTTCAACTCTTCACACGAATTATAAACCCAAATTACCTAATACATCATTATATTCATAAATTAGAATTACATGCATTCATTTAAAAGGTTGAAAACCCTAATTCACTAACTTTTTGCACAAACTCTCGATTCAGACTTCAAAAACCTCATAACCATCTTAGTTAGGTTTTCCTGATCAAAATAACATATAATATTGTATATTTTGGAAATATGGATTTTTAGGGTTAATTTTAGTGATTTTAAGATAATTAAATCGATTTTAAAAACACATTTTCGCAAACCTCAAAACCAGATCTCAAAAATATTTTTATTCAATAGATCTCGTTTTTCTGAATCCAAAACACTATTTATTTATTATTTTTGACCCACGGAATAATTTATAAAAATTAATTTATCCCGACCAACCACAGCCTGCCACGTAGGCAAGGCCGGATGGCTGGGCGGTAGCGAGCGCTTGGCAACGGTGACCCGCGCCTCGCGGACGCCCGCTACCGGTCAAATGGTTCGGCGGTCGAACAGAGGAAAGGGCAGCAATGCCCCTGGCGAGAAAACAAAAAGAAAGAAGCCGGCAGGGGCAAAAGTGGAAATACGGCGTCGTCTTCTTCCCTGGCTCGCGACCTGAGAGAGGAGCTGTGAGAGGCAACTCGATCGATTTGGGCGAAAATGCTATACACGATGAAAATCCTCGTTCAAGCATTCAAAAGAAAGAGGAAGAAGAACCGGAGTGGGTGGTACCTATTAATTGGACGGAGAAGGAGCCAACGAAGAGGAAGAAGCGCCGCAACCCAGGTGTCGTCGGCGGCTAAATGGGGGTCAGTTCGTCCACGAATCGTCGAATTGGAAGCACGAGCAATTAGGTATGGTGATGGCGGTCGTCAGGGCTGGGTTATTTATAGGCAAGATGCCCTAGGTTAGGGTTTGGGTAGGAGCCCAGAGAGGAGGTCGGTGGCCACTTGGGCGTTTCTCAAAAACGCGACTAATCCCACACTTTTTGGGATAAACCGGAGTGCAAACTCGCAAGGAATCCAACAAGACCAAAATTAATGGAAATCGTTGAGTGGATCTCAAGATATGGCAATTTAAAAAAAAACAAAAAACTAAGCATGTTGCCTAATCCGGCTAAAGGTTGAAGACGACCGTGCATCGTCGGATCGATGGACGTGGGTCCACTGAAGATCTTGGACCGTCCGATCTCGCGCAAGATACAAAGAAAACCAAATTTCCAAGGAAATCGATTAAATTCATTTAAATCTTTAATGCTTTTCTCTCTCTTTATTTGGAGGCTCATACGTTGCCAAGAAATTACCAAATTTCATACTCTGACTTATTTTGACGCGTAGAATCCAATTATGGAGTTAGTTTTATATTTTGAGAAAGTTTGATAGGTGAAATAATTAATATGTCATTTTCTCTTTCCTCCTTCAAAAGAGGTGATAACATTATCTAAAATTAGTGTAACTTCACCCATAAATCTCCTTAAAGGTTTGGAACACGATTTTGCAATTATCTTCACAAGTTGAAATTATCTTTATATTTATTAAATAAATAGAACATTCTACACACCTTCTCTCTCCTATTTTACTCATTATTCATATATTATCCAAATTAGTTGCAAATTTGCACAGAGGCTTATTTTTATGTTTAGAATACGAATTTGGAGTTATTTTCCTGATTTGAGAACATTAATTATTTTATTTCACTTTATTGGCCTATTTCTTATTTTCTTTTGATAATGACATTAACAATTATATTTTTGCTCCACTTTAAATGATACTTGGCCCTTAAGTTACTTTTTGCTCAAGGAAACGAATTCAAGTTTCAAATTATCATAATGGGTTTCTAATTTATAATTTTAGTGCAATATCTTTCTCATTATCCTTTTTCATCTATTAAACTCCCTATTATCTATTATTATTGTATTTATCTTCTCCTTTATACAAATTCGGATTTTCTTTTATTTCTCTTATTCTAGGAAGTGCTAGAAAGTTCTAAGATGAATTATTGTATTCTTTTTATTGATTGGTGTACTTTTGCACTTTAGGCCCATAATCTAAAATCTAACTGAGGTATTTGTGCATAAACCCAAATATTGGAATCAAAGGTGAACAAATGTTCATTAAACCATCATATTGTCCACAAATTAAATAGAAAGGCCAAAGAGGATAGAAATGAAAGGAAAAGATGGAAAAAGAGGACCAAAAGGCAAAATGCCCAGATTCCGGTATGTTACATTATGCTTTTTCAGAACTAGAAACAGAGGTATGTCTTAGAACTATATTTATTGCATTTCTTGCATTTTTTATCAATTTTCATATATTACTTACTATGTTTGGATGTATTAATAATTAGTTACAAGTTTTACAAGATTAAAATAGTTATGGCCAATCCTAGGCCACCGCCTCAGTAGCTGGTTGGACCTTCAATTGTGCCATAGGGTCAGGGCCAAGCCAATGGGCTCAAGACACGACGGCACCCGCGTGGCGGCTAGCTTAGATAGCTGAAAAAAAAATATGAAAAGATGAAAAGGGCCCTTATGGAAAGAAAGAGAGTTGAGGAAAAGGAAGTCTTTTCCACCAAGGTTGTCTTCAACCTTGGTTGCTCATGAATAACTTCCTTCATGTGAGTCAATACAGATGTTGACTCTGAGAAACTGAACCCCTGAGGACTAGGTAGCTTTGCAAGCTCTCCACCATGACTTGCCAAACGTTGTGGTAGTTGGCAATTTATCTGGGACGATCGAAATAGGGAGGACAAAGAAGGTGACCTCCTGGTCACACGGAGAAAGGGTGATAGGGAAAACAAGGACTAGAGCTAAAATTGGAGATAGGGGAGCAATCTTCGAGTCACTTAGAGCTTTGCAGAGGAGATGGTAGTCTTGCAGGGATGGCTTCTATCCTTTATATAGGACTTTGCATCTTGGGTTGGCTGAAAAGGGGGTAGAGAATTAGGGAAATTCTTTATATCTTACCAAATGTGGCAACACATCCCACTATCATACAGATAGCGAGGTGCTACGCGAAAATGTGCGGAAATCACCATAACCACAGATTACCAAAAACACGGGTTAATTAAAACCATTTGCGGAAAGCTGATAAGCTTATAAACTATTACATTCCAGTCCTCATCCTGCAAGGAAACAGATCATATATATACAAGATCTGATACGTGTCCACAACTTACAGGAACAGCTGTCTATCCATCACATGAGTTCACCACCTATTCATATACATAAAGGCCCGTATCCCGCCAACAGTAGTATATACAAAACATCAACGATCATACATCGTGAAATAACATCAAAACACTGCCAAGGACCTGAGAGTACAGGGATGACTCTAGACTCTACTACAAAACATCCAAAACAGTAGCATATCCATCGCTTGCCTTCTACTGCTCGTCTAGCTGCTCGGCCGCAACACCACAACCACCACCACGTCTAGCTCGACCACCTGAAAACCAGCGGAGTGAGACAATTGAACATTGTCCCAGCGGGAAACATAACTTCCTACCGCAACTACAAAACCTCAGAAGATAAAGTTATAACAGCAGATAATTGATAACAAGTATAACAAGAGCAGTCTATATAAAGCAAAGCTATTCTTACTGACAAGCTTACCAGCAGTACAAGAGGCATGTAACCAAATATCTTTCAATGGAACATGATTGACAAGGTAAGATATATTACTACACAACATGATTATCAAGATAAGATATATTTCCACATAACCTGACGAATATAGACGTAACTGCAAGATATAACAGAGATATCTACACAAATAAGGCCTCAACCAATGTTTCGTGTTTGTCTTAAGCAGTAAATACTAAACGGCTGAATTACATATTCTTATGCCCTGAGGAAGTGAACCGTACCGTTCAAATCCAACCTTCGGCTGCGAAGCCCAAGCCGGTGCCATACAAGGTCAATGGAAGAGCCAGACTCCACAACTGTCCCCCTCATAGTCAGTGTACGAGAACAACACAAGCAGGACCGCAGTCTCTTAAGTGGCCTCAGCCACAGGGTCAGCTCCTCAGGCTACCCTTCCTCTAGCCCGCCTCGGTACAGGTCACGGCGCTAGTATAACTGAGCCACGGGCCTGATCACCGTGCTCTGAGCCATGAACGCATTCATACTCATTATATCACATATCTGGAGCCATGGTCCTGTTCACCACACTCGTCATGTAACCGAGTCTACAACCGAAGTTGCACTCTTACCTCCTCACTTTAGGCTAGGAGAAACCTCGCATATTCAGCAATATGCGCTCTGGGTTAACCCGCAGGAGAACCCGTTTCACCAACACCAAGTCCTGACGATGATGGATCTATGGCCAGGGCAACTACATGATATATTCCACTGTGATCATTTAGTATCTTTTAGATGGATTGCAAGATTCTAATAAGTTGTATAACAAATAAGATATAACAGAAAGTAAACAATATAAACTCAACATTATGTTATTATTGTAATCACATCAACCTGATCCATCTCAAGGATCCAACATCACATGTTATCACTTAGCCTCTTGTCAACCATCCAGATCCATCTCAAGGATCATCACATACCATGGGATCTCAATCCCTCATCATGTACTGTCACTGCCTCTCAAGGCTCACATCAACATCATGGGAAAAACACATCATTCATACAATCTCATCAACCAGAGTAATTATCGAAGTGATGTTACTCATCACATGTGTCTCATAGCCTTTTCATGACTAATCATCACCTGCATGGTTAGTATACTCAACAATCATAGATTCAACATATGAACGACTCTTACTATCATGAGATGACATTCAAGATGCTATACTTAACAATTATACATTATCTGGTGATCGAGTGCATAAAGCACCTCATTAAGCAAACCATATCTATGCTTATCCTCAACTCAGTATTATACGAATAATCAAGATGATTACTTCATGTATGTAGTCATGTTGGATATACAGAACAAGCGTTATCATTACCACTACCATTACCATCACCATTCATTATGTAACCCACTTACCATTATCATTACTATTATCATCATCATTATCATTCAGAAACCACTAGTGTACTACCACTATTCTCCTTATCATTAATAGATAAGCATGATGATCACTTCATGCATATCATTACCTCTGCCTTTATCATTATCATCACTACTACCATTCTTAGCATTAACAGGTAATCACTCCCATATGTGTAGCCAGGCTAAGATGAATGCACCATCTTATGATATCGAGCATCATTATCTATCGGGAGTTATCATCATCATCATTACTATTAGCAAGGAGTTACCATTGGTTGGAAGCAAGGATATATATATATATAACTAGCTGTTTTCACAATACCGGGAACTGTCACAAGAATCACAAAAACCTCACTATAGCTCACCACCACTCTCACTAAAAGGAGGATGTAATGGCCACCTTCCCTCACCCATACTCAACTCACCACGACATATAAGAAAGCGTGCAGCAACGCTGCGTTGCTACAAAAGCAACCAGTGCGTGCGACATCGCGTTACAAGGAGGGAGTAACGCACAACAAGAGGAGAGGTGTCGGGCATCCTTATCGGGCAACGCCCCGTCTCGCCCCTACGTTATCGGCCGACGCACCAGGGCAGCGCAACGCCCGTCACACCCTACTCCCAAGCAACTAAAACACAAGCTCACCTCAATCGACTAAGAAAGAGGGGTGTTGCTCATGATACTAGAGACTTAAGCTCACTCCTCTAGACCAAGGAGAGAGAGGAGTATTGCTCACCTACAAACCCTAGATCACAAGGAACCCTAGACCACATGGTGATCGACCAACATGAAGCTAAGTAAAGAACTAAGCTACTATCATATGAACAAGATCAAAGCAAGAGATAAAGGAGTTAGGGTTAGAATTTATGCAACCCGCCTAAAGCTCCAAGCTCCAAGGAAGAAGAAGAGCTCCAAGCTTCAAGGGATATCGGCCACCATTTCTCCTCCAAGGGGTGTATCGGCCACCAAGCTGCTCCTGCAAGGGGTGTATCGGCCGAAACAAGCAAGGGAGGAGGGAGTGTCATGCACTCAAGGTGGAGGAAAAGCAAAGGACCAAAGGAACTCCTAGCTAATGGAAGGAAACGCCTATATAGAAGGAAAGGGAGGAGAAAACAAGGTTGGTCCACACAAGGTGTCACCTGCTTAGGGACACTTGTCCTAGAGATCAAGCCACTACTCTAGCAAGCTTCATCCACATGTCTAAGATATGCACCAAGTGTCCACCAATCAAGGTCAAGGTTGGATCAAGCATCATGGGCGACACAACATGTTGCTCCATGGGCGACACACTCAACTTGGCCGACACAAACACCATCTTGGGCGACACAAGCATCACTTGGGCAACACAAGGCTCAACCAAGCCCAAACAAGGCACCTCAAGGCCCAAACAAGCTCAACCAAGGCCCAAAGAACTCAAGCAACAAGCCCAAGCCTTCCTCTCAACCCTAGAGGAAGAAAAGAGAGGGAGGAACACCTCATAGGGTGGCAAACTTGCTCACAAAACCCTAGACTTGGGTTATTTGCAAGTAGCACCTCCAACTCTCATAAAGCACAACCAAACCCTAATCACCACTAAAGGTGATTAGCAAGCATCAAACCATCAAGGTTAAGCAAAGAAAACAGGGTAAACCCTAAACGAAGGTCAGGGTCCTTACAAGCTAACCCCCTTTAAGGGATTTTGTCCCCGAAATCCGAAGAGAAAAGTGAGGGATACTTCCTCCTCATCTCTTCCTCAAGCTCCCACGTGGCTTCCTCAACGCCACGACGCTGCCAAAGAACTTTCACAAGAACCAGATCCTTCCTCTTCAGCTTCTTGAGTCTTCTGTCAAGGATCGCCACAGGACCTTCCTCATAGGTCACATATTCATCAAGCTCAACCTCAACTAGTTGTATTACTGTACTCGAATCCGGATGACTTTTCTTCTGCATACTGACATGAAACACTGGATGTAACATGTGCAACTCTGGAGGCAACTCTATCTCATAAGCTACCTTGCCAACACGTGCTATGACTGAGTAAGGCCCCATATACCTGGGTGCTAACTTACCCTTCCGACCAAACCTTAGCACACCTTTCCACGGCGAGACTTTAAGATACACTTTGTCTCCTACCTGGAATTCCAAAGGTCGTCGGTGATTGTCTGCATAAGACTTCTGCCTGTCCTGTGCCACTTTCAACTGTTGTTGTATCACCTTGATCTTTTCTGTTGTCTGCTATACTAACTCAGGACCCAAAAGCTGATACTCACCAGACTCATACCAACATAAAGGAGATCTGCACTTCCTTCCATACAAAGCTTCATAAGGAGCCATGTCAATGCTCCACTGATAACTGTTGTTGTAGGCAAACTCTATCAAACTCAGATGTACATCCCAGTTGCCTAGAAACTACAAAACACAAGCTCGAAGGAGATCTTCCAAAATCTGAATAGTCCTTTCAGACTGTCCATCTGTCTGCGGGTGAAAAGTTGTACTGAACCTCAACTGCGTTCCCAATGCTTTGTGCAACTGTTCCCAAAAATGACTCGTAAAGTGAGGACCTCTGTCAGAAACTATCGTTGTTGGCACACCATGTAGACGTACTATCTCATCCACATATACTCGAGCGAGTTTCTCAGATGTATACATCGTCTTCACTGGTAGGAAATGGGCAGACTTAGTCAATCTGTCCACTATCACCCAAATGGAATCATGATTCCTAGTTGTCCTGGGTAGACCAACTACGAAATCCATGGGTATATGATCCCATTTCCACTGCAGTATCGGCAAAGGTTGCAACGTACATGCCGGCTTCTGATGTTCAGCCTTCACTTACTGACAAACCGCACATCTCACCACGAACTCAGCTACATCTTTCTTCAAACCGGGCCACCAATACAAGTCCTTCAGACTATGATACATCTTGGTGACACCTAGATGCATAGCATACATCGATGTGTGCGCTTCCTTGATCACAAACTTCCTCAGCTCATCAACATTAGGAACCACCATCCTATTACGATAGCAGACTAGTCCATCCTCAGACTCATGAAACCCATCACATTTATCGCTGCTGAACTCTGATCTGATTAACTGTACCGCATCATCTGTCTACTGTGCATCCTTGATCTGCTGTCTCAACGTAGGCTTGACTTGCATTTGTGCTATAAGACCAGACAACAAGGAAACTTCCATCTGCACATTCATCTGTCACAGAGAAACAAACATATCTCACATATGGCATACCAGGGAACTCAATTGTGCCTTCTTTAAAGAAAGAGAAGAAGACTTTCTGCTAAGCACATCAGCTACCACATTTGCCTTACCAGGATGATATTCGATAGTGCAGTCGTAATCATTGATCAAATCCATCCATCATCGTTGTCGCATGTTCAACTCTTGCTGCGTAAAGATGTACTTCAGATTCTTATGATCCGTAAAGATTTGACACACTTCTCCATACAGATAGTGTCTCCAAATCTTTAATGCATGAACCACTGCTGCCAACTCCAAGTCATGAGTCGGATAGGTCTCCTCATGTTTCTTGAGTTGTCGCGAAGCAAAAGAAACCACATGATCTTCCTGCATCAACACACAACCTAAGCCTTTCTTGGAAGCATCACAGAAAACAACGTAGCTCTTCCTAGGCTCTGGCAGGATCAACACTGGAGCACTGGTCAGCTTCTCCTTCAGACTCTGGAAAGCTTGCTGACATCGATCATCCCAAACAAAAGGTATATCTTTTCTGGTCAACTTCGTCATCGGTAACGCGATAGCACTGAAGTCCTTAATAAACCTCTGGTAGTATCCTGCTAAACCCAAGAAACTACGAACTTCTGTCGGCATCTTCGGTTGTTCCCAATCCGCAACGGATTCCACCTTCTTCGGATCTACTTTGACTCCTTCCGCGGATATCACATGACCTAAGAAAGTCACTTCTTCCAACCAGAACTCACACTTACTGAACTTGGCATACAACTGATGTTGGCAAAGAAGAGTCAACGCTCGACGAAGATGTTGCTCATGCTCTAGCCTGTCCCGACTATAGATCAATATGTCATCTATAAAGACTACAACAAATTGATCTAAGAACAGACGGAACACTCTGTTCATCAAGTCCATGAAAGCAGCAGGTGCATTGGTTAACCCAAACGGCATAACCACGAACTCGAAGTGACCATACCTCATCCTGAAAGCTGACTTTGGTATGTCATCCACCTTAATCCTCAACTGATGATACCCAGACCGTAGATCGATCTTCGAAAACACTGTAGCACCACGCAATTGATCAAACATATCATCTATCCTCGGTAACGGGTATTTATTCTTGATTGTGACTTTGTTCACTTGTCGGTAATCTATACACAACCGCATCGAACCATCCTTCTTTTTAATGAACAACACGGGAGCACCCCAAGGCGACGTACTCGGTCAGATAAAAACTTTCTCCAACAACTCTTGCAACTACTTCTTAAGCTCTGCCATCTCTAACAGAGCCATCCTATACGGTGTCTGTGCAACTGGCTGCGTTCCTGGTACCAGATTGATCTCGAAATCAATCTCTCGAGGTGGAGGAACACCAGGAAACTCTTTAGAAAACATGTCTGCAAACTCTCGGACAAATGGTACCTATTCAAGGCTAAGACTTTTTGCCTTGGTAGCTACAATGGTATCTACTACATGAGCTAAGAACGCCTCACATCCCTGTCATAGCAACCTGTCTGCCACCATAGCTGATACCAGACACGTCGGAAGAATCTTCCTATCTCCCTGGAAGATCCACTTCTCTCCAGCATCATCAAACACTTCCTGCTTGGAACCATAGTCCAAAACAACCTTATACTTCTCTAAGGTATCCATCCCAAGGATAACATCGAAACCATGCATATCAAGTGGTATGAGATCCACTTGAATGTTGTGTCCTGAGAAAGACAAGACACAAGATGGACACTCTTCTCGAAGCAAAGAGGAACCATCAAGAGGGGTTTCTAACAACAAGCTATCCTTCTTACAACTAACAGGTAAACGACAGTTTTCAAGCATACTATAGGCGATAAAAGAGTGTGTAGCACCCGGGTCAACCAGAACAGATATAAAGCAAGAAGAAGACATATCATAATGAAATAACTCCATCTGACCTGTCACTACTCGCGGGTTGACTATTGCCTCCGGCTGACTCATAGCATAGAATCGAGCCGTTGCTTGCTGTCCATGACCTCTGCTACCTTGAGCAGACGATCCAGTCTGAGATGCATGACCGTGTCCTCATCCTCTGCTACCACTGGGCTGTGGCCTCTCTGACCTCTGAAGAGTTTGCCTCGCCTGCTGCGTCACTTCAACATCTCTATTTGGGCAATTGAGCCTGAAATGCCCGACTTGTCCACAAAGATGACATGACCTGTCCTCAAACTGTGGCCTAGCTGGTCCTGTCACTGTCATAGAAGTTGTACTATGTGCCTTGGACGGCGAAGAAACATAACCTTTTCCCTTACTCGGAGACCACTGAGACAGTACACCAAAATTTCTCATCATTGCTGGCGATGAAAACCTAGGCTTCTTAAAGCCACCAAACATCTGTCCCTGAAACTGAGTAGGTCTTTTGTGAGACATGGATTCTCTTTTCTCCCTTACTGTCCTCTCAATCCTTCGAACAGATTCCACGAACGTAGCAAACTGTTCTCGGTTCTCCAACGCAGAAACCGGTATCATCAGCTCAGCACTTAAACCTTTCTCGAAACGTCTGATATGTTCCTCATCTGTCACTGCCATGTGAGGACTAAACCTCAACAGATCCATAAATTTGGCCTCGTACTCGGTGATGTTCATCGTTCCTTGTCGCAATCTCTCAAACTGACTGATCTTCTCATCCAGGTACGTCTTGGGAAAGTATCTGGTGACGAACTCGCGTCGAAACACTTCCCAACAGATCACCTCACTGGGCCGCTTCTCTTCTTTGATGGTCCACTAGTGACCAGCACTACCCTTCAGAAGGTAGACAGCATGCTTTACTTTGTCTGCTTCGGGGATGTTAAGGATTCGAAAAGCCTTCTCAAGACTTGTCAGCCACATATCTGCATCCGCTGGATCAACCATTCCAGCATAATCCGAAGCTCCGACTCGGCGAAGCCGCTCGAAGGTCTTCCCAATACCTGATGCTTCTTCATGGGGAACTTGTGCTCGCGGAGGAGGCACTGGTAATCGCTCAACCATGAGATTCATCGTAGCCATTATCTTCCCCATAAGTTGTTGGTAAGTAGGATGTTCAAGAATGGCTGGGTTAGGTTGGGGGACCTCAGGCACCCGATCTTCATGTGCTTGTCCAGCTGCTCCATCAACCGATGCAGCATCGCTGTACTCAGCAGAGTGTTCTTCATGGTTTCCAGACATCTTAACTTTTCTTCCGTTGAGGGTAGAAGATAGTGTAAAAAACCTAGAAAACACACACAAGAACAGACGACCTAGTCCTAAATCCCTGTAGACTCAGCGAACCTAGAGCTCTGATACCAAAACTTGTGGCAACACATCCCACTATCATACAAACAGTGAGGTGCTACGCGAAAACGTGCGGAAATCACCATAACCACAGATTACCAAAAACACAGGTTAATTAAAACCGTTTGCGGAAAGCTGATAAGCTGAGAAACTATTACATTCCAATCCTCATCCTGCAAGGAAATAGGTCATATATATACAATATCTGATACGTGTCCACAGCTTACAGGAACAGCTGTCTATCCATCACATGAGTTCACCACCTATTCATATACATAAAGGCATGTATCCGGCCAACAACAGGATATACAAAACATCAACGATCATACATCGTGAAATAACGTCAAAACACTGCCAAGGACTTGAGAGTACATGGATGACTCTAGACTCTACTACAAAACATCTAAAATAGCAGCATATCCATCGCTTGCCTTCTACTGCTCGTCTAGGTGCTCGGCCACAACACCACGACCACCACCACGTCTAGCTCGACCACCTAAAAACCAGCAGAGTGAGACAATTGAACATTGTCCCAGTGGGAAACATAACTTCCTACCGCAACTAAAAAACCTCAGAAGATAAAGTTATAACAGCAGATAACTGATAACAGGTATAACAAGAGTAGTCTATATAAAGCAAAGCTATTCTTACCGACAAGCTTACCAGTTGTACAAGAGGCATGTAACCAAATATCTTTCAATGGAACATGATTGACAAGGTAAGATATATTACTACATAACATGATTATCAAGATAAGATATATTGCCACATAACCTGAGGAATATAGACATAAATGCAAGATATAATAGAAATATCTACACAAACAAGGCCTCAACCAATGTTTCGTGTTTGTCTTAAGCAGTAAATACTAAACGGCTGAATTACATATTCTTATGCCCTGAGGAAGTGAACCGTACCGTTCAAATCCAACCTTCGGCTGCGAAGCCCAAGCCGGTGCCATACAAGGTCAATGGAAGAGCCGGACTCCACAACCTTCCCCCTCGTAGTCAGTGTACGAGACCAACACAAGTAGGACCGCAGTCTCTTAAGTGGCCTCAGCCACAGGGTCAGCTCCTCAGGCTACCCTTCCTCTAGCCCACCTCGGTACAGGTCACGGCGCTAGTATAACTGAGCCACGGGCCTGATCACCGTGCTCTGAGCCATGAACGCATTCATACTCATTATATCACATATCCGGATCCATGGGCCTGTTCACCACGCTCGTCATGTAACTGAGTCTACAACCGAAGTTGCACTCTTACCTCCTCACTTTAGGCTAGGAGAAACCTCACATATTCAGCAATATGCGCTCCGGGTTAACCCGTAGGAGAACCTGTTTCACCATCACCAAGTCCTGGCGATGATGGATCTATGGCCAGGGCAACTACATGATATATTCCACTGTGATCATTTAGTATCTTTTAGATGGATTGCAATATTCTAATAAGTTGTATAACAGACAAGATATAACAGAAAGTAAACAATATAAACCCAACATTATGTTATTATTGTAATCACATCAACCTGATCCATCTCAAGGATCCAACATCACATGTTATCACTTGGCCTCTTGCCAACCATCCAGATCCATCTCAAGGATCATCACATACCATGGGATCTCAATCCCTCATCATGTACTGTCACTGCCTCTCAAGGCTCACATCAACATCATGGGACAAACACATCATTCATACAATCTCATCAACGAGAGTAATTATCAAAGTGATTTTACTCATCACATGTGTCTCATAGCCTTTTCATGACTAATCATCACCTGCATGGTTAGTATACTCAATAATCATAGATTCAACATATGAACTACGCTTACTATCATGAGATGACATTCAAGATGCTATACTTAACAATTATACATTATCTGGTGATCGAGTGCACAAAGCACCTCATTAAGCAAACCATATCTATGCTTATCCTCTACTCAGTATTATATGAATAATCAAGATGATTACTTCATGTATGTAGTCATGTTGGATATACAGAACAAGCGTTATCATTACCACTACCATTACCATCACCATTCATTATGTAACCCACTTGCCATTATCATTACTATTATCATCATCATTATCATTAAGCAACCACTAGTGTACTACCACTATTCTCCTTATCATTAACAGATAAGCATGATGATCACTTCATGCATATCATTACCTCTGCCTTTATCATTATCATCACTACTACCATTCTTAGCATTAACAGGTAATCACTCCCATATGTGTAGCCAGGCTAAGATGAATGCACCATCTTATGATATCGAGCATCATTATCTATCGGGAGTTATCATCATCATCATTACTATTAGCAAGGAGTTACCATTGGTTGGAAGCAAGGATATATATATAACTAGCTGTTTTCACAATACCGGGAACTGTCACAAGAATCACAAAACCCTCACTATAGCTCACCACCACTCTAACTAAAAGGAGGATGTAATGGCCACCTGCCCTCACCCATACTCAACTCACCACGCAAGATAAGAAAGCGTGCAGCAACGCTACGTTGCTACAAAAGCAACCAGCGCGTGCGACATCGCGTTACAAGGAGGGAGTAACGCACAACAAGAGGAGAGGTGTCGAGCATCCTTATCGGGCAACGCCCCGTCTCACCCCTGTGTTATCGACCGACGCACCAGGGCAGCGCAACGCTCGTCACACCCTACTCCCAACGCCCGATACAAGGCTAGCATAACGGCCAGGCCACCACCAAACACCAACAACTATGAGAGAGGATACCTCCACAAAACGTGCCACAACCAGGTCAAGGCCTAACGGCCAACACACACACTAAAGGTATGGGCGTGACGCCCGTCGCAAGAGCAGCATATCGCCCTTCACAAGGGCAGCATATCGCCCGTCACAAGGGCAGGCATAACGCCCGACATCTCAACCTATTGCTCATCAAGGTCTGTCGTCCAACACTCACCTCCACTTGGTCTATCGCCCAACACAAGAGCACACATGTCGCCCAACACACTAAGCCAAAGGATATCGTCCAACAGGTCACCTTCTTCCTCAAACATAAAGGCACCTGAAACCCTAGGAAGATGGCTCACCTCAATCGACTAAGAAGGAGGGGTTTTGCACATCAACCATCACCAACGAGCTCACCCTTCTAGTCCATGGTGAGAGGAGGGTGTTTCTCAAGCAACTAGAACACAAGCTCACCTCAATCGACTAAGAAAGAGGGGTGTTGCTCATGATACTAGAGACTTAAGCTCACTCCTCTAGACCAAGGAGAGAGAGGAGTATTGCTCACCTACAAACCCTATATCACAAGGAACCCTAGACCACATGGTGATCGACCAACATGATGCTAAGCAAAGAACTAAGCTAATATCATATGAACAAGATCAAAGCAAGATATAAAGGAGTTAGGGTTAGAAGTTATGCAACCCGCCTAAAGCTCCAAGCTCCAAGGAAGAAGAATAGCTCCAAGCTTCAAGGGATATCGGCCACCATTGCTCCTCCAAGGGGTGTATCAGCCACCAAGCTGCTCCTGCAAGGGGTGTATCGGCCGACACAAGCAAGGGAGGAAGGAGTGTCATGCACTCAAGGTGGAGGAAAAGCAAAGGACCAAAGGAACTCCTAGCTAAGGGAAGGACGCGCCTATATAGAAGGAAAGGGAGGAGAAAACAAGGTTGGTCCACGCAAGGTGTCACTTGCCTAGGGACACTTGTCCTAGAGCTCAAGCCACTACTCTAGTAAGCTTCATCCACATGTCCAAGATATGCACCAAGTGTCCACCAAACAAGGTCAAGGTTGGATCAAGCATCATGGGCGACACAACATGTTGCTCCATGGGCAACACGCTCAACTTGGCCGACACAAACACCATCTTGGGCGACACAAGCATCACTTGGGCGACACAAGGCTCAACCAAGCCCAAACAAGGCACCTCAAGGCCCAAACAAGCTCAACCAAGGCCCAAAGAACTCAAGCAACAAGCCCAAGCCTTCCTCTCAACCCTAGAGGAAGCAAAGAGAGGGAGGAACACCTCACAGGGTGGCAAACTTGCTCACAAAACCCTAGACTTGGGTTATTTGCAAGTAGCACCTCCAACTCTCACAAAGCACAACCAAACCCTAATCACCACTAAAGGTGATTATAAAGCATCAAACCATCAAGGTTAAGCAAAGCAAATAGGGTAAACCCTAAATGAAGGTCAGGGTCCTTACACCAAAGGTGGTAAAACCCAAGATAGATTGGTTGTAATCTCTCTCTGAATTCAATGAGATAGTTTCCAGGAATCCTTGTCAATCTGGGTGAGGAAAGTGTAAATTGAAATCTCGATTTCACTATATCTGTTATGACCCACGTTTTGTTTTGTAAGTAAGTACCTTGGTTAGTGCATAATTGAACTAGTTATGTTGAGATGAGTACTTGCTTTTGTTAATAGTGTTTTGAGCTTTGAGCTAGTGTTATTGTGTCATTAGCTTGTTTTCTTGTCCTGAGGTTGAGGACAAGTTTGTGCTTAATCCGTTGCCGAAGAAATCATGTGAAACCGACCTACGAGTAAAAAGATATGAGCTTTTTAGTGTGCAGGGACCTATGTGCAATTTCGGAAAGTTTCTGGGCAATTTGCATCCGGCCCCCTGGGCGCCCTTCCTTATCCTTTCCTTCAGTTTTTCCTTTTTAACTCTTTTAACCGACTTTGGAATGAACGATAGTTCATTTCCTTCGGTTGCCGCTTGGGAAAGACAGAGAAGAAGAAAGGGAGAGAGAGCAAGCTAGAGGAGAAGCTAGGCAACCCAGTTCCTTCCTTCTCCGTTCTTCTTCGATTTCTTCATCTTCTCCAGCCAAACCAACCGACTGCATCATCATCTTCTTCTTCACCTTCTTCTTCCTCCTGCAGCCATGAAGAAGACGACCATGGAGATGGTCTAGGGAGCGAACGGTGCTTTCCCCTCCGTTCTTTCTTCTTGCCAAGTGCTTGCAAGGTCAATCCAAAGCTATAGGAGTGATTCGGGTAAGAATCGTCCACCGAATCGACCCCAATCGTCTCTTTTACTTCTGCAATTTCCGCCCCTGCGCAGGTTGCACGGCGTGCAAATCCGTTTTGCACGGCGTGCAACATTGCAGAAAGCTGATTTAGGGGATTTCCGTTTCTGCGCAGGTGCACGGCGTGCAAAGTCAGTTTGCACGGCGTGCAAAGTTACAGATAGCGGAACGAGTTTCAGCCCAGGTGCACGGCGTGCAAATCAGTTTGCACGGTGTGCAAGGTCAGTTTGCACGGCGTGCAAGGTCAGTTTGCACGGCGTGCAAAGGTGCAGAAAAGTAGAACTGAAGTGCACTGAAGGTGCACGGCGTGCAGTCTAGGTGCACGGCGTGCACGCTGCTGTAAAGGGCAGAATTAGGCGTGTTTGTGGATGTTTTTCGGTGTATACGAACACACCGAAGTGGGTGAGTAATAGTTCATTTAGAAATCATTATTTAACTCATTTTAAATACTTATTTGCTTCAGTATCAATTAATATGATTCCTGAACAGTATAGCATGTACTTTTTAGTATGATAAGTTCATTGGAACTTGAATTGCGTGGTGTAAATGATGAAAAAGAGGAAACTTTCTATGTCTTACAGTTGCTATGTGATATTCTTGTTTAAACGTTATTTTGCTTAATCAAGTATAGACCTAGATGCCCTAACACCGTAGAACCCCTTAGACGGGTCTGCAACTTTGGGGTAAAACTCGTGTTGCAACATCATCCGTGCTTGTGTCGCGAACAAACGAGGAAAGAGAAAGGCAGTGTCTAACAACAATCGTGCTTGTGACACGATGGCACTGCGATAACAACAGAAAACACGGTTATCTAACACCATTCGTGCTTGTGTCGCGAAGGTAACCCTGTGACTCTCCGCCGGTGTACTCAGGTTTTAGGAGGAGTCGAGAGCACACGTGGTTGTGTAGCACACATGGTTGTGCGATGAGGCCGAGGAGCCTGTGTCCTGTGCAGACCAGGACGAGTAGTCAGACTTAGCACTTCCCAGGTGTGTCGCTAAGTCTTGTACGGTGGGACCGTAGCATGGACTTGTTGCGGATCTTTATATGCAGAGTACACTGCATATATTTAGGGCATAATAATAAAATGGATAAATAATCGAGTAGGTTCACAGTAAATTTATATAACTGTTTATCTATCTGAAATACCTGTTAATGCTTAGAAGTGTGGTTATTGTCTGTATATTTGTTATGCTAATAGAACTGCCCTGCTTGAATTGTATATTTGTTTATTTCAGTTTATAAACCTGACGAGTTGTTTAATGATAGCTAAGTGAAATGTTATTCACTGAGCGAGTAGGCTCATACCTCTACTCAAAACATTTTCAGGTCAGCATCAGCATCAAGGATCAGAAGGATCGTTTCATCCTAACGCTTAGTTGATAAAAGGTTTGTAGTTAGTCTAGTTAGAGGTCTCTTAGTCCATTCCCCTCGATCCTCGGTACAAGGTGTGAGTGAGAGAGAGAATGTGTACACAGATGTAAATTAATGTTATGCTTTCTTTATGATAATCAATGTATTATGCCGTAAACCTTGCTTGTATCTCTATCAGTGTAACTGAGAAGTTTCTGCAGTTTGTTTAGTTCTTGTTTACAGCTTAAACTTGATTATCATTTAAATGCCTTGAATTGTTTTAAAAAGTGAAGATTGGTTGGTTATGTGATAATCACACCCTTTCGCGTCCTAATTTCGTGGTTTGTGGTTGATGCGAAATTGGGGCGTGACAACTCTTGGTATCAGAGCGTAGGTTGAGTACATAGTTACTCAGAGTCCAGGTCAAGGGACGATAAGAGATCAATAAGATTAAGGTTTAAGTGTCTTTCTTCTATCTGTAGTTTTCTAACAGGAAATATTCTGTTATATCATTGCAGATGGCAGGAAGAGGCTTTGATCGTGATGATCAGGCCGAGAGCCATGTTGGCCCTGATCCTTTGTACTTGGGTCCAGGTGGTGGTAACCACGTGGATGAAGCATCCCGGATGTACAGGATGTTTCTGGAAACCAAAGAAAAGTACAAGGCTGATAGGCGAGGTTCTTCTTCTACCAGCAGTAAAGATCTGATGCGATCTTATGAGCTTGTAAAGAAACTAGGTGGCACGGAGTTTAGTGGCACTACAGATCTAGCAGAGGCTGATGAGTGGTTTAGACAGATAGAGAAGGTCTTTCGCCTGATGGAGCTTCCAGAAGAGAAGAAGATCAATCATGCGGTCTACCTTTTGACAGACGATGCATAGTTGTGGTGGCGTGGTGTGGAAGAAAAGAGGGGAGGTACAGAGCTTTCCTGGCAGGATTTCTCTGAGGAGTTTCATCTCAAATTCTATCCACCCACTTTTCTTAATGAGAAAATCAGGCAGTTACAGAATATCAAGCAGGGGAACATGACAGTTACTGAGTATGAAGCACTTTTCACACGGTTAGCTAACTTCTGTCCACAGCTTGTTCCTGATAACATAGAGAGATGTAGAAGGTTTCAGGAAGGACTAAGGCCAGAGATTTGGCATACAGTTTCTGCTACTAGTAGGAGGAACAGAGAGAACTTTGGTGAGTTTGTCGAGGCCGCTAGACAGGTTGAAGAATCTGTGAATGCTGACAAGGTGCCTGAGTCTAAGAAGAGATCTGCATATTTTAGTAGAGGGCAATCCAGTAGTGGATACAGAGGTGGAGGCAGAGGTTTCTTTTCTAAACTTGGGCGTGGCCTTGGTTGTTTCGGCAGGCAGAGATCTGAGGATGTCACAACTTCTAGAGGCAGAGGAGGATACAACCCAGGAAGATGGGGCAGTGCCGATAGTGGACAGTCTTCTGGGTCGTCAATGTCAGTGACAGGTCCCCAGAGGCAAGAGTTACCGCCATGTGACAAATGTGGAAGGCCACATACTGGACCGTGTTGGACTTCTGGTTGTTATGCCTGTGGATAGATAGGACATGTCAAAAGGGAATGTCCTCAACTTCGACAAGCAGCATCACAAGCTTTCCAGCCTCAATACCATGATGTTCCGAGTTCCTCTGTGGCTTCTGGATCTAGAGGTGGTGGAGTGTCTAGTGGCAGGAGTGGTCAGAGAGGACAGCGTGGCAGAGGGAGAGCTTCAGCATGTTTCTTCTCTTTGACACCTCAGGAAGGTATAATTTCTTCACAAGTTGTTACAGGAGAGATGCTTTTGTTTAATAGTATACCAGTTTCAGTTTTGATAGATCTGGGTGCTACTCATTCTTTTATACGACGTTCTTTAGTTGATGAACTTAATCTGTTAACTCAAGAGTTGGCAGATGAATTAGTGTTGAGGGTTCCACTTGGTGGACCAACCGTTTTATCTGAGTTCTGTCCCGGATGCTTGTTATCTTTTGGAGGCTACACCTTTGCTGCTAATCTCATACCCTTGGATGTAAATACTTTTCAAGTCATCTTGGGTATGGATTGTCTTGAGGCATATCGAGTGCAACTCGATTGTTGGAAGAAGGAAGCTATCTTTCAACTAGGAGAATTTTCTTGTGTCTTTACTGGAGACAGGAAAGTTCTGCCTACGTGCATTGTATCAGCTGCTGTAGCTGATAAGATGTTACAGAAAGGATGTGAAGCGTTCCTTGCTCATGTGGTGGACACCAGAGCAGAGAAGAGCACCGCCAGTGTTTATGATGTGCCCGTGGTTTGTGAGTTTTCTGATGTTTTTCCAGAAGATTTTCCAGGCCTACCTCCTGTCAGAGACTTGGATTTTGAAATTCAGGTATATCCAGGTAGTCATCCAGTAGCACTGCCAGCCTATAGAATGGCACCTGCTGAGTTGAAGGAACTCAAGGTGCAGTTACAGGAGTTGCTAGACAAGGGTTTTATTAGACCCAGTTCTTCACCGTGGGGTGCTCCAGTCCTATTTGTTAAGAAAAAGGACGGTACCATGCGTCTCTGTATAGATTACAGACAACTGAACAAGATCACTATTAAGAATAAGTATCCTTTTCCGAGAATAGATGATCTGTTTGATCAGTTGCGTGGAGCGATGATCTTTTCTAAAATAGATTTGAGATCTGGATATCATCAGCTTAGGATAAAGGCTTCTGATATTCCTAAAACAGCTTTCAGAACAAGGTATGGGCATTATGAGTTTTTGGTCATGTTGTTTGGACTGACCAATGCCCCAGCAGCCTTTATGGATATGATGAACCGGATTTTCAAACCGTTCCTAGATCAGTTTATTGTAGTCTTTATAGATGATATTCTGATCTATTCCAGAGACGATGAACAGCACGAGCAACACCTGAGAGTAGTGTTGCAGTTGTTGAGACAACACCAGTTGTTTGCTAAATTCAGCAAATGCGAGTTCTGGTTGGCTGAGGTAGCATTTCTTGGACATGTTATCTCGAGAGGTGGAGTTAGTGTTGACCCTAAGAAAGTTGATTCTGTACTTCAGTGGGAACAGCCTAAGACTCCTACTGAGATCAGAAGTTTCTTGGGATTAGTAGGTTATTACAGAAGATTCATACAGAACTTCAGTGTGTTAGCATCACCTTTGACACGCTTGACGAGGAAGGATGTACCGTTTGTTTGGTCTGATAACTGTGAGAGAAGTTTTCAGATTTTGAAGAAGAGATTGACTTCAGCACCAGTGTTGGTTTTGCCTGAAGCAGAGAAAGGCTATACAGTGTTCTGTGATGCTTCCAGGAGAGGTTTGGGCTGTGTACTGATGCAGGAAGGCAAAGTTGTGGCTTACGCATCTAGACAGCTTAAGAAGAATGAAGAGAATTATCCTGTTCATGATCTGGAATTAGCTGCTATAGTTCATGCTCTTAAGACATGGCGTCACTACCTGTATGGTGAGACATGTCAGGTGTTTACAGACCATAAGAGCCTGAAATATATCTTCACTCAGAGAGACTTGAATTTGAGACAGCGCAGATGGCTTGAGCTGATTAAAGACTATGATGTGACAATCGATTACCATCCTGGTAAGGCGAATGTTGTAGCTGATGCTTTGAGTAGAAAGTCAAGTTCAACAGCAAATGCATTTTCTATGGCATGTTTCAAGAGAGACTTGCTTGTAGATATGCAAAGGTTGAACTTAGAATTGGATGTGACTGGACAAAGTGGGTTGATTGCTCAGATGCAAGTCAGACCTACCTTTTATAATCAGATTAAGGAATTACAGCAGAGTGATGATGAGTTGTGGCAAATCATGCAGGATATGTCAGAAGGTAAGAGAACAGAGTTCAGGTTTTCTGATGAAGGCGTGTTGTATCTTCATGATAGGTTGTGTGTACCTGGAAACAGTGAGTTGAAAGAGCAGATTCTTGAGGAAGCGCATACTTCTATGTATGCTATGCATCCAGGTAACACAAAGATGTACAGGAACCTCAAAGAGTTGTACTGGTGGTCTGGTATGAAAAAGGATGTGGCTGAATACGTGGCTAGGTGCGGGGTGTGTCAGCAGGTTAAGGCTGAGCATCAGAAACCTGCTGGTACTTTGCAGTCGCTTCCTATACCAGAATGGAAATGGGAACACATCACGATGGACTTTGTGGTAGGATTACCCAGGACGCCTAAGGGTTCAGACTCGATATGGGTAATTGTGGATAGACTAACTAAGTATGCTCACTTTCTTCCTGTCAAGTCAACCTTTGACGTTTCAAAGTTAGCCAAAGTTTATGTGGATGAAGTAGTCAGGTTGCATGGGATTCCAGTTTCCATTATTTCTGACAGAGATCCAAAGTTTACATCTAGATTCTGGAATCAGGTACATCGTGCGTTGGGCACAAGGCTGAAGTTCAGTACAGCATTTCATCCGCAGACAGATGGTCAATCGGAGAGGACCATTCAGACCCTTGAGGACATGCTGAGAGCATGCGTGCTACAGTTTAGAGGCAACTGGGAAGAACACTTAAGCCTAATGGAGTTTGCATATAATAACAGTTACCATTCTAGTCTTGGAATGGCTCCATATGAAGCTCTTTATGGAAGGAAGTGTAGATCGCCAGTTTGTTGGTACGAGGTGGGTGAGAAGGAAATTCTTGGACCTGAGCTAGTTGATGTGACTACAAAAAAGATATCTGTGATCAGGGATCAGTTAAAAGCTGCTCAGGACAGACAGAAAAGTTATGCAGAAAGACGACGTCGACCTCTTGAGTTTGAGGTTGGTGACGAGGTTTACTTGAAAGTTTCACCGTGGAAGGGAGTGCTGAGGTTTGGCAAGAGGGGTAAGTTGACCCCTAGGTATATGGGTCCATATCCTATTGTTGAGAGGATTGGACCTGTAGCTTACAGGTTGGATTTTCCGTCTGAGTTGGCAAATCTTCATGATGTCTTCCACGTATCTATGCTGAAAAAGTGTCATCCTGGTACAGAAAAGATTGTAGATCCAGAACCAGTGCAGCTTAGAACAGATGTGTCCTATGTTGAAGGACCAATGCAGATAGTTGATCACCGGATCAAAAAGCTTAAGAACCGCGAGATACCTTTAGTGAAGGTTTTATGGAGAAACCATAATATAGAGGAAGCTACGTGGGAGCTTGAATCAGAAATGCGTAACAAGTTTCCTTTTCTCTTTTAGGAATTTCGGGACGAAATTCTTATAAGGGAGGGAGATTGTTATGACCCACGTTTCGTTTTGCAAGTAAGTACCTTGGTTAGTGCATAATTGAACTAGTTATGTTGAGATGAGTACTTGCTTTTGTTAATAGTGTTTTGAGCTTTGAGCTAGTGTTATTGTGTCATTAGCTTGTTTTCTTGTCCTGAGGTTGAGGACAAGTTTGTGCTTAATCCGTTGCCGAAGAAATCATGTGAAACCGACCTACGAGTAAAAAGATATGAGCTTTTTAGTGTGCAGGGACCTATGTGCAATTTCGGAAAGTTTTTGGGCAATTTGCATCCGGCCCCCTGGGCGCCCTTCCTTATCCTTTCCTTCAGTTTTTCCTTTTTAACTCTTTTAACCGACTTTGGAATGAACGATAGTTCATTTCCTTCGGTTGCCGCTTGGGAAAGACAGAGAAGAAGAAAGGGAGAGAGAGCAAGCTAGAGGAGAAGCTAGGCAACCCAGTTCCTTCCTTCTCCGTTCTTCTTCGATTTCTTCATCTTCTCCAGCCAAACCAACCGGCTGCATCATCTTCTTCTTCTTCACCTTCTTCTTCCTCCTGCAGCCATGAAGAAGACGACCATGGAGATGGTCTAGGGAGCGAACGGAGCTTTCCCCTCCGTTCTTTCTTCTTGCCAAGTGCTTGCAAGGTCAATCCGAAGCTATAGGAGTGATTCGGGTAAGAATCGTCCACCGAATCGACCCCAATCGTCTCTTTTACTTCTGCAATTTCCGCCCCTGCGCAGGTTGCACGGCGTGCAAATCCGTTTTGCACGGCGTGCAACATTGCAGAAAGCTGATTTAGGGGATTTCCGTTTCTGCGCAGGTGCACGGCGTGCAAAGTCAGTTTGCACGGCGTGCAAAGTTACAGATAGCGGAACGAGTTTCAGCCCAGGTGCACGGCGTGCAAATCAGTTTGCACGGCGTGCAAGGTCAGTTTGCACGGCGTGCAAGGTCAGTTTGCACGGCGTGCAAAGGTGCAGAAAAGTAGAACTGAAGTGCACTGAAGGTGCACGGCGTGCAGTCTAGGTGCACGGCGTGCACGCTGCTGTAAAGGGCAGAATTAGGCGTGTTTGTGGATGTTTTTCGGTGTATACGAACACACCAAAGTGGGTGAGTAATAGTTCATTTAGAAATCATTATTTAACTCATTTTAAATACTTATTTGCTTCAGTATCAATTTATATGATTCCTGAACAGTATAGCATGTACTTTTTAGTATGATAAGTTCATTGGAACTTGAATTGCGTGGTGTAAATGATGAAAAAGAGGAAACTTTCTATGTCTTACAGTTGCTATGTGATATTCTTGTTTAAACGTTATTTTGCTTAATCAAGTATAGACCTAGATGCCCTAACACCGTAGAACCCCTTAGACGGGTCTGCAACTTTGGGGTGAAACTCGTGTTGCAACATCATCCGTGCTTGTGTCGCGGACAAACGAGAAAAGAGAAAGGCAATGTCTAACAACAATCGTGCTTGTGTCACGATGGCACTGCGATAACAACAGAAAACACGGTTATCTAACACCATTCGTGCTTGTGTCGCGAAGGTAACCCTGTGACTCTCCGCCGGTGTACTCAGGTTTTAGGAGGAGTCGAGAGCACACGTGGTTGTGCAGCACACATGGTTGTGCGATGAGGCCGAGGAGCCTGTGTCTTGTGCAGACCAGGACGAGTAGTCAGACTTAGCACTTCCCGGGTGTGTCGCTAAGTCTTGTACGGTGGGACCGTAGCATAGACTTGTTGCGGATCTTTATATGCAGAGTACACTGCATATATTTAGGGCATAATAATAAAATGGATAAATAATCGAGTAGGTTCACAGTAAATTTATATAACTGTTTAATTATCTGAAATACCTGTTAATGCTTAGAAGTGTGGTTATTGTCTGTATATTTGTTATGCTAATAGAACTGCCCTGCTTGAATTGTATATTTGTTTATTTCAGTTTATAAACCTGACGAGTTGTTTAATGATAGCTAAGTGAAATGTTATTCACTGAGCGAGTAGGCTCATACCTCTACTCAAAACATTTTCAAGTCAGCATCAGCATCAAGGATCAGAAGGATCGTTTCATCCTAACGCTTAGTTGATAAAAAGGTTTGTAGTTAGTCTAGTTAGAGGTCTCTTAGTCCATTCCCCTCGATCCTCGGGACAAGGTGTGAGTGAGAGAGAGAATGTGTACACAGATGTAAATTAATGTTATGCTTTCTTTATGATAATCAATGTATTATGCCGTAAACCTTGCTTGTATCTCTATCAGTGTAACTGAGAAGTTTCTGCAGTTTGTTTAGTTCTTGTTTACAGCTTAAACTTGATTATCATTTAAATGCCTTGAATTGTTTTAAAAAGTGAAGATTGGTTGGTTATGTGATAATCCCACCCTTTTGCGTCCTAATTTCGTGGTTTGTGGTTGATGCGAAATTGGGGCGTGACAATATCTACTTCCCAAAACTAGCAGAGGTAGATGACAACTCGATCACCACATGACCTGGGATCAATGGCTGTCAGGCCATGCGACGAATCAAAGGGTTTGAGTATAGTTCAAGTTTACTTATATCTCTCTCCTTTTATCTTTTTAATCCCAAATTTTAAAGGGAAGTTTTTAATAAGTTTATCTATGTGTGGGCGAGATTGGAGACCAAAATGTTTAAAAGGATTTTCCTTAATATCCAAATCTCCTTATTTTATGTATTTAAGGCATCAATTGAATTATTTTATCTTTCTTACCTTTCCATATCTCTTATTACTTTTCTCAATGGGAACATGTGAAAACGAAACCAAACCATTAGTGGCCTTTAACGACACCTTTCTAGAGAATTATACATAATTCTAAAAGTACATTAATAATTATCTCTTATCCTTTAAGTTTTACTTAATATTAGATTTTCTTTCTTCCTTTTTCTCCATATTCATTATTTATTTATTCAAAACAGTAAGAACTACGAAATTCATAGCATAAGAAAATTTGTAAAAGAAAATCATACTTCTAAAATAAAGCATATCAAATTTTTATATCCTTGTTATTCAAATAAATGCATTTCAATTATGTAAATACATGTGAAAAATTATGTTATAACACGAGAGGTCGCAGGTACAGATTCAGCTCAAGAAATTCATAAATGTTGGATAAGACAGAGCTGAGGTAGCAAACACTCTCCACTATGGTGCTAAGCAAAGAGATTGAGATTAAGCATCGAGTTGGTTATGTTCAAAATGCATTTTATGGTTTCAGTTTAGTGGATCTCATACATAGCACTACAGATGAAAAGTTACATATACAAGCCCAATAAGAAAATTGTTCAAGACTAGATGATTGGCTATAAAAATCAGCTATGCCGCCATGAGAAAAAGAAATCTACACTTCATTTGATGAGTCATACCACATAATGTCACCATCACCATATTGCTTCTTGCACATAGTTCCTCATCTAAGTCAATGCAAATCCTACAACTATAATGTTTGATAATCATATATACAAGGATATAACGGTATGGAAAGGGCATGAGACTCTTTTTCCAAATGAATAGACTTGTAGCCCTTCCCCAATCAAAAATAATTTGTTTTCTCCACCGCCTTGTATGTTAGATATGGTTGTGCATACAACTTCCACTAAAGTTGAGCAGTAGAAGTAACATGTACTATCTCTTAAGGTAGATACAGATCTGTAGAGGGTGTCCCTGAATCTAGGATGCTTGTACGAAGGTTGACGACATAATATAACATCCTCGAACAAAACTAGCTTGAGAAGATCTGGTTATAATAGGGCAACTACATCCACAGACATTAACTTTATAGGAGTTAGTCTATAGTCTTTTTACAATACTTTCTTAATGGAATGTTTTTCCTCTCTTATATAATCATGTATCATGTCCCCGAATTTCATTTTCCTTGATATATCACTGCAAACAAATAGTGATAATCATTGTCATTAGATTATTGGCTTGATACTGCTAGAAGAACTAACAAGATTAAAAAAAGTTCATCAATTCAAGGTTTGGAGAAAACTCTAAACAATACAGAAAACTATAATTCTTTTAACTTAAATATGCTAGCTATAAAAGTTAAGAAAACAGAGAAAATCAATCATCATATTTCTGTTGAGGCCCTACATCTTCAATTTATAAGTGGGTGGGATGGAGAGTAGTGATTATACCTTTGACAATCACTTGGACCATCGTCGTTAGACATAGTAGCATGGCCCATAGGAAATCATGCATAGGCAATGTGTAATACAAGTTCTAATCTACATTTACTTTCTCAAACTCCCCCTCCCCTCAGCTTGGAGGTACAAGTATACAAGTTTGGGCACTCGAAACAAATATGTTGAGGCAAGCCACCCTTGACAAATGTTGACAGATAGCAAACTTGATGATGGATCCTCTGCTTCCAATCAAAGAATTGATATGATAGATTGGTAACACTTTTGGAATTTATACATACATATAGATAATGTTGATTGCGTGGATGTTTAGATCTACATATCTCAAAGTACACCTAAAGTATAATTGCATGACTTCTACATGACAAAGTTATGTGGTTATGTTTATGAACACTCACATGTATTGATTTTTGAAGTTTGCCAAAGTTTCTTGAAGATTGAATGAATGATAAATGTTGGACGTTTACTTATTTCATGCAAACTATAAAGCCCCTATGGGTATCACATAAATATAGAATATTCTGAACCCTAGGTTTTTCCCATCAAGAGGTAATGCACATAAGTCCAATGATGGATAGTGATTACATCTGAGAGGGCATACCAAGTATGGGTTAGAATATAAAAGAAAATACAAGTTCATATGTGCCATTAAATGGTTGTTGAATATATGAATATGTGATGTTTTGAATGAACCCACATACTGGTATATAAATATGCTGACAACATTTTGTTTGTCTACGTTTTAGGTATATGCACATGATAAAGGACATGAAGATAAAGATAAAAGCTATTGAAGACATTAAAGCTATGCCAAGGAAGAATTAGCTAGATAGTTGGTATTTCTTCTCATATGTGTAAGTTAGTTTCTTCGGAGATATTCAATGTTACTCCTTAGATGAGTTTTGTTCAAATATATGTACTCATTCAAGTTCAAATTAATAGAAATTATTTACTATTCTTTATTATTTGTTTAATCTGATCCTAGAAATTGAAAGTGGAGGTCATTACATTTAGTATCAGTGCCCAAATTTAGCAGTTAATATTTAACAGTTAATAATTTCAAATATTATGTCGACTTGTAAGTGAAATTATTAGGGCATAACCTAAAGGTAATGGTCTCTAGAAATATTTGGCTTTGGGGTCTGGAAATATTTTTTTCTGCAACATTATGTTGGTATACGGGGACTCCCTTAGCCAATATGACACATGTCTGGCCAGAGCCTAAAGTGTGTATGAAATAATATTTTCTCTAATTTTCTCATCTCAAAAAAAATCCACTTCTCGTCTCTTTGCTTAATAAACCTTGAAATACTCCTCATCTCAAGTTAGGATTTTGAGAAGAAGTAGGAGTAGGGCATCCTCCGCCAATCAATGCACACATAAGGTTAAAATAATGATATGGTTTTGAAAAATAGTTATGTGTTATTTGGGTTTTCTTTAGAGAGGGTAAACCCTAGAACTACCTAGGTATGGGTAAGAAAACCCAGTCATTCATAAAGGACTTCAGTCGGATAACCCAGTCGGGTATTGTAGAGACTTCTCTTTTGATCAACATAAATGCCAACCATTAGAAAGAATCCTTAAGCCTAAACTCAGACTATAAAACAAAACAACTAATTCTCTACAAAGGCTATTAAAATAGTATTTGAAAATCACTGATAAATGTTTTCGTTTCTTTCTTCACAATTTTCATAAACTCATATCACATCAAGGACATCATATTAAGATATCAAAAATCTTATTCAACTCGATTAAAGCTAAAACCAAAAAATATTTCTCCATTATAGTTTAGTTTACAACAAATACATGTACATGAAAGAACAAACTCAATATAGTATCCATCCCAAGAAAGATAGTGTACAGGGACAACCTAATCTATTTGGATTATTCTATTTATATATTCTTTGTCATGGCCTCTCTGGTGGATAGAATCATACCTAAAACATTTGAAACAACCTCATGAGCTCATATAGAGTCCCAACGAGTGGATACCTCCTACTTAAGCTGATTACATGCACCAAAATCTAATTATGTATAATGAACTTGCAAGAAACTTGTAGATAACGATAAGTCTAACATATAGTTCTAGCATCTAATCAAATCTAGTTTATGATAATAATCTAATCAATTATATAAGGTAATCACTTAGACCAAATCTAAATTTTGAACATCTTTTAGAGAATGTCTAAAAACAAATCGGTTTATGTTACTTAATTTAGAATAACAATCCATTAGTATGAGTAACATGCCAGGATATAACATTTAGAATCAATAGATAACATTAACATCATGGTTGTGACACTCCACCATCCAGTTAGGAACACATCATGTAGTCTTGAAGCTAAAGTATAGATATAAATGTCTACCAAACAATATTATCAAATGACAAGAAATCCAAATCATATTCATAGTGGATATAAATCCCAACATTTACTACTTATCAACACACTACTACATAACCTACCTTTAGTGTCGGTTATTTAAAGCCTTTAGTGTCAGTTTCTATGCGACACCTATGTGGGCGACACTAAAAGCTCACCCATTAGGTGTCAGTTCCAAAACCGACGCCCAAACTCTTCGCGCGCCACCGAAAACGCGCCATCATGGCACTATAGGCATCGGTTATTAGATAAGAAACCGACGCCCAAATCCTTCACGCCACAGAAAGGGCGCCATCTTGGGCACTATCAGTGTCGGTTTTTTACAAATAACCAACGACATATATCTTCGCGCCACAGGATGGCGCCAACTTGGGCACTATAGATGTCGGTTATTAGCTAATAACCGACGCCATATAACTCCCAACACGGCCATGCTGGACAGCACGGCCGTGGTGTCTGGTCCGCTGCCACGGCCGTGGTGTTAAGGAAATAGACGTCGGTTTCTATTAAAAATCGACACTATAACTATTTGGCGTCGGTTTTATACAAATAACCGACGCCTATTGTTTTTTTTTCTGTCAGTCTGCAGACCTGTTGTGGCTGGTCGCAGGATGACAAACCTGTTCAGTTCAGTTATGAACTGTAGGTTTTACGACATCCATTGATATCAGCCGACAACAGGCCACAAACCTGCAAAATTAACAACAAAAATATTCACACGTGCATTTAGCAATGCAACCTGCTGTTCCATTTTATTTTCACACATTTAGAAACATTCATGTAGCTAGCAATCTGTAGTTCCATTCATTCACATTCACACATGTAGAAACATTCATATAGCAACCAACACTTTCATTCATTTTCACTCAGACACATGTAGAAACATCCAAACATGTAGAAACATTCACACATATATTATAATTCAGAAATTTATTTACAAAATATCATTGTTTAGTCATTATTTGCTATCAGGATCCCAATTATATTTTAAGGCCCCCACTATTTGTATGGCTGTTGCCCATTCTTCTCTTACTTCATTTAATTCTCCCATCGTATAGGGAGCATGTACATCTGGTAAGTCTGTTCCTGTAGTGGGGTCAGCTTTAAACACCTGTAAAGAGAATGATGTATATATATAATTAATGAGCTATAAATAAGATTGATATATTTCATATTATCTAATGAGACTATATAATACCTGAGCAATACAATCGATGTCCATACAACATGACAGACTAACACATATATAGTACATAACAACAGCAGCGGCGAATTTACATACAACACTAGCTTAGTACATATATAGTGGGACTTATAAGGTGACGATCCCACCTGGTAAAATAGGTTACCGACAACTACATGTTATGACTGGGAGGTCGTGATTCAACAACCGTATGCATTAGCAGGAGGACAAATAGATCACCATATGTTTGTCCTCCCGGTAATGCATATGGTTGCTGAATCACGACCTCCCAGTCGTAACATGTAGTCGGTAACATGTTTTAGCAGGTGGTATCGTCACCTTAGTCCCACTATATATGTACTAAGCTAGTGTTGTATGTAAATTCAGCGCTGTTGTTGTTATGCACTATATATGTGTTAGTCTGTCATGTTGTTATATGAATCTGAAGCACTTGTGTGTGCTGCACTTTATGTATTGTATCTGTATCCTTCTTCTCTTCATTGGGGCTTCTTCCTGCATATCCTGCATAGCTATGTCATGGTCGTCCTGCATAGCCTTCTTCCTATATTTATTTTTCAAAGAGAATACAACCAAAAATTATTAGTGTAGAGTTAGTGAAATATTGATCAATGTCTAGAATTGGAATCAATCAAGAACCTATTCTCAGCATCGCGTATGTAATCTCGGGTGAGATTGGTCCTATAGTTCTTTAGCACCCTCCCACAATGTTTAGCATTTATATTAACTAGAAGATAATGAAACATCAAATCAGAAAATGATATTGATATTAAAAAAGTAAACATTTAGCTTCAATAAAAAAAATATAAACATGCATGCCTCTAAAATTGTGATCTTTTATCAATTAACAATCCTTCATTGTGATCTCCGCGCACATATAAGTCATCATTAGATTCAATATTTTGTGGAGTTGGCAACCCAACTGAGAATGGACTGGAGTCATCATATTTATCATAGTACTCTTCTTCATCTATAGGATCTTCAATGAACTGTCTTTTACCATGAAGAACAACCTACCATTTATCATTTGCAGGATCATCGATATAAAATACTTGTTTCGCCTGTGATGCCAATATGAATGGTTCAGCCTTCTCGCCAATCTTTTCAAAGTTCACTAAAGTGAAACCCAATTCATCCACTATAACTCCTTTGGTGTTATCAACCCAATTACATTTGAAGAGCGGAATTCTGAAATCTATGTAGTCAAATTCCCATATCTCTTCAATGACACCGTAATATGACATTTTAGCTTCACGTGGACTCTTATCCTTTGCACTTGCAAAAAACATAGTCGATGCTTGAAGGGTGACCCCACTGTTTTGGACGACACTCTTATCATCTTGGCGCTTTGTGTAATATGTGAATCCATTAATGTCATACCCTTCATAAGACATAACAGTCAACTTTGGTTTAAAGGCGAGGCATTTGATAGTTTCAGTAATATCATCTGGTGTTTGAGATAGTTGATGTAAGACTTTATTTTCAAACCACTTAATAAAAGTCTTGTTATGCTCTCTACCAAGCCACATTGTATTGGCTCGAGGATATTGTCTTTTGATGAAATTGGTATGTTCCTCGATATAAACGTTCACTTCGTCCATGTTGTGTAAAATATACAAATGACCTTGTTCCAACTGCTCACGGCTGATTACTTTCACACGTGATCCCAAAATTCCTTTGCCAAATAGCTCGTCAATATTCTTGTCATTATCAGGAGTGTCATTACCACTGAGAAAGTCATTGCAGAAATCCATAACCTCTCTCACCACATAACCTTCAATAATACTCCCTTCAGGCCGATAACGGTTTCGAACATCACCTTTAAAAACGCTCATGTATCGTTCAAAGGGATACATCCAATGCAAGAAAACCGGTCCCAAGATTTTCACTTCCCTAGTCAAGTGGACAATAAGATATACCATGATATCAAAGAACGAAGGAGGGAAATACATCTCAAGCTGACATAGGGTAACAACCACTTCTCTTTGCAAATTATCGAGAGTCTCAGGGTCAATAACTTTGCTGCAGAGATTGTTGAAAAAGAAACAAAGTCTGGTGATTGCAAACCTTACATGCTTCGGCAATATAGATCGAATTGCCACGGGCAATATTTGTTGCATTAGAGTGTGGCAATCATGAGATTTAAGACCTATCAACTTCAGATCTTTCATTGATACCAATCTACGGATGTTGGATGAGTAACCATGTGGCACCTTAACATTTACCAAGCATTCACAAAAAGCTTTCTTCTCTTTTCTAGACAACGTGTAACAAGCGGGAGGTAAGTATGTTCTTTTATTACCCATTTCACGTAATTTTGTTAATTCTGACCTTATTCCCATTTCACGTAACAGAGTGCCAATGATGCTATCATAGACATTTTTCTCAACGTGCATTACATCGATACAATGTCTGACTGTCAAAGAACTCCAATAAGGAAGATCCCAAAATATTGACTTCTTCTTGAATGAAGAATTGTCACTCCGTGTAGTACATTGTGATCTCTTACCAAATTCATTGACAAAGTCTTTTATTCTTTCATAAACAACCTCCCCTGGTATAGGTTTAGGTGCACTGCGTTCCTCATTCAATCCATTGAATGCTTTGCGCTTCCTATGATACAGATGAAATTTTGGAAGAAACCTTCGATGACCGAGATATACATTCTTACCGTCATGTTTTAGTCTTGTTGAATCAGTGTTCTCTTCACATATAGGACACGCTTTAGCTCCTTTGACACTATATCCAGACAAATTCCCATATGCTGGAAAGTCATTAATAGTGCAAAACAACATAGCATGCAAACGAAATATCTCTCTTCGTGAAGCATCATAGGTCATCACACCTTCACCCCATAGTTTCTTTAAGTCATCAATCAGAGGTTCAAGATAAACATCGATGTCATTTCCAGGTTGTTTAGGGCCCGATATCAACAACGACAGCATTACGTACTTATTTTTCATACACAGCCAGGGAGGAAGATTGTATATAACAAGCATGACTGGCCAAGTGCTATGTTGGCTGCTCAATGTCCCGTACAGATTCATCCCGTCTGTACAAAGTCCAAGTCTTAGATTCCTGACTTCTTCACCAAATTCAGGGTACAATACATCAATCTTCTTCCACTGTGGGGAATCAGACGCATGTCGTAGGATCCCATCATTATTTTTCTTAACATCTACATGCCACCTCAAATTCTTCGCATCTATCGGATTGGCAAACAAGCATTGAAACCGTGATATTATAGGTAGATACCACATCACCTTGGCAGGAGAACCAGTTTTGGACTCCCCCGAAGTCGTCAATTTATACCATGACGCACCACATTTTGGACAATCTTTCAGATCCGCATAGTCCTTTTGAAATAATACACAATCATTAGGGCATGCGTGTATCTTCTTGGCATCCATTCCCATTGGGCACAACAATTTCTTTACCTGGTATGTTGAGATTGGCAGCTCGTTTCCTTCAGGAAGCATTTCGTTCAACAAAGACAGCAATGACGTGAAGCTTTTGTCGCTCCATATATTGTTAGCTTTCAACTTATACAATCTCAACACAGCGTTAAGCTTCGTAAACTTAGTACAACCTGTGTATAACGGCATCTCAGCATCATGCACAATGTTTCTAAAAATGGGAGGTGGATCGGTGTGCTCTACCCCACAACTATCCAGCATCGCATCAACGATGTCTACTGGAACTAGTTCATTCACATCTACATCATCGTAGGCAATTTCTTCTTCCACACAAGCACTGCTATCGACATCCACTGGTTTCGGGTTTGAAATCTCTCCATGCCAATGCCATTCTGTATAGCCTTGTATAATCTCGTTGCACATGACATGAGTTCTGATTTCGTCACCAGTGTTGACTTTCAAGTTGTTACCGCAATGCCTACATGGACAGTAGAACCTATCTCCAGGTTGTTTCCTATGTTCCTCGGCAAATCTAATGAACTGGTCAAGACCAGAAATAAACTCTGGGGTGCAGTGATTGCGAATGGACATCCATGATCTATCCATTCTATGATCAAAGAGAAAACAAGTATATATTAGGACAAGATTAGGGTCTAGGGTTAACAAATACATGTGATGTCATTATTATATATAATAAATGTGTACCACCTATCCATTCTTGAACACCTAATCTCACTAGTAAGTGTATAATGTGTATTGGGTTTTCAATAAAATTTCGGCAGCATTTCCCCACTATTCTCCAAGTACATATGTACTTAGAGAACAAACGGGGAAATGCTGCCGAAATTTTCTTGAAAACCCAATACACATTATACACTTACATCCTAAGCGAGATTAGGTGTTCAAGAACAGTCCCAAACTGGGGACTATCTAAGATTTACTCCTAATGAGTAAATCTTGGACGGGTTTCTAGGCCAACAAATAATGTGTTGTCATTCTTATACCTAAAATCCTAGTTCTTCAAGTTAGGGTGATTATTGATGTCTTTAAAAGCATGATTGGCAATTTAGGGAAAAGTTCATCATTTACATTCCAAGCATGTCACATGTGTGCATTACAGTTCATCATTAAGCAAGATATAAGTAAGTATGTCATATTAAAATAGACTATACAATATGAGAAAATATTAGTGTAATCATGCAAATGGGAACATTCATGGGAACACACACTTCAGTTATAAGCATTCATGTAGAAACTTTCAGTTCCATTCATTAATCTCTTTTTACATCCACACACAGGGGTGTACCCCTAAACAATAACTAAACAAAGGGGTTGGTGTACCCCTAAACATGCGCATAATTAAAAAAACTATTAATACAGACAAGTCTAGATAGATAGACAACTAAATACTACACCAACATGGTCCCGCATCAATAACTTCTTTTTGATGATGAAGCTGTGTCACGAAGCTCCTCACTGTATTTAGACGAATCTGAACTGACAGGGGCCTCAGATTCAGATTCGTCCGAGCTGATATGCGACGTCGTGCGCTCATACCGCAGTAGATGATCGGGGGTCTCGCAGTTGCTGTTGGTTATCCAAACTTTGATGGAATTATGGCCAACTGGATGGAGAAAAAGCATGTTGCAACGGACCACATGCATCTCTCCAATCCAATCACGCCAACCGGATTTTGATACAAGATTTCCCGCCAAATCATACTCAACCTTGATAACATGTGAATAATTGCCAAAAGTTATGGTCACTTTACCAGGCATGTAGTGTCTTCCTTTTAGAAAACGCCAATGTTTGGGTATGACCAATTGGTTTAAGGAACGATCATCTAGGATGATGTCCAATTGTTCTTCAATAGGGAACGTTAACATTGACATAGAGGCCCAGTTCATAGTGACTGTTATGGGTGGACAGAGACTGCATAATATTAGTATTAACAAAGTGTACGTACATATAACGATGTTATATATTTTCAAAAAAAGCTGTATAACATCAGTTAACCTTTTATTGCTTTTCATAACCAACTTTATTGTGGTAGACATGATAGCTTGAAAAGAAGTCTACATATGTACTTAGAGAACAAACGAGGAAATGCTACCGAAATTTTCTCGAAAACCCAATACACATTATACACTTACATCCTAAGTGAGATTTGGTGTTCAAGAACAGTCCCAAATCGGGGACTATCCAAGATTTACTCCTATTGAGTAAATCTTGGACGGGTTTCTAGGTGCTTACTAAAATAGAACCATTATATGGAACTAATCCTACATTATACACATACTTTTCCTGAGTAAGATAATGTGCACTTCATGGAATTATTAAGATCTGAATATATATAAGTTGTTTCTACCTACTTTGATGGGATTTTATAACATTCGAGTCTTCCATTTTAGGCATTAGATGCATATATTGCAGTCCATTGTGTTGAGATAAGAATCCCATGTGATACACACGATTGAGAATCTTTCACGATACTAGGAAAATACACAACTAGATATTCATTTAGGTGTTAGACATTCATTTAGGTGTTCCTGATAACTCGCAGGTATGCACAACTATAAAACAATAGACTTGTTACACATAAAACACCCTATACAACTATAAAACAAAAAAGTATTAAGATATGCATGATACAATAACTATTTTGCATCACATTACAGCAGACTTATCATTGATACCTTACTAACTTATTTCCACATTTACATATCATCACTTGATCAAAATTGCATGTATTGTATAGACAATAGAGGATTCAACTCAGTAGAAGCACAAAATCAGTACCTAAACCCTAAACACAAATAAGTAAATAACTTTAAAAAAAACGTCCAGCAGCTGCTTGGGCGTGCCTTGGCACCGCCCAAGCAGCCGCCAGAGCAGAGGAAGAAGGAAGAAGGTAGGGCGGGCGGGCATACCTTGAGGGAAGAGGAGAGCAGCGGCCGGAGCACAACAACCACCGGCGGAGGCGGCGGCAAAGAGAGGAGAAGCGCCGACGAGGACACGGAGCAGCGGCGGCGAGGGCACGGAGCAGCGGCGGCGAGGGTACGGAGCAGCGGCGAGGGCACGGAGCAGGAGCACGGACGGCCGCCGGTGAGCACAGAGGGCAGGAGCAGGAGCAGGAGCAGGAGCACGGCCGCCGGTGAGCACGGAGCAGCGGCGAGGGCAGAGCAGGAGCACGGCAGCGGCGGCGGAGGAGCAATGACCGGCGGGGGCGAGCAAGAAATCGCCAGACCTAACTGAAATCGGGATTGAAATTGGGAAAGGGGGAAGAGTCGCTCGCGCTGGTGAGATATTAAGTTGACAATAAGCGTCGGTTATTCAAAATAACCGACAACTAAACCAACAGTGTCGGTTCTTTTCCAACAACCGACGCCTATACTAGATTATAGTCGTCAGTTTTTAACTAAAAGACAACCGACAACTATTCCTGTCCCGCGAATAATCTTTGGTCGTCGGTTATTAATTTATGAACTGACGCCATATGTGAAATTTTGGAGGTAATTTTTTCGCTGGAATTTTGGTTTTGGCGGTTGATTTTAGGTGTCAGTTTTTTATTAATTAACCGACACTTAATAAAAGTGGTACCCGTGTCTGGTCGACCTTCACAGATTGTATGTCGGTTTATGTTATAAACTGACACTGTAGAGTTTAGGTGTCCGTTTATGTATACAACCGACACCTTGAAAATTGACTTTATAAGCCATTTCTGTAGTAGTGACAAGACATATTAGAATATAAAATAGATAATATCTATAATAGCATGATTGATTTCTACAACAAGAAACATAATCAATAATGGTAAATCATCAGCTAGTAGTATAAGGAATATAACAAACATTCAAATCGTATTCTACATGGCTTGTCATCTTTTATTCATTTGCCCTAAAACTATTTGGCTTGTACCTCACCAAGTAGAAGTCGCCACGTCTGATTCTCATATCAATGACTCGTCGTTACTATCTTAGGATCTAGCCAGACATCCTAAGATATCAACAACAAACACTAGCCACCTCAGGGCTTCCTAGAGAAGCTCACATCCCTCATCTCAGGTACATGAGATAGGAACCAGCAAAATAATATATCACATATCACAACATTTATTATATTTTCATATTTCACATATTTCATTTCATCAAAGTCTAATCCTCATGGACATAGACTTTCACATCAAGGATTTAGGGCCAAAGCCACTCCAAATGACTCACTCCTAAATCCTAGTGGTCTAACCTCTAAGGTCTCGATCCACACTCTAGAAATCCTTCTCATAATTTATTGATTACTACAAGGAGATCTATTTTGTTTCCCTGGTGTGGACCTTGAGGGAAACTCACGGTGTTCAACGAATCGAACTAGATGTGTCATCATTTCACTTGTTATTAATATCTTTCACTCATCTTAAAAGAATTCAAAACATCATGTATCATATGTGTATATTCTTGCATAACTAGAATAACATGAAACAGATTAGGCTTATCATAAAGACAATGATTAAAGTAATAAGAACAACAAGTTTGTAGTTTGCAAAACATATGATTCTTTCTATTTTCTATATCATCTCATAGAATTCATCATTAGTGTGCTTTCAACCCAAGACATAATCTCATTGTCTAGTATTTACCTTCATCAGGGTTTTCAAATGTAATCAGTGCATGTTAAATTCAATATCTCATTCTATATCGCAATTCTCAACAAATATTCACAGAGACATTAAAACTAGCAATATTATAGGAATATAAACATCTTGTGTCATTCATCATACTTAGAACATGTTCATCATGCAACGTATACTTATTCTGTTTGATTCCTATACATATAAATAAAGTTCAAAACATGAATATGTGTAACACACTTAATATTCCTCACTTACTATATACCACTCTTTAATAAAGGTTGTATTCAATACATAAGTGATCTCATTATTAATTAATCAGAGAAGGCCATTCTCATAATATAAGTATCCTAATATACAATTACAATCCAAGAGAAAATTCTTATAAACTAATTTATATCCTTGTACTTCATTTTGTAATTTAGTTAAACCATACTCATATGTTTTCCTTAATCCCTCATTTGATATTGTTATTCATTACCATAATATACTTATCATGTTACGTCTAAGGTTAGGTTCTTAAATCCATTCACTAATAATCATCATTTCCCTTTCATTTCATATTCATTGGTTTTTACTTCTTTCATATGATGCACACCACTATTCTTAAAATGAATCATTCTAAATTTACTTAATATAAAAGTTTCTCTCTCATTGAAATCCTTCATAATCTTATTTTAATACATTTCATGCAATTTATGTCAACACACATGTTTACTATATACTTCATCAATACACATTATATTAATTTCATTTGTAACTTGTCACCACTATTCAATTATTCTTATCCATCTCCTTCCTTGTGATTAGTTGAGTGTATCACGTAATTGACTTTAAATAGCATTGTTGTAATTAACAAAGATCATTATATCTCGTATAATACTATTCACTTTAGCTTAAAAGAATGGATTAGGTTACATCTTTTTACAACATAATCTCTAATCATCATTCCCAAATTATTATTATGTAGCTTATATAAAAGGACTCACATGCATGTGAGGGCTACTCATCATTTCATAAGTCATACTAAAATAGATTGATCGCTCTTTTTTGTGGGTCAAAAGTGTAAACACAATTATCCATTCAAAGATATTGGACTTTAAATTTATACCTGACTAGAAGAGACGTTCGCAACTAAATATGGAATATTTGTAGTAGTACGGGGTTGAACTTAGGGACGAGGAGAATATCAGAATAAGAACGGGAGATCTTAACTTAGTTTAGTCGAATCAAATAAGTGAATTTTGGTGTTCAGGTCAAGGAACAAATTAATCTAATTTGAGTAGTAAATCTAAGTTTAAAGAAAATCAAAGGAAAGAAATAAAGATAAATCATGAAACAAGGATAAAAGAGACTTGGATTGGATTTCACCAATCAAACCATCTACAACTGTGTAAAACTTCCACTCCTAGATTGTACATATTCTTTACTTGTTTTGCAAACAGTCATAAAATATATTTGTTCCTTCCTTCTCTCAAGATCCGGACAGATTTCTATCTAAGGGTTTCTCTCTCTCTCTCGAGATAATAACCAAAAGACTAAAGGAAAATTGTATGACTAATGTTATAGTAACTCCTCACTCTCATGACTCGTAACTATCCTATACTCCATATCTCGTTGAAATTATTCTCTCGAATAATATTCATATCAAATGTCAGAAGAGGGTAGCTAATCATCAATAGATGCAATAAAATAAGAGTATAAGAACAAAACTTTTAAGAGCATATGATAATAAAATAGAAGAATAAATAATTACATAGTTGGGAGGGTCTGATGGCTACTCTGAACCCAAGTTATGGAGTCTAGTATCTCATGGCACAAGAAGAAAACATGTTATAACTTGGACCAATCATGGTAAAAAAAGAAAAGAAAAAAGATGTCTCGTTGTCAAATCGAGAGGTTGATGGCCTCTGGACTTGGCTTTGTTCTCGACAGCAGCCTTTTGGCTCTTTGTCTCCAAAATTCGAGATGGCTCATATCCTTTCTCTGAGAAGGTTGTTTGGTCTTTATAGGAATAGATGGGAAGCATTAGGTTGTTGAATAAAATTTGTAAAGTCACAATATTTAATGCAGTGGGACTGTCAGTTGGTTATGTCCTAGTTCGTGAGTCTTCCGACCGGTATTGTCGTCAATCGGGATGTCGACCGGTGTTGTCAAATGGGATGTTGTCCATTAGATGCTTCTATTGCTTGCTTAGTGCAGAGATGTAGTTGTCCAGGTGTTGGTTGTCGACCAAAATTGTTGACTGATGTTGTCAACCAGTGGCTGTCGACTAGTGGTCATTGCCTGAGAACATCCACATGTCTTGTTGACCAACATCCGGTTGCTATCGACCGGTGGTTGCTTTATCGATTTTTTGTCTTGTGTCATGGTTGCTAGTCTTGTATTAATAAAATAGGTTGATGGCCTTGCATTGAATGGTTGGTTTGCATGTCTATTCAAAATGGTGGTCGATGGATGCTTCATGCATAAATGACCTCGATAGATAAAATGAAATATGCATCGATCACTTCAATTATCATGTGCCCTAATAGCGTTAATGTCTATTGGGTTGTTGATCTCTGGTCTTTCATCAAGCATTGCTTAATCAATTGTCGAGGTTGTTGATCCGGGCAGTGGTCGACAGATTTGGCAATCCACTTTGGTTTAAAACGTTCTTAATAGCCAAAGAAATCTAGCCTCTTTGATTCATACGGTGTTTGTGGTTTCCATGGCAAAGTCCACGTAACATTAGTTATCTTCGGTTTTGTCCGCTCAAATTGATTTGTGCTTTATTGCAACTTGTTGCTACGGCCGAACAACAAAGTATAGGCAACCTTGCTTTCTTTGACAGCTCTACTAGCAAAAAATGCATATTGCATCAATGTCTCCCGTGTTGGTTGTTTACACTTTCGGTTATGGCCAAATATATTTATGAGTCAGGCATTCCGAACAATGAAAATTTGTTATCTTATTTTTGTTAACTACCAAGATCAACTTAATGGACAAAAATAAATTGTGTTTTGCGCTACCTGCAAGCTTTAAGCTTTAAATGCACTAATTAAGAAACTAAATTGGAATAAGGACAAAAACTATAAGAGACTAAGAATTAAACAATTAAAGGTATATCATGGATAATAAAGGTACAAAAATTAAGGTAAAACATGTAGTAATATTGTACGAATTTGGGTGTTATCAACTATCTCAAACTTATAAGTTGCTTGTCCTCAAGCAAATCTCAAACTCAAAGATCCTGAAGTAATATCCAAATTGAGTCGGACAATAAAAATTAAGATTAGAAAAAATAGTTTCGAATCACAAGTTATCCATGACATGTTACTTCATAATAAACTTACACCATACAGACAAACCTGCTAATGTAAGATCAGAGAACTACCCGGAAAATTTAAGTAATTTCATTGCAACCAACAAGATTCGTAGGGATATAAACCATATATATGAATTGAATCACAATCACTTAGGAAATCAAGTAAACTACGAAATCTAGTAGTGAGATGTCATTAGAAATTCATGTAAACCAATCAAGTACAACACACCTCTCACTTATTTATTCCCTAATGTAAAACTTAAAAATTTAATTGAAAAAACTCTAATGACTTTTTAGGTTCCCAATTTGCATCAGGCTAGTCCATGTGATGAACAACGGTCCCCGCAGTCCGAACCAGTTGGCTCAAAGTAGTAAGATGATCTCCTCATATTGTTCTCGAACTAGCCCTGCTACTGGGAAAGTCTCAATAGTCTCCTAGGCATACCTGCATTTGTGAACGCAGTCATACACTGGTTGGACATCAACCTTAACTCTCTTAAAAAGAAAATAACAAATCACACATGCTTTTGTTCACTTTTTGGCTTTTAACACTGCATTCTAATTTATTTGGTATGGGTGCTAGCTATTTTTGGATTTTTTTATAGAAAGGAATTATTTTTGACATTTTTGGGCGGCCAAGCCTCTTTTATTTATTTGATATTTTTATTTTTGACTCAATCTAATGTGGGAAAGTATGAAGACTATCATAGTAAACAATCCATCCTGATTAAACTCAAAACTCATCATCTCTTGCTCATACATTTGTGAGATTTGTATATGGTACAAAAAATCCTTAGAATATTGTCAAATTTGTGAAAGCACTGCTTGGAGTTTTGATCTACACTAGCTCCAAAAAATAGACACAAACCTTAAGTTCATCATTCATAACATGAAACGGGCAAATAAGTAATTTTAAACTATGGATGGTAAAGTGTAATCTTAGAATTCATTGCCAAAATTGAAAAAAGGAATCAATGAGATGAGTGAAGCTGAAGGTCAAGCAAATATAATGATGATTGGGTGACTTAACAAAAGATGAGCATTAAAACCTATCATTCATACCAACATAGCCACAATTGTAGAAATTTAAAAGTTACCAAAAAAATCCTAAAGTGTAATCTTAGAATTCATTGCCAAAATTGAAAAAAGGAATCAATGAGATGAGTGAAGCTGAAGGTCAAGAAAATCTAATGATGATTGGGTGACTTAACAAAAGATGAGAATTAAACCTATCATTCATACCAACATAGCCACAATTGCAGAAATTTAAAAGTTACCAACAAAATTGTAAAGTGTAATCTTAGAATTCATTGCCAAAATTGAAAAAAGGAATCAATGAGATGAGTGAAGCTGAAGGTCAAGAAAATCTAATGATGATTGGGTGACTTAACAAAAGATGAGCATTAAACCTATCATTCATACCAACATAGCCACAATTGCAGAAATTTAAAAGTTACCAACAAAATCCTAAAAATATAAGGAAACAAACATGGATATATGAAATGAAAAATAAAGATAGAAGAGATAGAAGGGTGCACTCAAGCTTAAAATGTTACTCATTTTCGAGTAAATCTGAACTTAGGATAGTAGGCATGGTGTTCTTTGTCATCATCTATCCCCAAAGGAAAGGGGGTCTCCTAATAATAGAAAAAATTCAATCCCAGATCCTAAGCTTTGTGAGGAAAGGCACTTGTGTCTGGCATATCGAGTCCACCATGTATGAGTAGAATGTAAGAGTGGTTGATCTTTCTAAGTCATAAATAAGAGAACAAAATTCAAGGACTTGGGGACTTCATCTTCGTAGTGATCAAGAAATGAATTTATGAGCATAACATCCTCAAGATATCTTTTAGATTAAGGATCTTCATAGTCGGTTGCTTGGATGTTAACACATGAAATGATAGAGGTAAGAGGTTTTGAGTCTGGAAAATAATTATGTTCTTCACCCTCCTTCTCAAATTCTGAGATTGGATCGTCTTCTTTAAGCCGAAGTTGAATTTTGGACATCCAATAATCTTCTATAGGTGGGGAAATATTTAGTGAATTAAGTTGTGAATCTTTCACCCCAAGCTTGTCATTGAGCAAGGGGGGTAGGATGCGGTCATGAGTTGCAACTGTGCTCTCAAAGTTTGTCTAAAGTCCATACCACATATCGTCATCACCCTCTAAGGGTGGTGAAGTGAAAGTATAAAATGGGTGGTCATCATCATCGTCCCATGTGTAGAAAACTTCACCATATAAACTATTCCGACCCAAAGTAGATGGTACGTTAGTAACAAAATGAAAATCCTAAACATGTGAAATGTCTCTCTGAGTTTGGATTGAAAGCAAAGTGGACCGATCAAGCGAGTCGTCAAATTGATCTATAGGGTGATACATGGATTCTTGGACATCCACGGTTATGTGAAGATCTCCATCATCAGCTTCCATGTAAGGATATTGTAAATCTTCTGCTAGTAGTTGTATTATATCAAACAAATGGCATGAAGGACTCTCCTAGATAGGGGAATCTTCACTAAAATCTGGTTGAGTTCAATGGAGCGTCTGAGTAGGAACGTGAAATAAATTCCTTATTAGGACAAGTATATTGGATATGATTGTTGAAGTCATCAAACATGAAAATTGAGTGTGGATTTGTTGTATACACTGAGGGAGTAATAGAAAAGCTCTGTTCAGTAGCGTATATGAGGCTTCTATTACGGGAAGTAACCTCTATCAGTTCTTGGATCAAGCGGTGTTGCCCTCTCAGATGCAGTTAGATACGGATCTATGCAATTTTGAAAGCGGGATGACATGGCTAACTTGAGTGCGCCAATATATTCTTTTTCCTTGATGTTTGCTCTCATTATATCTTGGGTTGAAATCCCAACTTGGGATGTTGGAGAAATAGAGTCAAGAGTGGAGAACGATGAAGCAGGAGAAGTTGATAGGAGTTGGTGTACGGATGCCAACTGAAGTGGTTGATGCAAGGACACCAACTGAAGTGCACAGTTCTCTATGATATGCCAACATTCTTGTAACATCCCTGGCCTGGGTTATGTACTAACCCTAGGTGTTTTGCTTAATAAAGATGATGATATGTCTGCTCTTATCTTTTGAAAAGTAATTAAGGCTCTTGAGGAACTTATATTTCAATTTCAGTCCATTTTGAATAATGTTGAAACATTGTTTTGTTAATTTTGGACTGAAGTGCAAATTATCCAAGTTGAGTGGTTAACTTGCAAATTCCAAATGATAAGATGTTCCTATGATTTTGATACATCATAAGAATGAATATGATGTAGAGGTATGGTTTCCACAAGCTTGGGCATCAAGATAAAGCTTGTAGAGCAAACCTTGTGCATTAAAACCTAGTTTTGGTGTAATGTGCAATTTACCCAAAATCTAGGGTTCAATATGCAATATATCACCTCTAGAGGGTCTCTCATATTTCTTTGCATAAATTAGAGCAAATAAAATGAGAGGGGCGCCTCATTTGAGTTATCTTAGAGGAGAGAGAATCTTGACATTAAAATAATCAAGATTTAAGCATATATGGAACTTTAGTTTAATTTATACAAAAAGAAATAAATTAATTGAGGATCCCTTCAACCAAAAGTTGAAGTATGTGTTTGCAATAGAGTTGGACGAGCTTGTGCCTTTCTATGGCACAAAAAGATCTTGGTTGAGTGGAAGCCACTCACATTATTATAATAAAAAGTAATATCCACTAAAAGGATGGATATTAATATAAAACTCTTTAAGGTGCTTAATTTCTTTTCCATTAATCTTTGGATAATGGAGAGGTTTTGCAAGAACATGAATATGGATTCGTGGCCAAGAAATGTAGGGGGATTTGATGGAAATTATTTTGGAATTTAAAAGAAAATAATCCATTTTCTCTTTCCTTGAAAATCCCTTATACATGTTCTTTTTCCAATACACATAAGGATCGTTTCCTTAGTTTCCTCTTCTCATCTTGCTTTGGCCTACCAAGGAAGAGCTCAGGAGCAGGAGAAAGATGAACACAACATGTTGGTAAGGTTTTGATCATCTTCTACCTCGAATTCATGGTGAAAACCCTAAAGCAATGCTTGATTATTGGTTTTCTTCACCAGATTTCCAATCCTAGCCATCTTTTTCATCCAAAAGCTCAAGGACGGAGCTTGGACAGTTGCTGGAACTCCATCCACCATTAGATCTGTGGAGCTTGGAGCTTGAGATCAGTTCTAGAGGCGGGTTTTATAACTCAAACCCTTAATCATTGCTATTGCATCCATTCCTATAATAATCGTTGGTTATTCTTTTCTATTTGATCTCTTTTGGTTCATAGCTGAAATCCCCATGAAAAATGGTTGTTGTTCTTGGTTGTTCTAAGGATAACGATGATGAAATCATCTTATATGTTTATCCAAGAAAAAAAAATCCAGGTCAAACGGTCTCCTTAGTTTCTCAAACGTATTCCCAAACCGTTTGGGAGCAAATGGTTTCAAACCGTTTGGAATGAAACGGTTTCATCAAACCGCATGGAGGGAAATGGTTTCAAACTGTTTGGTGATGTTGACCAGGGTTGACCATTTGGGGATTTGTTCAAAATTATCTAGGTTAATGACCCATAAATTATTATTGATTAACTCCAATTGGTTCATGAGTTGAAGGTCAATCAATCACCTAAACCCTAATCGGCTAAGTGCTGATTTTGCAAGTGATTGAGATGATGTTTTGGGTTGATTGACCCAAATGGTTTCAAAACCATTTGGGGATCACCCAAACGGTCTAAATACCGTTTGGTGATCACCCAAGACCGTTTGTAGGTCTAGGGTTGAGTATGGTTATGTGTTTGAAGATCCAAAGATATGGTATGAACCCTAATCGGCTAAGTGCTGATTTTGCAAGTGATTGAGATGATGTTTTGGGTTGATTGACCCAAACGGTTTCAAAACCATTTGGGGATCACCCAAACAGTCTCAAGACCATTTATTGATCACCCAAGACCTTTTGGAGGTCTAGGGTTAAGTATGGTTGAGCAATTGAAGGTCCAAAGATATTAAGTTGGTGTACAATCAATTGCTGATTTGGTGACCAATCCTAGGATCCAAACCTTAATTGAATGGCATGGTTAATGATGATGTGATGGGAAAAAGGCCTCAAGACCGTTTGGAAGTCATCCAAACGATCCCAAGACCATTTGGGAGTCACCCAAGACCATTTGGAGGTCTAGGGTTGACTATGGTTAGGTGTTGGAAGATCTAAAGATACCAAGTTGATTTGCAATCAAATGCTGATTTGGTGATCGATTTATTGATCCAAACCCTAATTGGATGACTTGGATTTGAGTGATGAGATGGGAAAACGGTCTCAAGACCATTTGGAGGTCATCCAAACGACCTCAAGACCGTTTGGGGTCAGGTCATGTCCATTTTGGATGATGGACCAATAGTTTTAAAGTAACTAGTTTCACATTGAATAATGTTGAAGGATTATCAATTCCAAACCCTAATTCAAATGATTCAAACCCTAATTGAGGGTCAATTGAGGGTCAAATCAGTTGAAGGTTGACCTATTCAACTCAATTGAAGTATGGTGATAGGTCCAATTGATGATTGGTTACATGAATTCAATGGTTGAAGGAACCAACATTGGAAACCCTAATTCAATTTGACTTGTTGAGACTAATTTTTGGTCCTTGCAGTTTTGAGGAGGTTTGGACCAAACGGTCGCAAGACCGTTTAAGTCGAAACGGTCTCAATACCATTTGGGACCAAACGGTCTTAAGACCATTTGGGACCAAACGATCCCAAACCGTTTGAGTTCATGCATTTTCAAATGTTACTTTAGCAAACGGTCTCAAAAGTCAACTTTGGGCAAACAGTCTTCACCACCTACTTTACTAAATGGTTTCAAGTGTGCTACCAAGACCGTTTGAGGTCTGATTTGGTCAAGACCGTTTGGGGTCTAAGTGACCAAGACCGTTTGGTGGATAATTAATCAAAACCGCATGGGTACTTAAAGTGGTTAAAGGACAAGTTGATCAATTGATTAATACATGATATAATCAAAGATGAATATAGTATTTGTATCCTAATGAGGTAGGGTGATTAGTACCCTTTAAATAGTTAAGCTCTAATAATCATGGTGATAATGATATGACCCATGATGTCAATTCTTCTTCAAGATTGAGTTGACTTAGCCTTATCAATGCTAAAGTAAATATCATCCTATAGAGGGTGAGAGAGAGAAAAGACTTCCTACATTAATGATAATCAAGTTGTGGACTTCCAATATGAATGAATGCCTAATTAGGATATGATCCATCATAGTGAGATCATGAAACCCTAATTATGAAGGTTAATGAGTCATAACCCTAATTGAGGGCATGGATGGGTGAAATCCTAATATATGATGATGGTATGATCTTAATTCATAATGATGACATGATAAACCCTAATTTAGGGTACTTTGATGATCACTCCTACTTGGAATGAATAGTAAACCCTAATCTAGGGTGATGTGATGTGAATAGTGAATCCCTAATCTAGGGTGATATGATGTGAATAGTAAGCCCTAATCTAAGGTGATGCGATGTGAATAGTAAACCCTAATTTCAAATAAGGTAAATAAGAATGTGTAACCCTAATTCTGGGCTATACTTTATAGCATGAAGCTCTAAGGTTGGATAATGAAATGATGAGTCATTTATCCTAATTGAGCTAAGGGGATGATTAAGCCTAATCGAAATGAAAAAGGAAACCCTAACCCTAGCAAGGGTATAGTGGTGTAACCCTTGAATAATGATGTCATAATTGTTTTGCAATATGCTGATATGAAATTGATGTATCTGTTATCATCTGTACTACTCATGCAGGTTTTATGAAATATTGAATATAGCTAGGTATGAGCTATGATGTTTTGTTTATTGAAAGTATTTTATGAGCTTTGTAAGCAATGATATGCTATGTTGCCTAGTGAAAGGTAACAAAAGAGATTGATGGGTTGTAAGAGCCATGTGAAATACCTGCATTGCAATTATCATGTTTACATTGACAGATGACTTGATAGCAATAAGTTACCTGCCAAAGTTGTAACAAGTATTTTGATGATCTCAGGGTTTGAACACCCATATTCTGGAATCATGATGAAGAGATGATAAGGGATTAAGTTCCCAATGTTGTTAAAGCTGTGAAATGAACTTGATAGAATAGTACTCATTCTTTATAGTAATTGTTATAAAGGTTTATGTTTGAAAACATGCTTGATGCTAAAAGAATGTTGTAATGTACTTAAATAATCAAGTGAAATGATATCATGTAGAGACCTGACTATAGATCCATCATCGTCAGCAGTTAGGTGATGGTGAAACAGGTTTTCCTAAGGGAACTCCTGGAGAACATACTTTTGAGTATGTGGTGGTAATGGGCACGAATATCTTTACGCCCTAATGGAGGAATTAATGTGAGATAAACATTAAATCTCTCAATCCTTCATTATATGAATATGCCAGGATGATGTATTACTAATCTCTCGATGATGATGTTAATGTTGAATCGATGTGAGATAAATATGAAATCTCTCGATTGCGAAGAGAGTACAGCATGCCAATGTAACTCTAATAGCGAAGTTTCCAGTATACCCTGGAAAGCTATTTGGCAGAGATACGAGATGTCCTGCATGATGTTCCTTACACTGACTGAGGAAGATAAGGTCATGGGAATCCGGCTCTTCTATTGACCTATGTATGGTACCGATTTCAATTTCGCAATGGTCGGTTGGAGCATGAGCGGTATACCTCATCTCCTCAGGGCATAAGTATGATTGTAAAACGTAATCAGCCGTGTAGCATATTTGCTTAGGGTTGAATTACGAGAATCAATGGTTGATGATACATGGTCTATTATATCATAGTTGGATAAATGATATACATGTTCTTCATATTCCTTATTGAATAAATGACTTGTTGTTTTATCAAGTTATAACTGGAATGAACTGTATAGAGAATACTGCTCTACTTAGCTTAATCAATGACTTACCTACTGGTGAATATTTATAATTCTACTGCTCATTGTTATTCTATTATCAGCAATAACAATGTTTCTGGCGGAGAGTTATATCTCTCTCTGGGACAATTTTCAATTGTCTCACCCCCGTGGGATTCAACTTTTTAGGTAGACGCCGAGGAAGAAGAAACCCTCCAGTGGGTGAGCAGCAGCAGCAGCAATAGCAAGGATAGCAGTGATCCTCGGGTGGAGACATTATTTGTCAAGTCCTGTATATATAGAGAGTCCTATGTGTCGTCTCTGTACTCTCAGGTCCTAGGAGTCAATAGATGGTTTGATATAGATCTGAGATTTTTGGCTTGATGCCTTGAGATTTTTGTATACTTTTTATGTACAGTTTAACTGGGAAGTCAATGTTATGACTCTCGAGATGAGATATTACAGAGATGTACTGATGAATCAGAATTTAAATAACTTACTTTGCTTATTTATGATAGAGTTTTACAGTTTGTGGATTTCTTTACAAAAAGTTTTAAATTTTTAGTGATTTTCAGTAATTCCACTACTAATAATTCGCTTCCACATTAGTTAATCCTATATTCACAAGTTGGATGCCACAATTCTGGAATGTGGAAAAAGTCAGAGGTACAAGTGGACAAGATGGTTTGTCATGCTATGGCCAGATCCATGGCTGCAATCAAAACAAAGAAAAGAGAGAGAGAGAGATTTCAAAGGTTAGAAAAATTTACTAAGAAAAAATAGAATTGTTGGTTTGGAAACTCGACAGAAAGAGTACATTAAGGGAATGGATCTCGGTAGAATATTTTAATAAAATAAATAGCAAGTCTAACGAGAGACAAAAATGAGATTTTTTAATCAAAATATTGTTTTGGTTATCAAAGAAAGAAAGAAAATTGTATAATCAAGTCTATTGTTAAACTTAATGGCACTGATTAAATCTAAGTAGATCCCAAATTCTTAACGGTTGACTGTAGCCTTGTCCCCGACAACGGGGCCAAAAGCTGATCGCTCTTTTTTGTGGGTCAAAAGTATAAACACGATTGTCCAGTCAAAGATATCGGACTTTAAATTTATACCCGACTAGAAGAGATGTCTGCAACTAAATATGGAGTCTTTCTAGTAGTGTGGGGTCAAACACAAGGACAAGGAGAACAACGGAATAAGAAGTGGAGATCTTGGCTTCATCTAGTTAAATAAAATAAGTGAATCTTGTGTTCCAATAAACAAACAAATTAATCTAGTTTGAACAGTAAATCTAAGTTTAGAGAAAATCAAAGGAATGAAATAAAGATGAATTTTGAAACAAGGATACAAGAGACTTGGATTGGGTTTCATCAATCAAACCATTCACAATCGTGTCAAACCTTCATTCCTAAAAGATATTTGCAAACAGTCATATTACTATATATATATATATATATATATATATATATATATATATATATATATATATATATATATATATATATATTACTTATTTTGCAAAAAGTCATAAAAGATATTTGTTCCTTCTCTTGAGACCAGATAGATTTATATCTAAGGGGTTCTCTCTCTCGAGGTAATAATCGAAAGACCAAAAGAAAATCGTATGACTAATGTTATAGCAACTCCTCACTCTTGTGACTCATTACTATCCTATACTTCAGATCTCGTTGAAATTATTCTCTCAAATAATATTCATATCAAAGTTCGGAAGAGGGTAGCTAATCATTAGTCGACACAATAAAACAAGAGTATAAGAACAAAACATTTAAGAACATATGTCATAAAGTAGAAGAATGAACAATTACATAGTTGGGAGGGTCTAACGGCTACTCCCAACCCAAGTTACGGAGTCTAGTCTCTAATGGCAGAAGGAAATATACTACAACTTGGATCAATCATGGTAACAAAAGAAAAGAGAAAAGATGACTCGTTGCCAAATCGAGAGGTTGATGGCCTCTGGACTTGGCTTTAGTCTTGGTTACAGCCTTTCGGCTCTTTGTCTCCAAAATTCGGGATGGCTTAGATCCTTTCTCTGGCTACAGTTGTTTGGTATTTATAGGAATACATGGGAAGCATTAGGTTGTCGAATGAAATTTATAAAGTCACAATATTTAATGCATTGGTTCTGTCATTGACTAAGAGCCTGCCGATCCAGATTGTCGTAGACCGGGATGTTGACTGGTGTTGTCGACTAAGATGTCGACCAATGGCTGCGCTCAGTGCAGAGATGTAGTTGTCAAGGTGTTGGTTGTCGAGGTGCTGGCTATCGACCGGAACTGTCAACTGATGTCGTCGATCAGCGGCTGTCAACTGGTGGTCATTGCCCGGGAACGTCCACAGGTGTTGTCGACCAGCGTCTAGTTGCTATCGACTGGCGGTTGCTTTGTCCGTTTGTTGTCTTGTGCCGTAGTCGATAGCCTTGTATTAATAAAACGCCCTTGCATTGAATGGTCGGTTTGTATGTCTATTCAAGACGTTATGCAGAAATGGGGTTCAATTTTGCTATTCTGATGACGCTGTCTCGGTGCTGTCCCAGCCAATGCTTGACTGACCCGTACTGTGCATAAACAGAAGGCATAAATAACACTCGGCTTGTGTAGACCAGGACGTGGAATTAGTGAACCGGAAAGCACGAACAGCATAAGCTACTCTAACCGGAACACATCCACCAGAATCAAGAATCATTATGTCTCGTTAAGAAGCCTCGCTGCATCGCTGGTCAAGAAGTTCAGACAGACAGACGTCAATATTTCCGGTGAATACATGTATTAATTGGTAAAATCCTTCTTCTAGAGGAACGCATCCGTTAGTAGCAAGGATGATCTTAGGATTGCTTTGGGACCGGTCCTCGTAGATATTGATTGAAGATGACACTCGTGGTCTCTATCTGTGCAGTTATGGGGCCATTTGGATGAAAAATTTGAGAATTCGTCAGAATTTGAGAAGACAGACTATTCAGGTTGCAATATTCAAATATCCTCTCAGTTAGAACTATTCAGTTCGGCCGACGCTCTAGTTCAGATACGGTGACTATCTCAAAATTACAGCTGGGTTGTATGAGGACATGATGCACACGTTTCTGATCGTCGTGCTTTCTTTGGTCAAGCCATTTCCGGTGGAGTGAGTTTTGCAGCAATGGCTGGGAGCATTGCTCGTTTTGCCGAATTGATCGAATAAGAGGCATGCTGCTCTGGCAACCACTGAACACGTATCCTGTCAGCGGTGAGGACTAAGATCTAGGACTCTGATTTCATCTCCAACCGGAGGAGGAAGAAGCTAGTGAACTTGGGGAAGGGCAGTGGGGCTAGAGGAGAGAGGAGGGGAAGGAAGGCGTGAAGGTGTGCAAGAAAAGCAGGGCGTGATGACCAAGGAGAGGGGAGGGACCACCGGACCAGTCGGGAGGAGAAGGAAGGAGTAAAGGTGTACAAGTGAAGCGGGGCGCGGGGAGAGAGACGAGTCAGGAACTTCTGTCTATCTCGGCTTTTTTATCAGCGTTGCGGCGGGGCGGGGCTTCTTAGCCAATGATGAATAGGCCTCTGATCCAACAGAATTGTTCCCGTGATGCTTGATTCCGGCGCTGACATGTTTTGTTGAGAATAGCGTTCCATAAAAATGCTATGCTGTTCGTGCTTTCGGGTTCGACAGGACCATTCACTAATCGTCCCGGTCTATACAAACCGAGTGTTAAACCTTACATGTTTTGCAGACTATGTGTCAGTCAATCACTGACTGGGACAGTACTGAGACAGCGTCATCGGAACAGCAAAATCAAACCCGCAGAAATGACCTCGATAGATAAATTGTTCAATTATCATGTGCCTTGATAGTGTTATGTCTATTGGGTTGTCGACCTCTGGTCTTTCAGCAGACAGCAATCCACTTTGGTTTAAAACGTTCTTAATAGCCAAAGAAATCTAGCCGCTTTGATTCATACGGTGTTTGTAGTTTGCCATGCAAAGTCCACGTAACTTTAATTATCTTATGTTTTGTCCGCTCAAATTGATTCATGCTTTATTGCAAATTGTTGTCACGGTCAAACAATAAAGTATAGGCAATCTTGCTTTCTTTGACGGCTCTATTAGCAAAACATATTTATTGCATTGATGTCTCCCGTGTTAGCTGTATACACTTTCAGTTACGGTCAAATATATTTATGAGTCAAGCCTTCTTAGCAATGTAAAAGTATTGTCTTATTCTCTTTAACTACCACGACTAACTTAATGGACACAAATAAATTGTGTTTTGTGCTGCCTGCAAGTTAAAAATATACTAATTAAGAAATAAAATTGGAAAAATGACAAGAAATACAAAAAATTAAGAATTAAACAAATTAAAGGCATATTATGGCTAATAAAGGTACAAAAATCAAGGTAAAATACATAATATTATTGCACGAATTTGGGTGTTATCAACTACCCAAGCTTATAACTTACTTGTCCTCAAGCAAGACTCAAACTCAAAGACTCTAAAATAACATCCAAATTACACCGGACAACAAAAGCTAAGATTAGGAAAAACAATTTTGAATCACAAGTTGTCCATGACATGTTACTTCAAAATGAACCTCCATCATACAGACAAACTTACTAATGTAAGACCAAAGAACTAACAGGCATGTTTAAGTGATTTCACTACAACCAATAAGATTCGTAGGGATGTAAACTATATATATGAATTAAAGCACAATCACTTAGGAAATCAAGTAAATGACGAAAGCGAGTAGTGTGATGCAATCAGGAATTCATGTAAAACAATCAAGTACAACACACCTCTCACTTTACTTGCTTCCTAATGTAAAAATTTAAAAATTAAATTTGAGGTTCTCAGTCTGCATCAGGTTGATCCATGTAATGGAAAACGGTCCCTACAGTCCGAACCAGTTGGCTTAAAACAATAAGATGATCTCCTCATACCGTACTCGGACCAACCTTGCTACTGGGAAAGTCTCATTAGTCTCCTAGGGGTTCCTAAAAGACTCTCTATTGAGTTTTGGATGACACTACCGGGCACGACATACCCACATTTGTGAGCACAGTCATATACCGGCTGGACATCAACCTTAACTCTCCTCCAAGGAAAAGAATAAATCACCCATACTTTTGTTCACGCTCAGGTTTTTAACACTGTATTCTAATTAATTTGGCATGGGTGTTGACTATTTTTAGGATTTTTTTTCTTTTTATCGAAAAGAAGTATTTTTGAGATTTTTGAGCGGCCAAGCCTCTTTTGCTTATTTTTTATATTTTTTTTTACAAATGTAATGTGGAAAAGCATGAAGACTGTCATAGTAAACTATCCATCCTAATTAAATTTAAAAGTCGGCATTTCTTGCTCAAACCTTCATGAAGATCTTTATATGGTACAAAAAATCCTTAGAATATTGTCCAATCTGTGAAAGCACCGCTTGGAGTTTTGATCTTACACTAGCTCCAAAAAATAGACACAAACCTTAGGTTCATCATTCATAAAATGAAATTGGCGAATAAGTAATTTTAAACTGTGGGTAGTAAAGTATAATCTTAGAATTCATTGCCAAAATTATAAAAAGGAATCAACGAGATGAGTGAAGCTGAAGCTCAAGCAAATATAATGATGATGGGGTGATTTAACAAAAGATGAACATTAAACATGTCATTCATACCAACATAGCCACAATTGCAGTAAATTAAAAGTTACCAACAAAATCCTAAAAATGTAAGGAAATAAACATGAATATAAGAAATGAAAAATAGAGATAAAAGAGATAGAAGGGCGTATTGTCCTACCACACCAAGCTATAAAAAAATCTCATCCTCGAGCAAATATAAACTTAGGATAGTAGGGATGGTGTGATTTGTCGGCATCTGTTCCCAAAGGAAAGGGGGTCTCCAAACGACAGTAAAACTTGGATCCCAGATCCTGAGCTTTGTGACTTGTGTCTGGATATCGAGTCCACTATGTATGAGTAGAATGAAAAGAGTTGTGGATCTTTCCAAGTCAGAAATAGGAGAAAAGAAATTCAAGGACTTGGTGACTTCATCTTTGTAGTGGTCAAGAAATGAATTTTTGAGGATAACATCCTCAAGTGATCCTTCAAAGTAAGGATCTTCATAGTGGGTACCTTGGATGTTAACACATGAAATGATAGAGGTAAGAGATTTTGAGTCTAGAAAATAATTATGTTCTTCACCATTCTTCCCATTTCTGAGATTGGATCATCTTTTGTAAGCCCAAGTTGAATTTGGGGCGTTCAATCATCTTCTATAGGTGGGGAAATCTTTAGTGAATCAAGTTGTGAATCAATCACCCCAAGTTTGTCACTGAGCAAGGGGGGTAGGATGTTCTCATGAGTTGCAATTGTATTCTCAAAGTATGTCAAAATACCATCCCCCATATCGTCATCACCATCCAAGGGTGGTGAAGTGAAAGTATAAAATGAGTGGTCATCACCATCGTCCCATGTGTAGAAAAATTCATCATCATCATCATATAAATTGTTTTAACCCAAAGTAGATGGTACGTTAGTAACAAAATGACAATCCTCAACGTGTGAAATGTTGCTCTGAGTTAAGACTGAAAGAAAAGTGGACCGATCAAGCGAGTCATCCAACTAATCTATATGGTGATATATGGCTTAATATTATTCGTCTATGGGTATGTGAAGATCTCCATCATTAGCTTCCATGTAAGGATATTGCAAATCTTCCGTTAGAGGTTGCATTGTATCAAACGGATGGAATGAAGGACTCTCCTGGATAGGGGAATTTTCACTAAAAAAATCCAATTGAGTTTAATGGAGGGTCCAAGTAGGAAGGCAAAATAAATTCCTTATTGGGACAAGTATATTGGACATGATTGTTGAAGTCATCATACATGCAAACTGAGTTTGGATATGTGGTATACACTGAGGGAGTATTAGTAAAGCTCTATTCAGTAGCATATATGAGGCTTCTATTGTGGGTAGTAACCTATGTCAATTATTGGATCAAGTGGTTTTGCCTCTCATATGTAGTTAGATACGGATCTATGTAATTTTGAAAGCAAGATGACATGTCTAACTTGAGTGTGTCAATATCTTCTTTCGCCTTGATGTTTGCTCTCATAATATCATGGGTTGAAAGCCCAACTTGGGATGTTGGATCAATAGAGTCAATAGTGGAGAACGACGAAGTAGGAGAAGTTGATGGGAGTTGGTGTATAGATGCCAACTGAAGCAGTTGATGCAAGGACACCAACTAAAGTGTATTGTTCTCTATGATCTCCCAACATTCTAGAGTGTGAAAGAAGTCAGGGGTGCAAGTGGACAAGATGGTCGACCTTGTTGTGGCCAGATCCAAGGTTGCAATAAAAACAAAGAAGAGAGATAGAGAGATTTTCAAAGGTTAGAAAAATCTACTAAAGAAAAATAGTACTGACGGAAATGGAAACTCGGTAGAAAGAAGAGTATACTACCAGAATGGATATCGGTAGGATTTTTTAATTAAATAAATAACAAGTCTAATGAGAGATAAAAAAGTGAGATTTTTTTATCAAAATATTTTTTGTTACCAAATAAAGAAAGAAAATTGTGTAATCAAGTCTATTGCTAAACATAATGACACTGATTAAATATAAGTAGATCACAAATTCTTAATGGTTTTCTGTAGTATTGTCCCCGACAACGGCGTTAAAAGTTGATCACTTTTTTCGTGGTTTAAAAGTATAAACATGATTGTCAAGTCAAAAATATCGAACTTTAAATTTATACTCAGCTAGAAGAGACGTCCGCAACTAAATATGGGTTTTTGTAGTAGTGTGGGGTCAAGCACAGGGATAAGGAGAACAATGAAATAAAAATGGGAGATCTTGGCTTAGTTTAGTCGAATCAAAATAAGTGAATTTTTGTGTTCCAATCAAGGAACAAATAAATCTAATTTGAGCAATAAATTAAGTTTAAAGAAAATCAAAGAAAAGGAATAAAGATGAAATGTGAAACAAGGATAAATGAGACTTGATTGGGTTTCATCGATCAAACCATCCACAACTATGTAAAACCTTCACTCCTAAATTATATATGTTTTTACTTGTTTTGCAAACAGACATAAAAGATATGTGTTCCTTCTCTCGAGATCCAGATAGATATCTATCTAAGGGATTCTCTCTCTCGAAGTAATAACCAAAAAACTAAAGAAAAATCACATCACTAATGTTATAGCAATTCATCACTCTCGTGACTCATTACTATCCTATACTCAATATCTCATTGCAATTATTCTCTCAAATAATATTCATATCAAATGTCAGAAGAGGGTAGCTAATCATCAATTGACATAATAAAACAAGAGTATAAGAATAAAACTTTTAAGAACATATGCCAAAAAATAGAAGAATAAACAATTACATAGTTAGGAGGGTCTGACATCTACTCTAAATCCAAGTTATGGATTCTAGTCTCTCACGCACATGAAGGAGACATGTTACAACTTGGACCAATAACGGTAAGAAAAGAAAAGAAAAGAGAAAAGGTGGCTCATTGCCAAATCGAGAGGTCGTTGGCCTCTAGACTTGGCTTTGATCTCGGTTGCAGCCTTCCGGCTCTTTGTCTCTAAAATATGAGATGGCTCAGATCCTTTCTCTTGTGGCGTTTGTTTGTTTGGGAAGCATTATATTTTCAAATGAAATTTATAAAATTACAATATTTAATGCAGTGGAACCGTCGACTGGTACTATCATCGACGGGGATGTCGACCGGTGATGTTGACTAGGATGTCGACCAGTGGTTGCTTCTATTGCTTGCTCAGTGCAGAGATGTAGTTTTCGAGGTGTTGGTTGTCGAGGTCCTAGTTGTCGACCGGTACTATCGACTGATGTCGTTGACCAGCCGATGTCGAGTGGCGGTCATTCCCAGGAACGTTCACAGGTGTCGTCGACCAGTGTTTGGTTGTTATCGACCGGCTGTTGCTTCTCGTTTTGTTGTCTTTTGTTGTGGTCCATAGTCTTGTATTAATAAAATAGGTCAACGCAGGGACAGAGATAGTGGGGGGCTACCTAGGCTGAACCCCCCCCCCCCAAAAAAAGAAAATTATTACTATGATACTATGTGCCGCCTAAAATTTGGTGAACGTGTTTTATTACACTCTACAAACTGTGAATGTTTATCTTATTGTATTTGTTACTTTTATTGTCCTTTGTGCAAACAATTAAAAAGTATCATTACTATCATTCATGTTAAAAAAAAATATCACTTATGCCCTTGATGTTGATATCATAAGTTACTATATAAGACTATGGGGTTATGACGTTTTGCCTCACATCTCTCTTATTAAACTTAGCTTAACAAATTTATAGCAATTTGTAGCATGTTTACTCACCCCCCATACTCACAATTGGACATTTTAGCTTTATAGAGGATGTGTACCCTTAAGATTCAGAAAATTATTAATATAGTAAGAATTTCATAAAATATATACCTCATTGATAAATTGATTGAAATCCAGTGCATTATATTGACTCTTTAGTTGTAAATAAAAAATAATATAATTTAAGTCACAGCACTCAATTATTGTTCCAAGCCAATTAAAAGCATGATTATCGCACATGCACAATTGTTGACCTTCTATTTAAACTATTTCCTTCCAAATTTTCATTTATCTTCACTCTCTGGATGAAAAGTGATCCATGTATCTAATGAAAATGAATGTAAATAACATTTGTTTATATGTGGCATCTCACACATCCTAAATTACATAGTATTCAGAGATCTTCAATTTAGTTAGATAATAATGAATACCTTTATTTGTACTTGAGAAGACAATGTCAATCTTACATTCTATATAAATAATAAAAATGTTGAATCAAGAAAAAATTATCATTAGCATAAGAAAAAAAGAGAAGAAGGAAAGATAGGTTGAGTGTGTGGTAAGAAGGAGAATAAACCATCTTGTATGTATGGTTTAAATCAAATACAAAAACAAAAAAGGATAAATTGTTGAAAAAATGATAACAAAAAAGTAACGCTTCATGGTTTATTTTTTATCCTCTCTCCGCAACTTTAACATAAAAAAACATATGGATGGATTTTTCCTCTTTATTATTTTTACTTTAAATGCTCACATTTCCTTTTCTATCAGGTTTCGTTATACCAAATCGATAGATGTTATCCTTCTTTTTTCTCTTGAATTTTTTCTATACCAAATATAGTGTTGGAAACAAAACACCATTTACTAATATGGTATACTTGTAACCTCTGTAGCAGAAGATTAGACTGATACCAAATATTAATTAGATTTTTTGTGACAGTATCCACTGAGTGGGGTGATATTGTGTTAAGGTGTTTGTTCTCTATTAATAACCTGAGTGTGTTCCCATTTTCAGTATAATTACTTTTATGAATTAGTAATATTATAAATATTGAGTGATGATGCTAAATTTCTATGTTGTCCGGTCTCTTATTATTCAATTTAAAAGGTCTAATCATTTATAAATTTAGATAAATACATTACTTTGGTATAAAGAATTCTATCATGTCATTAACATCATATTTTTTCTATTCTAAAAATATTAAAAAAATTATGTGAGGAAATGAGAAATTATATTGGTTCTATTTTTTCATTTTATCCAAATAGGTATTATTTTTCCCATCTATATATTTTTTTTCAAATTTTCCACTGCCTACACTAAAACTACCCCCCCCCGCACTATAGATTGTTGGATTCCCAGTTTGCATGTCTATTCAAGATGGTAGTCGAGGGATGCTTCATGCAAAAATGACCTCGATAGATAAAATGAAACATGCATCGATCACTTCCATTATCATGTGCCCTGATAGCATTAATATCTTCTGGACTGTCGATCTCCGATCTCTCATCAAGCATTTCTTGATCATATGTCAAGGTTGTTAATCCGTGCAGTGGTCTATGGGTTTGGAAATCCACTTTGGTTTAAAATGTTCTTAATAGCCAAAGAAATCTAGCCACTTTGATTCATACGGCGTTTGTGGTTGACATGGCAAAGTCCAAGTAACATTTGTTTTGTCCGCTCAAATTGATTCTTGCTTTATCGCAAATTGTTGTTACGGTCAAACAACAAAATATAGGCAACCTTACTTTCTTTGACGGCTCTACTAGATAAAAAAATACTTATTGCATCAATGTCTCCCATGTTGCATGTTTACACTTTCGGTTACGATCAAAAATGTTTGTGAACCAAGCCTTCCTAACAATGTGAAATTGTTATCTAGGGCTTACGACGGTGGGATACTCTATCACCCTTGTGGCTACTTTCTCTCCTTCGTGGTTACCATTTCTTGCAGGTCAAGGCTGGTAGTCTCTCGTGGACTAGGTACGACCAAGGATGGCAGAAGACTTAGCAAAGAGATACGCAAACCTAGGACTAGAACATGAGGAGGAGGTGATTCTAGATCTATCTAACAGAGGAAAAGATGATGAGGGTGATCATGTCTCTTTAGCCCTTGTCGCTCGTCTACTAACGGATTGGCCATATAATTTCTGGGCTATGAAGAGGACGCTAACCCTAGCATTGTCGCTAAAAGACAGTGTGGTTTTACAACTAAACAAGGAGGTCTTCGTAATTCAATTCATCCATTAGAAGGACAAAAGGAAGGTCCTTGACAATGGTTTGTGGCACTTTGACAACCGCCTGCTTCTCACGAAGGAGGTCGAGGACGAGGATGTCCCAAGGTAGATCATTTTTAAGGAGTGCATCTTCTGGGCGAGGCTGTATGGACTTCCACTGGGCCAAAGATTAAAGACCGCGATCACCTCTATTGCCAAAAGGATCGGGAGGCTAGTGGAGATCGACAGAGATGATTTAGGTTGGGACTCATCTGTTAGAATCTGACTAGGGTTGGACGTGTCCAACCCACTATGACGAATCTAGAAGATCAAAGACAGAAGAGGCATCCTGACAGATGTAGAGATCAAATATGAACGCTTGCCTAACTACTGCTATATCTGTGGGAAACTGGACCATGTAGATAGCGACTGCCCTAAGGAGGAGGATGACGATGCAGTTCAATAAGGGTGGGGGGCTGGCTTAGGGCTTCACCACGAAAACCAAAATTTATTATAGCATAAGAAATCTACGGTGGTAGAAGCACAAAGAAAGCCCTCCAGTTCCATGTCAAGCCCAAGCGCGTCGGGGATTGGGTTGACATCGGTGAGATAGGGGGGATGGAGCTGCTGGAGGACGAGGTCCATCAGTCTTAAAGGGGGGAGGATGGATCAGGCAGCAGAGATAACCATGGTACTCTTGGGAGCAGTAATCTAGGAGTGACCAAAGAACAAAGAATTGTAGCATTCTATAGAACCTGGGAGCAGAAGCAAGGAAAAGGTCAAATCGGTATACAATGAGTCTTTGCCGGTTCCAGGGGAAAGGGATGAGATTGTAATGCTCGGTTTGAAAGCAAGAATGGGGGACAATGCAAAAAAGCCAACAACGGTGGAGAACGAAGGGAGTGTATCTGTTGGGTTTTCGGGGAGGTAGAGAAGGCAGTGGAAATATTAAAAAAATTCCTCCCAAACCCAGAATAAAGGAATCGTGTCAACGTCTATACAATAGGAAGGATGGTTTGTAGAGGCATACAATATCCTGAGGCTTGCTCGGCGATAATACCTTGTGGCTTGCACGGTCTTCACCTCCGGTCTTAGACGGTATCTGTGCAGCTCCTGGTCTCACCGGGACTGTCGGGATTGATAGTTGTCCTCCGAGCGGCAGAAGTCTCCCACCTCTGAAGTAGTCCACACAGACCACCTGGAACTCCGATCTCCTTATCTCACAAGGAATTGAAAGGAGCCACACCCTCATGTTGGCGTACTAGTCACCAACACACTCTCCTGCAACCAGTTGCTTTTCTGTAGTTGTCTTTCCCTTGTTGTGCCTCCCTTATCGGGTAGCACTTGCTCGGGCTCTCTCTCAGTTACCAAACCTAGAGAGAACGACAACTTTGCAGAGCAACTGGTGTTCTGAGTTGTGTACCTGAGAAGCCCCCACTACCCCTATATATATAGGAGGGTCATGGGACAGGGTTCTCTACCCTGGGCAATGCAGGATTAAACTTGGGCAATGCGGGATTAAATCAGGAGTAGAAGGGTTTGAGATTTTCCACAAAAAAACCAACTTGCGCCAGCTGAACCGATCGTTTCACACCCTAAAATAATCATTTCATGCCCTGAGTCGATCGTTTGGTACCTGAGCCGATCGTCTGGGGCTCTGAGCCGATCGGCTGGAGCTCTGAGCCGATCGGTTTGTGGTCCTGATCCAACTCAAATTGACTTTCAAATTTGTCTCTAATTAATCAAATATTAATCCTTGTCCAAATCGAATTTGTACAAGTGAAACAAATTGTATTTGCAAAATCGTCTTCTGACTTTCCAAACGATCTCGGTTGGTCCATGAATTGATCGATTCAACAATTGAGTTGATTGGTTCATTGACACATGAGTCGATCATCTCACCAGTTGAGCCGATCGGTTCACCAACCTGAGTCGATCGGTTCATCCCATGAGCTGATCGGTTGGGGCAGCAGACTTATGCAAATCAGTCAATCACAGTTTCAATCAATCCGATGCTCCAATCAATCGGTCCAACACCTTAAACACTATGATATTGAGCTATCAATTGATTAAGTGTTTAATTGAACTACTAAACTCCTTTAGTAATCAATCTAAACATTGTTATGTGGATAAACTCCTCTTCCATGTTAAATCCTATGTGTGACCCTATAGGTCCATTTCACGTTGGCAGTGAAAATCCATAACATTTATGACTTCACAAGCAAAGAGCGGTGTCTAGTCACACATCAATGCTACCCAAGTGAAATAGAAAGTTGGAGAACAACTTTCAATCCTACAATCCGTGAATGGTGTTACAGTGAATGTATAATTCCTTTTTCACTGATATCCTGAATGAACTCAAGGCATGGAACAGTCATCCTGTCAACATTCATTCACTTTCTTGATCTCAGAGTAGATTGGAGGAGATATGTATGACATCAATATCACATACTGATTCACACATGCGTGCACACCTATCTCAATCCTACTCATCAAGTGGCCATGGATATCAAACTCCCTCAGGAGGGACAAATCCCATATCTATCACTCACCCCTCAAAAGCCCCATGTGTCAAAGCCACCCAATCATCACCTTTATAACAACCCATGTTTCAGGACTGCGTTTGATGATGTCAAAGTGTGCCCAACGACATGTGTTGAGTGTAGTGATTTTAGGTCAAAGAATCACACTCACCGCCATCACTGTGAGAACTGACTGTGACTACCATGTCATGGTTCCATGTGTCAAATTAACGGTGGGTCTGTCTGGTACACTTGTTCTCTAACAAGTACCTATGTGTTTGGTTTTATATATGCATATCATGACTAATGAGATTCTATCATCAACCAACACCACAATCTAGTCTTGTATGTCATTGTTGTCTATCTACCTTCCATAATGACATCCGACTAGGGATACAATAAGAATGTACAAACTCTTAGCATCTGTATGATCTCATCGTTCAGGTCCTTAACCTGAAAGCATACATCATTGAGTATTGTCATTCTCTAGACATTCAATCTATTCTATCACTATCTCATATGATTGAACCAGAGAGAATTGGAAGCTTGCCTTTGATGTTTATCAAATCAATCTTAATGTATCCCACCAATCATCCCATGATTGGCTCTTAGGGCATACATACCAACAGACTCTCACTTGCACTGCGAGCCAATCACCCTTGAATCACATTCATAGTGATCTTCAAACATGTCCCACATGTTACTATGCTCTAGTGCTTACGCAGTGAGTTATGGCAACAATTTTCCAAAGTCGGTATTAACTGCATGTCTCTCATCTCTTCATTGTACGTCATACGTATGAGATAGAGTTTCCATAATATGTGATCTAGTATTCCTTTGCTAACCTTTAGCCAAATTGCATGACCAAGTACTCCTAACTTGTCATCAATGACCAGAATAACTATAAGTTCATCTCATGAACTTCCAGATCCATATAGTATCCACTGCTATTCTCTAACACACGGATACTCAGCCTTTCCTTTTAAAATGACTTTATTGGAACGTTTCCATTATTCAACAAACATTCACTTTTATATATATCCCATATATATTTTGCGATTAATTTTCTGTCCCTTTCAAAAGTTTCCATCAGTGTAACTCTTTACAGTGAACCCTTCCTTATTTCCATAGAACTATAACTTCTCAAGTACTTATCGAGTCCTTATGGTATTCCAGTAACCCTTACTGGAACTAGATAGACATCCACTCATCATGTCCCACATACGAGTTATCATGATGAGTATATCATATTGTCATGTCCTACATACAAGATGATGAATGCATTTTATTCTTGCTATGTTCATACATGCAAGATAATGGGATGATTACATACATGATAGATCCATATCTATTCTTAGTATTCCCATTCTTCATAAGAATTGGACACTTGGCCTTGCGATACTAACTCCATGTAACATGGACAAGTTTTCTCCCACTGAATATGTGCATATTGAACCCTTTAGTATAGATTGCAATTGTATGCTTTCTCTTTTTAGGTCAAGTGGTTTTCGAGAACTATCTCTATAGATCTCTATTCCTATCACATAGGAAACGTCTCTTTCTTCCCTAAAGATAATTTCGACTTTGGATTTCCATTCTAGAACATTTCCATTTTACATCAACATGTGGAATGTGAATATGCTCCCACTAAATCACAGATCCCTTCTTTAACTTTGACATATCAATCAAACCCTTTGACTGTATTATCAAAGTAAAGATCCATCTTTGAGTTGCTTGTGCTTAATCAATCACATTGATTAGTCCATTGTAACTTATAGACTTCATTTGCATTAATGGATTCATAAACCTTATAGGTTGTGTCACATACACATCCTTGTTTTATTCCTCATAGGAATGTGGTTTTAGTATCTGTATGCCAAATCTTAGTCATTAAGTTGCAATCAACAAGCATCATCCTGCCCAATGGGTGCTACCATTAAGGTCATACCTTATGGTTTACATGGAAGTCATTTAGGATTTAATGGTCATAAACCAAAACTCAAAATCCGGTTCCTTATATTTATCTAGATAGTTGATTAATCACATGACCAACTCATCACATAGATAATCGAGGTGTATCTTTCAAGGATATAAGAACTCACAACTCTTTGTGATTTTTAATGTCCTTTATTTGTGTAGGGTATTCTTTATTTAAGAAGAAATTAGTTATTTGATAATCATCCTCTAACTCCTTAGAGTATGACTCCTTGTTAATTTAGACATCACCATGCCTTAATCATGAGTTCACTATGATACGCTATCATAATCACTCACAAGGTTCTCAAACATTTGGTTCAAGTATTTCATTCATTGATCTCATCAAGAATTAACACTTTACCAAATTTATACTTCATCTATGGTATTCTTGAATACTTCAAGATATTCATATTGGTAAAACATTGTTTGAAGTACTAGCATTAACTCTAATATGTATGTAAATACATCACATGTATTATACCTAATAGGATAATCATTCTCCTACTACCACTAGTGAAGATTGATTAATCATGTCTAAGAGATTCATGCCTCTTATTGGTTCTCTAACCAAAAGAGTCTAGATTTATCCATCATATGGAAACTAGAAATGAATTTCTCATGATTTATGCTAATTTGATTGTTTGAGTTATTAATAACCTTTAGGTATCATTTTATCTTATGCATATCAAGTATCACAAGATAAACAAGGCATTGCCACAAAGATTGAAACACCAATTTTATTAATTGCAATCATTGTCATACAATATGCAAAAATAATGTGTTTCTATCCATTGGCAAATATGAAATAGCAGTTCATAACTCTATTACATGCCTTCAAGGCTGAAAATAAACTAAAGTAATCTTATCTATGGCGGCAACATTTACCCCATTTATTGAGTGCTTTACATTTTATATCTTGGTATCATATACCTAAAAAATGTTACAAGTTTATTTCATGAAACCTTTAGGTGGAGACGTCTATCGCCTCCTTCTTTAGTTCTTCCAGATAGAGTGGGCAATTCCTTTTCTAATGTCCTGGCTTTTGACAATGGTGGCAATTGCCTCTCTTGGTCACGCCTCCCTTGGCCTTGATAGCTGAAGACGCCTTGGGCTCCTGGCTAGCATCAGAACCCTTCTTAGATTTTCCCTTGCCCTTGCGCTTGGATTTTCCTTTCTTGCTGCTGATCATCATCACAGACTTAGGCTTGTCCTTCTTCATCTGTGTCTCTGCTATCCTCAACATGTCGAACAACTCTGTCAACGGCTTGTCAAAGTTGTTCATGTTGTAGTTCATCACAAACTGACTGTAGGATTCTGGAAATGATTGCAGTATCACGTCAGTAGCCAACTCTTAGCTCAGGGGAAATCTCAGTCTCGTCAGGTTCTCCACATACCCAATCATCTTGAGCGTGTGAGGACCAACTAGATCTCCTTCTGTCATGATGCACTTGAACAGCGCCCTCGAGACATCATATCTCTCTTGCCATGCTTGATCTTCATACATGTTCTTGAGATGCTGAATCATCTCAATGACACCCATGTTCTCATGTTGTCTCTGCAACTCGTAGTTTATGGAGCACAACATCAAGCATTTTGCATCAATGGCATCATCAGAATGCTTCTTATAAGCATCCCTTGCTAACTTTGGTGTAGTAGGAGTAGGTTCCTCTGGAATTGGAGTATCCAGGACATAGAGCTTTCTCTCTTGAGTGAAAACAATTCTCAATGTCCTAAACCAGTCGTGAAAGTTTGTCTCATTCAGCTTGTCCTTTTCAAGAACCAATCGCAATGAAAAGTGATTGTTGTTTGTTGTCATTTGAACTACAAAAGGAAATATATGCAATTTTAGTCCAAAACTCAATTTTGACTTGTTTGATTGATTTGAAAGGTTGACAATATAATTAGGACTTTAATTAATTATCGCTCCCACTATTTTTGTTCAAATTGATAACCCTCACCATCAATTCAGAAGATTGCAGTGTACAATCTTCTAGTGGGTCGAGATCCTGAAATCCTCTGAGTCATGGACCAGCTAGGGTTGTCACCCACAACTTAGATCTTCCAGGTAGGCAACTCTTGCCAATTGCATCATATGCAACTCTTGAAAGATGTCATATGCAACTCCTTGCCATGATCACCTCCATGCCTCAAGGTGTTAGATCCTATCTAGGTCACCTTATTAAGTCTGACCCAAAGCCAACACGATGAATATGCACCCTGCTAGGGCAGACCCACATATTCATCCTTCAAGCTTCCACGAGATAGATGGTGCACCATGCTAGGACGTGCCCACACTTGGCCGATCAAGCTTTTCACGTGTGTCGCATTTGGAAGGCATCTAAAACTTTAATATTTAATGAGGGATTTAGTTTTATAGGTACATATACATATCCAATCACCACAATATATAGTATGTATCATATACATGCTATATCCCATAGAAAATATGTGAAACGATAAAAGCGATGATTATGGCCACCCTAATGTGATTCCTCGAGCCAAGAGGAATCACGGTCATCTAGGTCCACATCACATGCAACCTGCCCATGATAAAGTGTTATAGCCGTCCGAGTGGATCAACTCATCACATGAATGACATGCTCGCCCTGGTCGGTCGTCTGGGTGCCACCAGCTGATTGGTTGGCTCCTCCAACCGATCAGTTTGCCTGGTCATCGTGCATCTCCTCATGGCCGCCACCCGATCATCTCACTCCTTGAACTGGTCACCTCAGTTGTCGTCAGGTTGTCCGCCGTTCTTTGACATAACAGGAAATAAAAGATCTATCCTATTTTACATTTGAAAAAGAAAAACTCCGAGTTACATTCGGGGGAGCAAAGGTAGGAAAGAAATCTCGATTTATCTCGAGTTACATCAGGAATAGGAGATAGGGAATCGGTGTGCAGACCGAGATGCAAGCAACCACATACAACCAAGCACACACATAGGGTTTATTGGCCATAACCACACTCTACATCCACCACAAAACTCATTTAAGGGTGACGTGTATCGAGTGCATTCATATTACATATCATATATGTATATTGGGATTTGTGGATTTAGGATTGGACATGCAAAAAAGCCAATTTTATTTGCATCGTATGCAATAAATAAAGGCGACAAACTAAAATTGATCACATCGATAATCCTAAAGTATAGAGCAGTTGACGTGGCTCTGATACCACTGTTGGGTTTTAGGGGAGGCAGAGAAGGCAGCGGAAATAAAAAAAAATCCTCCCAAACCCAGAATAAAGGAATCCCGTCAACGTCTATACAATAGGAAGGATGGTTTGTAGAGGCATACTTTGTCCCGAGGCTTGCTCGACGACGATACCTCGCAGATTGCGCGGTCTTCACCTCCAGTCTTAAACGGTGTCTGTGCAGCTCCTGGTCTCACCGGGACTGTCGGTATTGACAGCTATACTCCAAGTGGAAGAAGTCTCCCGTCTTTGAAGTAGTCCACACAGACCACCTGGAACTCCGATCTCCTTGTCCTACAAGGAATCGGAAGGAGTCATACCCTCCTGTTGGCGTACTAGTCACCAACACACTCTCCTGCAACCAGTTACTTTTCTACCGTTGTCTTTCCCTTGATGTGCCTCCCTTATCGGGTAGTACTTGCTCGGGCTCTCTCTTAGTTACCAAAACTAGAGAGAACGACAACTTTGCAGAGCAACTGGTGTTCTGAGTTGTGTACCTGAGAAGCCCCCACTGCCCCTATATATATATGAGGGTCATGGGACAGGGTTCTCTACCCCGGGCAATGCGGGATTAAAGCAGGAGTAGAAGGGTTTGAGATTTTCTACAAAACAACCAACTTGCGCCAACTGAACCGATCGTTTCACACCTAGAAACGATCGTTTCATGCCCTGAGTCGGTCGTTTGGGACCTAAGCCGATCGTCTGGGGCTCTGAGTCGATCGGATGGAGCTCTGAGCCAATCGGTTTGTGGTCCTGATCCAACTCAAATTGACTTTTAAATTTGTCTCCGGTTAATCAAATATTAATCCTTGTCCAAATTGAATTTACACAAGTGAAACAAATTGTATTTGCAAAATCGTCTTCTGACTTTCCAAATGATCTTGGTTGGTCCATGAATCGACTGGTTCAACAATTGAGCCGATTGGTTCACTGACACATGAGCCGATCGTCTCACCAGTTGAGCTGATCGGTTCACCAACTTGAGCCGATCGGTTCATCCCATGAGCCGATCGGTTGGGGCAGCAGACTTATGTAAATCAGTCAATCACAGTTTCAATCAATATGATACTCCAATCAATTGGTCCAACACCTTGAACACTATGATATTGAGCTATCAATTGATTGTGTAACATATTGAAATTTTGATACCAATTTTTTTTTGTTCTATAACACATGATTACCTTTTTTTTAAACCTCAATATTAAGTATGTCATTTATTTTTAAATTTCTTGAGTTTGAACAAGTATCTCCTCCTAATTTGAGAAATAATACCATCAAGTACTCAGCTAAATATCTTTTACAAAAAAATTGAGATCATTTAATCTAATTTGATGTTATTTCCCTTTCGTACCTTGATTTTGTTTCGAACTCATACAATACTCTTAATTGGACTACTATTAGATTTGGAATGAATTCAAATACATTTTAGTGGATATAGTAAAATGTGATTAAGATTGGTTGATTTCGAACTCATACAATACTCTTAATTGGATTACAATTTAGTATTAAGATTGGTTGATTGAATTACTAGATTAAAATAAAAGAAGAATATATTTATTTATAATGGAAATGCATACGCATTTGAGGGAACCAATTAATTTTCACCTCTTATCCTAATAAGAGACGATGTGTTTTGTAATGCCTCTTGAATATATATATTGCATTAAAGAAACAAACAGCACCAAATCAATCGCTTCCATAACCATTCCAGAAGTAACTTATTATATCAATGGCTTGTTATTTAGTCCCGCCCCCTTCCATTTCTCTCTGTCTTCTCAACTTCTTTTGACTAGTTAATTAATCACTAATGAGGAACTAATGAGAAACTAGTTCGCATTTATATTTCATCTCTCGCTTGCAAACGTTGCCTGAAACATAGGATCAGAAGTTATTATCTATACTACTATAAAAAGAGCGAGTTTGATGTTGCGTTCTCCTTGATTCACTTTTTCTCTCCTTTTTTCAAGGAATTTTACTCCTACGGATATTTATTTTCACACTCTCTTATTAACTTTTATTATCTTTAATTTTGTATTTCTTTCTCCATCCCACAAAAACGGTTCCTTGATTCTCTCCTTTCAAACAACCAACACAAATATCTTTTACCGTAAGGACCCTTTCACGGACGAGTCATCTCCCCGTACATTTCTAACAAATTTTATAGATCACGTGCATGTGTACGTGTGCTTTCACTATTAATCTCAATTTTGAATGAAACGCCAAACCTCTATTACTCATTGCCACAATAAACTCCACTCCCAAATCAACCAACCACCCGCCACCATAATACCTCGCTAGGAAACAGCAACGATCTGTTATAGGTCGCCATCCTCCTCGTGCAACCCTCAACCTCAGGCACCCTTAATCACTACAAACCTACCCTATAAACCTCTCGCAACCAAATCACAGTGCAGCCATTCATCAGTCATCTTCAACCTAGAAATGATATATAGCAGCCAGCTCGCCAGAAACTGCCACCGATCCTGACCATGATCCCACAACCTATTCTGCAACCTACCGTCTAACCCTCTCAACATCTGATCAAATCGCAGATGTGCGGGTCACGCTGCCGCATGGTTGGCTGCTCGACGCATTCCCAGATGTCGATCACCATTACACCTTGCCAAGATCTGAATATGTCGCCCTCTGCCCGTACTCCTTCTCATCACCATATATGTCTCCATCTCCTTCCACTACTGACGCTTCCCAACAAATCTAGTCATCGCCGTCATCAGGACGGATTTCTTCGGTCTACATCTGCCTACTCTCCGCCATCAAGTCCGAGTCTTTTAAAGCTAGAGACACGAGAAACACCTCCCTCAAGTGGCTACAGATCTTGTTTCCCATTCGGCCATGAGTTCTATAAAAAATGGAATATTATTCCATCACGCGCGCCCTGTGCAAACGCGCATCACGCGCAGGCTGGGCTGGTTTGGTGGAGGGGGAAGGTGGTTTATGGGCGATGACGTGGCATGTTTTAATTGGTTAGACAGATAAGGGTTGTGTAATATGTAAATAAATGTGTTTTGCTTATAATTTTTGAACCGTAATGAATTTTTTAATGAAACAAAGACCATTGGATTCGTCATGAAAAATGCATTCAAACAAGACTAATATTGATATATTTTTAATAAAAAAATATAAAAATGATATGAATGCATTATTCTGGATGTCAATGAACCATGTAGGCGTCAAATAACTATATTTGGGTATCATTTGCCATTTATGAGTGTATTTAGCCATTTGTGGGCGTCCTTATGATTTTAGGTGTCAGTGAACCATTTTAGGCGTCAAATAACCATATTTATGTGTCATTTGCCATTTATAGGTGTCATTAGCCATTTGTGGGTGTCGTTATGATTTTAGGTGTCAGTGAACTATTTTAGGCGTCAAATAACTATATTTGGGTGTCATTAGCCATTTATGGGCGTCATTAGCCATTTTTGGGCGTCATTATCATTTTAGGTGTCAGTGAACCATTTTAGGCATCAAATAACCATATTTGGGAGTCATTAGCCATTTATTGGTGTCATTAGTCATTTGTGAGAGTCGTTATAATTTTAGGTATCAGTGAACCATTTTAGGCGTCAAATAACCGTATTTGAGTGTCATTAGTTATTTATGGGTGTATGCGCGTCATTATAATTTTAGGTGTCAGTGAGCCATTTTAGGCGTCAAAAATCATATTTGGGTGTCCTTAGTCATTTATGGGTGTCATTAGATATTTGTGGGCGTCGTTATAAATTTAGGTTTCAATGAACCATTTTTGGGCGTCAATTAACCATTTTGGGTGTTAATAATCATTTATGGGTATGGGCACCATAGTTGGTTGTCAATTAACCTATATATATCATTTTTTAATTTTTTTTATCTCAAAAATATATCAATATTAGGTTTGTTAGATTGCATTTTTTGTAACAAAACCAACGATTTTTGTTTTATTAAAAAATTCATTACGGTTTAAAAGTTATAAACGAAACAAATTTATTTGCCTTTTGCATAATTCTAAAAAACCCACCCAATCACATTCTGCCACGTATTGGCGGTTTGGGGGTTTGTTTGCAGCTGGTTTGGGCGCGCGTAATGCCGCGCGTAACCCAGCGTGAGCGTGCGGAGATCTTAGTCCATAGAAAATCGAGTGCTCTGTCGAGGGGAGTCAGATCAAACTATCAGTCGTGCTGGTCCTATATCAAGTCAAAAGGTTCTGCCATTGCTACCTGAAAGATATGATTGTCTAGGATATCTTGGCGCCTGTTACGAGGGCATGAAAGAAATGAAATACGTATCTAGCACGAACAGAAATTTATCTGCAAATCAAACCATTGAGATCAAACGGAACTGATGATCTATAGGTCAGTATTCTTGTCATTTCATAACCATGTTTTATTTTATGAGGATGATGACTGGGCTAATATTAAGGGGTAATACGTATAGATCACTAATCTTAATAGTAGCCTATGCATGCATACGTATAGTACATTAGTACTAGTAAATGAACGTAGTAATTTAAGAATTAACTTTTAATGTACGGTCGAGTTTTAGAATGTACTAGTAAAGATAGTCTACCCTATTATCTCTTGTATGTTTCTAATAGAGTAGCATATACGATACATCTATATGATCGGTATACCTGGTTTGTGGCATTTTCTAATTGTAGAGACTAATGCGTACTTACAAAATAGACTAACAGCGTAAGCGGTAAATGATTATAATAACTGGTTTAATGGAATAGTCGTGCAGCTTAGTAATATACTTACCTACGTAGTAGTATATTAATATCCATATACTAGTCAATTGAAATTATGTAGCCTCATCCTAACTGGCACTAATACATGGAACGACAAATTCGATAACGAACTGAGTAGGGTGACCTAAATAGCTCAAAGTAGTTATGATATATTATGTTGGAACCCCTAGCCCTAGAAATAGATAATAAAGATTCTTAGACAATCTAATAGCAATTAAACTCCAACGTATATACACATGTGATAATTACCATATGGAAAATAATGAACATTCCAAAGATCTTATGATCATTTAATAATTAAAAACCTAGAGAGAGAAGATAATACAATGACTAGTAAACATAGTGGTAGTTACCCTAATGATAAGATAGATGCACAAGTAAAATTCATCATATGGGGAATTCAACTCGAAATACAATATGGAAACCTAATTGGAAATCTATAAATTATTGATAACCCTAGATGGGAAGATAAAGGTAAATATAAAGAGAAAATATTTTGGGCAAATAATTAACTCTCAGACAAATTGTAACACAATTATACTAATTTGTAGATTCTTTCTCTTGGATCCATTCTTGGTGATTGTGCAACCCATCGAGACTTGGATAAATTGAGGTACTAGATTCTCTATTTTTTATATTGAGTTATTAATTCCCTCTTGAATTCTATTTACATTGTTTAGTGGTGAACCCTATACTTTCGTAAGCCTTTCTTGCCTCTTTGAAAGTTCACCACCTCGGATTGATTATTGTTTAGTTACATTGAACATTATAATAGTACTTTACTTGATCTATTTGGAGTTTTGACTCCCTAGACTTTAGTCCCTTTGGGCTTTGGCCCCTTAGAGCTTTGGCTCACTTGAGGTAGGGTACGTCCTTCCGCCCTGTGCACAGGTATAATGGATTAGTTGTCCCCCAGTTGACTGGTTAAAATAGCAATTAGGCTTCTGTGTCATTCTTTCATAGATGACTGAACACAAGGCACTTTAGCCCTTTAAGGAAATGATATGATAGTGCTCAACCTTAATATTCAAAAGTTGATCATTGCAAGTAATTTGATAATTTAATATCTTGAACTATATTGCATAGCCTTGTGGAAATTTGATCTTGAATACAAACATTGAAATATTTCTATCCTTGCTTTGATGAATTTAACCCACCAAATATTCCTTTCCTAGAATTGATATTACCTTGAATAATATTTAATACCTATGTTTTTCAAATAGCTCGATATAAGAATTTAGTACCAACTTTGCTGACCCGTTATTTTCCCTTCAATGGGGTCCATGTGTGGTTTCATTCCCTCTGGGAACTCATGGGTAGGTAATATATGGAAGAGCTTGAAGAGACATGCACTGGATAGTCCTCCATTGAAGACTAGATAGAATGAATTATATTTCTTAAACTTATAATCATATTTGTAATCTTCCGCGACTCTGGTGTACAAGCATGATTGTAATAAAGATTGTTTATATTTTTGATATCATTTTGTAAATATTCGACCGTAAAGATCGGGTCTTTACAGATTGAGTGTTTAATCGAACTACTAAACTCCTTTAGTAATCAATCTAAACATCGTTATGTGGATAAACTCCTCTTCCAAGTTAAATCCTATGTGTGTGACCTTGTAGGTCCATTTCACATTGGCAGTGAAAATCCATAACATTTATGACTTCACAAGCAAAGAGCGGTGTCTAGTCACACATCAGTGCTACCCAAGTGAAATAGAAAGTTGGAGAACAACTTTCAATCCTACCATCCGTTAATGGTGTTACAGTGAATGTATAATTCCTTTGTCACTGATATCCCGAATGAACTCAAGGCATGGAACAGTCATCCTATCGACGTTCGTTTACTTTCTTGATCTTAGAGTAGATTCGAGGAGATATGTATGACATCAATATCACATACTGATTCACACATGCATGCACGCCTATCTCAATCCTACTCATCAAATGGCCATGGATATCAAACTCCCTCAGGAGGGACAAATCCCATATCTATCACTCACCCCTCAAAAGCCCCATGTGTCAAAGCCACCCAATCATCACCTTTATAACAACCCATACTTCAAGACTACGTTTGATGATGTCAAAGTGTGCCCAACGACATGTGTTGAGTGTAGTAATTTCAGGTCAAAGAATCACACTCACCACCATCATTGTGAGAACTGACTGTGACTACCATGTCATGGTTCCATGTGTCAAACTCGCAGTGGGTCTTTCCGGTACACTTGTTGTCTAACAAGTACCTATGTGTTTGGTTTGATATCTACATATCATGACTAATGAGATTCTATCATCAACCAACACCACAATCTAGTCTTGTATGTCATTGTTGTCTATCTACCTTCCACAATGACATCTGACTAGGGACATAATAAGAATGTACAAACTCTTAGCATATGTATGATCTCATCGTTCAGGTCCTTAACCTGAAAGCATAAGTCGTTGAGTACTATCATTCTCTAGACATTCAATCTATTCTATCACTATCTCATATGATTGAACTAGAAAGAATTGGAAGCTTGCCTTTGATGTTTATCAAATCAATCTTAATGTATCCCACCAATCATCCCATGATTGGCTCTTAGGGCATACATACCAACAGTATCAGGGATCATCAACGGGGAGGAAAGTCACAAGCCAGGGAGGCAAATGTTAATAGTATATTCTCCACACTAATCACTGACCTGAGGTGAAGTACAAAGACAATTGAAGGGCTGGCTCAAGAGAAGACAGTTGTTACTCTGAGATATAGCAACGGTAGTGGTGAAAGCACAAGATTGACCAGGGGCAAAAGTCGAGCATGAGAAATAAACCTCACATAGGTATTAACTCACCAGCCAAGCCGCACAACAGAAGAAATCGGATCAAAATCAAGCACAGGTGAGAGGTGAGAGAGGTTGTAGAGCATGAGGGAGGGAACACATTGAATGTTGGGTAACTGAAGGGCCAAATAAAGTGAAATGGAAAGCAGTTTCTATCTATGGTTGGGATGACCAACAAAATAAATTTCGTACGTGGGATCTCATGAGGAAGGTTATAGACAATTTGGAGTCTCCTACTATCATGTTCGGTGATTTCAATCAAATTTTGTCTAATGCTGAAAAATGGGGGGGGCTCTAAGACCAGACAGCTGGATGTAGGATTTCCGTGATGCTTTGGATGACTGTGCTCTCTTTGATCTGGGTTTATCGGGAAGGTCGTACACATGGGAAAGAAGAAAGAAAATTGAAAATCTAGTGAGGGAAAGATTGGACCGTTCTCTGGTGACCTATGATTGGAGAAGGTTGTTTTCTTCATGCAAAGTTATTCATCTTCCTTTCTATCTTTCTGATCACTCTCCCATCATTATCACTGTTGATCGTTCAGAAGTTAAAAAGAAAAGGAGACAACTTTACTTCCAGTTTGAGCCGATGTGGATACATAAAGCAGGCTGACTTGACACGATCCAAAGTGCCTGGGGAGAACATTACCGGGGTGGGCTGGTTGACAAGATTGAGGGGTGCAGCGAGAAGCTTAATAATTAGGCTACTCTACACCTGGGAAATATTAGGAAAAAATCAGGGAGACAGAGAAATTGCTGGCAGGAGAGCAAGAAAAACCACCGGATAATCAAGTGTTGAAAAATTGTGACGACTTGGCAAATGAGCTTCAAAAATGGCACAGACGTGATGAAGAGTATTGGTGCGCAAGGGCAAGGGTAAATGAAATGAAGTCATGTGACCAGAACACGACATATTTTCACCATAAGGCTTCTCACAGAAGGAAGATAAATCAATTGACCAGTTACTTGATAAAAACAATGTCTTACGCACAGAGGAAGAGGAGATTGAGTCAGTGGTGGTAGATTTTTTCGACGAGCTCTTTACCACTAGTTCTCTGCAGAACATGGAAGGGGTGGCTAGAGGCCTCGAGAGAAAGGTGGATGCAACCATGAATTTTTCTTTAGAAAAAGACATTACAGGCAAGGAAATAGAAGAAGCATTAGCTGATATGCACCCAAATAAAGCCACTGGGCCCGATGGTTTGAAGCCTATTTTCTTTCAAAACTAATGGAAAATTATGGGAAAGGATGTTGCAAATTATATCAAAGGTTGGTGGAAGGGTGAGGAGGACATTGGGAAAGTAAACTCCACGTTGGTGGTCTTGATTCTGAAAGTAGAAAAGCCAAAAAAGTCTTGCAGAATATAGACCTATTAGCCAATGTGGTCTACAAAATTGCCTCCAAAGTCATGCCCAATAGACTTAAGCCGTTGATGGATAATCTGATTTCTGAGAATCAAAGTGCCCTCATACTGGGGAGAATGATTACAGACAATGCTCTGGTAGCTTTTGAAGTGTTCCATAAAATGAACACCGAAGGAAAAAACAAGAAAGGTAGTATTGCTCTTAAGCTTGATATGTCTAAAGCTTACGACAGGGTGGAGTGGAATTTCTTAGATATGATTTAAGAAAAATTGGGGTTTGGAAGGACTTGGAGAAGCAAAGTTCATGAATGTATGTCTTCTGTGAATTTTTCTTTTGCCATCAACGGTAACCGGTCCAGGAAGATACTACCATCCCGCGGCCTCAGGCAAGGTGACCCTCTCTCCCCCTATTTATTTATTTTATGCGCTGAAGCTTTTTCAAAATCTATTTCTTTAGCATAGGCAAATAAGTCCATCAGGGGAGTCAAGGTCAGCTGAAATGGACCCCCTATTACTCATCTTTTCTTTGTAGATGATAATGTTCTCTTTGCAAAAGCAACCAAGGAGGAATGTCGGATATTAGCTAATATCATTAGCTAGTATGAATAGGCATCGGGACAAAGAATCAACTTAAGTAAAATTGAAGTTGTTTTTAGCAAAGGAGTACCTTATCACAAAAAAGGTGAGCTTTTGTATATCCTAAAGATGAGAGAGGTGGAGAGACATACAAAATATTTGGGACTACCGGCTTCTATAGGAAGATCAAAAAAGTAGGTTTTCAACTATATAAAAGAGTGAGTCTGGAAAAAGCTTTAGGGTTGGAAAGAAATATTTCTTTCTAAATCGGGAAAAGAGGTGCTCATAAAAGCAGTGGTTCAGGCTATCCCAATGTATGTCATGAATGTCCTTCAATTACCTACGGGCCTCATTGATGAGATACAAAGTTGCATTGCAAGATTCTGGTGGGGTGCAAAAAACAATGAAAGCAAAATTTTATGGTCAAGTTGGGACACTGTGTGCAAGCCTAAGAGAGTGGGAGGCTTGGGCTTTAGAGATCTACATGCTTTCAACCAGGCCATGCTAGAAAAACAAATCTAGCGGCTGCTCACAAAAGAAGACTCTCTTGCTTATAAAATCCTAAAAGCAAGGTACTTCTCGAGGTCTAATATATTGGATGCTAGGCAAGGCTACAATCCAAGTTTTACTTGGAGAAGTATCTGGGGGGGGAAATTGGTTCTGTTGGAAGGAGTTAGTTGGCGTGTGGGGTAGAAATATGATCATATGGAAAGACTGATGGAGTGTAGGACAATGGGAGAGCTTTCAGGTTACGCATCTGACACTTGCTCAAGACCTGGACACTGTGCACGAACTCATCATCGCTGAAGTGGGGGACTAGGACAAACAACTCATCACAGTAGTATTTCCACAGGATATCAGCTCAGATTTTGGGTACCCCAGTTAGCAGTCGCCTACATGTAGATTGTCCTTTCTGGTGGCCAGAGGACAAAGTAGGATTCACAGTTAAGTCGGCGTATTGGGTGAGCTTGTTAGGAAAGGTGGAGTACATCTCGAATCGGGTAGTAAACAGGAATGAGCTTTGGCAGTTGGTCTGGCATTCCCAGTTGCCGCCAAAGCTCACACACTTTCTTTGGCGGGTGTGAACGGGAGGGCTGGCGACGAGGGGGAGGTTGTGGGACAGGCATTGTATTGAAGATGGAACTTGTACTAGATGTAATGCTATGAAAGAAATGATATTCCATGTTCTCTTCGAATGTCCAATAGCAAGGAGGGTATGGACACGGGAAGCGGGTCATCTCCGACCTGAGGAGCTTTCCCAGATGAGCCCGGCCAAAGCCTTGTGGGAGGTTCACGATAAGTTGGGTCAATCGGAATGGCTGTGAGTACTAGGGATAATGTGGGGTCTCTAGACACATAGAAACAAGTGTTTCTTTGGCAATAGTGAAGCACCTCCAGAGCAGTTCATCAGACAATCCATCACATACACAGAGGATTTCCGACGTGTGAACAAGAAGCCAAGACTCGGAGCTAAAAGGGTTGAAGATGCAGTGGAGGTCGGGTGGAAGAAGCCTCCTCATGGTAGATATATAATAAATTGTGATGCAGCTATCGGGCAAGGAGGTTTGATCAGAATGGGAGATGTTATCAGGGATGCAGAAGGAAACATAGAAGCTTTGGTGGTGGAGGAAGGAAACAGCAATGGAGATGTTCGAATGGCTAAAGCTATGTCAGTGTTGACAACAATGAGGCAAGCAAGTGCTTGGGGTTTCATAGCAATGGAAGTGGAAATAGACTCAAAGTCTGTTGCTGATGCAGTCCTGAAACCGAACACTACGAGAGACTATCTTGGTCTACTTATCGATGAAATTAAAATAGTAGGAAACTATTTTTCTTTTTATTCTATTGTTTTGTTAGACATTCATGTAATAGGGTCACCCATGAAATTGCGAAGTGTGCTCTCCAGGGCATCATTAGCTCATCTAGGGACCCTAATGGCATCCCCGATTTCCTGCTTGATGTAGTTTGTTCTGATCTTCAATAATAAGGTGTGTGGTTTACCACAAAAAAATGTGAAATTATTATATTATTCCCCTTAACTACCATGACTAGCTTAATGGACACAAATAAATTGTGTTTTGCGCTTCCTACAAGCAAAAAATGCACTAATTAAGAAACTAGATTGAAAAAGGGACAAAAATTACAAAAGACTAAGAATTAAATTATTAAAGGTGTATCATGGATAATAAAGGTACAAAAATCAAGGTGAAATGCATAGTAATATTGCAAGAATTTGGGTGTATCATAGACGCATTAGGCTTAAGCCATATTAGTAAGACTAATCATCTGCAATTGAAGTAGTCATGCCTACAATTCAATATTTCATCACACTTATAACATTATATACAAGTTCTAGCTTTAACACTCATACTCATTTTAATATTGAACTTCTAGGATTTTTAAGAATTCAAATTCTTAGTTCAACACATCATAAGAATCATATCATTCAGTAATATCATCAAGGTGAATAGGGGTTCGTTAGGGTTATTCACACACATGGAAGCCCTAGTTTCCATTTTCACATATTTCATTCATCAATCATAAGTATACATTGAATAATTAACTCATTTGATTCAATCCCGCAACACAAATCCTAAATAGGGAATATCGCTACCTCATACTGATCCTTCTATATATATCATATTCAATTTCAGTAAGATTAATAACACACTTATATAATTCATTCGAATACAATTCAAGTATGATTATATACATGTCAATTCAATTAATCCCAAACATATCGGCCATTGGGCTAATTTTTAGGCAATATTCACATTAAATAGCATAATCCTCTATCAATAGAATTTTCCATGGAATGTCAATCAATATATCATGTACTAAGCAAATTCAATTCAATGAGAAATAATTGAAACCAATAGAATTTGATTCTCTAATACCTTTCACCAATCACATACAAATAAATCAAGGTTTCTGATTATTTTAGTTGGATAAAATTAGGCTTTTAACATGAATACAGTGCTTAAAAGGGATAAAACCACTCACCTAAGGTGACAAACACATTAAAAATGTAGGTCAAACTCTAAATTTCTAGAAATCCAATCAAACTCTAGCAACGGAATCCATTTCTTCTTCCTCCTCTCAACTCGGAAACCCTAGAAATGGAGATTAGGAGATAAAGAGTGAGAAAATAGGGATATTTGATATCATTTTGGATCAAATTAGAGGATGGACATAATCTTGACATGTGAGATATGATTCACCATGAAATGTTATGCAAAGAAGCTAAAGTTACTTGATTTCATCATATCTCTAATGGTGAAACCCTAGGTCAACATCTCCACCACTTTCTCCTCTCAAAACCCTAGCTCTTATCTCTCTCTAGGATTTTGTTTCTCTGGAATGAATAACAAAATATGATATCTACTTGGGTGCTAGGTTATGCATATAGTTCAATTTAGGTGTTTGGGTCAATTGCAAATCGATCCAACTTTACACTTTGTTTTATTTCAACAGATTTTTTTGACATAAAACATGTACTGAAAATTATTTACTTTATAGGTCAAACCTCCTCCACAAATTATTAAAATTGAACATGTTGTGCACACAATTTCAGAGCTCTAGTTCAAATTTTAGATCGTTCATAGTTACCAATAAATAAATAAAAACAAATACTACACTGCTATATTGCAGTCTACAGCATGGTCGGTCGAGTTTATCCTGGGGAAACTCGACCGACACCCCTCTTTGTAGAGATAAAACATCATCCAAAAATTATTCAAATTTAATAAGATGTATAAAATGGAGTTTTCCAATTATAGTTAGAATTTCATATTAATTGGATATACCAATAAAAAAATAAAATTCAACTACCAGACTGCTATATTTCAGCCTGAATACATGATTAGCTGAGTTTGTCCTAAGGAAACTTGGTCGACAAACAGGTTAGAATATTATTAAAAATGATATTTTTCATAAACACTTATATTTAATCTTTTCAGATCATGTCCAAAATTTAACTAAATAAGAGTTGCATATAAAATAGTAAAAATCATTTAGTGAACCACTATACTTATCAAATTTTATATTCATATGCAAAATCCTAATTTTTGGAAAATTAGGATTTTCACTTCTCAAACCCTAATTATTTGAATCAAAGTATGATTAAATCTTTTCATTAGATTTAAATAATCATGCTTATATTACCATCAATAATCAAGCTTTAAACAATGATCTGGTTAAGCATGTAATCATCCAAATGAATCATAATTATATGGTTAATCTAAAAATGGGTCATTACAAGTATGAAAACCCTAGTGAGTCAAGGAATATCTAATACCTTAAGATACATAGTGTGGTCCCTAACCGTAACCCTAAACCCTAATTATGGGTAATGGGAGTAGTACCCAACCAAACCCAAAGTAGAGGTGAAAGAAAGGGGAAAATCCAAAGGGGCTTGGGTAATTCAGTTTTGATACCCACAGTTTCCCATGCATGCAAGTACATAGAGTACAACATCCATGCATGCATGGTGCACATGATGGATTTAGCATATGCAAATAAAACATATGAAATCAGTGTTACATAGGGGAAAATATTATACCCTCAGTTCACCATATAGGGGTGGTGTCCTGACCTGGAGGTGGGTCAACCCAAGTGTGGGAAAAGGTCTAGGGAGGCATAACCCTAAACTCATGGGGTCAGATTGTATCTAACAAGCCTATCCTCCTCTAAGAGTTTGAGAAGACATCCTAGGTTAGGATCTTCCCTAGAAGGTGAGTTGACTAATGTCATGTTAACAATTAAGGGAACTTTAGACGACCTCCAAGGACCTAACCCTAAAGGGATGGAATGTGATGGGATTATATGGGAACAAGTCATGGAAGCCTCTACCCCTACCTAATCAAAATTGGTGGTCAAATGAGAAATATAATTCCAATGTATGTAAATATGAAAACCTTGGTTGGAGAAATCCCAGGATAGACTCACTTGTGGAAGGATGAGTCATGGGACATAGAAACATGATGATATTTGGAAACCTTTATCCTAGAATAGTTTGAGGATAAAAATGGTGATAGTAAAAGTCATAAGTATCCCTATAAGGAAGTGATCCAATGTAACCATGTGCAGGGAAGATACTTAAGTGAGGCATGAAATAGTCCTATGTAGGGAAGAAGCTCAAGTTAGGCTCAAATTAGCCCTAGGAAGGGAAGAACCTTGTGTTATCCCTATGCAAGGAATAGTTGATTCATTGTTATATCCTCAATTTTGGTGATATTGGATTATATAAACATAAGCCATGAATTGATAAGTAATTTCATCTATGGCAACATTAATAGAATATTAATGTTTTGTACTTTGTGGTATGCGTGCATAAGAAAATGAAATAAGAAATTTTATTCATAAATAAAATATAAATGGCTTTGTGAATTATTGTAAAATAGAAATATGAAATATTGGGCATGTTTTCAAAAGAAAATAAAGTAAGTGGTGTTTTAGATAATTGAAAGAGTAATTATCTATCCATTATTGATAACACAATCTTTGAGCCAACAATTAGCATTATTTTGGTTTAACTTTTGATATGCTTGAAAATAATGAGGAAAGAAAGGGAATTCTAGAATCTAGAGGAAAAATGACTTGCCTCATGGTATGAGTAATGATTAAAAGGATATACTAAAAGGGAGAATTTTGCATATGAAACTTATTCCAATAAATCCCAAATATAAGATGGGGAAGGTAATTGTTGGTTTCTCCTAAAAACAATGGGTAATATTCCTAACCAATGGAAGGAAAGGATATTAACGCAAGGAAGATAGATAACATCCTTAAAATCTAAAGATTTCCTTTTCATATATAACGTTGAAAAAGGAAGCCATGCCTTCCCTCTCTCTGATAATATCATGTGGTGTTAGATTATGGGAAAGGAAGGTACCTTTTTCAGATAATAGAAGGGATAACTTTAGACTCAAGAAAAGTTATTGATTATTTCTTTGCCTTATAGAGCAAGGTTTACCAAATCCAAGTCATAATGGGATGTTGGTAGTTTCCTACATATCCATATATGATTTAACCATGAGTTTTCTTAGCTTACCTACCAATATCATGCATTAATGGAAGGAAACTAATCTATCAATCCACACCCCTACATAGGGTCGAGGGGATGAGCATGATACTTCATTCTTCCCTTCTGAATCTTCCTAGAAAGAAGTCACACGTGAGAAGCCAACACTATGGAGCCGGTGTTGGAGGTTGCAGCGCAACTGGGGTGAGAAACCCTAGGAGTTGGCAGGAAGGATGGTGTTCGATGTAGTCGGGAACATCTACTTGGAGAGAGGGAGTATGAGAAGAGGCCCTCGTCCAAGGTCCCAGGTGACTGAGAGTCATGTGCAACCAAAGTTGAGAAGACGATGAAGGCAGGAAGATGGAATCGCATGTCCATTAGCAAGGAAGAACGATCGAGAGAGTATGGAAGAGAGAGTGAGGGAGGAAGACAAGCCATGGAGTATGGCAGAGGTGAGAGATCACATGGTCGGTGCCACCACATACGCTAGGGTGGGCATTGGAGATGTGTTGACGACAGTACTGGAGATGATGTGTATCTGCACAGAAGTAGAACCCCACACACAAACCGTCGTGAGGGTGGCGAGGAAGGTCGGTGGAATAACCTTTGACTCAATCAAATTAAAGACCGTTCCAGGAAATGAACCCATCACTTGAACAACACCTCCCTGACATAAAATAGCTTGCATTGGTGCTTACCAATGGGGACACACCACGTGGCCTAGGTGTAAGGTAATTATGCTGATCTTGTTTAAATCACAAAAAATTCTATGTTTGTCCAAATATATCAAAATTATATACCAAAATGATTGAAAAAATGAGAGGAACACAAAGAAAATATAATTGAAATCTAACTATGTTTTTAATTTCAAAAGTAGTACTAATAGGTACTAAAGTGGTGATAAAAGCATACAAACCCTAGCTTTGGTAATTATTATGCTAAAATAATAAATCTGATTATTTTGAGATGTTATTTGATATTGTTAAATCTAATGATAATTCAAGTTGATCGCGATCATATTGATGATTATTAGGGTTTCCAATGTTAATAATCATGAATATGATGAATTAGGATCAAAGGTCATATCTTGCTATGTTGATAATGAACCTAATCAATCCAATTAATCATAATGAAAGGGTATGAGGGATACATCATTTAGGGTTTCACCATAGGTTTAATGTGCATTGGAGTTAGGATTTAATCCATATCCTAAATCTGAGACAACCCTAAACCCCTAGAATAGGACCGAGTAGGGTTTAATCTAATTCATGTGTTGATGACACTTTGTGATTTATGTACATGTAGATTTATGTGAATTGCTTGGAATGTTCTATGTTGATTGGATCGATTAAATGTGCTAAAGTGCAATTGTATAATCAGCATGGCTCACTTTTGAGGTATTTGGTTACGATTATCACTAGTACAGAAATGGGTTATAACGTCACTACATGTAGGGTCGGTTTTACCAAATAACCGACTTTATATGTCTAAAGAAAACGCAGGCACCACTTAAGACCTCTTAGGTCGGGTTTTTTAAATAAACCGACCTTGTAGTGTAACTCTATAGGGTCAGTTTTCCAAATAACCGACCTTATATGTATATAAAAAATGCGGGCACCACTTAAGACCTCTTGGGTCGCTTTTCTTAAAATAACTGACCTTGTAGTGTATCTCTATAGGGTCGGTTTTCCAAATAACCGACCTTATATGTCTATAAAAAATGCGGGCACCACTTAAGACCTTTTGAGTCGCTGTTTTTAAAATAACCAACCTTGTAGTACATCTCTATAGGGTCGGTTTTTCTAAAATAAGCGACCTTATAGACAATTTTGCTGGCGGCAAAAAATTGGCTTGGTTTTGGCTTCCCGCCTCGATCTTTAGGGTCGGTTCTACATTATAACCGACCCTACAGGGATCCTCGGTCGACAAATTCGTCGACCGAATAAGAGATGAATTTCACGTATACAAGCACCTATAGGGTCGGGTTTTTCTTTATAACCGACCTTACAATCCTCCTCGGTTCAACACCTTTAAGGTCGGTTATTCCTACAAAACCGACCTTAAAGGCCTCCTCGGTCGACAAATTTGTTGACCGATATCTATTCTGGATCCAGATAGTTCACGCATGTATAAGCACATCTAGCGTCGGATTTGCACTTATAACCGAACTTAGAGCCTTCCTCGATCGACCAATATTTCGACCGATCCACTTGGTCGACAAATTTGTCGACCGATAAGTACCTCTAAGGTCGGTTTTTTCCTTAAAACTGACCCTATATGTACTTATTCGAAAAGAAATCTGGCTCTTTCTCGATCGACAAATTCGTCGACCAATATCTATTCTGGATCCAGATAGTTCACGCATGTATAAGCACATCTAGCGTCGGATTTAAACTTATAACCGACCTTAGAGCATTTTCGGTCGACAAATTTGTCGACCGATAAGGAGTCAGTTTTCATGTGTATAAGCAACTTTTAGGGTCAGTATTTTCTTAATAACCGACCTTAGAAGTCCATTCGGTCGGCAATATTATCGACCGAAACATATCGGTCGACGAATTTGTCGACCGAGGAATGACTAGAAAAACCAACCGTCATAACGGCTAAAAAAATCAACCGTCGTAACGGCTAAAAAAATCAACCGTCGTAACGGCTATAATTTCAACCGTTAACGGCCATAAATACGACCGTTGACCGTCGTAACGGCTATTTTTTCGATAGACCGTTGGCCGATCGATAGACGACCGTTGCGGCCATCGATCGACAAATTGTCGACCGAAATTAGCTCTGTTTTACTATAAATAGCACCCAAAATGATCCATTTCTTCACACCTTCACATTCTCACTTCTCTAGCTCCTCTCTAGTGTATTCTTGTGAAAATCTTCAGCTTCTCTACATCCAATTCTTGCTTGCTATTTCTCCATTTCAAAGCAACGAAATGGCTTCATCATCTACGCGCGGAAAGAAGCAAGTTGCAGGTAGGAAAGGAAGGACGAGCCTTGCACCACTGTCGGTCATCAACGACGTCCCTTTCATCGACCAAGCTGCAGCCGACCGCTACCTCAGGCTCTCCTCAAAAACTCCTCTTCCACGACGGCCAGTCGACGTCATGGACTTCCAAAGCATTGTCGATTTGGAGGAACTTTTCAAGGTGCAACATTTGACTGATTTTCTAAATCCCTCCTTCCAATCCTACTCCTCCAAACTAGTTAATGAATTCTATGCCAATTTTGTCGAACATCCTGAACATGATTCCTTCTCCTCTATGGTTGGTGGGTACGGATTCCATTTTACTGAGGAGGGTATTCTTGATATGCTTGACATAGATATAGAAGAATATAAAAATTTTATTGATCTCACTAGAGGAACTCCACTCAACAAACTCTCCCAAGATAACACTACAATTAGCCTTAGTGATGTCAAAAGAGCCATCTTTCAATCAAATACGACTTGTCATGAAGATAGGGGTACCTATTATGCCATAAATTTAAAACCTGAAGCTAGGATCATAAATCTCATTGTTGCCACCAATATCCATCCTAGAGCAAACAAATCTGAAGTACCCACCTTTCGTATGTACCTTATCTATGTCATTCTCAAAAGTATTCCCATAAACTTTATTCGTATCATCATTAAGAATATGTTTGAGTTTTCTGGCAATCCACCATATGCTGACTTTGTATGCCAAATCACTCAACATTTTCTTAAGAAGAATATTGAGGACGACTTAGGTTACACATGGGATAGAAAACCCCAAAAAATAAGTAAAAATACGGTGGAAAAGATGGGAATTGACTTTGGCCACAAAAGGGCTAGGACTGAAGGGGAGACATCCACCCAATACATACCTCCACCACCTCCTCCTACCAACCTACCCCATGATCCTATTACAAATACCTTGATATACATTGTTGGCTCCCAATATCACCTAAGTAGGCAATTGGATTATAATCACCATGGCATGACTTATTTAAACCAAAGGATGCAAGCTCTCTCTCCCAACCAACCTGATGAATATCCCTATTCCCTTAATCCTGGCATGATAAATCCCTACAATCCTTCCTACAACTACTATCAAACTCCACCTCCACCATCTCCTGATCTCACACATACTCAGTTTTCCCCAATTCAACTTCAAGACATTGCTGCCAACTTTCGCTTTGATCGTGTTCCCACCTTCTTGGAGTCTTATGCCTTAACCATGACAGGTGCCTTGGAGTGGCATTCACTGGTCAAATATTATGGAGTTGAGCCCTTTCTTGGAAAAGACCCAGACATTGATGTAATCCTTCGGTCTTTCCAGTGAGATTATGAGATATCTTTGTAATGATGTAATGTATATCTTTTTATAAAGCAAGTATGTCATGTTTCATCTTATAAAGTGTATGGGTATTAAATTGTTATGAATAAAAGTGTTTTCCATGGCTTCATTTGGACATATACATGTTATATAAGAATATTCTTATTTCAAATGATTGAAAAATAAATTATGGCTAAATTTGACAAAGCATCACTTGGTTAATCTCATACACACGCACTTGGTACTTAATTTAAAACATTGAAACAGGGTTAATCTCGGTCAAAAATATTATCAACCGAGACAAATTCGGTCGACAATATTATCGACCGAGGATGACTTTAGGGTCGGTTTTTTCCTTATAACCGACCCTAGAGCTCTTTCGTTCGACAAATAGTCGACCGACTGAATTATTGAATAGAGTTTAGTACTTTTCAAAATGTTATAAAGCATTGGGATCTCAATCTTTTATATCATTGTTGGGAATTCACATCCCTCAATACCACCATCATCACATTTTCTGATTCTGGGTATTCAAACCCTTATTTCATCACTAAACATGGTTATCATTTATCAGGTAGCTATTACCTTCAGGTCATCTGACCAAGGTATTCAGGATATTTGTTACACAATCATCTCAATTTCATATCAACCATATCAATTTCATATCAACATCATGCAATACAAAAATAACATCTCTATTCCCTCATTGGGGTTAGAGTTTCCCATCTTTATCAATTAGGGTTCACATATCATCATCCCATATTGAAATTTCACATAACATTATCCCATATTAGGGTTTTTATACAACACCACCCTATATTAAGGTTTCACATAACATTTCCATATTAGGGTTTCACAAAACATCATTCCATATAAGGGTTTCACATAACATTATCCCATATTAGGGTTTCATACGACATCACCATATATTAAAGTTTCACATAACATAATTATTAGGGTTGTGGAAGCACTTTAGAGCTCCTCGGTCGACGAATTTGTCGATCAAGATCCCTTATAGGGTCAGTTATTAGAAAAACTGACCCTAAAGGTGCTTCTAAGAAAGAAATCTAGCTTCATTCGGTCGACAACTTTGTCGACCGACTTATTCGGTCGACGAATTTGTCGATCGAATGAAGCCAGAATTCTTTCTTAGAAGCACCTCTAGGGTCGGTTTTTCTAATAACCGACCTTATAGGGGGTCTCGATCGACAATATTGTCGACCGACAATATCCAGTTTAGTTATTCACACATGTATAAGCACCTCTAGGGTCAGTTATAAGAAAAAACTAACTCTAGTGGTGCTAATACGAAGAAATCTTACTCTTTCTCGGTTGACAAATCGTCGACCAAAACGAGTCAGATTTCTTCGTATTAGCACTTGCAGCGTCAGTTTTACCCATTAACCGACCCTAGAGGTCTTTTCGGTCGACAAATTCGTCGACCGAAACGAGTCAGATTTCTTCGTATTAGCACTTGTAGCGTCGGTTTTACCCATTAACCGACCCTAGAGGTCTTTTCGGTTGACAAATTCATCGACCGAGTTTGCGTAAACAACCCGACACGGGCACCGTTTATCTATAGAGTCGGATTTTGTTTTCCTCCCGTGAAACCCTTTTCTCTTTTTCCTCCCGCGAAACCCTTTTCTCTTTTCTAATCTCTTTCCCGCGGCGCCACGAAACCCTTTTTCACTTTGTCATTCCACCGTTGCCGCTTCTCCGCGAAGCCGTTTCCGCCTCTCCATGCTGCCAAGAGGATCGTGAATCTCATCGTCGTCATGAAGAAGATCGTGAAGCTCGTCGTCGCCGCCTTCCCCTCCTCCTCCACGAAGCCTGTCGTTGTCGTGAAGCTCTTCGTTGCCATGAAGCTTGTCGTCGCCGCCTTCCACTCTTCCACGAAGGTCGCCGCCTCTCCATGAAGTTCTTCTCTTCCTCCACAAAGCTCGCTTCCATTTCCAAGTAAGTTCGAGCTTCCTTCGTTCCTTGTTCCCTTCATTCCCGCCCGCCGCCATTGCTGCTTCCAGGTCCATCTCGGTCGACAATTAGTCGACTGAGAGCCCACCTGCGCGCAACGTCTAGAATTTTTACAAGCTCTTGCGTCGGTGTTTACTCTGTAAGGTCGGTTTTATTTGGTTAAATAATCCGACGCTATAGACCAAATTCTGTAGCGACGCCCACCTAGGCGTCGGTTAAAAAGTGACGCTGCAGGCTTTAAAAAACCGACGCTACAGACCATTTCTGTACTAGCGTATGAATACCCAAAATATAGTTTGTCGAGGTTTTTCGAATGATTTCTGAGGATCAATTCATTAAATAAATTGATGGTTGTTTATTTAATTCATGTTCAACTATAATGCCAATATGAGTATCACATAAGTAAATGATAATATTCTAAACTCTAGGCTAACGAATATCAAGGGGTGATGCACATGAGCCCTGGATGGGACAGTGATCACGCCCAATGATAATATATCTAGTAAGGGTTAGAATATGTTAAAAATATGCATGTTCCTATTTGCAATATTCGATGCTTATTATGTGATCATCTTAGTTGCACACATTGTGGTTGCACCTCACGTACACAATATAGTAATATGATGATCGTGTTTTGTTTGTTGACGTTTTAGGTACATGCTAATTATGAAGATGTCAAGATGTGATAATCTAGATGGAAATTACATGAACGCATTAAAGATAAGTTAAAGGAGGATTAGATAAATAGTTACTTCTTCTCATGTGTACATTTCTTATGTAAGAATTTCATGTAAGCATCTTGTAAACAAAGTTACATAATTAATGAAATTATTTTCCATTATTTATTATTTGATAAATCTAGATCCTTGGGAAATTTCGTAGGTAATGGCTCTCATCTTTTTGGCCTTCCTTAATTGGGGATTGCTAAAAAGTGAGGTCGTTACAGCCATAAATTAGCCCTATGGAGGAATGAGTTGAGTATCACATTAGCCCTAGGTAGGGAAGAGCTCTTGACAAGCCACTTTGTGTGTGTCTAAGGTCCAAGGGATAAAGTTGAAATAACCAAGGTGATAATGCATGAAGCAAAGTTTATGGCATTTCAGTGAACCTTAGGTAGGGGTAGAGCCCTATGTCAACCCTAGAGTCAAGTAGGGAAGCTTAGAGGTGCATAAGACCCAAGGGATCAAGAGGTGATCATGCCCTAATGACATGTTTGGTTCCAAGGAAAGGATTAGAAGGGAATGCATGATAGGATAGAATAGGATGGCAAACGTAAAGGATTGGATTATGATTCATCAATCCTATGTTTGGTTAGGATCCAGAAAGGATTAGTCCTTTAATAAGCATTGTTACTATTTTATTGGTTATTACATTTTTCAAACAAAGTTTTTTGTCATTACAGGATTCCCTTTGCATAAAAGTGAGTTACATATCGGCTAGGTTTTTTGAAACCTGCTTCTCACATTTGTGTTAGATTTAGCTTTTTTGGTTGTTGATTGAACAAATCCATTTTAAATTCATGAACAACAGATGCTTCTGATATTCAGTTTTTCTCCTCCTTGCCAGAGAAGGGGCAACAGTTAGGAGCTATGTGTGGGACCTCGATGACAAAGATCAGTGTTACCTACATAACCAAACTTTAATCATATTTGGATATTCAATAGACAAGCAACCGATGATTTCTGAATATGTGCAATCATCTTTTCACAAGGAACAACTACATAGATCTTTGATCGTCTTCACTCATATGTTTTTCGTGTCCGGCCCATCACTATAATCTGAGATGTGTAAGGACCTAGTCCCCATCGGCCACGGCTCTCACGACAAACAAAGTTATTCCCCATCGTCCTCCCAAGAAGAGGAACCATTATAGTTTTTTTTTACCAGATCATGTTTGACGGAAACAAAGGGTATAGTGGTGGTTGTTTCGCATTCATGACTATCATGGTTCACAGAGTTAGGGTGGGCGTCTAGTCGTAATACCGATGAATACTTGGGGGGATGCCCCACTGGCAAGTCCTGATCATGTGGGAAATTATTACTGTCACATAATGGCCATGTGCCCTAAAAAACACAACCAAACATAGTACTATAAGAAAACATCGGATTCTTATCCTATCATATGTGTAATATTGCAATCCAAATGTGTCATAAGTGCATAAGGCCCATGGGGTCAGGAGATATTCATCCATGTGTATCCAATGCATGTGGAGTCAGGAGCTTGGCCACCTTCACGAGTTCATGAGGTCAAACAATCAATGTGAGAGGCACTCAATGAGCACATAAGGACCTTGGGGTCATAGAAAGATCACTCCAAAGGTACCCTTACCCCTGGAGACCTTAAGGAGATAACTAAGGCTAGTGAGATGTGAACATAAGTAATACAAGAACGCATGTACTAATGGTTGGAGTAGAATTTAAAGGGAGTTGTGCACAAGCTCAAGGGTGAGAAAGTCATTATCCCTGATTCAAAGTTGATAATGTAACGTCAAGAATGAGGGTGTGGAAAAATATCCTAAGATTGAATTAGGGTTCCGACCTTATAGTATGAGAAATTTTCGTACTAGTAAAATTTATTAAAGAAAACCTTGCTAAAACCATTCAATAAAGGTTGCTAGACCCAATGTTCGAGGCTAATATGAGGTATCATTCACCTTAACTTGAGTAGGTTTGAATCTTGGGGAAAAATTCCTTTTAAGGAGAGGTGAATGTAACATCCTCAAATTTAATGAATTTGCATGGATGTTCACTTTTAAGTAATGTTAGAAGGAATTATGAATCTAAGCCCTGAACTTGAATTAAGTCTTCAAGTTAGGAAAATAATGTAATATCATAACTATAGAAGTATTTAGGCATATGGACCCTTTGGCAGACTTAGGATTAAGTAATGGGCCTTAGAATCAAATTTAAGCTCAATTGGCCTATTTGTATAGCAAATAGACCCTTTGGAAGATTGAATAAAGAGAATTATATTCCGTGCATTAAATGATGAGGAATGGTTAATAAACTCATTTTGAGATAATTGGAAAGATCCTAGAATATTCCAAGAGATTAAATGACCTAGGTAATTAAAGGAGTGATTATCTAGTCTTTGCCTAGATTTACAGTACTTAGATATCAAATAATCATATTATGACCTAATGCTTGGCATCACACGTGATAATACTCAATTGAAGATAGTTCCAAGAATTGAGACAATTATAAGGTTATTTGTGACCTAGTTGGATCAATCAAGTAAATACTTGAGTAATAATAAAAAAATAATTATATTTATTATTTTGATCTCAAAATTGGTCTAACCTGAGACAACCTTAGTAGGAAGATTATCCTAAACTTTGGGATTAATTGGATAATTCTATTGGCCTATAGGATTTCCAGAATAATTGCCACATTTTAGTAAAGTGAGATCGATTATAACAGTAGATATCATATAATCTAGTGTAACACCCTAGGTCTGGACAACCTATGACCTTATGGATGCAATGTGTGATGTGGAGGGTGATCTCAATTGCAATCTGAGAATCTAACGGCATACAACTTGTCTTCCATCTCTCGAGATCTGACCCGTAGGGACTGGCTTCTGGATCAACCCCAACCCTTCCCTCTCTCTCACTCTCCATCGGCCACCATTGTCCCAAATATCACTCTTGACCTCTTTGGTAGGTTGAGACAAGCTCAACAGTCCCTTGCAATGTTGTAATCATGTCCTGAGGTGATAACACCCAATACCCACGTGTACTGGATTTCTAGGACTCTAAGAAGTTTGTGAGTGTTGTGATCGCAGTCGTATAAGAGGGGCCAGTGAGTTTTACTATGCTCCCCTCATAATAATTGTGGCATACAACTCATAAAAACATAACTAACTAATGTGGAAGCGTTCACTAAGCAGCGGATTACTGAAAATCGCAAAAAATTAAAACCTTTTTACCAAGAGGTCCATCATATGAAATCTTTCTCACATAGAACAAAAGTAATACATTTACATTCTATTTTCAAAAGTACATATCCTGTATAATCTCTTTCTGAGAATTACAAGCATCAATTGCTCTGGTAAGCTGAACACGGGCAATACGAAAATTTTGAGGCACTGAGCCAAAATATTGAAAGCACTATCTACTACTCTGAGGACCTGAGAGTACAGAGACGACACATAGGACTCTATCTACATCTATACAAGGCATAACAGCCAGTGTCTCCACCTAAGACTTCACTGTTGTCCCTGCTGTTGTTGTTGCTGTCCTTTTCCTACTGAAGGATTCCTGCATCCTCGTCTGCGTCCACCTAAAAATGTAGTTCCCATGGGATGAGACAATTGTAAATTGTCCCAGCGAGAGATATAACTCTCTGCCAGTAACATTATTATTGCAGCTTAAGAAGATAAATATGAACAGAGGAATCATATTTAATTGATAGTAGTTAATTCAATGTCTAACAGATTAGAGTATTATTCTTATCTAAAACATTGCATCTATAATTTGAAAGAGCAACATGTCACTTATCCATCAAGGAATATGAAGAACATGTATAACATTTGTTCACTACATAATCATTACCACAGCATTAACCATCTTCAGGCTTAGATCATATATCTAATTCCTGGCATTGTCATTGTGGAGTTATGGCCTATAGCCATACTCTTTTCACAAAGTGTTGGGAACTTAATCCCTCAACTCACCAAGTACATTTCCACTTCTTAACAAGTTCATCATCATGATTATAGCATCTGGGTATTTGAACCCATATCTCATCAACGGATACTTTTTTTTTGAAGACACAACATTCATTACATTAAAGCCATACGGCATCTACATGTAAAGGGAGATACACCAACCGAACACAAAAAAGTAAAGAGCAGATACAATAACCAGAAACTCATATCGGAACGTGATAAGAATAATGATGTATTGATCTCTCTTCTATATCGCTGACCAAAACAGCTTTTTATGAGAGATTCCTTCAACCTGAGATTATATCTGATATAAGGTATATGCTCCAAACTAGTGACCGAAGAAGTGATCACCTTCGCACTTGCTGCCATATAACAAAGAAACAAAAAAAGACCTAACATGAAAGGAGGACACAACCCACACGACAACATAGAACCTATAACTTACAAAAGCAGCAACACCTACCTAACAACACAATGTCCCACAAAAAGGACGAGAAACACAACTACCAACGACGAGCACAAAGGTTGCACCAAAGAGGAGACCTAGGAAGGAGGCAAAAATCCAGGGATGCAGATACAGAGGAAGGACGGCAAAATACCTTCAGATTTTTTGATCAAGGATATCATGATTCTTTCTACACAATGTATTTCACATAGTACACAAAGCTCAATGATTCTTACTACACAAAGCATATGAAGCCTTATAAAGCCTATAAAACATTTTCAATAAACAAAGCATCATATCCCATACCTGGCTATACTCCTCATCTTATCATCCATGCATGATTAGTATTCATGGTAACAATTATAATGCTTTCATATCAGTATTATACCACACTAGGTAATATCACTATTCCCTCTTTAGGGTTCATGATTTCTCTTTCACATCAGTACCATACAACACTAAGTAATACCATTGTTCCCTCTTTAGGGTTCATGGTATCTCTTTTATATCAGCACCCTTCATTAGGGTTTTCCATAAATAACCACTTGGGTTATTAAGATCATATTATTAATGATCGGCTCTATTCCCTTGTTTATCACGGCTAGAAGCCAAAATAGATATCATAATTATTCAAACATACATATATATCTTCATCATTAATCATTGAATGTATTATCAACACAAAGTATGAGTTTCTCTCTCATCCTTATCAGAATTGGGGTGTTGGATGTGATATCTATCATGTCTTGATGTATCACTTCCCTCAACACCTTCATCTTACTTGAGTTCATCCACTTAGCTTGTATTAGGGTATTTCCCATCCTAATACTTTATGCACTAGATCATCACATTCATAATGCAATGTATTGGTCATAGCTCATCTATTTAGAAAGTTACAACCATTGCCAATGATATGGACTCACCCTTGAGTCAGGAACTATTAATGTAAGGATATCCATTATCAACCCCTCCAGGTGTTACATTTGTCAATACATGAATCACTATTCCATTAATAGGAATAGGATTTCCACAATTATAATTTGAGGTTCACTTAGCATCTCATATATATATATATATATATATATATATATATATATGGATTTCATCTAGGCTCACTCTTCATTAGAGTTTCACATAACATCCTTCTATATCAGGGTTTCACCTAGTATTATGTGAAATTAGGATTTCACAACACAACACCCAGTGATAGGACTTCACCTAGAATTAGTAGCACTACCCTATATTAGGGTTTCATGCACCTTTACCCCATTTTAGGGATTAAGGTTTACTATTCACATCCAAGTAGGGTTTCTCTTACCTCATACCCAAATTAGGGTTAGGATGTACAAATCCCATTAAATTAGAGCTTCTCACATTATTACACTAAGTTAGGGTTACATCATCACCCTAGATTATGATTTCACTGAGCTTTTCCCTTAAATTAGGGTTTCACATAACCTTGCCCTAAATAAGGATCAAGGTACATCAATCTTTTCAATGAAGATTTCATGATCTCATAATATGGATCAAACCCTGATTACATGTTTATTCATAATGAGAGAACTAGGGCTTATTAAATAAGCCATCATCTTTCCTATTCTCTCTCCCTCTCATCCTCTCTAGGATGTTAAATATTCCAAGGTTAATCTAGGTCAACTCTTCACTTAAGTACACATAGCTAGGGTTAACCTTCATAATCATCATTGGTCTACATCATTAATAATCAATTATCTAATTGACCTTTGATCATATTGGGTGTCCAAATGGTTTAACCAATTTGAACTTCAAAAGGTCTTAGTCACTTAGACCTCAAACGGTCTTGGTCACTTAGATCTCAAACGGTCTTGACCAATTAAGTTCAAATGGTTTGAAACCATTTCCCAAAGTTAGTTCTTGAAACTGTTTAGACAACACATCGTGAAACCGAATGAACTTGAGGCTCCAAACGGTCTTGAGACCGTTTGGTATCAAACTGTCTTGAGACCGTTTGGTCCAAACCTTCTCAAAACTGAATGGACCAAAAAGGGTCTTCAACACTTAATCGATACAAGGTTCCAATCCATGAATCAACTATCAATTAAACCACTAAAGTATTCATCAATTGAACCACTGAATCACCAATCAATTAGACCTCACCAATCAATTAGACCTTCAGTTTAGGGCTTTGAACCCAATTGAACTAGGGTTGATAATCAAGAAACCATCACTTAGGGTTTTGAAACTAAGTAACCATCAATGGTTGACATTGTGGAATCAATTCAATTTAAAACAATGAACCATCATCATTATATGGTATGACCTGACCTCAAACGGTCTTGAATGAACCCCAAGCAGTCTTGGGATCGTTTGGATGATCTCCAAACGGTCTTGAGACCGTTTTCCCATTCCAACATCAAAATCCATGTCATCCAAATAGGGTTAGGATCATTGGATTGATCACCAAATCATCATTTGATTGCAAATCATCTTGGTATCTTTGGATCTTCAAACACCTAACCATACTCAACCCTAGACCTCCAAATGGTCTTGGGTGACCCTCAAACGGTCTTGAGACCGTTTGGATGATTCCCAAACGGTTTTGAAACTGTTTGGGTCAATCAACCCAAAACATCAACTTATTCAATTGCAAAATCAGCACTTAGCCAATTAGGGTTTGCACTTAACGAATACCGTTTGGGTCAATCAACCCAAAACATCAACTTATTCAATTGCAAAATCAGCACTTAGCCGATTAGGGTTTGCACTTAAGGAATCATTCACAATTGAAACCATCAATATCAAACTAAAAGAAACCATTGGATCAAAATCCAAGTACCACAGCATATTTCCTCAAACGGTCAACCATCTCAAATGATTTGGAACCCAAACCTCCAAACGGTTTGCAAACCGTTTGGTCACCAAACGGTTTGGTGAAACCGTTTGGACCCAACCTTTGAAACTGTTTGCCCTAGATATTTGAAGAGGTGTGTGCTTATGATGATGTCATCATCACCAAGATTCAAACTCACAAAATCTACTGTAATTTCCATGGTGGTTGCATCAATCAACCAAGATAAATTTCGGAAATGTAGAAAGAATCACCAATTGATAAGGAATTGAATGCAATAATAAAATCAAGGGTTCAAGTTATAAAACCTGCCTCCAAATCTCCAAGCTCATGCCAACAATGGTGGATGAAGCTTTTGCAACTCCCCCTAGGCTCGTCCTCAAGCTTTTGGTTGAAAATATTGGCTAGGGTTGAAGAGTAAGGAGAAATCAATGATTTATTTTCAATTTCCACCATGGAATCAAGGTGAAAAGGGGCAAGAACCTTACCAACAGGTTGGGAGTCGTCCTCCTGGTCCTCACTAGATCCCTTGGTCGTTTTCCAATCAAGGAGAAGAAAGGGATCCAAAAAATCCTTTGTTTTGGCTTAGAAAGGGTACTTTTATAAGAAATTCCATGAGAGAGAAAATGCCTTATAAAAATTCATTTAATCCCAAAAATAGTGCTGCCTCTTCCTCCTCAACTCCTTGGGTCCGAGGCTATCTTGTTTGCCTCTTGTTCCTCTCAATTATCCAAGATTTAAAGAAAAGCAAATTAAGCACCTCAAATCATATTATACTAATATCCATAAGTGAGTGGATATTTCTTTTCCTTATAATAAGGTGAGTGAGTTATCCACTTCCCTTGGATATTTTCGTGGCCTAGCTAAGACACAAAGGTGTTTACACTTGAGCAAATTCAACCATCTCGTTTCTGGTTGAAGGCCCTTCAATTATTATATTTATTTTTGCACTAAATTGAATTAAGGTTTCAATTAGGATTAAATCTTGATTATTTTAATATCAAGATTCTCTCTCCTCCAACTTAATTCAAATGAGGCTCCCCTCTCATTTTATTTGCTCTACATGATGCCAAGGAACATTAGGGACCTTATTGAAGTGGTAATTTTCATATTGAATCCTAGGTTTTGGGTAAATTGCACATTACACCAAAACTGGTTTTAATGCACAAATATTACTTTATCAGCTCTTTCTTGGTACTCAGGCTACCACAAGCCATACCTCTGCATCATATTCACTCTTATGATGCTCCAACACATGAGGAACATATTGTCATGCAAAATTTGCAATTTAACCCCTCAACTTGGGTAATTTGCACTTTGGTCCAGATCACGTAAAACATTATTTCAACATTATTCAAAAAGGACTAAAATTGAAATATAAGTTCCTCTTGAGCCCCAATTACTTTTCACAAGATAAGATTAAGCATCTACTCAACTTGTTTAGGCAAATCATCTAGGGTTAACACATAACCCAGGTCAGGGATGTTACAAATTATAAACCCTAATAAGGATTTCGTCCCCGAAATCACAGGAAAAAGGAGGGACAGATTATTCATTAATCATGCCCTCAAATATCCACCTAACTTCTTAATGTTATGGAGATACCATAGATATGTAGTTCACACAAAGTTCCTTTCATTAATTCAACCTTATCAATGTTTATGTTTATGCAAAGCATAAACCCCTAACATATGATGTTCATATTATTGAAAGGAAAAGTATAAAAGAACATACTTCTATCATTACCCAAGAATATTTACCAAAAGAGAAATATATATATATATCAGAGGTAATTCATTCAGTAATCCTTTATTTGTTTAGGAAAGCTCACTTAGCACTTTAATTGGGAAAGTTCACTGAGAAAGTTCACTAAGTAATTTATTTGAGAAAATTCACTAAGAAAGTTCACTGAGAATGTTCACTAAGAATGTTCACTAAGTAATTTATTTTGGAATAATTCACTGAGAAAGTTCACTGAGAATGTTCACTAAGTAATTTGTTTTGGAAAAATTCACTGAGGAAGTTCACTGAGAATGTTCACTAAGTAATTTGTTTTGGAAAAATTCATTGAGGAAATTCACTGAGAATGTTCACTAAGTAATTTGTTTTGGAAAAACTCACTGAGGAAGTTCACTGAGAATGTTCCTAAGTAATTTGTTTTGGAAAAATTTACTGAGGAATTTCACTGAGAATGTTCACTAAGTAATTTGTTTTGGAAAAATTCACTAAGGAAATTCACTGAGAATGTTCACTAAGTAATTTGTTTTGGAAAAATTCACTGAGAATGTTCACTAAGTAATTTGTTTTGGAAAAATTCACTGAGGAAATTCACTGAGAATGTTCACTAAGTAATTTGCTTTGGAAAAATTCACTGAGGAAATTCACTGAGAATGTTCACTGAGAATGTTCACTAAGTAATTTGTTTTGGAAAAATTCACTGAGGAAATTCACTGAGAATGTTCACTAAGTAATTTGTTTTGGGAAAAATTCACTAAGAAGGTTCACTGAGAAATTTATTTGGAAAATTTCACTGAGAAAGTTCACTTAAATCTTCCTATTTAATTTCATTATACTCTCTAGATTGTTTCAAAATGACTACTTGATCAGAGTAATCAAAAAGATAACAACCTAAGAGTTTCATACTTGCCTTATCTTCAATAATCATATACCTGGCCAGGGTATACAAGTATTGTGGGATTAGGTAGTATGCACTTTATTTGCTATCATATTCCTCACTTTTCATATCATTATACACACAGGATTTTTTTCATTCTTGAATTTTCTTCAAGGATCACTTATATATCTCATCTTTTAACACACAGATAAGGGAGATTATAAAGCATTTTAAGGAATACTGAGTAAGATGTAAGTTCTCATCTCCCTTGTGTCCTTATAGGATTAGTCAAAGGAAACTCAAAAATAACTACTTTCTTATTTTTAACACAGAATCATGATATGAAATATCAAAACGAAACTATTTCATCTAACATGTTTGGGACGTTTGTCCGCGTCCTCTATTGTTACTAGAAAATTGCCTCCTTTGTGTGCCTTGCTGACTCTGCCCCTGAGGTTGAGTTATCATCAAATTCCTGTCTGGACAATCCTTTTCCAGATGTCCCAGTTGTCTACATTGGTAATAGATCATGGGTGCAAAATGTCTGTGAGATCTAGTCACCGAGGTTGATGCTATGTCGGAGGCTCTACTTGGAACATTACTACGATCCTTACCCCTACTTGACATCCATTGTGTCTGGGTATGGAATCTCAATGATGTTGTCGATGCAGAAAATCTCAGCTTCTTAAAACTTTCGAACCTTTGTCCTTGAGACTGAGTGTATACCTTCTTACCACTGGTTTGTCGTTTCTCAATTTCAGACCTTTCTATCCTCCTTATCGACTCCACAAAAGTGGCAAACCTCTCTTTGTTCTCTAAAGCAGACACATTAGTGGTTAGTTCAGCGTTCAATCCCTTCTCAAAACGTTGAATTCTTTCCCCATCATTAACTGCCATTTGCGGATAGAACCGCAATAGCTCCATGAACTTAGCTTCATACTCGCTAACGTTCATTTGTCCTTGTTTGATCCTCTAAAATTGAGAGATCTTCTCATCTAGATACGTTTTAGGGAAGTATCTACTAACAAATTCTCTTCGAAATACCTCTCATCCAATTTCTTCACCTGGTCTCTTATATTCCTCTATCATCCACCAATGACCAGCACTCCCTTTTAGGAGGTACACAGCATGTCTTACCTTTTTAGCTTCAGGAATATCAAGGATCCTGAAAGCCTTTTCCAGCTCTGTCAGCCACAAATCTGCATATGTTGGATCATATGTACCAGCATAATCTATGGCCCCAACCCAACAAAGTCTCTCAAAAGTCTTGCCAGCTCCATAACCCTCATGGTGGGCTGGTGCCCTAGGTGCATGTGGTGGTATCCTGTCTGCCATATGTGTCATGGCTATCAGGAATTTCTCAAATAGAGCATGGAGGGTTGGGTTTTCTATCACAGTTGGGTCAATCTGGGGTTGTTCAGGTACATGCCCTTCCCTATTCTGGTCTCTTACACCTCCTCCTGGTGTAGCAGCGCTGCCCTCAGCAGCATGTTCTTCATGCGGTCCAGACATCTTCAAGTTCTTCTTCTCCTATGTGAGCAGAAGATACTATCAGATAAACTGGAAGACACTTAGAACAGACACTACAACCTTAGTCATATGTCTCTATAGACTCAGCAAACCTAGAGCTCTGATACTTCTTAATTGTGGCATACAACTCATAAAAATATAATTAACTAATACGGAAGCGTTCACTAAGCAGTGGATTACCGAAAATCACTAAAATTTAAAACCTTTTTACCAAGAGGTCCATCATATGAAAACTTTCTCACATAGAACAAAAGTAATACATTTACATTCTATTTTTAAAAGTACATATCATGTATCATCTCTTTCTGAGAATTACAAGCATCAATTGCTCTGGTAAGCTGAACACAGGCAATATGAAAATTTTGAGGCACTGAGCCAAAATCTCCAAAGCACTAACTACTACTCCGAGGACCTGAGAGTATAGAGACGACACATATGACTCTATCAACATCTATACAAGGCATAACAGCCAGTGTCTCCACCTGAGACTTCACTATTGTCCATGTTGTTGTTGTTGTTGTCCTTCTCCTACTGAAGGATTCCTGCCTCCTCGTCCGTGTCCACCTAAAAATGTAGTTCCCACGGGGGTGAGATAATTGTAAATTGTCCCAGCGAGAGATATAACTCTCCGCAAGTAACATTATTATTGCAGCTTAAGAAGATAAATATGAACAGAGGAATCATATTTAATTGACAGGAGTTAATTCAATGTCTAACAGATTAGAGTATTATTCTTATCTAAAAACATTGCAGCTATAATTTGAAAGAGCAACATGTCACTTATCCATCAAGGAATATGAAAAACATGTATAACATTTGTTCACTATAGAATCATTACCACAGCATTAACCCTCTTCAGGCTTAGATCATATATCTAATGCCTGGCATTATCATTGTGGAGTTATGGCCTATAGCCATACTCTTTTCACAAAGTGTTGGGAACTTAATACCTCAACTCACCAAGTACATTTCCACTTCTTAACAAGTTCATCATCATGATTATTGCATCTGGGTATTTGAACCCATATCTCATCAAAGAATACTTATTACCACTTATTAGATAACTTAATACCTTCAGATCTTCTAATCAAGGATATCATGATTCTTGCTACACAATGTATTGCACATAGTACACAAAGCTCAATGATTCTTACTACACAAAGAATATGAAGGCTTATAAAGCCTATAAAACATTTTCAATAAACAAAGCATCATATCCCATACCTGGCTATACTCCTCATCTTATCATCCCTGCATGATTAGTATTCATGATAACAATTATAATGCTTTCATATCAGTATTATACCACACTAGGTAATATCACTATTCCCTCTTTAGGGTTCATGATTTCTCTTTCACATCAGTACCATACAACACTAAGTAATACCATTGTTCCCTCTTTAGGGTTCATGGTATCTCTTTTATATCAGCACCCTTCATTAGGGTTTTCCATAAATAACCACTTGGGTTATTAAGATCATATTATTAATGATCGGCTCTATTCCATTGTTTATCACGGCTAGAAGCCAAAATAGGTATCATAAGTATTCAAACATACATATATATCTTCATCATTCATCATTGAATGTATTATCAACACAAAGTATGAGTTTCTCTCTCATCCTTATCAGAATTGGGGTGTTGGATGTGATATCTATCATGTCTTGATGTATCACTTCCCTCAACACCTTCATCTTACTTGAGTTCATCCACTTATCTTGTATTAGGGTATTTCCCATCCTAATACTTTATGCACTAGATCATCACATTCATCATGCAATGTATTGGTCATAGTTCATCTATTTAAAAAATTACAACCATTGCCAATGATATGGACTCACCCTTGAGTCAGGAACTATTAATGTAAGGATATCCATTATCAACCCATCTAGGTGTTACATTTGTCAATACATGAATCACTATTCCATTAATAGGAATAGTATTTCCACAATTATAATTTGAGGTTCACTTAGCATCTCACATAAATATATGGATTTCATCTAGGCTCACTCTTCATTAGAGTTTCACATAACATCATTCTATATCAGGGTTTCACCTAGTATTATGTGAAATTAGGATTTCACAACACATCACCCAGTGATAGGACTTCACCTAGCATTAGTAGCACTACCCTATATTAGGTTTTCATGCACCTTTACCCCATTTTAGGGATTAAGGTTTACTATTCACATCCAATTAGAGTTTCTCTTACCTCATACCCAAATTAGGGTTAGGATGTACAAATCCCATTAAATTAGGGCTTCTCACATTGTTAGACTAAGTTAGGGTTACATCATCACCCTATATTATGATTTCACTGATCTTTTCCCTTAAATTAGGGTTTCACATAACCTTTCCCTAAATAAGGATCAAGGTACATCAATCTTTTCAATGAAAATTTCATGGTCTCATAATATGGATCAAACCCTGATTACATGTTTATTCATAATGAGAGAATTAGGGCTTATTAAATAAGCCATCATCTATCCCATTCTCTCTCCCTCTCATCCTCTCTAGGATGTTAAATATTCCAAGGTTAATCTAGGTCAACTCTTCACTTAAGTACACATAGCTAGGGTTAACCTTCATAATCATTATTGGTCTACATCATTAATAATCAATTATCTAATTGACCTTTGATCATATTGGGTGTCCAAATGGTTTAACCAATTTGAACTTCAAAAGGTCTTAGTCACTTAGACCTCAAATGGTCTTGGTCACTTAGACCTCAAACGGTCTTGACCAATTAAGTTCAAACGGTTTGAAACTGTTTCCCAAAGTTAGTTTTTGAAACCATTTAGACAACACATCTTGAAACCGAATGAACTTGAGGCTCCAAATGGTTTGAGACCATTTGTTATCAAACGGTCTTGAGACTATTTGGTCCCAAACGGTCTTAAGACCATTTGGTCCAAACCTTCTCAAAACCGAATGGACCAAAAAGGGTCTTCAACACTTAATCGATACAAGGTTCCAATCCATGAATCCACTATCAATTGAACCACTAAAGTATGCATCAATTGAACCACTGAATCACCATTCAATTAGACCTTCAATTTAGGGTTTTGAACCAAATTTAACTAGGGTTGATAATCAAGAAACCATCACTTAGGGTTTTGAAACTAAGGAACCATCAATGGTTGACATTGTGGAACCAATTCAATTGAAAACAATGAACCATCATCATTATATGGTATGACCTGACCTCAAACGGTCTTGAATGACCCCCAAATGGTCTTGGGATCATTTGGATGATCTCCAAACGGTCTTGAGACCGTTTTCCCATTCCAACATCAAAATCCATGTCATCCAATTAGGGTTAGGATCATTGGATTGATCACCAAATCATCATTTGATTGCAAATCATCTTGGTATCTTTGGATCTTCAAACACCTAATCATACTCAATCCTAGACCTCGAAACGGTCTTGGGTGACCCTCAAACGGTCTTGGGTGACCCTCAAACGATCTTGAGACCGTTTGGGTAATTCCCAAACAGTTTTGAAACTGTTTGGGTCAATCAACCCAAAACATCAACTTATTCAATAGCAAAATCAGTACTTAGCCGATTAGGGTTTGCACTTAAGGAATAATTCACAATTGAAACCATCAAGATCAAACTAAAAGAAACCATTGGATAAAAATCCAAGTACCACAGCATATTTCCTCAAACGGTCAACCATCTCAAACGGTCAACCATCTCAAACGGTTTGGAACCCAAACCTCCAAACGGTTTGCAAACCGTTTGGACCCAACCTTTGAAACCGTTTGTCCTAGATATTTGAAGAGGTGTGTGCTTATGATGATGTCATCATCATCAAGCTTCAAACTCACGAAATCTCCTATGATTTCCATGGTGGTTGCATCAATCAACCAAGATAAATTTTGGAAATGTAGAAAGAATCACCAATTGATAAGGAATTGAATGCAATAATAAAATCAAGGGTTCAAGTTATAAAACCCGCCTCCAAATGAGATCCAAAGATCCAAGATCACACCAAAAATGGTGTATGAATCTTTTGCAACTCCCCCTAGGCTCGTCCTCAAGCTTTTGGTTGAAAAGATTGGCTAGGGTTGAAGAGGAGATCGAAATAAGGAGAAATCAATGATTTATTTTCGATTTTCACCATAGAATCAAGGTGAAAAGGGGCAAGAACCTTACCAACAGGTTGGGAGTCGTCCTCCTGGTCCTCCCTAGCTCCCTTGGTCATTTTCCAAGCAAGGAGAATAAAGGGATCCGAAAAATCCTTTGTTTTGGCTTAGAAAGGGTACTTTTATAAGAAATTCCATGAGAGAGAAAATGCCTTATAAAAATTCATTTAATCCCAAAAATAGTGCCGCCTCTTCCTCCTCAACTCCTTGGGTCCAAGGCTATCTTTTTTGCCTCTTATTCCTCTCAATTATCCATGATTTAAAGAAAAGCAAATTAAGCACCTCAAATCATATTATACTAATATCCATAAGTGAGTGGTTATTTCTTTTCCTTATAATAAGGTGAGGGAGTTATCCACTTCCCTTGGATATTTTCGTGGCCTATCAAAGGCACAAAGGTGTTCACACTTGAGCAAATTCAACCATATCGTTTTTGGTTGAAGGCCCTTCAATTATTATATTTATTTTTGCACTAAATTGAATTAGGGTTTCAATTAGGATTAAATCTTGATTATTTTAATATCAAGATTCTCTCTCCTCCAACTTAATTCAAATGAGGCGCCCCTCTCATTTTATTTACTCTACGTGATGTCAAGGAACATTAGGGACCTTATTGAAGTGGTAATTTGCATATTGAACCCTAGGTTTTGGGTAAATTGCACATTACACCAAAACTGGTTTTAATGCACAAACATTGCTTTATTAGCTCTTTCTTGGTACTCATGCTACCACAAGCCATACCTCTACATCATCTTCACTCTCATGATGCTCCAACACATGAGGAACATATTGTCATGCACAATTTAAAATTTAACCCCTCAACTTGGGTAATTTGCACTTTAGTCCGGATCAAGTAAAACATTATTTCAACATTATTCAAAAAGGACTAAAATTGAAATATAAGTTCCTCTTGAGCCCTAATTACTTTTCACAAGATAAGATTAAGAATATACTCAACCTTATTAGGCAAATCATCTAGGGTTAACACATAACCTAGGTCAGGGATGTTACAATAACCATCCCACAAATTCCACCTTCCACCCTAGTGTATGGCCTCACAGTAAGTCATCATCTCCAATGAGGTCCTATGTCACATAGGAGTGAAGATCAAAGATCATGATTGTCTAAGACTGCGGTGAGGATGCTTGGGAGATCATCAGGCCATAGAGAAGCGCTTCGCGTCCTTAAAATAAGAATGTGTAAGGTAAAGTTTCCTTTTTTTGTTAATATTAGTATGTCAGTCTTAGCTCTAAATTTTTGACCATGGGATTAGCCATCTATCCTCTCTTGGCTCAACCTAGTAGCTCTCCAAGTCCACCAGGTCTGATCGGACATGCTCCTAATCTCAAGGGACTCCACCAGGCCTCACAGGCGAGAGTCAACCACCAGGTTGACCGTGGCCATGGTTGGAGCCATAGTCCAAGCTACAAGCGGAGGAAGATGGTCCCTGGGAATTTTACCCCAATACCCCAAACCCGTGTGATTAGTCTAGATCACGGCAAAGGGGCAATATGGTCTTTCACCCAAAAGCAAAGGCCAGCTCACGTGGATGTTCAGTGCTTATGTGGTGTCAGCTCTTTGGTTGATGTAGTCCCATGTGGATTTATAGATAATGTAAGTTACCGATGTGTCAATACGTGAGTGGTTCATTGGTTTTCAATTTGTAGTAATTCTAGTAATTCATTGGTAGCTCAGATAATTGATATTATATATGAGTTTGATCAAAAAAACATGTCGATCATGAATAAAATAAATTCAAAGTTTGAATAGGACTATGGTTCCAAAAGTATAGGGGATATATGAATCTAATGTGATTAGTACACTAAAAATCCTAGATTTGGTTAATATATTGCTCAAATCAGTAAATACATTTATTTTATTCTATAAACTGATATTGATGAATATAATGTGAATATAATATGATGATGAATAGTTAGGGTTTATAAGGTAAATAATTATACATGTGTTGGATTTGGGTTGTGAAACCAATTTTATAACTTGTGATGATCTTATGATAATGCGTCGAAGTGCACTACAATCACTAAGATATTAATCCTAGAGTTTAACTTTTTTTACTGTCCAATTAAGGCTAGTATAGAAGGGTCGATCCCACAGGACAACGTTCTTAAGATAGTAGACTCTAATCCCAATTAGTTTTGTTGAACTTTTTATTTCTTTTTGGTGTTTCTATTTTTAGAAAAGAAAGTAAAATTGGATTTGGGGATTGATTTATTCTAGTATAGAAATGAAAAGTAAGAAGTAAAGTTACACTAACAAGAAGTAAAATTACTCTATCACAAGGAAAAGGAGAGATTGTTAGCACAATAAAAATATTATGATTGGAAAGACTAGAATGTAAAAAGAGTAGATCAAACAATGATTGAATTCAGATGAGGGAATATCGAGGCTTGTAGGGGTTTTCACCACCTTAGCCTAGGCGAGAATCAAACTAAATCTTTCAAACGACAAAGCGGATGAAGGCATGTGAATTAACTAAAATCCATAAAAGATGAACTCCACATGAGCCCATTGGTCTTGGTGCTCATGGTTCTTAGTCCATCATCCAAAAAGAGATAGATCCACAGTAATTTCAAAACCTCTATGTGATTGGTTTTATTGTTCTAAATCTGGATTTCCATGGTCATTTTCACATGGATTAACAAATGATATAATAGAGTAATCAATTTGATAGACCATCAATACTTAAAACCAAAAGCCATCTAATAGAAGTAGTTATTAAGATTTAATACGATTCAAACCATGGCTAAGGGGCTAGTCTCCTTTCCTCAATAGAAAAACTACTCGCTCATGCTTGTAGAGTAAATGGAGACGGAGGAAGAAAGCATTCTAGCCATAGTCTAGACTTATCAAAGGATCAATCCTCAGGCTAGAGACTATTAAATGGCTGACTCTTAATTCCTTACTCCGATCTACAGAATAAAAAGAGGTAGGAGAAGGTCTAGATCTAATAACAATTGAATTAAGGAACAAACAAACTAAAAGAACACTTAGCTTGCGAACAAATAATCTTTATTGATGAACAAGATATAAGAACACAAGGGAACAATTGCTCAGAAATTCTTCGTATAAAAGATGATACTTGTGATGAGGAAGTGCCCCTACTTTTATAGGAGAAGGAGGGGCTTTACAATTAGGTTTTGGGGTAAAAGAGGACTGGTGGCTGCTTTTTGAACTGATTTCAAAGTGCCAACTAATTGGTTGGAGGAGCAAACCGATCGGTTGGGGTATGGAAGGGCCAGGAGTCGAAGTAGTCAGCAACCCTAGATCTGAGTGGTGGCTCCCCTTGGCTCGCTCGGCTGGAGTGGGAAAACTCCTTCTTTGGAGTATCAAATGAGTGTTTGGCATTTGAATAGTGTGTCGATTCAACTGGGCGTTTGAATAAGGTGTCGGCTGAGGGTGGCATCAACCGATCATCTAGAGAGAGCAAGCCGACGGTCTAGAGAGAGTGAGCCGACCATCTAGAAAGAATGAGTCGACCATCTGGAAAGAGTGAGTTGATCTTCTGGAATCTAAAATTGCTCAGTTAGAATGTCAACTGATTGGCTCGTGACACGATTTTGCAAGTATTGAATAGTTTTTTATGAGAATTAGGTTTAATTGTGATAAAAGGAGGCAGATGACAATTTGTTCTTTTTCAGTGGATAAAAATAATAAATTCTATGTAACAAGACTTAGAAGGTTGTGCAAAAGGGTGCTAAATTAGCACACATCATCTTAATACATATAGTCTGATCTAGATGATCATAATGACCTAATATGTTCAGACAAATCTTTCAGGTTACACCTTTAAATGATTAAGGTTTTAGTTGATGACAAGTTAGGATTTGTAACCCAAATGACACATGTTATGTAATATTAAGGTTTCGAGTCTAACCCTAATATACAACACTATGATAACCCTAGACCCTAGCTAAGCCATTGTTGGTCTAATTAGAATTGATGTGATCAATTAGTGACACTTGAGGATTTTACACATACATGTAGATAATGTTGATTGCTTGGATGTTTGGATCTACATATGCTTAAAGTACACCTGAAGTATATTCTCATCACTTATAAATGACAAAGGCACGTGGTTATGCTTATGAACACTCACATGTATCGACTTCTAAAGTTTGTTGAGGTTTCTTGAAGATTGAATGAATGATAAATATTGGATGTTTATCTATTTCATGCATACTATAAAGCCCCTATGAGTATCACATAAACATAGAATATTATAAACCCTAGGTTTCACCCACTAAGGGATAATGCACATAAGTCCAATGATGGAAAGTGATTACACCTGAGAGGGCATACCAAATATGGGTTAGAATATGCAAGAAAAAAACAAGTTCATATGTTCCATTAAATTATTGTTGAAAATATATATATATATGATGTTTTGGATGAACCCATGTACCAATACAGAAATATGTTGATCAGGCATTTTGTTTTTCAGCGTTTTATGTATATGATACACATGATAAAGGACATAAAAATAAAGATGAAATTTATTAAAGATATTAAAGTTATGCCAAGGAGGATTTAGCTAGATAGTTGGTATTTCTTCGCATATGTGTAAGTTAGTTTCTTTTGAGATACTCTATGTAATTCCTTGGAGGATTATAGTTCAAATATATGTACTCATTCAAGTTCAAATAAATAAAAATTATTTATTGTTTTTTATTATTTGTTAAATATGATCCTAGAAATTTTAGGTAACAATCCTCGACTTTAAGGTCTTCTCTTAAACGAGGGACGCTGAAAAGTGGGGGTCGTTAAAGTTACTATTTCTAGTCAAACCAGCTTCAATTATTCATCCACATGTCTCTCTCTATATCATTATTTGGAAAATGTGATTATGGATAGGGTCATTATTTGGAAAATGTGTGCATATTAATGAGCAAGGCTCCCTTCTTTATAGAAATTGCATCTAAGAAATTGCGTCTATTACCTAAATCTTAGCAAAAATGAAAGTCATCGCTTGAAATTCGATTCATACCTTCATGATCCGAGGTGTATCTTCCCATACTAATGCTTGTAGTAAAGTTTGATTCTCTTCATTTGGCTATTTCCAATGATGCAAGGGTAGTTCCTCATCATCATCAGAAATGATGTCTTGTATTGTATAACTTCCCCATCATTTTGCATTTATGTTTGTGTCTGCATTTCTTTTTACACGTAAAGCATTGATTATTTGCTATTCTAATTTTTTCCGTAGTCAACCTTTTAGATCCTTGAGCTTGATTTCTCTTGGACAGACGTGATGATGGATGATGGAGAAGACTAGGAAGTACATAGGGATGGGAAACGTAGCTAAGTCAAGAAGAGTGAGAAAAGAATGCCATAGAGGGGTAAACTTATTCAAAAATAAATAAATGGCATACATGTTTACCCTCTCAATGGGTTGTGTTGGTATTTGTAAACAACCTCCTCAGCTCATTGGCTCCTCCCAACTACTTGGGCAGCTAAGCAGCTCCTCCCAACTACTTGGACAGCTCAACACCTCTTTCCAACAACTTGGACAGCTCAGCAACTTCCATATGAAACCATTTGTAACAATTGGCCATAACTTCATATGATAGGCTAATCTATAAGGGTTATCGAACATAAGCATGATGAAGGAAAAACAAATCCCACAAGCCCGGTCAGGACCAACGTCGAGATTGTACATATGCCAGAAGAAGGGAGGCGCAAATTACTGTAAGATGTTGATCTTGAACTTATAGTGAGCTCTCTTGTCAAAGTACTACATGTTTTAGGGTTGGTGGTGGTATTGTTCGTAGATGTATGCGGCAAAGCATAGGCAGATGGATGTGGTGCCAATCATATTGTCAGTTTGGCATATACGTGGTAGTTCATTTGTCTTTATTATGATGATATAAATACCATTTTATATGGTGGCTAAGCTGATCTTCTTAATTGTTTTGCTTCGTTTACAGTGTCGGTTGGCACTAAAGAAACAAAGCCCAAAAAATTGAATTGTTGCATCATCATTCTATATACTTCTAACAAGACGTATCAGTGGATGTTTCTTACGTGAAGTATAAAGTAAAATGACTTCCATTGTGTTTGCCTTGAGCGCCAAGAGCAGTAACGTATGATGTAATAATAAAAGAAGGCAGAGGGAGAACGGAGGGGAGGAGGAGAGAAGGAACAACAAAGAAAGCCAAGATGACTTGCCTGAGAAGGTCGAGAACATTACCGGAGATAGATTCATGGATACCCGTCCTTGCGCTAAGTGCCTGTGGTGCCTTCCAGAATTATTCGTCATTTTTTTCCTCGAACTTTTCTCCATTAAATTATCTCATTTTTGCCTGTTTGAGTGGATGAGTCGTGTGTGTACACACACAAGACCATAGATCTAGGGAGCAGATGAATACATACGAACAAATGATTTCTTGGAACAATAGTAATTAATCACTGTAATCGTCCTGACGCCATAGACAAAGAGCTTTAATAGCCATATATTCCCAAGTATCATATATTCAATATTTTTGTTTCAGACAAATAGAGCTGTAATAGCTATGGTGCAAGTGCTGCTCCTCAATTTATACAGACGTTAAAGAGAATCATTCCAGACGGTGTTTAGGGCTCGTTTGACCCCCGGCTTCCTGACTATTAGTGTTTATACGGGATACAGACTGTTAATTCAATGGTTAAAAGTTCTATTCGGTAATTGATTAATATTTAGGATCAAGCCATGTTTAGCGGTGCTGAACACTGCCGCGCCCAGGCTGGCATCAGCTTTTCAGCAAGATGCTTTGGCTGTCCGAAACAGTACAATTTTACCACTAGCAACCGCTGTACTCCAAAAACAAAGGTCGTTCCTGTATTTGACTACCTGTATTTTCAATGTCAGCGGCCGAACGGCCCGTTAGAGTCCGTTGGTGTTTGCTGGCATCTGCTTTCATTTGGAATTGTGATAGAAGGGATAGGGATAGTACCTCCCTGTCCCTCCACCGATTTGGCATTCCACGGGAAATGCTACTTACCGATTCCGAGTTGTCTTTATTTTATTCTTTATGATATCAATCTGTGCATAGATAATAACATTACCGATACAAGTGCCAATGGATATATATACTATGATCATCAAAGGTATTCAGAATCCTTTTGTCCCGCCTCTGTGCAGAGAGGCGAGAGGTCGCAGGTATATATCCAGCTGAAGAAATCCGTACATGTTGGATAAGACGAAGCTGAAGTAGCAAACAGTCTCCACTATGATGCTAAGCAAAGAGATTGAGATTAAGCATCGAGTTGGTTATGTTCAAAATGCATTCTGTGGTTTCAGTTTAGTGGATCTCATACATAGCATTACAGAGGAAAAGTTACATATACAAGCCCAATAAGTAAATGGGCCGAGACTAGCTGACTGGCTATAAAAATCAGCTATGCCACCGTGAGAAAAAGAAATCTGCACTTCAGTTGATGAGTCGTACCCACATATCGTCACCATCACCATATCGCTTCTTGCACATAGTTCCTCGTCTAAGGCAACGCAAATCCTACAACTATAATGTTTGACATCTTCTGAATCATATATACAAGGGATATAACAGGATGGAAAGGGCATGAGACTCTTTCCCAAATGAATGGACTTGTAGCCCTTCCCCAATCAAAAACAATTTGCTTTCTCCACCACCCTGTATGTTAGCTATGGTTGTGCATGCAAGTTCCACTAAAGCTGAGCAGCAGAAGTAACGTGTACTACCTCTTAAGGTAGATACAGATCTGCAGAGGATGTCCCCGAATCTAGGAAACATGTGCGAAGGTTGACCACATAATATAACATCCTCCAGCAAGACCGGCTTGAGAAGATTTGGTTATAACAGGACAGCTACCTCCACAGATTAACTTTACAAGAGTTAGTCTATAGTCTTTTTGCAGTACTTTCTTAATGGAATGTTTTTCCTCACTAATATAATCATGTATAATGTCCCCGAATTTCATTTTCCTTGATTTACCACTGCAAACAAATATTGATAGTCAGTGTCGTTAGATTATTGGCTTGCTACTGCTAGAAGAACTAACATGATTAAAAAAAAATCCATCGAACGGTTCAAGGTTTGGAGAAAAGTCCAAACAATACAGAAAATTATAATTCTCGTTACATAAATACACTAGCTGTAAAAGTTAAGCAAACAGAGAAAATTGATCATCATATTTCTGTTGAGGCCCTACACCCCCAATTTATAAGTAGGTGGGGATGCAGAGTAGTGATCGTACCATTGATGATCACCTGGACCATCTCCATTAGACATAGTAGCCTGGCCCATAGGAAATCGTGCATAGGCAATGTGTAATACAAGTTCTAATCTACATTTACTTTCTCCAACACCCCCTCTCCTCAGATTGGAGTTACAAGTATACAAGTTTTGGCACTTGAAACAAATATGGTGAGGCAGGCGACCCTTGACAAAGTTATGCAATGTGTAATACAAGTTCTAATCTACATTTACTTTCTCCAACACCCCCTCTCCTCAGATTGCAAACTTGATGATGGGTCCTCTACTTCCCATCCAAGAATGAGTCAGGTTTGCAATTTCTACCGTCTGATAGTAGCCCTCCATGCACAAAGATAGCTGTTGCTATCATTAAGAGTAAATGATCACATGTAATGGCGCCCTAAGATACGTGACAGTCATGAAACTTGACAAAAATATCTACAGACACTAAACGGAACGGGCTACCAGTGTGTGTCGTGAAAACCATTAGACTGGATCCAACTATGATGCCCTAAGAGAGACAACACTGCTGTATCCTACCAATCAAGATCCTATAGAGTTGCTACCCGTATGGCTAACTATGGGAGCCAGTCCATCGAGGGTGTCCAATACTTGGCCAGGACCAGAAAGCGAGCCGAGACTGGTCGTCTGGTCCAATCCAGACCAGCTAGAGTTCGGTCTAGTCTTCAGTCCCAACTCTTCATCTGTAAAAACTGGAGCGGACAGGCTAAAACATTATTTAGAATTGGTTTTGTGATTGGTTAAAATCCACTATACCTTGTTAAAGTACATAATCAAAATAGTTCAAGTTATTTCAACTGATGTAATCAATTATAAAACACAGACTAATATTTCTTGCTAGTTCTGTAGTGCTTTTACAACCATATTAATAATAAGTACATTTCATCTTACACATTCATTTATACACGATTTTACAATGTGATATATCCATCTAAATAAGTGATGCTGAATTTATACAGATAGTTGTCTTTTACATGACTAGTCTAACCATTCTGGTCCATCTACAGTTCACTTCAACCGCTTTATCTTTGACAAGAATTTTGCAAGTGGGTCAGTTTCTAGTCTTGCTATGGACACCCCTAGCTTCTAAGACAAATCAAACTACACTGTCAAGACTAGCACGGACAACAGTGATGCAGAAAAGGCTGCTTATCTAGATGCTGATTAGGCTTTCTGACACTTGTTTAAAGAACATCGTTTATTTACTATTAGTTGTCCTCATTTTTACACGTCACCTTTTTTTAGCATTTTAGTCCGAGGGTTTTTTTTTGCAATCATTTGAGTATTAGGAGTTATATGTAACAGAGGAGGACTTGTTTGAAAGTTTTCGATTAAATAGTTTATTTCTTACTTCAGTAGGGTCATTGGCAGAAATAAGCCAATTAGGGTATTAGGAGCAATGCTTTAGAAAGCATGAAGCACGAGGCGAGCAGGCGGGTGCTTTTTTTGAAAAGCGGACATTTAAAATTTTGTATGTTTTTCATGCATTTTATGCTTTAATGCATATGTAAACATTGGAGTATATTAGATAATATACAAATAACAATGTAGCAGCTGCACTAGGAAGTCCTTATAGTTGCACACTTAACATTGAAGTGCAAAATGTATATAGCTGCACATATATGTATGCTTATAAATTTACAGCAAAATACTATTGGCGCTACACAGTATATATTCATACATACAATATACAAAGTGGTACATGCATACTAAAAGTTATTAGTAACATTTTGTAAGTATAATACAAATATGTTCTTGTATATTTTATACAAAATACGTTACACCAGAAACATTACATTGCACATATATAGTATTGTATACAACTAGATTTGTAGACTTGTAGTTATAGATCATTTTCCAAAAAGAGGCCAGCTTAGCTGCCTTAAGTAGGAAGTTAAGCGGCCTAGGTGGTCAATTAAGCGGCCAATTTAGCGTGCTAGGCGGGAAAAAGTGGGTGCTTGATTGCAACCGCCCAGCCGGTCACCTAAGGCCTATATGAAGCGCTTGGGTGCCTTGGGCGTTAAGCGGCCACCTTGCTTGATTGCAACCGCCCAGCCGGTCACCTAAGGCCTATATGAAGCGCTTGGGTGCCTTGGGCGTTAAGCGGCAACCTTGCCCGCTTTTAAAATAGTGTTTCGGAGTTATATGTAACAGTTGAGGACTTGTTTGAAAGTTCTCAATCAAATAATTTATTTCTTACTTCAATTGGATCATTGGCAGAAATAAATCACTTGGGGCTTCCTGCGAGCAATCTATATAACCCACGCATGGGGGTATTGTCTGGTAGTGAAACATATAAATCTTGTAGCTGTTGGTGGGATCATGTACAATTATACGGAATGGTGGATGTCCAGGACAAATTTTCAATTAGTGGAATCCACATGAAATTTGTAGGACATCACAGAGTTAGGACAGCAACTTGTCTGAGTTGCTGAGTATGGGACGTATGGAATAAAAGGTGCACCTCAAGGCTTTAGAGGCGGCCTCTAATGCGCCTTGAGGTGTGCGCCTCACTGTCCAGGTAAGAGGCGTGCGCCTCATTTTAGCGAGGCGTAAAAAAGGCGTTAGAAGCATTGAGGTGTTTCCGAGGTGTAAGCCTCAACTCAGACCTCAATTAAAGCCTCATATACACATGTATAATGTATATATGTGTAAATATACATATATATATGTATCTAAACATGTATATTTGTGTGTATAATCTATATATGTGTGTATATATACATATATGTATCTAAACATGTATATTTATGTTTATATGTTTATGCATATGTGTATGTATCTATAATATATATGCATATACATGTAATGACGCACACGGTATACGTATACATGTATATATTTGTGCATGTATATGTGTGTATGTATATAATTGTAAGGTATGTAACGAACTACATGTATATATGTCTATATTTTGTATTCTTTTGTATATTGGATGTACTTGCATGTCTGTGTGTATATGTAATGGATTTACATGTATATAATTATAAATATTGACATGTATAGATATCTATATGTATATAATTTTTAAAATGTGTACACTTGTGTATGCCAATGTGAATGTACATAATTGTATGTATATATATGTACATTAAATATAACTTTATGTGTGTGTGTGACCGCCTCGGTACATTTTGAGGCTTACGTCTCGCCTCACCAAGACAAAAATGCCTCGTTATGCTTCGTGCCTTTTTCAACCTTGATGGGACCGCACCTTTGACTCCTTTGCAGTTCTTCAGCTCTTGTAACCTTAGCAAGTTGTCAGGGTTTGATGTTTCCGCATCATTTTCCCGTGTGTATTCTTGTTACAGCTTGGCACACCCCTTGTGTAACCAGGGCATGAGGCCCATGTTGAGTAGGTAATAGGTGTACCCCAACTAGCCAGACGTGGCAGCCTCATAGCGGACTGAGGCTTTTGTTGATGATCTTAGCTTGCGGAAACCCTATGATTTTAATGGTGGGTTGCTTGGATATATCCAAGCAGCTGTAGATTGATGGAACGGTCAATTTAAAAGGAACAACGGAAAAAAAGGTAATAAAGCGGATATCTGAATAGTAGTGATGTTAATTTCTGAATTGTTGATCTTGTTTGTGTTGATGGTGATAATTACCTTGATTGATTAATTTTTAAGTTAGACCTGCTAGAGCAAGTTGTTTACTGTTTCATTTGATTATCCAGCATTACTTTCCTGTCAAACAGCATAGAGTAGGATCACTCTCACTCACTGGGACTTTCCAGTTTCATATCAGTTGTTTTGTACATTTTAAAGTTCTGTCCATTGTCAAGAAGACGAAAATGAAACCTCTATTCAGCAGCTGAGGCAGTAGAGCTGACTCCACCCGAGGTAGGAGTCATGTGTCTAGTTTTGGTTTCGGTTGATAATGTAGAGTCCGTATATCACAGGGTCTTGAGAGGGATTTCGAGAGAGGACTGTAGTAGTAACCTTTTCCAGTGTAGTTTGCATATGATATATATGAATTGTTTTATTACCCATTCAACAATCGGATGTTACTATGAATGTTATGTTGATCTGGCGATATAAATGCATATCTAATTAATTTTTAGGGTTTTTCCAATCTTCTAAGTGTCATGTTTATGATGTTTAAATACAAAAAAAAATATCCGATGGTTTTTGAGATGTCTGTTCTGCTGTTTACCTCTTATTGTTGTTTAGTAGCAGAGAGGGTGAGTCTGGTTCGTGGGACTGGCACCTAGATTACACTAAGTGGTATGGGATCAGGCACCCACAGTTTTATTCTCGATTTGACCTATATTTCATGTTTAACATGTTTTATGTTGTATAGAATCACACCCATTTGGAGCAAGTCTTCTTTCCTTTCTTTTCCTAATTCACCTTGTTTTCTACCCTATACATCATCCCAAAAGCACTTTTAAATTCATTTTATAAAATTATTTATATCCATAGTCTTTCAGCTCAACCATATGAATCCTGAATGATGTAAATGCGACATGGTTGGATCTAGAAGAAATGAATTTGGAAAAGACACAACTAAATAAAAAAATTAGAAATTGAAACCAAGGGTTGAAAACAATCAGGCATTTAGGCAAAGATGCCAGAGTAGGACCAAAACTAGGGAAAGCTGGCTAATACTGGCAAAAGCAAAACAAGATACTCTAGGGCAAAATTCCATTGCTCTATTGTCATGGAAAAGAATAAGCGAAGATTAATTTTCAGTAGAGAATATTTTATATATTCTATCAAGGGGGCTAACTCTGCAATTAGGGTGAGAAGGAGATACAAGGAAATTGCATTCATCTAAGTGGTCATTGACGTATGACCTCTAACAATGACCATTATCATTGATTATAAGAATTTGGCTCCTACGAAATCATATTTAAGAAACAACTAATAGAGAAGATGATGCAGGCCGATCTTAGCCTTTGGAATAGTCATTTTAGTAGTATTTATAATATTTTATCAGTTGTCATGTGTTTTAAGGGTTATTTGATATTTTTCCAATTTGATTTTGTAGAGCATGTGGTTTAGTTCCACATTGGCTACTTGTCTAGTTAGTTGGGTTGAAACACCTATATATAGGCTTTGTAAGGCTCTTTAGAAAACAGATTTGATGATTGAAATATTTTGATGAATATTAATTCCCTTTTGGTTAGTTTTATCAATTAGTTTAGATCTTAATACTTAGTTTAGATTTTAATCATTAGGTTCCACATTCAGTGGTATTAGAGCCCAGCTCTAAAATATTAGGGTTAGGTCTTGCCCGCTACCCTCGATCTTGACAGCCGTCTTCATGCTTGGTGGCTACTCTCCGGTGCTCCAATCATAGTCTTCTATAGCCACCTTGTTCTGTTGTAGCCACAAGGAGACACGTCTGCAACATACCTTCTCAAGCCACTGCATCCTGCAACCCCTTGCTCCTCACTCACGGCCTCCACGTCTCTACAGGTGTCTTCCCATCGTTCCCCTATATTGCCTCCAGCTTCCTCTACGTACACTCGCCCTCCAACACCCTACTCAATAACCTTTGAAAAACCTCCCCCTGCCTCCTACACCCCTCCGCTACCACCTCCCATCTGCACAAGTCCCTCGCCCTCCTACCCTCATCCCTTTCGCAAACCTTTTCCTAATCCCAATTCCGTCACAAGTCCATCACTATCAACGCTCGCTAATCCCAACCACACCTTCCTCACGCCAACACACAACAGTACCCGCCTACACTCCATCTCGTAAAATAAGCCTCGGCACCCGCCCATCACTCTGCATTCTACCTTCAAGTTGTCCCACCTGTAACCCCAACGCCCACCACCAAATCTTAGAATTCTGCAAAACCTCCCGAAATCCCGACTCTCAGTTTTCGCACCTTGTCAACCCCTCTGCATCTACTTTTGGTTGTACCATCTCCTGTCAAAACACACCACCCGAGCTCCTCCCATCCATACCCTGCTAATCTCGACCTCACTAGCAACTCCCGAAAACCCAATGACCCCATCCTACTGCCCTTCTGCCACTCTGCTTTGGCCCGTCCTACTTTGGCCTCCCCTCTCTGCTTCCCCATTGTCATCAGTCATGGGCTCTCTGCATTTCGCAAAATCCAGTGCCCAAACCCCTAATCTCGTAAACTTCCTGAAAAAGTCTCTCTTTAGTAGCATCAACAAGCAAAGGAGGTTTGGTCTTCTACCTCTTCAGATTTGGAACACCAGCCTCTTGTTATCACGCACACTATAGGCCATCAGCCAAGTGTTGATTGCAGCAAGGGGTCAGAGTCTACATCCCAAACCAAGTAGCAACATCGGCAAGAGCAAGAAACCTCAAAAAGCCCACCTATGGGATGACCTTTCGCCGCTTCTGCCTCTTACTCCTCCAAATGTGCTACACAACAATTGGATCAGGCAGACAGTATTCTCAAGGGGATTTCGGGTCACAAGTACCAACAGCATAATCCATTTACATGTTGGACTTCATGTTTTCGTTGCAACAGGCAATATGAGTATTTGTGAATCTACCTTGGTGATTACTTCTATTGCAAAAGATGTTATGGGGCCTTCTATGCTATCGAAGTACAATCTCGTCTTATGGTGCCTTCCTTCACACCTTTTAGGCAATATATCTATCCCGAATATATGGATGGAAGATATACCGTACCGCAGGGGGCTACCTGCACCCCCCATGTTGCATGGCAGGAACTCCAAAAAGAGGGGCCCTTTTGCGACTACGACTGTAAAATCTCCTATAATGCAACTACCGATGTTCAGATGCCCATGGCTTCAATTACAACTCCAAAGCTTGATGTTCTTCAAATGCCCATGCCTTCAATTACAACTCCAAAGCTTGATGTTCTTCAAATGCATGTGCCTTCAATTACAACTCTGGAGCATGATGTTCTTCAGATGCCCATACCCTCAATTACAACTCTGAGTCTAATGTTTTGTAGCCTTGTTTAGATTATATATCTTCTATTGAGGACTTCTCTTTTACAGCACTTGATACAGAAAAAGTGACGCCTTGCACACCAAGGAGGTCTACAAAACTATGTGAGGATGTGTCTAGGGCTGAAATTTCATATGAAAATTGCATACAAGTAGCATGTCTCTCTATAACAACCGACAAAGAAGGGCATGCGGTGACACATCAGATGGCTTCCCCTGTGGTTAATGTTGATAGAGAAATTCAACCATCACATCAAAATATTGACAATGAATCCCCTTAAACCAATTCTTAGTTACTTGTTGACAAGGTTGATATTGCCTTTATCCGTTATAGTATAGAAGTTTAACCACTTGTTGCATATGATTCCATTGTGCTTAATTTGGGTGATGATCACTCAAACGCATGCTTTGATCATAAGCAAACATGGGCTACACATGGGGATTGGAGACCTAGTTTCAATTTCCTAGTTCAAAGAGTTGTCGATTGGCCTCCTCCACAAATTTCAGATGAGCTTGCCCTTTCACTACCTCCAGATAGTATTTCTGAGTTTTTATTCCTCCACAACCTCCAAATTGTATTTGTGAGCTTACTCCTACTCCACAACCTTCAAACGTCAATATGCCTACTTTACATGTGCATATGGTGTTCTTTCCTGATCCCTTGCACAAGGACCTTGTTCATTGATGTGATGTTATGCGACTCAGGGACAGCACGCTTCATAGACTTCTCCAATTCTTCGGGCCCCATATTATTTGTCAACTCATCAAAGCCGAGTCTTTTGAAGCGGAGAAGAGTTGATGTAGGACGATCGTAGCCTTTGGAATAGTCATTTTAGTAGTATTTATAGTGTTTTATCAATGGCCTTGTGTTTTCAGGGTTATTTGATATTTTTCCAGTTTGGTTTTGTAAAGTCTGTCGTTTAGTCCCACATTGGCTAGTTGTCTAGTTAGTTGGGTTGAAACGCCTATATATAACCTTTGTAAGGCTCTTTAGAAAAGAAGACTTGATAATTGAAATCTTTTGATGAATACTATTTCCCTTATGATTAGTTTTATCAACTAGATTAGATCTTAATACTTAGTTTAGATTTTAGTCATTAGGTTCCACATTAGAAGATGATCTAGAATCTTCTCAAATAATAACATGACCTAAGGACTCTCTTCAAGAGATTCATAGATATCAAACAATTATTGGAATCTCAGCCACATTGGTGGCTGCAGTTCTTTTCCTTTACTACTTTACCATGAGTTCAGTCAAACACACACAGCAACATGTACGACACAGCAATTTCCTGAGTTATATAGGTTCACTTACTTTCGAATTTGTACAGTTACAAGTATGTCACTCCTAATAAGGACATTTATTGCCCTACATCAGATGTGATGTCTACTAAGCTAATACTTTCAGTACAGTTTACTTTTAAAATGAGGTTCCTACTTTTCTGCCTAGATGTAGAAATTAAGGTTCGAGGGACCATTTGGTTTATACGCCATTATAATCTACAAAGAATTGCATAGCAGAAGGGTTTCCACTTTCCAACATATATCTTAAAAAATCTCTATATCTAAATGATCATACCTACAGGTTTTTCAAGAGCAATACAACCAAATATACATGGTAAACACCTCTCAGTGAATTGAAAAACGGCCTGAGCGGCCACGGCCCAGCACCCAGGCTGTTTAAAATTTGCCAAAATTGCCGGTTAACCGTTTTGCAATTAATCGCCCGTTTTTTCCCGCTTTTTGGCCGTTTTTCCGGTTTTTTTTTGCCCCTTTTTTCCCCACTTTTTGGCCTTTCTTGTCCCTTTTTTTTTTAAAAAATTTGCTTTACATTTGTAACATTAAGTAAATATATGGTTCCAAGTATTATTGGCTATAATATATTAAACTTATATACATTAAATATCCTATGATAAGCCCTAGTTCTAATATAGAATGCATACTTTGTGTGCAAGTCAGGATAATAGGGTACTGCTGTAAAGTGTAATCTATACAAGTATATGTAACTATTATCTAATTTTAGAATGCATGCTTTAGTTAAATGTACTGCTGTAATGTATGACTAATTGATGATATGCACATATAACAATTTTAGAATGCATGCTTTAGTCAAATAATTAGTCTATTGTTTACTTCTTAGTTATGTAAACATGTGATGCAAAAAATTTCTGTATCATGTATGTAGGGTGTTTTATCCATGTCAAGTCTATTGTTTACTATATTATGGCTGTAATTATTGTCTTATCTTATAAACTATTTGGGTGTTTTGTATTGTTGGGTAGAGTGTTTAGATATATACATAAAAGTTTCAAAGAGTATATTATTTATATACATGTATGTGTAATTTTGTATAAAATTATATAGGAAACTAAAATCCGTTTTTTTTTTAAATCGGCCGCTTAATCGCCCGCTTACCGCTTAACTAGTTACAAGGTGTTGTCCGCACGCTTACCGCTTAACATTTTTTAAAACACTGACATCTCTATAACTCAAAAGTTTTCTATACTAAAAACCTAATAACTTTTGAAGGGCTCATCAAATTTACCGTTACTCGTATGTGTTTAGTCAAATTATGGTGTTTCGTATAATCTAAAAAGGTGTCGATCTTTGAGGAATGAAGGCTTAACCATGATAGGCCGCAAAATGAAAACTCAAAGGCATTAGTGGTTTGATAATTGAATCTAGCATACAGGCATTTAGCATTGAAGACACAGTCAATCGTTATATTTTTTATGTATCATAGGTTTTGGAAGATGCAACCACATTGGCCTTAATTGAAGAAAAGAACACGTAGAAGGCTCAAATTTTAATCTGAAAACCAGGTCGGATGTATTCTATTAAAGCACCTTTTTGAAACCAAGATCTTCGTCTGATTGCTTGACGGATGCGCCTTTCATGCTTCTCCATGAGTTCATCGACTCTATGAGATTGACACAACAGAGGTCCTGAGAATTCGACCTTTTCTGGGTCAAGATCTCGGCGTCCCTGTTTATTTGAGAGAGACTGAAAATACTTAGTAAAGGAAAAAGAGCACAAAATTTGATACAGCTAAGATAGGACAACTGCAATACCAAAGTGCTCCTGTTAGATGGCATTTCATCATTTGCACAGAATGCGCGGGAGAAGTTGTGAGAAGTGCATGCATCTTCGGAACCATCAAATGAGTCCGGGCGTTGCAACAGTGTCCATTGCCTCATCATTACACGTTTTGTAATTTCGTGGGACATGTTACTAGTGCTATCTTTTGGAATAGAATTTTCCTGTTTCAATTTTGGATTACTGAGTACAGCTGTGGTTCCCAATTCACTAGGCATTTGATTTGAGCTGGTTCTGCTATGTGATCCAAAGGAAAGATGATCCTCTCTTCTTTTCTTTGCCCATGCAAAACCACTTGATGAGGAAACCTGCAATGGACCAGAGAAAGGAATTTCTTCCTGGGAAGCACGGCTAATGCGCACAGCTTCGTTTGGCCGGTCATTTTCTGGATTTGGTTGCATTTCTACTACAAATCTGGATTTATGTTCCCCTTGTGGATGATTTATTGTTCTTCTTCTGTTTAGAAATCCACGATTGGCCTGCAGAAATAAAAAAATGTAGTAGGTTCAAACCAACAGATTAAATAAAGAATTATTGTATCAATCTTCTCTTATGAAGAACATGACATTCTTAAAGGTACACTCCATAAAGTTTCCTAATGCTCAAAACGCACCTCTGCTCTGGATGCCAGTCTGCTAAGTGCATTTGTTTCTTGAGGAGGCTTGTGAGATCTTGACACTCCTTGTTTGACATCCAACCCTCGTCCACCAGCTGCTCTACGCCTGATAAAATCATGGCATATTATTTAAGAATGTGGCGATAACAATCCACTATAAGATACCACACCAGACGCTATGTTAAGAAATAAATATCACTGAATTCATATAATACATAAAAAGTTACTAAAGGGTCATGCTAGACAAATTTACATTGTTATTTTTTTGCAGGACTGTACGACACCAACAGAAAAAGATCATTAGAGATTTTCCAAAGAACTTTCTTTCAGACAGGTAGCTCCCAACACAAATAATAACAAGTCTAATCCATTGGAAATCCAGAGGAAGAAAAACCCCAGGGCTTTTTTGAGAAATGCAAATATTTAAGTTCACTAACAGAAGGGGAGAAATCATATTTTCAAAACTGAACTGGCCAGATCATCTGCTTGAACCAGGAACCAGCATGGTTCGATCTCAGACTCAGAAATGGCATCCAACCGGCCATAAATTTGTGGATCAACCGGTGGACCAATCACCAGTTGAGCCAAAAGGTTGTACTACAATAAAATGAGAACGGAAACCTTCCTAATCCTCCCGACTTCTGCCCCCCCCCCGCGGGGCCATCATCGATACTGCTGCACCCTCCTCTTCTTCCTCCTTCCATCCTCCTGGTCTTCCTTCTCCCCCTCCTCCATCATCTTGTTCCTTCTCCCTACTCTTTCTCCTGCCTCCTATTTTGCATTCTCCTCTTCCATACCCCCCAATCCCTATCCTCGCCCAGTCTCTTCTTCCATGATCTTCTCCTCTCGTCCTCATTTTCCCCGTCCTCTTCTAGGGACGGAATTGGTGCTGCAAAAAAATGATACCCGTGGATTACTGCACCGGATTTTACACTGCATAACAACACCAAGTGATTATTGTGTAGATATGGTTTTAGTTACTTAAAGCCATTGTGATGTGGTGTGGTTATGGTTCTAGAGAAAAAAAATGAAAAAAAAAAAAACACCGCAAATAATTATTACAAATTTGTTGGTGTTGCTTGTATAGACAACTAGATATATATTGTTAGACGATATATATAGTATACCCAACATAGAAGTAGGAAATCAATTTTCTGCAAATAGTGCACAAGTGGTTGTCCATCATTTACTATTCATAAACATAAATGTGCCCCTTGCACGTAAAAATATTAAAAATATATTTTACTTTGATATATATTGTACTTAATATTTATGTGTATTTTTATAAACTTATGATAGTCATTTGTATAATGGGGGTAGAGAGAGGTGGGGTCATTAGAGAACTGATCTTACGTATTATGTTTATTTTTAATGAATTGTTTCATGTAATCTCAGATAGAGACTTGCAACAATTATAAAAAGGAAGATAGACAATGAAAGTGAAAATTGGGTTTCTTTTTATAAGGGACTACTATTTGCTAACTGAGTGGTGTAGTTATTAGTGGATAAAAAGTTAAGAAAGAGTAAAGAAAAGTGAAAAGGATGTGGGAAGACATAGAGGGGAGAGAGAGAGAGAGTAAAGAACAAATATTTACATTTGTTTTTATTATTAGTCAATCTTTCTCCATTATTAATTCAGATATTTGATTGCCCTTCTATTGTAGTCATTTTGATTTCCTCCTCTCTCTCTCTTGGAACTGAGATCTTTACATTTAATTCAAAGTATTATTAACTTTTGTCCCATTACAAATAAATATCAAGAGAAAAGATACATAGCTTACATGTTTGAAATGAGGAGAAATGATAATGGGGGGAAGAAATCAAGATTGGGAAGTTAAGGAGAATCGCTTAGTAGGGGACAGAGACTTGAAGAGCCATTTTAAATGAGATAACATTGTTTGAAAAGGAAAGAATGTATGGTAGTGGGAGAGAGAAACTTAATTAGCCAGTTTAAAAGAGGATGATGTTTGAACTTTGAATGGAAAGAATATGTGCTTAGAAAAGTAAGAATGTAGATTAGTATGAGAACAATTTTTTCATTGTGTGGTGTGGTGTGTTGCGGTTAATCACAATTTTCTCGCAGTGTGGATATAATTTCTCATATTAAAAACTGTGGTGGATATGGCGTTTGGTTTTTCTACCATGGTTAGCTTTTGGATTTGGTAGAAACCGCACTATATATACACCACTGCCATCCCTATCCTCTTCCTCTTCCTGTCTTCTGCCTCTTCTTCGTTTTGTTGCATATTCTTCTTTTCCTCCTCTCCCTGTTCTCCCCCTTTCAACCAACCAGTTGAACTGGTCGCACCACCAATTGAACTGAGGATCCGGGGACAAGGGACCTCACCGGTTCAAGGTCTGAATCAGTTATGAAAACATTGCAAAAAAAATGCACAATGAAATATCTTAATAAATTCTCAATTGCCAACCGAAGGCCACTCACACCCTCCCCTACCTCCAACCCCCCAACCACCAACCCCAGAGAAATCATAAACCAACCTGATCAACTAAGATGAAACAAATCTGTCATTGATAATCATCGAAAAAGAACAAAATATTGATAAAAAAAATCCCTCCCCTTCCCCAAATAACAGTTGATGTAGAGTGTCTCTCTCCTTAACGCAAACCCTCTGACCAAAAATAATGTCATTCTAACTAGAATCACCCATCTAATGTGAAATGCTTCTAACTAAGATGATTAACAAAATACTTTGTTTGACCTCATACCCCTCAAAAGAAACCCCAAGAGTGGGAGATAAAACGTTAGATTGAGAAGAACGACAAAGAGTAAAATTCTGACAAATAATTTGTCTTCAGATGTTTCAGTTGTTGCATTTTAGCCTAGTTTGTCCTCTCTGATTCACGGTACTTCCTAACTGTTGCACCCATCGTTTGTTAAGCAAATTTGAATCATTTGATTATATTGTAGTAGTCATATCACGTAGTGCAGGCTCTTTATGCACATAAATGCCAAGTTGTGACCCACAATCTAGATCTCTGTTTACCTATACCAGCACTCTAGAATATGTTTCTCTGTGCCAACAGTGTCTAGACGCTACCAGTTAGCATATAAGGTGATGAACACTACAACTGCTGCTGCTAGTTTTTGCTCTGAATATGGTACTGCAGATTGACCAAGAAGTTGATGAAGTTACTAGATTAGGGACAGTTTTTGTGAGAGATTCATGTTTTAGGAAAAGTGATATCTTATTTATTTGGACTTTCTTAGATTAGTGAGTTTTTTTATTGAAGAGTTTTTATAGGTTCAAATTTGCCATGGATTCACGTTCTCCAACATTTCAACTAGAGAGGGATTTCAAAATATACGTTTGGTTTATTTATTGTTCCCAAACTAGTAGCCCAATAGCCATTTAATTTGTCAAGTATCTAGTTTCCCCTCTCCCTGGCTCCTAGTCAATGTCAACAAATCTATCTCCAAACACCCACTTCATCAGTTCAATCAAGAGCAGGAACTTTTCCATGCATACATTTGGTTCACTTTGGAAGGCCTAGTATCAACCAACATACAGCGATTAGAGAAATCTCCTTATACAGTTTTTCAGGTATCTACTTTCCCCTCTCCCTGCCTCCTAGTCGATCTCCAACACATCTATCACCAAGCACCCAATTCATCAGTTCAATCAAGAGCAGGAACTTTTCCACGCATATATTTGGGTTCACTTTGGAAGGCCTAGTATCCACTAACATACAATGTTAAGAGAAATCTCCTTATTTAGGCCCGTCCAACTCCCCTAAACGTTCAGACAGCTTCTCCAGGTGCTTGACGTCTGAGAAGGACTAATTATAACCCTGACGAAGAGCATGTCCCCTTATGCCGCCCATGTGCTTCCACAGCCAAGTATAGACCCAAACTTTCAAGACAGCAAGTGCATCTACCCCTGAGAAAAGGTCAAATGTCACATCAACACCAACAGAATAAGAAAAATGGTCCTGTGCACCCAGCCTAGCAGGTCTCATGGATCATCTCTGCCTCTTGATGGAATCCTCCAGCAACCTGAGACCCCTAGACCTCCTCCGGATCAAGCTTTTGAAGTGGCCCCACCTCTATGTCACCTGGCTCAACCAAAGTCCATATAGAGCCAGAGGCCGTTCTGGGGTGGAGATCGAATCTTTGGAGGATTGGAACCGTCATCAGTTAATTAATAGAAGATATGAGTTGCCCTCGCAGCAACTGTCTTAGGAGGAAGTGTTGAAGGTGTAGGAGGACGGACTGCAACTAGGGGGTGTGCTAAGCAGTCAGCCAGCTTCACATGCCCCATTCTTTGAAGCCTCCCCAAGACATAGCTATGGCCAAACGAGCCCAGTGACCAAAGCTTATAATATAGCATCTCAAGCATGGGTGGCAATTAAAGCTGTAACCTGATGGGGAGAAGAATTTGAGACTGTACACATTATACTAAACAACCTAATTCACTACATGAGACAGGTTACTAGAACAACAGCAATAGCATTAAAGAGACGGTTTTAAGAGATGAAATTACAAGAAGACTATATCTTATAAATTATTCAGGAATTTGAATAAAAGTTTATGAGTAGATATTAGATCCCTCTTATATCAAACTAAGAAGGTCTTGAATGCACATTGGAATCAAAATAATCAACTAGTAATGAGTGTAGACAAAGAAAACAAAACAATATTCATTCATAGTATAAAATGGTTAACTTTCAATATAAGTTGGCTTCTTAAAGCGTGTCTACTAATGGTCTTGAAAAAAAAAAGCTTCTGAAAAGATAATTGCCATTACAATAACCAACCTGTGTATCAACTCACGACTCTTTGCATCAATTTCTTTGTTAGGTGCATATTTAGGCAGGCTTGAAGGCTCACATGCATACGGCTTTGTCATGAAGTACTGAGGTAAAACAGAATGTCCGTGAGTACAACATCTTGCAAATAACTAGGTTAGTAGATATTTAATTGCAAACATTCAGACTTCATACCCACCCATAACGAAGGAGAAATATGCAAATTGTTTATCTGGCATGTGGATAATGAACATCCTTTTGTGTTATCACTATTTTGTAATTTGCACTCGATAGTTTGTATTTCAGAATCTATATTTTCGTTGTCTATAAAAATTACTAAATTAGAGATTCATAAAATTAAAAATATATACTAGTAATAGCCTATTAGAGAGTCCGCTTAATTTAGTTAATTGAGTTAATTAAGTCTATTTGTATCATGGGCCCAAGTGCGTCTTGGCCCATAGGGTTTAGTTTGAGTTTGTACGCTTCTCTATTTTCCTATATATAGGAGCAGGGTTCTCTCTTATCAATATAACCTTTTACTTACTTTCTGACATGGTATCAGAGCAGTGATCCAACCCTAGCCCAGAGGACAAAAATATTTTCTTCCGCCTGCGGGCGGCAGCCGCCCTTCTTAGCTTGGCCGCCCGCCGACATCTATACAACATCAACCTGCCGCCAATTGCAATCTCGTTAATCATATTCCATGTTGCAAATAGCCTTGCCACTAAAGCCCCCCTCCTCTTTTTCCTGATCAGTCTCCAGCCTACTGCTCTACTTCGTCTGTCGTTAGCCTCGCTATGTTGCTACCCCCTCCTTCCGTTTTTGTTGTTGGGCGTTGGCCTTAGCTCTGACGCATCACAGGTTGTCATCGCGCGTCATCAACACAACTTCGGCCTCTTACAACAAGCGCTCGAGGTTTCCTTCAGCAGTTGTGCGCACTTTGCTTATTGAGGCTCTCTTCGTCTTGCAGCAAGTGCCTATGCCTATTCACCTATTGAGACAGACCTCTTTTGATACATTGCAGCTATCCTCACTGCGCTCCACACACTTCGTGCCACCTTCTTGCCTAAAAAACCGGCCATCTGGATCGCACTTGCATTTTGCAGGGTTTCATTCTATTCGGCCCAAGGTCCACCGTTGTTACACTGTCGTGCCTAATATGTTCATTCCTCCTCACCGCATATGGCCAGTCACCAACAAGTTGCTACTAACCGCTTCTTTTGATCTTCTTCTGGCTGCAAAAGACAACGTCATCATGATGATTCTCCCGCCTCAAACTATTGTCCGTAGCAATCTCTCTAGAACTTTTCTGGAAGTCGACTCTTACACAGGAGCTTTTCACTATAACTTCTCCAGATGTCGACTCTGGAATGCTAAAGGCGAACAACTCAGCCAAATCGGGGCAATCTCTCCACTACTATATAATAGATTGCCAGTCAAGCATATATCTCTGCAGTTTGTTGACGCAAGGCAAAGGCTTAGACATCGGTCAGAGTGACGAGCAGTATATTCTTCTACTTCAACCTTTTTCTTAGCAACGGTTCTCTATAGTTGCGATCACAGTGGAGATTTAGTTAATATTTTTTCGAGGACTTGATGAAACTTTGTGCTCGATTTTCATCTGAAAAATCATTGTAGACCATATTTCCAGGGCTCTGCCTCGAAGCCCCCATGAGGGGTGGCCTCCCTCTGATTTTCACCCATTGAGGGCAACGGGACACCCTAATTGGGCGAAGCTCCCCCCCCCCAACCCCTCGACAGTGCTACGGCTTGTTTCTTTTTGGGTGTTTCTTTATCATTGTCCACCTCAACCACTCTCGGTTCCTTCCGTGGTTGGCGTGAGGGGGAGAAACAGAGGAGAGATGAGATGGATGAGAGGAAGATCATAGTCTGCTGCCTTATGTTTTTGTCGATCTTTATGCACTTCTTGAAGAACTTACGGACTTCTACTATTGCCGTTTACTGTTAAATGCTTCTCCGAGCGCTTTGTATCTGGAGCTTATTTCTGCTTCTGTTGCTTTTTGGTTTGTTGATGGTCTTCTATCTTACTACGTCCACTTTACTATTGTGCGCCAGCACTCTCTGGCTTGTCCTTGCTTTGCGCATGTTGACTCTCTAGTAGGCTTTGTCTGCATGTTGACTTTCTGCTACTGTGATCCAGCACTCCCTGGTTTGTTTGTGTATTCTTTGCACGTTGACTACTACTATTGTGAATTAGCACACTCTAGACTCGTGAACTGGTACTCTCTGGACTTTGTGAACCAGCACTCTCTGGGCTTTTATACTGTCAACCAGCACTCTCTGGACTTTGTGAACCAGCACTCTCTGGATTGCAGCAATAGCGACTATGATGAAGACTTTGACGCCTTCTTGTTGTTTTTTACCACTACTCCAGATGTTACATCTTTTTTGATCAAGAAGCTTCTGCTACCTATTTGCGACCTGCACCTGTGACTTACGACATGCTTCAAATTTGACATGCTTACATACCTGCTTTGGGTAATCTACTAAAGGGGAGTATTTGAGGGATGGGTGTTTTATTGTAATCTTGAGGGGGGAGAAATTCTTGTAAGGGCTTGGTTTATCTTTTTATTTTGTTTCTTTATCTGTAGTATGTTTGTCTGTTTGGAAGCTGACTTGGGATTCTCCCAAGCTTCAGCTTGAGCGGGACTAGTAGAGAGTCTGGTTAATTTAGTTAATTAAGTTAATCGAGTCTATTTGTATCATGGGCCCAAGTACATCTTGGCCCATTAGGGTTTAGTTTGAGTCTGTATGCTTCCCTGTTTTCCTATATATAGGAGCAGGGTTGTCTCTTATCAATATATCTATTTGTATCGTTGAAGGTTTTTAAGGAAAATTCAATTCTGTTTTTCTAAATTAAAAGTTGGTCCTTGCATTTTAATATATTATATAGGAAAAAAGGGTTTAGGAGGTATTGTATGAATTTTGCTATGTTTTAACTTATAAATTTGTATTATATTCTAATATGTAAGCACACAGAAGGGTCAGGATGCAATTTTATCTTTGATTTCTTAAAGTACAAAATTGGTCATGTGTATTCAAATAAGGATATATGAAAAGTCATAGAAGGGGTTGAATGAATTTTTTGTTTATAGTTTTTGAAATTTTAGATTGGCCCTACTATCTATGAAAGGTCATGGAAAATGTTGCATGTTATTAGTTTTTTGAACTACTATTTATATAAGAAAGATTGTGGAAGATTTTCTCTACAATTTTTTCTTCTATTTTTCTAAATTACAAGATAATCCTTGTATTCTAATATATACTATATAGGAAAGAGTATAGGAGGTATTGTATGTATTTTTATATGTTTTAAGATACAAATTAGTATCTTATTCTAATAAAGCAGTTGTGCAAGAGTAGATGCCCACTTAATACACTTAATATGTCGGGCGCCTAGTTTGAGGCGTCGTGCCTAGCGCCTAGGCAGGCACCTTGAAAATAGAGGGATTGAATATAGTTTTTTTTTTTTTGAAATTATAGATTGGCTCTACTATATATTAAAGGTCGTAGGAAAGGTTGTATGCCTTTAGTTTTATTTAATTACTAATTAAGCTTTGTCTATTCTAATAAAGTTGTATGTACTGTCTCTAGGGCTGTAAATGGGTACGGGTAGACCCGCGGACCCGCAAATCCGGACCCTTTGAAAATCCATCACGGGTCTAATTTTTTATACCCGCATACCCTTAAGCGGGTCCAGTAATGGGTATGCTTTGACCCAGACCCGCTAGACCCGTGTACCCGCTATACATAAGTAACTACTCAAATAATATGTTATACATATCATACTTTACTAGTCTAACTAATATAATTTTTGAGATTATATCCTACTCTAACCACAATAAGGTTGAGACTAGTCATATAATTAAGAATTAAGTATTCTAGTTACAATAATGAACATCATATGTAAACTTAAAATCAAAATGTCTACTAATTTACATTACTTTCTACATAAGTTAAACGTTATGATCATGACTACAAATATGTAAACAATTATTGAATTAATGTTAATGTATAAAATATAGCATTGTTTAATATAACTACTACATGTTAATATACTATATAATAACAATATCTTGTTCTATTAAATATATATAACATAGTCATTTCTCTTACATAAACAATATGATGTTTTATAGAACCACTTACCCGCATACCCGCATACCCGCTATTATTGCGGGTACGGGTATGGGGCGGGTCCAGGTTTTGTATTATGTGGGTCTAGAACCGGAACCGGACCCGCTAAATTAGATGGGTATGGGTATCAGTGAATTAAAAAATGGCCAGGCGGGCCGCTTAAGCGCCCATGACCCTCATCCGCCTAATTTAGCCCCTAAGTGCCCGCTTAATCGTTTTGAACATAATTGCCTGCTTTTTGCCTGCCTCACCCGCTTTTTCCCGCTTTTTGCCCGATTTTTTCCCGCTTTTGTTTAAAAATCCTAATGTAAGCATCTAACATTAATTAATTACAAAGTCCAAGTAGTGTTGACTATAATATATGAAACTTGTATACATTAAATGTTCTATGATATAGCTAGTCCTAATTTAGAATGCATACTTTGTGTGTAAGCTGTAATAATTGGGTACTGCTGTAATGCATCTAAGTAAATATCCTATTGCTCTATTATACTAGTAATGCATGATTAGTTTTAATGATTTCCTTGCTGCTTTCAGTGATTAATGATTGGTACTACTGGTTAGTATTACTTTAGTGATTACTTTAATTCAACAATTCATAGTTTGTTATTTACAATTACTGATCTGCTTGCTGATTTTAGTGATTAGAGATACGGATTAATAGTAAGTATTGTTGAATACTTAGTTAATTACTGATTTGCTGATTAGATATGTATAGAAGTTCCTTATAAATATATTTTTTATATGCACATACATGTAATTTTGTATAAAAATATATAAAATTTAGACACCCGCTTTTTAAAAAATCGCCCGCCTACCGCTTAATCGGTTACAGGGTGTTGTCCGCACGCCTCCTGCTTCCCGCTTTCTGATACATTGATGGGTATGTGTATGGCCAGACCCGCACCATTTACACACCTAATTGTCTCTGTGGTAACAAACTCCTTCCAGTCTTTGCACTTGTGTCGTCTTTTTGCGAAAGCTAGGGTTGGGAGTGTGTCGCAACCTAAGTTAGAAGAGGTGGAAGATGTGGTCTCTTCAACGTGACACCGGGAAGAATCCATACGGTGACGTCGCTGACATCAGGAAAGTTATTATAACTTTTATCTCGTGTTTATCTTTTTAGTAATCTTCTTGTTTCTTAAAGATGTGTCTTGTACGACATTAGTCAAAAGAAATCTCAACATATGTCTTTTTCATTCTGCATACCTTATTCACAATGTAATTGCCCATAGGGGTGAGCAAATAACGGTCCAGACCGCAAAACCGGACCGGACCGCTCAATTCGGTCCGGTTCGGTCCGGTCCATTTCGATTTCGGTCCGGTCCGCGGTCCGGGAATTTCAATAAATTCGGTCTTCGGTCCGGTCCGGTCCAAAACCGGTCCGGACCACAGACTAACTTTTATATAAAATCCATATATATTTGAAGGTGTATTCTATAATAACTACAAATAAAGTACATATATAAACACTACTAGTATAAATGTTTGATACTAAAGTTATATAATTGTTAGAAGTGACTAAGATTATCAACTTTGTACAATTAAATAAGTTGTAAAACATGTAAAAAAGGCTGATTGCGGTCCAAACGGTCCGGTCCGGTCCGCAGTCAAAACGGTCCGGTCCCGGTCCGGTCTGACCACCAAACGGTCCGGTCTACGGTCCAAAAATTATTGATATTCGGTCCTCGGTCCAGTCTGGTTCGGTCCTGTCCGGTCCGGTTTTGGACCGATGCTCACCCCTAATTGCCCATTAACCCTAATCTTTATCTTTCTCTCTTTAGCTAAATGAAGTGATGCAACACCGTGCTTACGATATTTAAAATAATCTAATATTCTCAAACTTCTACAATGCATGGGATATGCCTAGCATAGTTTTAAAATGTGGTACGCGTAGTACATTCTGAGAGGTTACTAAATCGAGTATATGCAGTATGTTCTTTCTCTTTAGCTAAATGAAGTGATGCAACACTGTGTTTACGATATTTAAAGTAATATAATATTCTCAAACGTGTGCAATGCATGGTATATGTCTAGCATAGTTTAAAAAAGCGGTATGTGTTGTACATTCCGAGAGGTCACTAAATAGAGTATATGCAGTATGTGGGAGTATATGCGGTTTTGGATTTTTTTTTTAATTGTTATATCTATATAAATATGCAATAATCATACAATTACATATTTAATTTGTAGAATTACATATTTTAGATGCAATCATGCAATATGCAATCAAACATAACTTAAATATATACAGATATGCAATAATGAGCAAGTGTATAACAACCATAGATGAATGTAATTAAAAAACAAGGAAATGGAAGCAGAAGGTAGGTTGTATGTATGCAGTGGTTTTAATTACATCAAGAATAGGAGGTGACATCAAAAAATTGCCAGTTTGACCATTTAGAAATCAGGGACATATGCGACTATGGTTCGTTTTAGGCACCGATTTCCCATATGTGGTTCGGTTAAGGGTCAACTGCATATGTGGCCGCATGAACCGTTTTTAAAACATTGATGCTTAATATATGCAAGACAGCAAGGTAGCATTGTGCATTCAGTGTGTGATTAGCATGAGGTGTGTGCTTGATAATAAAGTAGAATGGCATAAAGAATAATTCCATTCTATATTAAAAAGAAGAAGAAAACTGCTTCTATGATAATAAATTAGCAACTGGAATTGTGCATGAGGTGCAGCGGGTCCTTTAGTGTCCATTAGTGAGATAAAAACGTTGAGCTGTGGAATTTTGTTTCATGCTTTTGAAACAGGTATATGTTGTGTTTGGTTTATTGTTTGGTGTTTGGTTTTCCGATCCTTATATCTCTATGAAACGAGGCTTGCTGTCCAAAGATTTTCTTTTTTTCACTAAGGGCATTGACCAAATTAAATATTCAATTGGTATCCGTGGGTAAATGGCATGAAATTCATTATGAAATTGAACTTGTAACCCGATAATTTAGTCCGTCCTTAGCACCCAATGACCCAGCCTTAGCAACCCCACCCCACCTGCTCCACGGCACAATAAATACATAGAGGTATAAATGCAATACTGGTGAGGGAAATAATGAAAAATGAAAACTCACTCAGATTCAGCATCGACAGGTATGCCAAATGCAGCAGTTTGTCAAAGAGACAATACCAATGTTTTTAAAAACGTTAAGTGGTAACCGTGCGGATAGCACCTTGTAACTGGTTAAGTGGTAAGCGGTCGATTTTTGAAAAAACGGATTTTAATTTCCTATATAATTTTATACAAAATTACATATATATGTATATAAATACTAATACTCTTTGGAACTTTTATATATATCTAAAAATACTAAACACTCTACCCAACAGTACAAAACACCCAAATAGTTTATAAGATAGCTATAAGACAATAATTATAGCCATAATATAATAAACAATAGATTTGACATAGATAAAATACCCTACATACATGATTCAGAAATATTTTTGCATCACATGTTTACATAGTTAAGCAGTAAACAATAGACTAATTATTGGATACCTTTCTAACTTATTGTTATATGTGCATATCATCAATTAATCATACATTACAGCAGTACAATTAACTAAAGTATGCATTTTAAAATTAGATAATAGTTACATATATTTTACTTGTATAAATTACACTTTACAACAGTACCCTATTATCCCAACTTGCATACAAGTATGCATTCTATTAGAACTAGGCTATCATAGGATATTTAAGTTTAATATATTATAGTCAGTAATACTTGGGGCCATATAGTTTATATAAAGTTACAGGTGTACAGCAAAATTTACAAAAAATGGCCAAAAAGCAGGCAAAAAAACGGAAAAAACGGTTAAAAAGCGGGAAAAACGGCCGATTAATTACAAAAACGTTAACCGACGATTTTGGAAAAAATCGAACGGCCTGGGTGTTGGGCCGATTAATCGGTCGCTCAGCCCGTTTTTCAATTCACTGGACAATACTGATTAAAAATCCATTGAATACAACTTTTCAAACTGATAAAAGCAATGCTCAACAATGAAAAGTGATAAGAAAATATACGAGTACCCCTGATTTAAGAGCAGATGATGCAGTTCCGCGTTTGTAAGGCTCCACGGCTAGGAAAGTTTCTAACAAGGCGAAGGCACTGTCTGGCAAACTTTTGCATACTTCATAAAGAGTGCTATCATAATGATGTTTTGGTTTAAAAATAGTTGTACGAGGAAGCTTTGACTTCTTCCAGTATTCATCAGGTGGTGAACCACACAGCTTAAATATTTTATGCAATTGTTCAACCTATAAAAGAAAAGAATATGTATTTAGGCTGTGTTTCAGCTTAAAAAAGACATATTATCTGTGCAAAAAGAATTATTTTACAATTTCAAATGTTAGTTAGCAAAATATTTACTTAAAGAGGAGAGTATTAAGGATGTGATGTAAAGATGCACCTGCATCAATAAGCAAAAGCAATAGTGATGACCTTGTGCTCAAATTGTGGAGGAAATCTAGAAGATGTTAACAAGAGTATTTACATCACAAGCACATGCAGTATGATGAATCAAGATTACACCTGCAACAAGTCTCATACTGTGCTTTCATGATACTTTTTTTATTTCGGTTAAAAGGATAAGGGCTAGCTTGGTTGTGTGTGATTCCAATACAGTAGGAATTGTAAAACAGGAAAACATTTTCAATGAGTTGGAACTGCAACAATTTCATCTGGTTGGACGTTAATTGAACTCGTCGACTTCATTTGAATATGTTTGCTAGAACATAATTCATACACACTAGACACTACAATCCATAATTTAAATTGCTCCAATGAATCATGCTGCTGCAGCTCGTCAAAACCATGGTTCCGAGCCTCACATACAGGAGACAAGGTACATGATTCGGCCCTCAGTTTCCACAAACTACACACATCTATGACTCTTGCAGATTTGTACCCAAGGCCTATGTGATATATAGGAAGCGTTCAACCCATTATCTGAGTCCCTTACTCCTTCAGGCGACATGTGCCTCATTTACAGTTTGATCAGGCCGCCTTCACGCCGGTGATTGACCAGCGGGACCTGGCCGAGCTTGCTACTCATAGGAATGAATAGTGGAAATAGGAAGGACAGGGTGCTGCCGCCATAGTGTCTACATGTCTCTGGTCGTGCCCTGCTGGGTGTCTGTTGTCCATTGCAACCTCGGTGGGGCTGGGGAGTCGACGACAGTGGTTGCTGGCATTGTCCTGCCCGGCGATCTGATACTGCATGTCCATGGCGGATCATAGAAACATGTCCGGTTGTAGTAGGGGACTGTGATGCGCAGGGCAAACCGGGAGGGAGAATGGCAATCAGCCGGATGCATGGCGACCAGGAAAACGAACTGCGCCCAATTGGGGCGCGGTTGAATTTCTCATTTTTTCTACAGGTTCGGGGCTACTGTGTAGTTGACTTTCCTGCTGTGGGTAGCAACTGCTCGCAACCAAACACAAGTAGTTGGAATTCAGAGTGTAGTTGCAAAACATGTTTTGTATTTCGGTCCAACCAAACTGGCCCTAAGGTCAGAACTGGCATCTAAATAGATGGCATTAGAGAAAGACTATAGCACCTAATGGTCAGAATGCCAAAAGTCGGACAGAAATAGATTTACAAAAATTCCATGTAAAATCATATAAAGGCATTTCAAAGCTGACTAGCAGAGCTAGGTTACAGGGATAAGAGGAGAAAAAGGAGTTATAGCTACTGCAACTAACTATATAGTTAATTACACGGAAATTGAAAAACAAAACTAACATCAGGCAGTGTATCATTACCAGTCATCTAAAATCAGCTATCAATTAGGGAAGTTGAATATATTTGTATAAGACAAGCATCTCAAAATATGCGCACTAGTACAAGCTTGACAGAATCATGTGAGCCCTAAAATTGAAAATCAGAATGAAAAGAAATTAAAAAGGAATGTTTGATAGGAGGGCAACGATGGGAAAGGGAGGGGAAGGGAGAGCTCAACTTGTTTAGACAAAGTGATGGGAAGCGGAGAGGAAGGGAAAAAAATTACATATGTTTTTTACCACTTCTTTCCCCACAAACCGGAGTGGATACAAGCAGAAGGGGATAGATTGAACAAGACATTTATTAAGAAACTTGATGGAGACATGGAAATAAAGGGAAACTTGGGGAAAATGAAATCTCGGAGGGAAATTTTTAAAACATGAAAAACTTGAAATAAATTTGGCAGACAACATGAAGGAAAACTTTATATATATATATATATATATATATATATATATATATATATATATCGAGTGTATCCCAGCTTTACTCTATATGAGTCAGGCTAGCATACACTCGAGTGTACAGATAACGTCGTACACCCCAATGGTGTTTGTATATCTAGACCTTGTTTTTGCAAAATTTAATCCATTGATCTTCATGGTTACAATAATAATAGGCCACATACAAAATTTGAGCCCATTTGGATAGTATACGTCACTCATCCAAGGACAACAAAATCGATGCACAAAACTAATTTAATATGCATAATTTTTGCCTCCTTTAGATGCATAACCTATAAGTGTCCGAATGAGCTGAAATATATTGTATAGTATGTTCTTAAGATATTTAATAAGATCAACGGTTTAGATTTCCAAAATAATTGCTTCATGATGGAAAACGATAGAGGTATATAGCGTCTCCAGTACACTCGAGCGTATTCCAACTTTACGCTATATATATATATATATATATATATATATATATATATAGAGAGAGAGAGAGAGAGAGTCAGGCTAGAATACACTTGAGTGTACAAATCGCACCATACACTCAATTGGTGTTTACATATCAAGACCAATTATTAGGGAAATTCAAGTCGTCGATATTCATTGTTATCATAATAATAGGCTACCTGCATCCTGCAAAATTTGAGTTCATTTGGATGTTTGTAAACCACTCAACCAAGGCAAACAAAATAAACACACAAAACTAATTTCAAGTGAATCATTTTTGTAGCCTTTAGATGTGTGACCTACAAGTATCCAAATGGTCTCAAATTATATATTTAGTCTATTCGTAAGGTATTTAAAAAGATCAATAGTTTAGATTTTTGAAAAATTGTGGTATGATGGAAAACGACTTGAGTGTATTGCGTCTCCAATACACTCGAGTGTATTCTAGCCTGACTATATATATATATATACATATATATATATATATATATAGAGAGAGAGAGAGAGAGTCGGGCTAGAATACTATCGAGTGTACAGATCACACCGTACATCCCAATGGTGTTTACCTATCTAGACCATATTTTTGCAAAATCTAAACCATTGATCTTCATTGTTACAATCATAATAGGTCAGATACAAAATTTCAGCCTATTTGGATGAGTGTAAGTCATTCATTCAAGGATTAAAAAATTGACGCACATGACTAATTTGAAATGCATGATTTTTGCCTCCTTTAGATGCATAACCTATTTGGATGAGTGTAAGTCACTCATTCAAAGATTAAAAAATTGACACAACTAATTTGAAATGCATGATTTTTGCCTCCTTTAGATGCATGACCTATAGGTGTCCAAATGAGCTTAAATGTATAGTATATTTTGGGGATAATTAGGAAGATCAAAGGTTTATATTTTCAAAATAATTGCTACACGATGGAAAACAACTGAGGTGTATAGCATCTCCAATACACTCAAGTGCATTCCAATTATATATATATATATATAGAGAGAGAGAGAGAGAGTCAGGCTAGAATACACTCGAGTGTACAGATCGCACGAATACACTCGAGTGTATTCGGAGCATAATACACTCAAGTAGTTTTTCATGATGCAATATTTTTTTCAAAAATCTAATCCGTTGATCTTCTTAAACATCTCGTGAATAGCCCATACGCAAAATTTGAGCACATTTGGACATTTATAGGTCATGTTATAAAGATCGCAAAAATTATGCAATTCCAATTAGTTTCGCGCGTCGATTTTGTTGCCCTTGGATGAGTGACTTACACTCATCCAAATGGGCTCAAATTTTGTATGCAGCCTAGTTATAGTATGACGGTGAAGATCAATCGTTTTACATTTTGCAAAAAATAGTCTTGATATGCAAACACACTTGAGTGTATTCGTGCAATCTGTACACTCGAGTGTATTCTAGCCTGACTATTTATATATATATATATATATATATATACAAGGTTGAAAAATGCGTGAGGCGTAACGAGGCGTTTTTGTCTCAGTGAGGTGAAGCGTAAGCCTCAAGGCGTTTGAGGCGGTCATAATATATATATATATATATATATATATATATATATATATATATATATATATATATATATATATATATATATATATATATGTTATGTGTATCAATGTGTTATAACAAAAATATGTATATACAAGCACAACAATATAAAAGAGTAATTATTTTAGAAACTTAATAATGATAATAGAGACTAAGGACCCACCAGAATATCAACATAAATATGTAAAAAAATAACAAGATATCAATTCTTTATACTACTAGAATAAAAGATGTCGATAGATAAACTGAAGGCGATAGAATTTCAAATTTGTAGGAACGAGGAACCAAATTTAGTTAACAATGATATGAAATTCACCGACATAGTGAATAAGAAGGTAGCAAACAAAGAGAAATTTAACATAGAAATTGAAAGATGTTACTCAGAAAATGATGATGAAATGTTTATTAATGAAAAGTAACAATCAACTACAAGAACTTTGATTTTTTTTTAAGAAAGTGTTTTTAATAAACTTAAAAGTAAACAATTTGGTGGTTAACATAAGACGTCATCATTCAGAATTGAGGCGTGCGCCTCAGCTAAGCCTCAGAGCCTCAGTGCTTTGAGGTGGGCCTCAGACATTGTGAGGCGCAAGCCTCAGTCCTAACACTGAGGCGTAAGCCTCGAGGCGCATTTAGGATAGCCACGCCAAGAGGCGTAAGCCTCGAGAGCCTCAAGGCGGGTTTTTTATTACCATGTATATATATATATATATATATATATATATATATATATATATATATATATATGAGAGAGAGAGAGAGACTTATAGAGAGAGAGATTTGATATGGATTTTTTTAGACGAACTTAATATTTTGGAGGGATATTGCATTGGAAACCTAGATACATGTAAGGAAACATATAGGGGGTGTTTAAATATGGAGGGAACTGGGATACTTGAATGGAAACTGTTGAAAATAAGATGTGTGTTGTATTTCAGTAGTTCTTATTATTCCCCTCCTATATATAGTAGAGCAGGCATGTACAAGGAAGCGAACATAACCCTAATGGGCCAAGACAATTAGGTCCATATTACAAATGAGCCTATTGACTAAAAATAATTTCTAACATCTAACAGAAACATAAACATAAAAATAAGGAGGGAAATACTTGCATAGCATACAGTCCAAATAAAAAGTAGTTAAATTTTACAGTATATTGTCCAACTCTAAATTTGATTCTGACGATCATCTTTTGTTTCCCTTCTCATGGTAACCAAACACACTAGAATATGTGTCTCTTGCCCTTCACTAGTCGCTACCTTACCCTCCTCTCCCTTTCTTTCCCCTCCCTTTAGTTTACCTCTTACCAAAGATGGCGTAAAAGTAACTTTTAGCCGATCTTCATACTAAAATACAGGATAGACATGCACTTGATCTGTGTATGCTTATGCCAAGTAAGTACTTTTGCAAATACAACGATGACAAAGACACAATTAACTTGTAATGTGGCTTCAAACGGCTATAAAGATGAAACAGAAATCATACTGACTGATATCATGGACTAATGAGTGGGTCTTCCATTAAAGAGGATGAATAAATTGGTGACCGGTGTTTCCCAGTCAAACTGGATATGACAAGTACAGATTTTGAAAATTAGAGATAAATGGCATCGTGTGAACTCTTGGCTTATGCAAATAGGAATAGAAAATTTCACATATTCACTGTAACAAGAGTCAAAAGAAGAAAATACACTCTCAATCCCAAATGACTCATAACCAAAAACCTTGTTTCTTTGAAAGAAATGGCAACGGGCTACACAAATCTTTTTTTGCTTTTGAGTGACTGGGACTCTAAGACACGTAATCGGAGTCTCCAAAGAATTTTATTAACCACCAGTCAAAATTATTTTGCAGGGTGCTTCAGGGGTGTTGTACTGAACTTCTGATACCAAATTGTATGCACTTTCCAGAACTAAAAGAAAATCTTCGAGGTACACAAGTGAAATAAAATTTCTTGAGAGTCATGAGAAAACAATTGATTGTTATATGATACCTCGGTTCTTCCTTGTAGCAGGGGTTTGCCCATGAGCAGCTCAGCAAATACACATCCAACACTCCACAAATCTACAGATGCCACATAGTCTGTTGAGCCCAACAGAAGTTCAGGTGGCCGGTACCAAAGAGTCACAACACGACTAGTTAAAGGCTGCTTGTTTCTGGGGCGAGTGAAGTTTGCTAATCCAAAATCAGCAATTTTCAGAATGCCGTCATCGTTTACTAGAAGATTGGCACACTTAATATCGCGATGCATAATGCCATGTGAATGACAATGATCAAGTCCAGATAGTAACTGCTGCATGTAGCATTTCACCTACAAAGCCAAGGAATGTAAAATTTTAAGGCTCTATTCCTAAAACAGGTTACATAATTAATAGTATACGCATCCATTAGGTAATATTTGGTTGGTTGAAAATGAATGCAAAACAGGAGTGAATTCCTTTTCTTAGACTGGTTTCGATTACTAAGGTAATGATTCTGATATGGGAAAGATACCTTGATCAGACACATTAACCCAGACCCATGGGGCAAGGAAATTAGATATTGCCTATCAAATCTGCTGGGGCCCACGCACATGTACCTGTTTCTTGTGAATATCTCTCCTTATGTATTTTACACCATAAGACATGCTTTCATTAGTAAATGTGACAAACTAAAATTCTTGCTTGGATGCATATTCTGAAATAATAAAGTTTTTTTGATGAGATAAAAACATCACAGCCTCCTAGGAAGCACAGACACTTCTAGGAAGCCCTCATGCCCATGTCAGACACGATTTGGACACGGACACTTCTTGGACACAGCCCAAAACGTTTTGGGCACAGCCAGGGTGTGTTGTTCATCTTGGTCATTTTGATTCTAAAAATACACCCAGTATTTGTCTTTTTTTCTGTTGCAGTCACTGTTTATGTCTTTTCATTGTTTTCTTTGAGAATGTAACATAAAGCTGAGATATAGTCAAAGTTGCAAAAAGATCTACCATAAAGAATCAAAATGTAAATCGAAGCTGTATTAGAGATATTGTGAATTACATTATAGTCTAGTGCACCTATACGAAGCAATGCTATTGAGCCAAACACTATAAATAGAAGAAGAGGAAGGCCTAAATTAACATGGGATGAGCTTATAAAGAGAGATTTTGAATCTCTACATCTCAATCGGAATATGGCCCATGATAGAGCTGAATGGAAACGAAGGATCCATGTAGCCGACCCCAACATAGTTGGGATTGAGGCTTAGATGATGATGATGATGATGATGAGTAATGAGAACTCATGTATATAGCTATATACTCTGAAAATCTACCACATTTACTAAAAATGCAATGTGTTTAGTTTTTTTACTTCATATTGTTTCTACTAACTCACAAACACACAGACATTTATATTTTCATGTAGCATTATACATACAAGTGTGTACAATTCCAGCTAATTTTTGAAAGAATTCCAATTCATATAGTATACAATCATGGTATTACAAAAACCCGTCTTGCGACTTTTGAGGCTTACGCCTCAAGGCGAGGTTATCCCAGTTGCGCCTCGAGGCTTACACGTCAATGTCCTAGACTGAGGCTTACACCTTGAAATGCCTTGAGTCTCGCCTCAGGGCATTGAGGCTGAGGCGCAAGCCTCAATTTCCGATGATAATGTCTTATTTGACCATCAAGTCTTTTGCTTTTGAGACAACTAAACGTACTTTTATTGATAAATCATTATTCTACATTGATATGTCATTATTTGCTATAGTTTATATTCTAATTTTAATGGTCCGTGTTATTAACAATGCTCTTATTCTCTATTTCTCCTTGTTAACTTGGGTATAGTTTTACTTTTTTCTTATTCATACATATTTATAGCATACATACACACATTCATGGATACACATATTTATTCACATATACAATGCATATACAGAAATATAAAAATGTGTATATGTATATATTATTTATATATGAGCGTCTCGTACATATTTTGAGGCTTATGCCCAGAATGCCTTGAAGCTTACGCCTCGCCTCACCTCACTGAGAGAAAAATGCCTCGTTGCGCCTGGTGCATTTTAAAACCTTGTATACAACATATAGGTATTGTATGAAAAAATTATTTACCCTTCACCCAATGTCGTGCATGTGTCCTATATATCAGAAAATTCCTATGTTTTGTGTCTCTGTCTTTGTTTAGAAATGTGTTTGTGCTTCCTTGCCATCCTCCCACACCCGTTCTCTAACTTAGGTGTTACCGGACAGCCATGTGGGGGGTTTCTCATAAATATCTAGTTAAGTGCCACACGGCATGCTTTCATTGGTAAATGTGGCAAAATTCACTTGTTTTGTCTATATAAGAAAAAGATTTTAAATCCTTATCTCATCCAGGCAACAGAGGCACTAATTTGTTTCAGCTACATCCCTTCATTTTGTTTATCAGCAAGCCAAATAACCAGTGAGAGGAAATAAGTTTTTCAACTATTTCTTATAGTATTCTACTCTTCCTATGTGAGTGTATTGAGGAGTATTAAAGTAATACAATACTTTGTTACTGTATTTAAGCCAAATCACATTACAGAAATTGTTGAAAGCTATGAACACAACCTGTGATTCGCTGAAGTGAATATCAGGGCAGGAAGAGAGGCCGGCAAGATCATGCTCCATATACTCAAAGACAAGGTGTATACTACTAGACAATCGAGAGGTAATCAAGCCTTCAAGTTTCATAACATTTGGATGGTTAAGCCTGCGAAGTATCTGTATCTCTCGAGCCATGAATCTAACACTTTCAGGTTCAAAATTGTCAAATCTGACTTTCTTTAGCGCAACAATCCTTCCCGTTTCCACGTCGCGCGCCTGAAACACACTGCTATAGGTACCTTGACCAATCTTGCAAAGGATGAAATAATAAGAGATATTAGGTAAAAGAAAAAGTCCCATCTGATAAGCTCCAGCAGAAAATGTGGCAACCATATTATATAAGTAGCAAGATCGGAGGCTAAATTGATTTATCCTTAAATAAAAACGATCAATTAAAAAATAGCATCTCTCTTTCTCAGAGTAGAGCTACAGAACTGAAACGCATGGTGTTAAAACCAAATGACCCTGATATTCTCCTTTTGGGACTTTGTAAAAGTAGTAGAGGAAATTACTGTTGAAGGTGACTCGCGTGAACACGACCCTAATAAGATAAAACTGGAACTGAAATCCAATCAACAAACACGATCGCATCAATTGACTTTGCCCCATAATCATCATATAAGAAATAAGCAAGGACCTGATATATATATCCAAGAACCAAGTTATGACGTCAACATCAAAAGCATTGCCCAGAAAAGCGTCAAAGCAGCTTTCTTATCCGATCGGCCTTCTTGCGGCATTTAATATTATAGAGGCAAAACCGCGTTATGTCAACGGAACTATCGGATAACTTTTGAAGCAATTAAGAGGCGCACAAGGGCATTACTTATTGGGTCATCGTTTGAAGTTCCCTAAATCTGCAGTTGAGTGAAAAGACATTTTAATGAAAACCAAATTGTGTGCTCCGATTGTTTATATTCTATTGCAACAAAATAATATACAGAACATTTCAGATCTATAGAGTTAGATACGTCTGCAGAAATGAATGCCGAGAAGTTCGATCAGAAACAGATTGCCGATTTCACAAGAAGGCGGTTTGTCTACGCATACAAAAAGTTCGTATTCCGATTATCTCTCGTCGTTTAAGAAACACCAGGAAAAAACAGCCGGAAAACCAGTAGAGAGAGTATATCCAGCAAAAGCAATTATCCATGCCCTACCTTCTCTAATTTCTCAAAGGAGTCGGCTTTGAGAGGAATCCATCCCTGAATAGCTTCCCCGGCAACAGCGCTGAGCCAAGAAGGCCAACCTGCAGCAACCTGCTCTCCCTCAATGTACTTGTGTAGGTTGGAGTACAATCGGAAGCTCGCTGAATGAGCAGGAGGATTATTAAGCTTCCCAGGCGCAGTTGATCGCTCGGGCTCGACATCCTTATCCCTGCTATCAGCGTTGCTGAGCTTAGACAGAGTTCCCAAGGAAGACAGAAGGGTTCCACTGTGGGCTCGGTAAGATCCAGAATTGTTGTCGCAGGCAGGCGTAATGACGGTGCTCTTGGACGCAATGCAGCCCATTTCTCCAGCGTGATAGACTGAATCAGCAAACCTAGATGCAGGTCCCAAAGACCAGCACCACAAGCTCCAGGGTGTGTGTAACCAGGGGAAACGCGGAAAGACCGAGGTCAAGCAGCAGGTTGTTGGAAGCCAAAAAAGGCAGAGGGACGAGGGGTGGAGCAGAAAGCAAAAGGCTACCAGAAGCAAAGCTACCTTGGGTATGGCACCAAAAGCCAAAAGAAAAGGGAAATAAATAGAGATAGAAGAAAAGATGCGAAGAAGCAAGCCACCCAGAATGAACTAGTTAGGAGGCTAGAAGCAGTAAGGTGAGGGAAGGAGTGAGTCGAGACCTCGGCCACGCCGGAAAAGAAACCAACTTCAACGTAGAAGTCTGTCTACCACCGGCTCGTAACCAAACAGGCATTTCGTCTAGACAATCTGTGCAGCTTTCTTCCTTTGAATTACGGCGACGCTTTCCCTTCCACCCGTTCACTTTCCTTCCCTGACTACTCAAGCTCCCTCGGCGGCCGTCACGTTCCCGCAAGTTTCTCGGGAAGACGCGGAGGGAATAGATATGAGCAGATCCCAGTGGACCAACCGACGAGGAGAGTGGGAAAGGCGCCCCCGGGGTGGGTGTTGCGGCTGGCGTGGCGGTGGCTCTAGTGAAGGTGGGATGGGTGGCGATTCCGCAAACACGCACAGGCGCACACCAAGACCTTCGATAACCTTCTCCAATCTGTGTGTCGCAGTGCGCAGCTTTTGCCCGTCAAAGAAAGGGTGGCGCCAGGACAGACGCGGGGAATTGAATAATATGAATTAAGTATAATAATGTAGCTGTTGGGTTGGGGCTGCCTCCATTGATGACGCGAGGGAGGGAGGGAGGGGGTCTCCTTTTGGGCTTTCGACGAAGTGTAGATGGTGATGTACGACGGTGATGATACGGGTGAAGCCAGAATTGGATCGAGACAGAGCGTCAATGTCTCATGTAACTGTGATATGATCCTGGAGCAGTTACCGATTCACGAAGAGACGGCGTTTGACGAAATGTGTACGCCAAAGGAGACGGGCCGGGTCGCGTGGTATGGAGGAAGACAAGTCAAAAGAAGCCCCCCCGCATGACCCATCGATGACTCGTGGTTGAGCAGTTGGAAACAGTGGGCACGACGTGACAATTTGGGAAGCGGGAGATGCATTCACTTAATCGCCCGAGCACGAACTCTAATTAATAAAATTTCTGGGATGTTGCATTATTGTTTCGTATAATTATTTCACATATCACATTACAATGCCCAACAATATTTATACAACGAGAACAAAGTTGGCGTAATTATGACAATTCAGCTACATATATTACAATATTTTTACAAAAACAACGAAGTACATTGGTGATCATCAACTTACGTATATATATCTTAAGCTATGAGCTGACGAAATCAGGGATTCTAGATCGCGATTGTTGAAAATAGCGCATCAGATGGACATCCTAACATTGAAGAGTGATACCATAGGTAAAACAAGTGTGGCCACGTGTAAGTTTCTCCTCTTTTTATTGGCAATTCATCATAAATTCCATGAGCAACATCTCTTCCTCTACAATGTGCGTCCTACAAGTCTACAACCAGGAAGGCACCACCATCTCAGCTTTAATTCCCTTCCACGATCAGCAACCGAAAGTCAAAGGATGAAATATCTCCAAATAGTCTGTTCTTAAGGGTAACAAATCATGAAACTCCATAGTTGTTAACAGTAACAGATCTCTATAGGGGCAAGGGGGGGTCACGGCCCCTTCAAAAAAATTATAAAATATATATAATGGCATAATATGTTTAATTTTTTTTAAATATATTATGTTATTTTATTTCATGGTCTCTCAAAATATTTTGAAGTTTATAAAAGTTATATACAGTAGTTACCTCACATAGTTATTCAACTCTACATAAAATACTAAAATACATGATAATCCACTAAAATCAATTCATAGTTTAAAACAATATAAAATTTTGTATGAGAAATAAACATATTAAAATAACGGACTACAATTTTTGTAGTATTTTTATTTCAAATGTGGGAATGTATCTATGAATTAAGATTATAAAATAATCATTTAACATTATAGTATGAGTAAATTATGGAAAATTGCAATGAACAAATAGAATTTATAGTTTAGGTTAAATTTGAACAATACAATTATTGTGGATTTGGTAAAATAGTGATTCGTGTATAAAGTCATATATTAAAATTTTATACTCACCACTATTATTATATAGTGTCTTTTCATCAACTGTTTGTTATATACATACACATGCCAAGTTTGATATACGATGAGAAAATAAAAATGTAGGGAGAGGAGGGTATGATTGTAAGAGATATTATATTCTATTTCAATAATGAGATAGAAGGATATCATAAAAGAAAATAAGATATTTTCCATAACAAGTATACTACATGTATCTTTTGATATTGATTTTCATATGCACATATATCTTTCTCTCTATTTTAACATGTTTCTTACCAAAATTTTATCTAACTATCTATGTAATCTCTGTATTTCAATGTATTCTCTTAAATGACTTATATATTTATTACACGATATTTATGTTTTCTCCATATTTATGTTAAATTGTATTATATGTTGAAAAGTTCCACCAACTTTTTCCCATTTTTATTTGAAATACGTATTTACATTTTCTTTACACTCCAAAATTTACCTTTACCTTCCCCCATCTGTTTTTTTTCTCAATGTTTATGATATCTCGCCACAGATTGATCCTTTACTTGTCATGTGGTAGAAAATAAATTATAATATTTCTCACGTATTCCTTTTTACTCTCTTCTCTTGCCTTTCCTATTATTTTGATAAACCAATTAGCAAATAGTTCTTCTCTCCTCCTTTATTACACATCAATTTTCATTTCCAAATTGACTTTGTCACTTACATGTCGTTGGGATGACATGATATTCAATCGGTCTTTCATTTATGTCATCATTTTTATTTTTTTAGATACAACATCTTGTTTTCATATATAACATAATTTTATTTATCTGTTTCATATATTTTAATTTCTATCAAAATTCTTATATTTGAATGTCACTAAAATATTCGTCGAGACAAAATTCATAACAAAATGGGTAGTGGGTTTCATTTTGATACTATAAGTGTTCACTTTATAAGAGACATTATCTAAGTATTTAAACATGACTATCGATTAATTAAAAAATCCAAACAGTAAATGACACATTTTAGAAGTATAAAATTGTATGCTAATAAAATATATATATGTTTGCTTTAAATTTATGTGTTACTTTTGTGTTATAAATTTTATTTTTATAGTTAGTGTTATCTTTTACATGTGTGGGATAATAATCATATCAAAAAATTATATTTAGATGGAAGGTAGACAAGCAAGAAATTGTGTCACCCTTCTTTTTTATAACAAAAGTAATATTTATGTGTAAAAAATTGCATCACCTCTTACTCCCCCCCCCCCAACCAAATATTTAGGTCAACATCTGCCATTGGTTGTTAACCACCGGTTCTATAAACCTAAACCTCCATCAAAATTTTAATAGTAAGAATACTACTCAACATTGTCGCCCCTTAAAACTTAAAGAAATTTGGAATGTTTTTGTCCCCAATTCCCTCCTTGTGAAGGTCACAAGATACTTCGTTGGTTAGATTTTCCTCATTATATACATAGTCGTAAACCCAGTCATGTCTTATTATCCTAACAAATACTATACTTATGGTTAGATTGTCAATTGCTTCCCGAAGTCATTTATTATATGAATTCAAACTTTAAATAACTAGAAAGTCAATAGTGAAAGCACTCGGGTGTCTGTTCCTAGCATTGTAATATCAAAGTGCGGATGTGGAAGTGTAAAAGCTTAACATACATGAACAATTAACTATATACAAACTTTAAAAATAATCAACATTCAACAATATATATTGAGAAACATCATTTATTACATAGCATTAATTACAATTTTATGAATCAAATTATACAAGTATGATCATAACACTAAACACAGATCTTACAAGAGGTACAACCTGAATACTTGCTCACAAGCCAACTTCTCCCAAGCTATCTCCAAACCTAAAACGTACGAGAAACATGTATATCAACACACAAGATGATGAGTACATGATATATATATACATGCATATATATATATCATAATCATATAATTACTAAAGAATGTACATGATTCATATATTCTTGACCTATCCTTGACCTCTAGATCACAAGAAACTACTTGATTAAGAGAACATTACATGCATGTATTAGATTCTCATCATTCACCGTAGACAACTTCATTTTAGGGTTTTGGTCAAGTTAGGCTCAGAATCGATTATTTACATATTTGATGATCTTTTATTTATTTAGGGTCTATTACAAAGCTATGGTTTAAGTTTCGTCATTTTGAGATTTCATTTATTTTCTATGATTATTTCAAGGTTTTAGTCACTTACATGCATTTTAGGATCAAAGGACTCATAATAGCACAAACGAGACTAAGGTGCATCAAGTCATGAGATCCAATCCTAGAAGGTGATTAACATAAGAGATATTATGATAAGATTAACATATCTAAAGATGGGTGAATGGTCGCCTAACTCATGCTTCATAAGATAAAACTATATCAGCATGCATTCAAACTTCTAACATATACAACTATTGTCACTCGGGTTCAACTTATGATCGATCGTCCACATCAAAGGGTTCACAAGGATTGGTGTAATGCCTAATTTTGAAGGGTGGATCATGATATTCAAATTTATATTATGATGAAAGCATAAGGATACAAATCTAGTCATTTTAGATCACTTAAGGTCGTTATTGGTGAGTTTTGAGTCACAAACACCATTATATCATAAGATATATAGACATTAGGCATTTAGATCACAACATATCATAACATTATGCTTTCAAGGATGAATATGAGTTTGAGACACCAAAGGACCAAGGTCAACTCGTTGACCAAGGCATTGGCATACAAAGTCATATAAGGCACTTATAGCCCACAAGGATCACTACATGTACATAGATGGTTAAGATCATCATTTCATTCCAATACATTAACCAAAAGTATGATTAGAAGATTTTGAGTTGCTAGATGTGATATGAAAGAGTTGATGTATCACTTGGGTCAAACTCCACACTTTTAATCAAAGCATGTGACATATAAAGACATTTAGGGTCATACTCATGCAAGATATATTATAAGGGGAAAGGGAAGACACAATGGGGTCATAGGCATGAAAATGTGTTATAAAGTGCCACATATTACTGATTTTTAAAGTTAGGAGGAGTCTCGTATTCATTTGAGTCAAGATTAGCAAAGGTAATAAAGCTCATCACTTGGGTCCACATAATAGGCATACATATCCATTTGGGCCATCCAATGCACATGGATGGTGATTAGGGTTTCCATATATATCAAGCTTCATGAAAGTTATTAATTTGAGTATTAGCAAGTAGATTGGGAAATAAAGATCCAAGCTTTTAATGACAACAATTGTTAAATGTATTCTATATGACTAGAGTTAAGACCTTTAAGAAAATAGGGGAAGAAATGATAAATTTAAAGTTTGGCACTAAGTCTATTGTGTAGACATTTTCGATTCGATTAATTTGGTATATTAGATTGTTATATTTGAATAAAGGGGATAGAAGTTATCATTTTTTGAACATCCCATAAATAGAGGAAAAGAGTATGGTACCAATTTATTGATCAAATGCAGTCCTTGATCAACAATCAAGTGGCCAGGATCATGATCTTGCACTCTAAGAGAGGGAGACGGGGAGAGAGGCACCATCTTTGGCTTGGGTATGGGCCATCCACCACTCATCTACCCACGATCTGATGGCATAGCCAAACCCTTAAGACACACTCTTTCAACCCTAGCACAGCTAGGGACAAAGCCACCAACTTCCACCCATGGTGATGGCTGCCAAGATTATGTGGTGAAGGAAGGAGAGGAAATGAGAATGGGTGAGCACATAGGTCTTTTGTTCAAGTTATTTTTTACTGCCTGATCTTGTACGCAAAATTTTCTTTTCATACATAAATATGCATCCATTGTAATATGGTATGATGCTCTTAGTAGTTTCATATGCTTGATGGATATAAATAAAGATTGATTTCTATTTAGTGATATAAAAGTTAATGGTTGGTTTAATATTACTCTTGATGGGCTTAAACCCTAGTTAGTGGGATTGGTTCTTGTCGCCCTTATCAGCCTTTCTTCTATAATTAATTATGTATTTCTTTAAATATCTAAGGCAAATATAAACCAATAATTAATCTTCATGACATATTCTCTTTATGGAGTAGATTTATGCTAGTATTTTAGACTTGATGAAGTTTGACAATATGTCCCAGATCTTTATGTCCATGATGTACAAATGTTTATAAAAATTAAAGGGCAACCTATTACAAGAGTGAGGCCCTCCATGAATTTATTGTGGTTCTGCATGCTCTACCTCCATATCCATCCACACCTCCAATGTATGATACAACAATAGTTGAGTGATTGGCACCTCCTTCACTGCCAATCCCTATATATCTTTCAAGATGAGACTATGTTTCTTCTCCTACCTTTAAGAAGTCCCAATAACATGTCCAGCCATTGTGGGTTCATAACATTGCTCACCATCAATGAATATTGTCTAAAGTAAAAAGTTCTAGAACATATTGAGATGGTTGCGGGTGAATTTGATGAAGAAGAAGGAGATGAAGTTGAAGTTGAAGAGTTGAAGATAATAAAAAGGAAACTCATTTGGATACACAATTTCCTCTGACATATCAAGATGAGATTGACAATTAAGACTATGATCCCAATAGTTAGTTAGATCTATTCTTAACATCCTTATCGTGCATATTTTGTGAACTTGTACACGAGTTATGTAGATAATTCAAAACTATCAGCTTACTAGATGGCACTAGTAGAATAGAAAGAGTTAACAGATTTTGCTAAGGAATCAATTGAAATGGTTCAACCTTGGTGAGATCAAGTAATTTTTTTATAAATAAAAGTTTCACTATGTGCTTAGGCATGGATTAAATACAATGGAATTTTTCCTTGACAATTAATCAAAATAGTTAACCCATGGTGAGCTAGAGTACTTTTTATAAATAAAAATGTCGTTATATGCTTATGCAGAGACTAACAATAATGGAATAAGATTACCATTAACATAAATATTTGTTACCAATGATCGATGGTATATTCAATAAATTAAGTAAAGAAATATTTTCTCAGAAGTAGATATCAAATCTAGATATCACAATTAAGAAAAAAAATCAAATGTACCATGTTGGATTTCTAAATATTGTCTATTCTATTGTTTATGCTGCAATATTTCATGTTTGTATAATTAACATGTGAACTCAGTGTTCCACGTGATCAATGAAGTCAAGCAAGATACAATGAAGTTGCTTGTTCTAAAGTTAATGTATTTATATGCTTATAATTCAATTTGTGACTAGATTTATAGCTTGTATAGTTAAAATTGTAGAATTTGACAAAAATAATGTTAGAGAAAGTTTTGAGTCACAAACAACTATACTAAACCTAGTTTTACTTGTATACACATTTTACAATCGGTAGGTTTCATTGTAAATTATCTTGAGACATTTTCCAAAATTTAGGACTTTTGTTGTAGAGTGGGTTTGGGTTGAATTTAAATTTAACTCGAAATCATACACTTGAATTACAATTCTACTTTGATATATTTGTTAGACTGATGTAGGTCTTGGTCATGTTGTAGTGAAATTATAGTTTGATTGAAATGCTTCCTGTCAAAACCTAGTTTGACCGATTTGTATTCTGTGGCATGTTTAGTTAGTTCTTAGTTAGCTATGTATTTTCTACCAACTATCCTACGATGACTAGTTTAATATTAAAAATCTTCCCTAGACACTCAAAAAAATCATCTAGACTATAACTAAATATTTTTCATATAGTTTCACAGACACTCAAAGTGATCTTAAGAAAAATTTCATACGCTACCAAGTTGAGCTTGGAATCTGAATTGCAAATGCCATCAACTTTTAAGTAAGGCTTATCTTAGCTCAGCACAAGTTTCCTACTCCACTGCATAAAGTCTTTGCTATAATACCGTGGAGTTTCTCATCATTTTTTTATTAGGAGATACAATTGTAAATTTTGTGAGAACTGGTTGTATTTTCCTATATTCTTTCTTATTATTGTCTTCACCGGTTCTCTTCAACAACCTATAAAAATAGGTGATCAAAATTATCCTTGACTAGGAAATGAAGTTTTTATTGATCCATAAAAGACACATGTAATTGTGATTTATATTGGTATAGAAAAGGTACTAAGTTTACATATTGTGAAATATGGTTACGTGACTACTAGGTAGTGAAGACATTTTAAAACAGAACCACTACAAATCATTGTCTGTTGTGATTACATTTTGTCGATTGTTGTTTTACATATATTGCTTTATTATTTTTTTAAGAAATCTTCAATTTCTCATTTGTGTTTGAAATTTCATAAATCAACATTCAGATCTATTCAGTCCCTTGACAGATTATATTGGTACTAGAGAAGCTCTCTAAGGAAATTTGATAAGTATTAAATAATAGGGGACATCCTTCTTGGCTAACTCAATCTTATATAGTGAATGCCTACCATCCAACTCTCTTCGACATGTTCAACTACACATATTTGAAAAGACTAGTAAACACACACATGTACATGCACATGCATTTGTCTTCTATAAATTTTTAGTTCTCTATTGGTAAATTCATAATCTTGAAAATTTAAAGGCTTTTTTATATTTCAATTATTATGGTATATGTTTAGTGTGTTTGAAGGTAACTTTATTATAAATATATATATATATAATATTATATAATAAAAATGATCAGAAATCAAAATATATCAAGTGGAAAGTATGTTCATTTTATTATTATCTAACTTCATCCTATGAAGATAAAAAAGGTCTACTATGATAGGGATTCAATATAATAGAAAAAACAATATTTAAACAATGGTCAAATTATCATATGATCTATGAATTATAATATTGTTCAGATGTATGCACCAATATACATTACAATTGATAGATGTTTCTATATCATAAAGTAAAAGTTTCATAAAAATATATTCTTCATCCCACATTGAACTTCCAACAACTCATCTATTATGATGATTCACAATGAGATTTAGTTTTTAGAACAACCAGTAGGAGTTGGCCCCCATGTTGCCTCAATAACCATACAATCGGGGATGTATGACCTTGAGATAACTAAAAGATGTTTTTTTTTCAGTGGTTCAAGCATGTTTCAAGTTATTGTAGTATCTTCAACTAAACCATAAATTATCATTGCCTAATTGATAAGTGTCTATCAAACACATACTAATTGTCTAAAAAATATTCAACTATAGCATAGGGTAACAGAAAAATAATGTGATCGGTTTCAACTACACATATTTCATAAATGGCTATTAAATATTTGACCACAAAGCATGTGGTAGAAAAGCAAAATTGGTAGTATAGGAGGCCTCATCCAAAAGAATTAAAAATACATGTACAATATAGTTACCATCTCCATATAAACAAATTTGCATCATGCACACATGTAATTCAATAATTTTAATATAGATCATAATTTATTTTTAGAATGAATATATTATCCATATGGAATATAATTGAATTATTCATTGCTAAAATATACTATGGTGATGTCACATAATAATGTAGGAGTTAAATTACCTCTCATTGAAGAGTGTAATTTAAAAAAATCAACATTTTATTGTATTGCAATTGCATCTGTGTGTTTATAAATATGTCAATAATATTTTATATCTATAAAATATTATGTATATAAATTCATTATAATTTTTATAAATAGTTTATAAGACACTTTAAAATGATTATTGCACATCAACATATTAGGAAATATTAGATAATTTTGTGAAAATGTTATAGAAGTTTAAGTAAAAGAAATGGTAGCATTTTAAGATAAATCAAAAATGAAATTAATATACCATCATAGAAATGTAAATAGACATGAACTGTTGTCACTAAAGATTAATAACTCATTTCTTTTTGTTCTTAGTCACTATAGGTTATATGAATTTTTTTGGTCTCCGATTATATGAAATTATGTTATGCAAAAAATTGTATAAGGTCAAGATTGATCGAGATAATGTTTATGAAGTACTTAAAGAGGTGATGGATTGAAGCCATTGACAAGAATAAATTCATCATTAAGGGAAAATAAATTTGGAAATTTGAACATGTAATAACCCAACAATGCTTTGTAAGAAATCATTGTACCAAATACAGGAAACTTTGTATGTCCTTTAATAATATTTTTGATTTACCATCATTATCTTAATGATTAGTCGTCAGAATATATTGAATAAATATTTTTGTTAAAATATTAGGAAAGATGTGTTTAAAATAGTACTTCATGATGATTAATTGAATAATATATTTGGAAAGACAATGTTAAATATATTGTCAATTATTCATCAACAAAGTTTTAATTAAAACATCTACAATTTAGAATATATTATAGTTTACATTTTCAATGGTCACAAACATAATAAATGAGCATGTGTATAGATAACCGTGATAAATTCATGATCAACTTTCAAATGGATTTTTTGTTATGTTTACTAAATATAATCTCACTTGTAATCCACAACGGTTCAAATAATAGTATAGTATGAAGAGAACCCATTACGGGTTGAATCCATGTAGTTAACGGCTAAAAACTTACAAGTAAATCTTATATAGATCACTTTATTTTGACATGACATTGATGTAATCATCCAATTACACAATTAAATAAGACTACAAAGCCACTTCATTTGTACAGAGTAAATGATTGATTTTTGGGTTACACCTCAAATGACTCTTATTAATGAAAAAATAAGTGTGACAACTAATCGATTATAAGAGATTAAAAAATACTAAAAGAAATATCCAATACTCTACAGAAAAGTAGATGATTAATTGTTCAACATATGGACTTAGAAAATTAATAAGAACATTACCAGTTTTACAATTCAACGTCATTAGGTATGCCTAGATAGGCCATGGGTTTAGAGTGGTTGATTAAATCTTCTCCCATCTATTATTTTATTTTCAAAGTAGAAACTTGGAATTGACTCTTCTGTTGCACCAATAGTTGCACAAATCATGGAATATCCACCAAAAAGTAACTAAGGGATGTGTTGAAAGTCCAAATCTAGGTGGCTTTATTTGTAACCCCTCAACATGGACCAAAAGTCCCACCGGCTCCTTTATATTATCTATAAGAAAATATTTGTAGTTGTCAATCGTGAATCGATGAAGGAACCTAGTATATCAATGGTGGAAAGCAAGAATTAGGAACAACATACACAAAACTATGTGATATAACAATTTAAAATGAAAGATACACAACAAAAGTTTTATATTAATATGGTGCAACTGATACACTAATGGAGGCTAATCTTTTACACTACATATTTTATAAAAAAACTAAACAACAAACGATAAGGACAATATATTGACATACTTCATCAAATGTTGACTTACAAAGTATGGTGATATCTATGGCTTCTTTTCAAAGAGGTTGCAAGATAATACATGTGGTATGAAATACTTGAAGTAGTGGTAGGACATACATTGAGCAACTCATGTTTTGGTCATCACTCTTGGAAAACTATTACATGACACTATCTTTTAAATTCTTTCCATGTTATGGAAGAGTATCTCATTGCATCAAGAACATCAAATAATAGTGGAGAAGGAAGTTCCTAAAAATAAAAACACAGTCCTACAAGAAATTCTTCGGTCCTAAAACTTCAAGATAGTGATTATTATATAGTTGCTTAACTGTGGGAAGCTAAAAATTATATCAAAAATTGTATATTATATATTATCTAAGTTGACATAAAAAGAAACAAAAAACTATAGGAATAACGCATTAGAAAAAATCAAATCGAGATATCGATTGATTCAATTTATCAAAAATCTTTGAAGGGATTAGTCAAGTTATAGGTTAAATGGTAAGTAAATGTAATCAAATATAATGCAAAGGGTCAAAAGCACAAAAGGGAGCGAGAAAATGTAAGAATGATCATTAAAACACACATAAAACAGAAGTCACATAGTATCACTCTACTATCTCCCTTATGTTAAAACACATATGCAGAACAAACTTAATCAACGATGTCTGAAGAAGAAGTCATATACCTCAATATATCTCTTCAATCATTCAAACAAGATTATCTCTCACGTACTTATCTATGTATGGAAAATCAAATGTAGAATGCAATGTATACGTTAGAATACTTCTATGTAAAAATGGAAAATGTTGTCAAGTGAATTCTATCATATTTATCAATGTGTAATTTGAGATAAAAGTCAAGTGTAAATTTTGTGAGTAAATATTTAATCAAGTCTACATAATGTGATGATTGTTGTCTTTGGTCATTTACATATCAAGAGCTAATATCATACCCGAATCTGGTTGTGATAAATAGGAATCCCATGTCTAAAATTTGAGTTCAATAAGAAGATGTGACTCTCATCACACATAATGCAAATATGAGAGATGGTATGTCAATCATGCAATATGTGGTGATGATATAGATATATAATTTGTCTTCCTTTGTTGTCTTTTCTACAATTCCCTATTCTTCCTATATAAATTGAAGAAAAAAACTACCCCCAATGATGTTTTGTGTAACAAACATAGGGTCTGCAACAACCCCTCAACTGCATAGGAACTCGAGAAGTCCTCATATTCTAATTGCCTAATTATTTGTAAGATGTAATTAGGAAAAAAAGATTAAAATGCTTGCGAATGATCAAAATGGGATGACACGATTATGCAAGTTCTGTTATGGTAACATACCTTGGTTTTAGTATCACAATTTCATTACTTTTCTATTTCTAGGACTGTCGACCATGGTTTCTTGCGCTGTTTCAAATTGTGGCGTTGAGACTAATGAAATCAGGTATAGTATGTGGATTCATTATATGATGTATTTTCTTCATCACTTGATATTGTTGTATGTTCCTTGTTCCTATCCATTATATCTTTTCCATGTCAAATGAGAAGCATGTAGTGGCAGACAAAAATAATTTCTCAAAATGAATTGGTTGCTAATAGGGTATGAACATATTTCAGAAATGGCAGAGGAAAAATGATGGATATGGAGAGGAAGAATTGATAAGGCCATTGAGGAAGGGAGGTAAGAATAAAAAGGCAATGTTGGTTTGCATTTCTATCAATGATAAATTTCTTCTCATTTAAGTAGTGAGAGATTGGGAAGGTATAGTTTTGATCACACACAGTAGGAGTTTCGAGTATGCACATTATGGGTTGATGAAGGGAGCACACATGTTTGTTTGACCAAGACAAAAAGAGGTGTGAAATCACCAATAAATAAGGTTGAGAGAAAATTGATAGAAGATGCCAACTATTATTGTTGAAAAGTGATTGTGAGAGAAGGGATTGAAGAACTGTTTGATTTAGGAAAATGGAGAGTTGGGATTATTGGAGTTGAAGTTAGAGGGTGGGATGATATGGGTTGTGAGGACCCATTATTGTTGGAGGTAAGTATATAACATACTATGATGAGAAAGAAACAAAAGTGTACCAACAATTGATGCAACCAATGTAAGTAACGTAGAAAGAGTTCAGGAAGCATTTATTATCGAATGGGAGGAGAGAGAGAAGATTATGGTAAGTCAAAGAGGGAGATCATATGGGTTTTTTTGGGTTAAAAGACATGATTTGTTGGTTATTTGAGGGGGATTTAGATAGATTTGAGGAACCATTTTTATAGAATGAGGTGTGTGCGTGTGTGTGGGAGAGAAGAAGATAATATGATTTATTAGATATAGAGGGGGAGTGCAGGTTGGTGGTTTTTGTTAAGAAAAATATATAAAAAACTAGTAACATTCTTGAAAGAAAGAGACAAGAGAGAGTTAAGGAGAGTGCATCATCTAAAAAAAGGTGCAATCTGATTGGTTGGTGGCAATATTGTAATTAGAGGAAATTATTTACAGTTTATAGATGTGTGCACTCCTTCCAAGGGATTGGTTGTGAGCTTCATAATATGAACATCTAATTGTACACCCTTCAAAGACATAGCTTGAGGTTTGGGTAAATATATTTTAGAAATTATACTTTAATGCTAAGGTTGTTGATAACTCAAATCCCTTTTTGCATGTTAGTGAATTCTCTAGAAAATAAGATGCCTATGATATTTTTAGAAAATCATATATGACAGCTAAGGGAACTAAACAAGTTAGGGATACTTATATTAATACGATTTCATGTAATGTAGAGTTATTTTTTATGAAAAACATGAACATGCTTACAAATTGTGCTCTAGATCTACTTTAAATGTCTACAATTTAAAATATCTTAGAAAGCATAATGACGAAAAGAAGGTAGTTGCTAAATGTTGCATTTTATAACCCTTAAGTATGAATAGAAATATAAGATCATAGAGATTCATCAAATCTTTCAATTTAAATGTTTAATAACTTATTAGGTATACCAAGATCTTGTGATTCAAGATGAGGTAGAATATCCTACTAAGAAAAAGATGTATTCTCAAAGCAAGCGCCTCAGTTCTTCATGCTCTTCAAAAGGTAGAGAATCAAGTAGTGTGGAAGTTATCACTTAAAAGTAAGTAGAACATTAATATTTACTCTTCTCATAGATATTTATATTTCTCTGGTAGATATTATGGTTTTGGGTAAAAGGTCATTAGCAAGATGAATGTCTAGAACTCAAGAGGAAGAAAAACAAGAAGAAATCTAGGGAGAAAATGGTAAGAATATTGAAATGGATTTATCCTTTAAAAAATTATTATCATAGTGGTGCTTAACCATCCTGATTGCATGATTTATTAGGTTTTTTAATCAATTGGTTAATTAATATCTCAAAGTTGTCTTAAATTGCATTTTTTGCTTAATTTTCCACTGAGCCCACTTTATGGAATAATGTGCAAATTCACTTTAAGTTATGTATTAATAGAAATTGGTAAGCATCATATCTTCTTTCATTTCATCGTTTACAATCTTTCTTGTTTGGATTTTGTTTCATGTGCCTTTGTTCCTAGCTAAATAAGGTTTCAACCCCTTGCTAACCAAAAATACCTTAGTAATTTGTGTGTGTGATTGTGTGTGGTGGTTGTGGCTTTGTTTGGACATAGACCTAAATAGCCCTGGTCATTATTTAGTTAGTTGACAATCAATGAGATAATATGACTCGCCAATTGAGGGCTTTTAGATCACAAGTTGTGACTTTGTTTTAGGACATACTGATGGACATGTGATGTCCAAAACGAACTTAGACTCACGACAACTAACAAGAATTCCCTGTGTAACGATCGACGACCAAGAGAAGGATGAGATCCCTGTGAGCAATAACCAATGCCCAGTGATTGATGATCAATGAAGCTGCAACCTTGTACACAAACAAGGTTCTAGACTTGTAGACTGATAAGAGACATGCTTGCTTGAACTGATGGCCTTAGATGATTATAAGTCCAAGTTATGGTTTAAGGATGGGGTTGGAAACTGATGAAAACCCTACACTTGCTTATCTTCTCTCTCCTTAATCTCTACCCTCACTTTTCCCATACCTATTCACCTCCTTCCCTTTGTATACTCAAAGCAATGACCTTGTTATTTTAAAACTCTCCTATAACGATTTAAGACTTTTTCTTATACGTAATGCTGATGGATTTTTTGCTTGAGTTGAACCTACAATCTAAAGGTAGTTCTTTTATGCATAAAGGTGATCTTTTTATATGCTTGTACAACTTCCACATAACCAATATTTTGTATAATGGTAAGTTATTATAATGTAAAGTGTATTCCAAAATTTTAGGAGGATATGATGCTCCTATGAGGTTTTGACTCCAATATGGTTTCTTGTAGAGAATTGGGCCTTATGGAGCCCTAGTTTGATTTCTTAGCCTTGTTATGGTCAAAGGTGTTACATGAATCCTAATTTGGTTAGTTAAAATTATATGGTATTACATTTATATCTTCTTAGGTTGTGAATGTTTGATTAATCTTTCACTTAGTTTTATGTTAATTGAATGTAACCTGATTGATGCAGTTGAGGAAATAATAATTCATATAATTAATCAAGTGAAACCCTAATGAAATAGTTCCATGAGTCTATAGATATTTTCCTTGGATCAGTGAATGAAATAGTGAAACAAGTTTTATCTTGTAGCAATATGAGAATTGTGAGAATATGTTCAGAGTCATATGTTAGTAATTATATATAAGCATGTTTGGGGTAAATGTACCATGACATCCTTAATGTTGTTTGGACTCAGTTGTGATTGATGGTCTGGTGATATGTGATAGAAAGTGAATACATTACTAACTTGGTATTTGGGTGTTATACTCTAGATTTTGTGTTGTAACCTAAGTATCAAGGGCCCACTTGTGATATGTAGATTTTACTTAGAGAAATCCATGCTAGATCAAAACTTTGTGCACTATACCTTTTGTTTAACCTTGTTCCAAATCTGAGGATGTATTTAATGGATTCTGGTTATGCTTAGATCTTTAAAGATTTCCAAAGGGGCTTCATATAGTCTAGCCAGTAGTTTGAGTGGTACTATTCAAATAATTCATGGATTAATAGAATAAGTAGACCAACCATGTGATATATTTGCTTAAATTTTAGAATTACATTGAAAGAGATGTTATTCTTTTATTTTCTACAAGTATTATATTTGTTTCATGAATTTTATGTGTATCTTCTTTGGTATAGACTGAATATATTAATTATTCTTCTTGAAGTAAACCCATTTTGACTTTGGTTGTATAATTTTCTTTTGCTTGTAACTAATAAATTTTATTAACTCTTATATCATATGATTGGGCCTTAAGGTCTCACCTTGTGGTTTTCTACATCCTTTAGGTCACCACCAGAGTTAATAACATTGTTGTGGTGAGGACTCGTTGTTTGGAGGACATATTTAGTGGAGGTTAATGTCTTTTTTGGAGTAGTCTATTAGAGTCATCCTTGCACTACTACGTCCACAAGGGGATTTTTATAATCTTTGTATTTTTATGGCTTGAGGTTTTGTTTTGTATGCCATGTAATGTTGTATATGTTTTGTATGTGTGATATGTATACTCTTTTATAAGCATGTGTGACTAAGGTCAATGAAAACTTTATGTCATAATGATATATGTTAATATGAATATGGATAGGTCATTTGTTCAAATTTTTCATGTGGTTATTTTTGGAATGTTTTATTTCATGTTTTCATGTGAACTTTTTATACTACTAAAAAATATTTGATTCCTTTCAAAGAAAATGAATGTATTTGGAAAAGTTTTCAACTGGGGAAAACATGTTGAACAATATCTTGCTTTCTCATCGTGGGCATGTTGGTACCAATTGACTTTTATCAAGATAAACAATCCACATGGAAACTTCTAGGTAGTGGAGCTACATCATTTCAATATAGAACCACTGTAGATATATTGTCTTTTATGTTTGCAATGAATTGATTTCTTATTTTACTTATTTTTTATTCTTTTTCTTTTTTTCAAATTGCAATTAACATTATTGTGTTTTAAATTGCATAAATTAGGTTCATCTCTATTCATCCCATATAGGGATTGTGTACCCAAGTCAACCATCAAAACTTAGCATGGAAATTATGAGTTTATATTTATGTTTTTTAGAATGACAAATGCACATGCATCCTATACATTGACATGATGAACAAAGTCAGCATGCCACTTTTTGATAAGTTGACTTTAGCAATCATTAAGTATATATTGGGTTTAACAAAGATGCAAAATAGCATGACAAGTACATGATAATAACCACATGTTGTTAAGACAACATGTTGTACATGACAAGTTCAATGGATGTGGGTTTTGGTTGGCAACAATTTTTCTTCCTTGGACATGTCATATCATGACAAGGAGTCAATGTGGGTCCTAATAAATTTCCATATGTACTTTAATGGGAACATGCTAAGACTCCTACAAAGATTAGAAGATCTCCAGGGTTAGTTGGATACTAAAACATGTTCATTAAGAATTTGAGTGCTAGTGTAGCACCTATTACATAGTGTCCACTAATTCCTTTTTGAGGAAAAAGTTATGTCCCATACAACACAAAAAATATAGTGTAAGGGGGGGGGCATTTGATATCTTAAAATCATGACATACAAAAAACAAAATAATTATACATTTGTGGAAGAATGGACTATTACAATATCACAAGATATTCTAATACATTGTTCCTCACCACAAGGAGTCTCCACTAAAAGGAAAAGTATACATCTAACTTTAAAAAGTACCAATTACATAGGGCAACCTGGCCATCCAAGCAAAAATCAAGTCCATATTCTTGGTATATGATCCTACTAAGCCATCTTACTCTATTTTTTTTGGTGCAAAAAGGGTGGGGTGCCTCTTTACTAAACCAAAAGTAAGGGTAGCTACATCGTATAACCACCAAAAGAAAAGAAAGAGGTAGTTGTAAGGCACAAACACCAGAATGAAAGCAAAAAGCTATAGAAAACTATGTAAGATGGTCCTATCTTTACATTTATTTATATAAGAGTCTACTCTCCCTATTGCAAGCAGCCCAAAAAAGATCTATCTCCATACGAGCATCTTCAAAGAGTATTCTGTTCCTTTCCCTCCACAACATATAAATGATGCAGATAGCAAGGAGCTTTGGTTCATCTCTCAAAGCCAGCAGATCGTCCTAGTTCCTAATGCAGACATTTATCTTCTTAGAGAAAAACTCCCACATGTAGCTAGCATATTCACAATCAAAGAAGATATGGAAAATGTTCTCTTCACTCTTTTCACAGAGACTACATCTAGAAGCAAACTAGAAACCTATCCTCTTCAAGAAATCCGTAGTGAGAAACTTCTCTAGGAACAGCTTCCAAAGAAGGACCGACCATCTCCTCAGAATACTGTCCGACCAAATCCAAGACCCTCATGGCACAACCTCCCATTAAGTTCTTGAAATGGCCCATCCATCTTTCATAGAGAATCAAGAACCTCCTCTAAAGAGGACCACATCTTTAGAATTCTGGGAAATAGATTGTTTGTTCAGCACTTCCAACAGAGCATCAGCTCCTCTAAAACGTGGAATATTCCAATTGCCATCATCAATATAAGTGGCCACTTTACATAGTCTTCCTTTACCCAGATGAAAGATAAATTGGGAATCCACCAGGTCAACCAGTCTTTCGCCATCATTGACCCATGGATCCATCCAGAAAAGAAAAGAGTTTCCATTCCCAAGATTAAAGCTAATATGATTCAGAAGAGTAGTTCTTACTCAAGTAATTTCCTCCAAACCCAAGACGAGCTGGCTTTGGCCTCAACAGACCACAAGGATTCATATTTAATATACTTTTCATGGATCCATTTAATCCACATGTTGTCTTTCTTAGTAGCAAGGGACCAAAGATTTTTAAGAAGACCCCCAATAGACCAGTCCACAATAGATCTGACGCTAAGGCCCCCTTCTTTTTTTGGCCTGCATATCAGCTTCCAAGAGAAAGTATGAATATTTCTCTTTCCCTCATGATCATTCCAGATAAAGTCTCTCATATCCTTCTCAATCAAACTAATTATGGACTTAGGTAAAGGAAAGATCGATGTCCAAAAAATGTTGTAAGCAGACAAAGTGGACAACACAAGTTCGATTCTCCTTGCTTGAAAAAGAAGGCGACCCTTCCAAGAGTCCGACCTACATTTAATTTTGTCAATGATAGGAATGCAAATGGCTTTTGTAAGCCTGCCTGTGAACAACGACATCCCAAGATACCTCACAAGAAGAGAGCAAATCTTAATGTTAAGGATATTGGCAATATTCTCTTCATCAGCCTGTCTACTCAAGAAAATTTGACTCTTATCATTATTAAGTTTCAAACCAGAGACTTTGTGAAAGGTTTCCAGAATGGACTTTAAGCAAGACACATTATTATCATCATCTCTAGAGAACAACAAAATATCATCAACAAAGGTGATGTGGGAAATGAACGTTGTGTCTGAGATACCAATAGGTTTGAAGTTCCCTCTTCTAACTTCAACATTAATAATAGAAGAGAGTCCCTGCATAGCAATAACAAAGAGAAAAGGGGCAAGGGGGTCCCCTTGTCTAACCCCATTAGATGCATAGAATTGGTCAGTGGGTGAGCCGTTCACTAGGATTTTATAGGAAGTAGATTGGAAGCTTTCATGCACCTAGTTGAGCCAACAATCTGGGAAACCCATCTTTCCCATCACAAAGAAAATGTAGTCACGTCTAACTGTATCATAGGCCTTGGCTAGGTCAGCCTTGATACAGATGAACTTATATGAACTCCCAAACATACTCAAGACATCATTTGCCAACAAAGTAGCATCACCAATTCTTCTACCATGGATGAAAGCAAACTGGTTAGAATCAATAATAGTGGGAAGGATAAACTTGACTCTGTTGGCCAAAATTTTCGTGATGATCTTGTAAATGACATTACATAAGGATATAGGCCTGAAGTCCTTAAGACCAGTAGCACCAAGCTTCTTAGGAATGAGAGTAATAAAGGTACTATTACATTCTTTAAGCATTTTCCCAGAACTGAAGAAACTTTGAACTACCCTAATAATGTCGTCACCAATGATATCCTAAACTGATTTGAAAAATACAGCGTTAAAATCGTCTGGTCCAGGTGCCTTCTCATCCTTCGTATTTTTCATTACATCAATGATCTCATCTCTAGAAACAACTCTTCTCAGCTCATCAAAATGATCTTTAGAGATTTTAGGAATATGACAATCATCATCCCATAGAACCACCTCACTTGAAGTTCCATTAAACAAGTTGTTGTAGAACCCTCTAATAGTATCCCTGATTTGGTCAGCATCATAAATCCTTCCTCCAAGCTGATCATCCAGAACATTAATGTTGTTCTTAAGTCTTCTAGATTTAATAGAAGCATAGAAAAAAGCTGAATTTCTCTCTCCCAGCTTAAGCCACTGAATTCTACTTTTTTATTTTAGGAAGCTTTCTTCATCCCTTAGATCTTGATAGGCCTCTTGTCTTAGAATGGAGATCTAGGCATGTTTGTCTTCATTATTGGGATCCACATCAATAGATTCTGGCATGATTTTAGCCTGAGCCTCAAACTCTTTAGCTTTAGAAAGATAGTTACCCACACAATCCCTATTCCACCTCCTCATAGAACTAGTGACTGCATGAAGCTTTTGATAGACTTTGAACATGGGCGATCTAGAACATATAGTACCTTTCCAAGCAGAGTCCATGATGCCTCTATAAGATCTGTTGTTGGTCCAGGAATTTATGAAATGAAAAGGAGTCGCCCCCCCTCTTCCCTCTGTCAAATCTCATAGCAATAGGTCTATGATTACTAACAATAGAAGAAATGACTTCACCCCCACAAAAGGAAACCCCGACTAAAAATTAACATCACATAACATACGGTCAATTCTAGAGAGAGTACTCTTGCCTTTCCTACTGTGACTATCCCATGTGAAAAATTGACCCTTGGTGGGCACTTCAATTGAATCAGTTTCACTAATGGTGAGATTGAAGTCATTCATACTTCTACTAGAAGGAGGATGCTTACCCATCTTTTCGCCAGCCATTCTAACATCATTAAAATTGCCTAAAACACACCATTTTTTAGGATTCATTTTAGGTACTTATAGAATTCCATAGAAGAGATCTGTCCTCATCATCATTTGCACCATATATAGCTGACATTTCAAAAGAGATAGGTCCTTTCTTAACATCACAGTGTAAAATCTATTCATTAACCAAAATTTTATCCATCACAACATTAGTATCCATCCAAAGGATGATGATTCTTGTATATAAGCACCCTACCACACAAAATTAACAAAACCTTGGACAATCTTCTTCTTGATTCTAGACTCCAAAATAATGTAGATATCAGCCTTATTATTCCTAATATCTTTCTGAATGTGAGTTATTTTATTCACACCTCCCCTCACATTCCAGGACACAACAGAAAACAAATTAGCCATTTGGGAGAAGGTTAATCATGTCTTCCTTCTCCTCAAAATTCGATAACAAAGAATATTTGTTCAGAGATGAAGGAATACCTGTATTCACAACTATCTTGGGAGCCATACGTGGGGGAGATTTAGATTTTCTACCCTTCGTCTCCCATACCACTTCAGGAGATGTATTAGGTGTAACTGTAACAGTAGTCACCTCTTTTCCTATCAAAACACCAATACCAGTTTTCTGTATATTATCTTGAGACAAAGGATGAGACGTACTTGATGTAACTGAATCAGAAATCATCTCTTTCACCTTTGAACCACTATTGGAAGCGTCTTGTTGTTTATCATGAGACATAATAGCAGTATCATACACAGTAGAAGAGACCCAGCCATCCTGAATAGCTCAACAACATCTACAAATATCTCTCCCTCTCCATTTTTGCTATTATCTAAAGTAGTTTTAGGGACCCAAACTTTCTTCGTTAAAGGACAGTTTTGTTGTTTTCTAGAAACTATAGCCTTCATCTCTGAAGTTAAATCACACAGGTTGGACTTGTGACCAAAGAGGCCACATACCAAACACCTAATGGGCTCCCACTCATACTCGAATGTAATTGTATCAGACTGACCATCATCACTCACAATTTGCAGTTCTTTCAGAAAGGAGAAGTCAAGAGGGATAAGAACTTGCAATCGTGCATACTTCAGTCGCACAAATTCATTGGTGAATCTATTCGGCTGCAAAGGTACTCCGAGGAATGAACCTATCTTGTTGAACATCTCTGCATCCTAGAGTTCTAATGGTAGATTGAAGATTTTAAGCCATATCAAAACTTCAGTTAATTTTAGTTTTTCTAAGGGCTCTCCCCTCTCCCATCTCTTAATGATCAGTGGCTTACCGGTGACAAACCAGGGTCCTTCATCAATCGTTGTAGAGAGATCCTCTTCATTGGAGAATAGCACTATGAAGTAGCCCCTACCACGCGATCTGACTTCAATGGATCCTTTGTCTTACCAGATCTATGCAAAATGACGAGCGAGTGTAGGCCAATTTGGTTTCAAACCTACCACATACCCGCTGCAGACTTACTCCATCTAGCCAAGTTCCTTTCCGCAATGGTTTTCGAGTACACTAGCTTCTCATCCTCCATTTCAAAGTTCATCTTCTTCAAGCATACGGGTCCTCCATACTTCTTCTCTTTGAACAGATCAGACCATGATTTGATTTCTTTAGCCACAAAGACGCTGCTAGTTCCTTTGGCCTTGATGGCGCCCAAATCTGGGGGATTAGCTGAAGTCAACGTCACATTCATCGTCGCCTCCCCATTCGCCTCCCCGTTCGCAACCATTGTCAGCGTCGAGAAGATCATCTCTCCTAGCCATCTTACTCTAGTTTACCTACATCTGAGTAGTTTGGTAACAAAAACCAAATAGGGGAGAAACAACACAAACATTTATCTCATAGTAATATAGGTATGTGAAATATTAATAGTACATGGGCATATTAAGATTCAAGTACAAGAAGTAAGGGCATTCCCAATTGTGTAAGGGCCATGAACAATTAGGCAAGTTCAAGATAAATAGCATAAGAATATGATTACTAACACACCCTATAAATAATTGGGTGGAGATAGCATGTCTTGTGCATGCAGAGATAGAACACCCTAATGTAAGGTTATGCATAATCATAACTACTCTAGAAAGATTAGTCTAAATACCAAGCATATATAATAGAGTGGCAAGATAAAATTGTTTTTCTCAATACCACATTCAAAGATGGTCAGTTTAATTAAAAAGATATGATTGATGGGTTACAAACCCAAATCAAAAAGAATATTTCAGCATGCACATATGGATCAGATGATAGTCTACATCATCTAATATCATTTATTTTCAATATGGTCAAGTAAAGTTAGATATATTCATTGCATATAGTATCATTATAAAATTCCCATTAAGAAATATAGTTTTTGGATCCAATATATATTCATATATGAACAAGTTATTACTAATTATAATAAATAAGAATAATATATTGAGGAGATACCATTATTCCATATCAAGATACCATACTAAATAATTATATTCATGAATGTTTCCTCCATAATCACCAATATCAATCAACATTTATTCTTGTTTATTATAATTTCAAACTATTCCCTAGTAGTAAAATTTAATATGCAATGAATTGGTTAATGTGATTTATGAATTTCATCCAATTGTAGATCCTACTAATTGAGTTATTGTCTAACATCTATCTACTATATCATTATCTTATTATTTGTGTTTACCAACTGGAATATAGGAATAGATTGTTGACTTATGTGGTAGATGAATTATTATATTGTTATTTATATTTCATATCTATCTATATAGACTATGTTGCTAGAGGAGTGATACATGTAGATGTTGACTGTGATTATCTACACCACTTGATGTATTGTATTATTAATCATGTCAACCAGATTATCAGATTTGAAATGCAACATGCATCTAGGAGATGTCTAAGATGTGTACTTATGCATGACAATAGAGTATTCATATATGCATCTAGACATTTCAAGAAGAATACTGATAAATGTCATTTACAAGATCTTGAGATGGCAAACATGATTCATGTCGTGAAGATGTGGCGACATTACTTTTACCGTGCTCCAAGCTATATCTTTACCAATCATAGGATCTTGAAGTATATCCTCACCCATATTGATCTTGACTTGAGACATCACAAGTGGATAGAATCGATCATAGTTTGTGATGTTACCATTTATTACCATCTTGGTCATCCAAGTGTAATAAAATATGATTTGAGCTAAAAGTCTTCATTGTATACTAAAGTGGTCTCCATGACATGTGAAGAATGATATTTGTTGATAAAGTTAAGATAAATCAACATTAACTAATTACTACTATATCAAGGTAAATTGATTTCATGGATGAAGTTCATACCTATTATCTATGATCAGATAAAAGATATTTGAAAAAGTGTGTAGTGAATTGATACAAATCATGGATAAGATTAATTATGAAAAAAATATCAGAGTTCATATATTTATATGATGATTCATTATATTAGCAAAATGGATTAATGTGTAATGAATGTGATGAACCAAAGAATAATATTCTATACAAATCACGTTCTTCCATGTATTTAATGAACCCATGTGACTTGAAGATGTGGAAAACCCCCAGAAAGATGTATTTGTGATCAGGTGTGATGAGAGATGTAACCGAACATATAGTAAAGTTTGGTGTTTATCAACAAGTCAAAATTGAGCATCAAGTTCCAAGTTGAAACCGCTCCCTATCATTGTATAGAAATGGAATCATGCCACTAAGTGGTAAATTTACATGAAATCTTAGTCTCCATCATATTAGATAGAGATCCTAAGTTTTGATCAGATTTTAAAATTAGTTTGACCATGCATCAAGGATATGTTTGAAGTTTAGTATAAAAATAGTTAGAAAAGACCATTCAGAATTTTGAATATATATTTATTACAATCCAGTGGTAGTTGGAATCATCACATGGGGATTGAGGAAATAACGAAGATTAGGGTGTTATCCATGAAATTGAGGGAAATATGGTGGGCATATTACAAAGGGATATAGGGATTTAATGTATTGACAAGTTATAACCCTTGATGAGATGGTTTATTTCAGCCAAATGTAGCATCAAACCTAACCATAGTTCTATCCAATTTAGATTTGAGAGTGTTCCCCCTAGAAGACTCATTTAAAGACATGGATTAAATAGAAGGTGACATCATCAATTAGGACTAACGAATAATCAAAGAGTTGCAAAAATAAACCCTTGTAATGTTTTAAACATAGAATTTGGTTCCTTTTGAAAATGTTAGAAATTCTTCCATTAAAATCATGTCTAATTTTAAAACATTCATGTGTTTAGTCGGACATGAAGTGTTGCTTACTAATAGTAGGAGAGTTGCAAGACACATTACTATTGACACTACATGCATGAGATGCATTGTCAATGAGGAAACCATCATGCATGCACTTTGAGATTGCCCTCATGCTGAAGAGCTCTTGAGAAGGGCCATACGTTATGGTAAACTATCTAACTTCTCTAGAATTAACAACATTCAAAGGAGGGAAGTACAAGGATAAAGGCAAAGCTAAGAAGAGTTCTAAATATAGACAGAAATTGAAGTCTTTTGTGATGAAAGCTAAGGGAGGAGCTAATAAGGAAGAAAAGTGCCACCATTGTTACCAGCCCAGACACTGGAAAAGGAATTGTCGTCTTTATATAAAGGAACTCAGGAAGAAGAAGGAGATAGAGATCTCCACTTCAGGATATGAGAAAATGAAAGCTAGAATGGAGCAAGGGTTATTGTCACTACAGTTGGTATCTGTCATTCAAGGGCATGTAATAGGATTAGTGAATTGCTATTATGTACCTATCATTAATGAAAAACATCATGTATCTTGTATGGACAAGAATATTGTGAATATACTTGATGTCTTGCTTTCATAGATAAGATTTTTCATGACAGTATCCCAATATCTCATAGTTTATATTTGATAGTTCTAGAGACAATTATGTATAAAAAATGATTCAATGAATCAAAGAATGAATACATATATCATTGTCATCTAAAGCACACAAATGAGACATGTATTTCTAGATCCATATGATGTTTCTCTAGACTCTTTTTGTTATCGAACCAAAAAAGAGATACAAGTGTTGTTTATTGGAAATATGACAAAAGCACCTTTCACTAGATGTAGTGTGAGAATGAGTATTCTATTAGGGCTCATACATACTGATGTATATAAACCTTTAGAATGAATTCTAAGAGTGATTAATAGTACCTCATTATATTTATTGATGATATCAGTAGATATAGTAGATTGTATTTAATGAAATACATGTATGCATGTCTTGAAGTGTTCAAGAAGATCATGAATGAAGTAAGTAACTATCTTGGTAAAAGTATAAAGAAACTTCAATGTGATCGATGTTGAAATATTTTAAACCAAGAGTTAAGCACCTTTGGGAGACCATGATAGTATATCATGATGAACTCCACCTAAAACACAATGATAATCTATCATGACTGTGTATTAGAAAAAAGAAATCATGCCCTATTTATCATGGTGTGATTATCAATAAATCTAGAAAATATTACAATTTCCTTTTTGGCACATGCTTTACACTAAAACAATGTACTATCTAAAATGTTTCAAAAGACATCATATGAGATATGGCATGGGAAGTGTACCGAACTATTATTTTTTTTAAGAAATTTAGCCAAAGTATCAACAACTCTATTGCAATCACTACTAGTTGAAAGATATGACCCAATTATCCTTTAGTTTCTTCTACATCTCAACAACCATGCCTACAAATATATGATCATCACAAGGTTTGCAATCAATAATATATTGGTCATGCCGACAAGGAGTGGCTCAAGTGGTCAAGCACAGTGTCTCCTCACGAAGGGACCCGGGTTCAAATCCCAGTTTCCGCCTTAGTTTACCACCCTCCCAGACATTCAACCTCTGTTACGGGCATGGGATAGTGGGAGAGAATGCCTCTCTTTATCCCAATAATATATTGGTCATCAAATAGATAGTTTCAATCATACTATCTCTAGATCATCATTCAAATCTATATCTAAATCCATGTCAATGGATCTAAGCTCTCCCTCTAGGGAACTTTGGGTACTGAATAATTTTCCATAACCCTAGATCCAAAAATGATTAAAGTCTCTAAGTAAAATTGCAATAGCAAAAGGCTTCTTATTGAAAGCATCATTGGTATTGATTTTAGTATCTCTGTGGAGTCTTTCTTTCGTGCTTGTATAGAAATCATGTGCCTCTATCTCTATGCATTTGATTTGATGCATTATAATTCTTTTTTGCTCTTCAAATACCTCACAAAGTCTAGTATTCCAAGTGTATGAATGATTATACATGAAGGTGGTTGTGTGTGTCATTCACTTTAAGATTGTCTTTCATCAATTCTCTCCCCCTCTCACATGCCCACGACGGAGGCCGAACGTCTAGGAGGGTGGTAAACTAAGGCGGCAACTGGGATTTGAACCCGAGTCCCTTCATGAGGAGACACCGTGCTTGACCACTTGAGCCACTCCTTGTCGGCGTGACCAATATATTATTGATTGCAAACCTTGTGATGATCCTATATTTGTAGGCAGGGTTGTTGAGATGTAGAAGAAACTAAAGGATAATTGGGTCATATCTTTCAACTAGTAGTGATTGCAATAGAGTTGTTGATACTTTGGCTAAATTTTTTAGAAAAAACAAGAGTTCGGGAACTTCCCATGCCATATCTCATATGATGTATTTTGAAACATTTTAGATAGTACATTGTTTTAGTGTAAAGCATGTGCCAAAAAGGAAATTGTAATATTTGCTAGATTTATTGATAATCACACCATGACAAATAGGGCGTGATTCCTTTTTTCTAATACACAATCATGATAGATTATCATTGTGTTTCAGGTGGAGTTCATCATTATACACTATCATGGTCTCCCAAAGGTTCTCAACTCTTGGTTTAAAATATTTCAACATCGATTACATTGAAGTTTCTTTATACTTTTACCAAGATAGTTACTTACTTCATTAATGATCTTCTTGAACACTTCAAGACATGCATACATGTATTTCATTAAATACAATCTACTATATCTACTGATATCATCAATAAATATAACAAGGTACTATTAATCACTCTTAGAATTCATTCTAAAAGGCTTATATACATCAGTATGTATGAGCCCTAATAGAATACTCATTCTCGCACTACATCTAGTGAAAGGTGCTTTTGTCATATTTCCAATAAACAACACTTGTATCTCTCTATTGGTTTGATAACAAAAAGAGTCTAGAGAACCATCATATGGATCTAGAAATACATGTCTCATTTGTGTGCTTTAGATGACAATGATATAGGTATTCATTGTTTGATTCATTGAGTCATTTTTATATATAATTGTCTCTAGAACTATCAAATGTAAACTATGAGATATTGGGATACTGTCATGAAAAATCTTATCTATGAAAGAAAGACATCAAGTATATTCACAATATTCTTGTCCATACAAGATACATGATGTTTTTCATTAATGACAGGTACATAATAGCAATTCACTAATCCTATTACATGCCCTTGAATTATAGATACCAACTGTAGTGACAATAACCCTTGCTCCGTTCTAGCTTTCATTTTCTCGTGTCCTGAAGTGGAGATCTCTATCTCCTTCTTCTTCTTGAGTTCCTTTATATAAAGATGAAAATTCCTTTTCCAGTGTCTAGGTTGGTAACAATGGTGGCACTTTCCTTCCTTAATAGCTCCTCCCTTAGCTTTCATCGCAGAAGACTTCGGTTTCTATCTAGATTTAGAACTCTTCTTAGCTTTGGCTTTGTCCTTGGACTTCTCTCTATTGATCATCAGCACAGATTTGGGTTTGTCCTTCTTCATATGCACTTCAACTGTCATTAACATGCCAAGTAATTCTGACAAGAACTTGTCAAAATCATTCATGTTGTAGTTCATGACAAACTGGTTGTATGACTCTGACAATGACTGTAGAATCACATTTATGGATAACTCTTGTATATCTCTGTTGTCTTTCCTAGTATTGGAACATGTTCTTAAGATGTGTTACCATCTCAATAACATCCATGTTCTCATGTTGAATCTGTAACTCATAGTTCATTGAGCACGACATCATGCACTTGACATCCACAACATCTTCAAAGTGCTTCTAGTAAGCATCCATGTCATCCTTAGGCATGTTGGGAGCATGTTCATATGGCTCTGATGTATCTAGGACATAGATCTTGCGCTCTTGAGTGAGAACAATTCTCAAAGTATGGAACCAATCATGTAAGTTGTTCCCATTCAGCTAGTCCTTCCTAAGGACCGATCACAAAGAAAACATATTTGTATTTTCCTTTAGATTCTATAAAAGAAAATTTGCAACTTCTATCAAAATACTTTTGATTTGATTTGATAAGCTTGATGATATTACTAAAGATTAAAATTAAGTATTTCTCCCACTATTTTGTTTAAATTGACAGCATTCACATATCAATTTGGAAGATTGCAGTGTACAACCTTCTAGTGAGCCAAGACCCAAAATAATTAAGTTATGATCTGGCCAACGCCAACGTCCATAATCAATCATTAAGATAGGTGTCTTTTTCCAATTGCATCTCATGCAATTCTTAGATAGATGGTATGTGCAAATCATTTCCATAGTCATTTGCATGCTTCTAGGTACTTAATGTCATTAAGATCACCTAGTTAAGTCTGACCCTACATCCAACACGATACTAATGCACCCTTCTTGGCAGGCCCACATGACAACCGTCACACTTCCACGAGATGGACAGTGCATCATGCTTGGCGTTCCCACACATAGTCAATCAAGCTTATCATGTGTGTTTCTTATGGAAAGCATCTTAGACTTACTATTTGACTGGAGGATTTTATATCTATATATATAAATATACATATCCAATCATGCATACTTATACGTATCATATACATACTATATACACAAATGAATGATGTAATTATATAACATGAGAGATAGTTATGACCATACTAATATAATTCCTTGGATCCACAAGGAACTACTACCACCTAAGGTCCACATCATTTGTAACAACCATTTTTTCATGAAGACTTGTGTTGGAACTAGTCTGGGTCGATCAATCCAACTCTTAAATTGATCGGTTGGCCTCCTGGTCGGCCGGTTGGTCTCTAGTCCAAGCAACATATGGAGTCCTCTAGTCGATCAGTTGGGCCACCATTAGATCGGTCGACTTCTCTTATCATCTTGCATGCTCAGTTCTCTAGTCGATCGGTTTGAATTCTGAGTCAGTCGGTTCATCTAGACTAGAATGACTTCTTTTCCATAACAAGAAATAAAAATATCATAATCCTATTTAACTTATTACATTTTAATAAGGATCCCTCAAGTTACATTCGAGGGGGCATAGGAAGGAAATAATTAATACTTTTACATGTGGAAAAGGAGAGAGAGGCTCAATATGCAAATCGAGATATAAAATAAGAAAAAAAACAATCCAACTAAGGATAAAGATCTAGGGGGTTGTTGGACATAACCATGCTTACATCCACCATAAAAATAACTTTAGGAAAAAGTGTACGGATTGCATATATATATTGTGTGGGACCGTATGTGGTATTTAATTAGATATCACATTAATCATTTTAAATATTCACATCATGTGCAATAAAATAATTCTGATCATATAAATTTGAATACAAATACATATCATAAATTGATGAAGCTCTGATACCAATGTTGGGAAATTTGGGCATAGATAAGGCATCAAAAACAAAAGTTTAATGCATGATACTCTAGTTAGCAAGATTGCGTCAACAACAATGTATGCTCAAGTTCAAGGATCATGGATTAAATGTTGAAGAGGATGATGATCCCATGCCTCGAGTTCAATCCAGATACCAGAGATAAAGGAACTATATGATCATGGTAACACTAATCTCAGGTTGTAGGTTGAACTTGTTCTCCAACTTTATAATTACTTAGGTAGCAATGATGTGTTGCTTGATACCACTCGTTGCTTGTGATGTCATAAATTGGTTTTGGACATTCACTACCAACGTAATTTGGGACCTATAGGTCACACTCGTAGGATGCACATGGAATAGGAGTTTATTCATGAATGATATTTAACTTGATTACTAATGAGTTTATGTATTCAATTTAAAAACATTAGTTGAAAATTGACTGACAGGATTGTGAACCAACCGATTCAAGTGTCAGGTCAATTTGAACAACATTGGATGAACATTTCTTGAATTGGGGCATGAACCGATCAATTCACTTGGTGAACTTACCAATTCAAGGTATGAACCAACCAATTCAAGTTGTGAACTTCTTAGTTCAATGATCAATATGATTTGATCAAGGACTGATATTGACATCATGTTGTGCATTAATCGAATATTGAAAACCAATGTGATTTAAAATAGGAAAGTAGGTGAACCAACTAGTTCAAGTGTTGAACCGATAATTTCTCATGTGCATTGACTGGTTCAGTAGTGAACTGACTAGTGAAACATCTGTAGCTTCCAAAAAAAATCATGAAATTCCATCTCTTTGACTCCTAGATGATCTAGAAACTTTGACCCTAGCCGTCCTATATAAGGGGGGATTCTAGGCTCTCAGAGACACAATAATAAGATCTGATAATTGTTTTCCACTCATATATGTGCTAACTAGAGATCCTGAGAAATTCCTACCCATAAAAGGGAGGGAAAACACCAGAGAGTGAATCAACCCTAACAGGTTGATGTTCAAAGGGACAACTCCTTCTCTTTGGCTTTGGTAGCACAATGTGGAGTTCTCAGTGGTCTGTGTAGACTACATGTAGAGACCACCCACTAGGAGGACAACAACCACCGACGTCTGTGGTGTTTCACTAAGAGGCCACAATCGTCGATTGGTCGAGTATTTCTTGCAAAAGAAGCATGTTGTTACAACAATTGTCATTGAGCTTGATCCAGGATCATACCTTGCAACCTTCCTTGTTATGTGACCCCTCCACTTGAGAGTTTAGGTCTGCTAAAGTTTTATTTTTTAATTGTAGTATTACTACTAGGTTTAGTTCTAGTTATTGTAGTTTCAATTGTAATTGTAACTCGAATTTGAATTTGCTTTCAAGAGAAGGAGAAAATGAATCAAAAACCTCACTAACACCCCTGCCAAAAAATAGAACTTCTTCTAAAAACCAATCTAGAACATAAATTCCTTAGTGTTCAGTAGAGAGTAAGGAATGGACTATTTTCTAAGGTCTAAGATAGAAGGTTTAACTTCTTGTATTCAATACAATAATTGGTTGGGTAACAAACTGGGAGAATTCAGATATGATGGTATCCAAGAGAGAAAAAATTATCTATCAAATTATATTAATGGTTAAAAGTTGTTAGCTTAAAGACATACAATAATAGAGTGAGCAAGTGAACTTATGGACGGTGGATAAATGAGCTCCACTATTGTTTCTCAACAAAAAAACTCATTAGGTGGCAAGCATGGCTGAAAGAATATGAAGAGTGGGAGGAATCCAACTTTTATGATGTCCTAAGAGATGTAGTAAAACATCATGGATAGTCCATCACATCTAGACAACTTATTTATGTTGAGGCTTGTCCTAACATTGCATATTTTCTCTTATCTTACGCCCACAATGAAGTCAATTATATTTCATATTTCATTTAGGAATATGCTCCCCCTGTGTATGTAGATAGAATGTAGGTGAACTATGTTAGGGAACATGATATCAATTATTGACGTGAAATAGGTTGTGAATATCATTTTTTCCATGATTCATCAAATCATTGGTGGATCTAGATGAATTTTATGAAGGTAGGTTGTAGGAAGATTCTTTTTATTACCCACATTTAAAGTCTCATAATGTTGTTTTTCAAACACCACCTAGTTGGTTAAGGGATACACATTGATGGGTTAGCCATGATATCTCATTTGAAACATCATATGAAGTTGCAGTCAAAATCCCCAATACTCTATACTTAGCTAAATGTATTAATTTTAAACCTTTTGTTAAGTGATGAAAAAATAAAATCTAATTTAGGATCTCAACACAAACAATCCTAACTTAAGAATGCATGTTATCTTTTATAAGTGACTTATAAAGTCACAATAGAAAAATAATAATATAAATGATAGGACCCTACTCTCTTTCTCTCCAATGGTATAGTGGACAAGTTTAAATTTTTTTAAACAAATACCTCATAATTTTGATGCTAATGAGTTAAAAACAAAGCATAGTCAAGAATCACCTTCTCTTCTCTCCTTTATATTACCACAGACACTATGTATAGCCCAAATATAAAATTTTCTATATGGAGACTAAAATCTAATAAATAAATAAGATTTATATGGAAATGTATTCATACGTCCCACAATATATAGTCCATCAATAAGTCCAAAAGTTAAAAGAATTTTGGTGAAGAAAAATTATTTAACAAAACACTTACTTAATAAATACCCTTCTCTTAAATGGCTAAGTAAAATGATGGCCATGATAATGTCTTAATAAGGCCAATACAAATTTTCGAAGAAGCAAGGAAGCTTAGAGAAAGTTGTCATAAAAGCTTCACTAGTAAATTACAACATGATTCCTTTATATAAATCAATCATGGGTTAGAATGTTTGTGTGATTTAACCATTAGGTTTTCAAAATAGAAGTATAGTCACATAGTAATTATTACATGACGTCATTAGGTACTTTTTTTAGTTTTTGAAGGGAATTGGACTTTGTTCAAGCCTAATAAATATGAAAGAATATAGACAAGTCTTGTAATATATTCTTAAAAACTCTAAATTGATGGATAAAAATTATTGCAGTTGTTGTATCTTATTCTAGCAATAAGTTTAAATAATTAATTTGTTCCTACTCATGGATTATGTTGGAAGTTTCTCACAAGTAAATTGGTGAAACGATGCATAGATGTGTCATCTTCCCCACATGCTCATTTTTTTTTCTGATCTCTTCATTGTAATGAGGTGGTCTTGTATTGTTCCATCTCACTTTGATCCTTATCACTCCAAAACAAGATTATGATTACCATCAACTTTCCTTCTGGGTCCTTTTCGTCCCAATCTTGTCTTGGTTTCATCCATTCTAGAACCCAATCAAACTCCAGACCTTTCACTCTATAATAATTTCTACATGGAGAAAACACTTAGCTTAAACCTCAAAGCCTATAATTAGCACCTACTCAACCATCAAGAGGCCCTTAGAAAATGATTCCTACAACTTTCTATTACTTAATACATTACATATATCATCCCCAACCCCATCTAGTTGTCATCACACCTCAAGTTTTATCTGTCATCTTAGATCACTCTATGCCCTATATATTGTCAATATCCTCCCCGTAAAACTTACTTAAGGTTTTAGCCCATAATATATAATCAAATACTATGAGCAATATGTTTTCCTCTTATTTATTTTCTTATATTAGGACCCTATAAACAACTCATGAGAACCTATCCACCTTGTTTGATTTGTTTGCTAAAAGCTATAGTTTCATTTCTCACACCTATTCAAATTTTTGGTTTCAAATGCAAACTAATTTTGTGTCATCCGCATTGTTGATTTTGAATTCATGGTGATAAGTTGCTCGTGTGGTGAAGTCCATTGTATGACCATCACAAGGGTAATGTAAGACTAAAGAAGCACAAGAAACCTACTTCTAATGATGCTTGGTGATTTCCTACCCAGAGAACTAATTTGAGTCAAGGATTTCATGTATTTTTCATCACCATATTATATAGATTCATGATCGAGAAATCTTAATTTGTTTTGACAATCTTACAAGTGGTTTCTTTTTTATGTGTAACACACCACCACGTGCAATGCAATATTTTCTTGCTTAGTTTGATATCAAACCAGTGTGGGTCTCATTTTGATTCTTTTGATGATTTCTCCAAGTAACACATTCTATGCACAATGCATTATGATAGAATAGTCCACTACTTTTCATGTGTTTAAAAATATTAAATTTTCTTTTTTTTCTCACATTAACTCATAGTAAATTAGATAGGCATAAAAGAATTACCAAAAATATGTTTCAAAATCATAATATGTAATGTATCTAGTTGATGTAGTTTAAAATGCTAATTTAACTCCTTATCCATGTGGTTAACTACAAAACCTTATCCTAAGAGAAAACATAAAATTTGTAGGAAATATAATGAAATAGATCCTAATCTATAAATTTTGGAACATCTTAACCCATCTAAATAGCCACAATCCCTAACCTAAAAATCTTAGGAACATTATAGCATCATATACTTAAGGAATGTATCTTAAGTAATATAATGTGATATAAATAAGGAAATCATAGTTAAATTGAATACCACATAATGAAGGAATAAAGATTAACTTTATCATTATGATTCACTCAGATATCTCGAATACATTGTTTGAACCTATTATGCCCAGTACACCAAAAAAACCCATGTTTACAGCCCCCTAATTATATATCCATGTAAAGGGAAATATCGTAGTTTGTATGGAACAAATTCAAAATATAAGATGAACTAGTTAAACACCAAACTAAAAACTTAATAAATAAGGAACCACAATAAGTTTTTATCCCTAAATACCTTACGTTAAAGCTAAATCGTAAAATCAAAACCCTAATTCCACCCTAACCCAATCCAGGGACCAATACAAGACATGATAACAATGTCCTAATGGTTACAAGATTCTAGTTTTGGACCAAAGAGTATAAATGATCTCTTCCATTTTTGGTAAGTAGTTCATGCAAATTGAGTATTTAAAGGTTTTAAATATTTTTTTTGTTATATAGTGATGTTTTAGAGATACTAAGATTATATTACTCCATTTTATCGATAGATCACTTAAATTTTACAACACCCCTTTAAGCATGCATACATCAAGGGGAACCATTCCTGTGTTTTCCAAAACATGGGGTACTTTGGCTTGATGAAGTGTTACAAGTATAGATGATCATTGCAAATAACGTAAAGAAACACCCTGCATTAATATTGGGAAAAAAATTCATACATTGTTCAATGACACTGAAACTACAATTAGCTTATTTGAATATAAATATAATAAAGACAGACATAATCTAAGGCATCCTAAACTATGCTAAATAAGTATATCTTCTAAGTAGATGGAACCCCACCAAGTAGGCCCCTGATACTTATACTCTTGGGAGAGCTTTTCTTCAATCTTCACTTGCTGCAAAACCTTGGGATATTGCTTCCCCAAAAGTAAATGGTACTGACACACTTAATGAAAGTAAAAAAACAATATCTATACTTGACTTGAAGAAAATTTTTAACTTAAGCATTCTTGAACATTTTACAACATGAAATATTGTTGAAGAAATATATGTCTTCTCTATATAATTGCCCGCTTAAGGGTGCATAATTCTTGGAAAATACTTCATTCCTAGGAAAGGCTTTAATGAACCTTGAAGGTCTATAATTTCAAGAAGCATATAGAACTTAATCAATTACATTTATGTTAATAATCACACTCAAGATTATATTAACATTACATGAATATTCACATTAACATACTCTTACATCTAAATATAAGGGTATTTCTCCCTTTTGAAACATGAATCTAAGCATTGAATTCTTCTTAATTAGTCACAAATCTTGATCTTGATGTAAGGTGATACATAAGATATAACATGTAGAAACATCATATGATGGATATAATGAAACATCATTTAAGGTGTTCTTAAAATTTCATACATAGAAATATAATAGTTTCCTATAATATAAATAATAATCCAACAATCATGATAATAGTGCCCAGCAGTATGAACCATTTATCTTGGAGCAAAATACCTTCATTAGACTTCCCCTTGTCCCTAATTAGGCTCTAAGAACCATCATGAAGAGTGAGTATATAATATATACATTAGTACATTGTCTTAAACCCTAGTTTTTGTCATTTGATTATTGAAGTGATAAGATTCAAAACAGGGATTGAAAACATGCTAAATTAGTTCCTTTTTTCAAAATCTTTCCAACATATATTTTACATATTTTATCAAGGCCATGCAAATTTTCTATGGATTTGCAATCCAAAACTAGTCAGAATTGTGGAAACTATATGTGTGAAATTAAATAAAGTGATTTTAAAACTATGGAAAAAAGACAACAAAACTTAGGCATGTGTTACATGTCCATTAAAGTAGTAGGAAAAAAATGGTAATTGCACTCCAACAATATATCATGCATTTGAGGGACCAAACATGTAGGGAAAGATGAAAATGTTCATGTGTGAATAAACTCTCAATTGAATCAGTAGGGGAAGAGATGTAAAAATATCTTTTCCCTTCTTCCTCCTTTCTCTCAACTCCATGGAGATTGTATCCTGGGTTGGGCCTGAGATACATGAGATCTTATAGGGAGGGGAGATCTTTGGTGTATTCCTCATTCTACTACAAACTCAAAGAGCCCAAGCTGGGGTTGGGTTGAATAGCATCAACTCCAAGCCATGACCATGGTTCTAGGGTGTTGGAGAGTAGAACACACCAAAATGGAAAACATAGCATGCCAAAGAAATGATTTAATACATCATAAGAAAACAAAGAAGATGCAACTTGTCTAATATTAAAAGGATCATCATATCCTTGGAACAAGCCAAAGAGTCAAAGGAAATAGAGGGGAATAACATAGATGAACAAAGCTATCAATTATATTTTTGTGGTCTAGGCACTATTGGAGCATATTGATGACAACCATTAGAGATTGGTGATCAAAACTATAACATGAACAAATATCATGACAAAAAATCCTACATAAAGGAGTGAGGGGGTATTAGAGGGTCTTACAAGTGATTGTGAAAATATGTGGTGTCTCAGTCTATGGGGAGACCTAAGTTGTTGTAGATGCAAATTAGATCTCCTATAGTGGCACGGGGCAGGGAATAAGGAACTGTAGGTGGAGGAGGAAATTGTTGTGGCTGAAGGTGGTACATTTCTCTTTAGTAGGAGTGGAATTCACTGTAGTGATGTTTGATATAGGGAAATATGGCACAGAGCAGGCAACATAATTTAAAATTTATCTACCATATTCCCATAATCAGTAGACCGCGTCAATAAATATAATGCATGAAGGATGGTTTATGGGATATACATGGTCCTAGAGCAAGTCCAGTGAGAATCCTCATCGTTGTAGATGCTCAACTCTAAATCCTAGTTGCACTAGGACACGTCTGACTACTATGCCTCCTAGTTTGCACAACGGATTGCAGCCACAAATGTCGTATTCTTCAACAACTCCTCTTATCATGGATTGTTGGTTGACGTTGTTCTCCAAGTAGCAAACAATGGATTCCTGCCTCTATGATAATCCACACATATCGCCTAGAACTCCTATCTTCCTGCTAGAATGATTAGGAAGGAGTTGTCCCTCTCTGTCAGTGTACTAGTCACTGACTTGCTCTCCTATGAAAATGATCTCAATTGCCCTTCCCTTGATGTTCCTCCCTAGTCGGGTAGAACTTACTCGAGCTCTCGTGGTTACCACAACCAGAGAGGACAACATTTGTCAGAGAAAACGTTTCTCAATTGTATGTATTGTGCTCTGGGAATCCCTATTACCCCTCTATTTATAGGCGGGGTTTGGGTCCAGGTTCCCATTCTATGCGGGAGTGGAAGGGATAGGAGAAAGCTAAAATTTTCACAACAATTTTGGAAACTTCACAACCCGCGGCAACCAAAATGGCCGTTTAGAAAATCTAGATGGTTGTATGGTACGTGAGATGGTCATCTTGCACTATGAGATGGTTGGTTTGTAGTTTCCCAATTGTACACAAATTTGGCAAATCAATTCCCATCAGTGTTAGACATTGATTTTCTTGTACAATAAGTATTGCTCAAGTGAAACAAATAGGGAAACATCTAGAACCTTCCTCAACTAAACTAAACCATCTCGCCCATGTGTGAAGGCCATCTCAGTCACCCAGACAATCATTTGGTGACCCGAGTCGAGCCAGGTTGGTCGGGTCGGTTCATTCCTTTACCAATTTCAACTCACAACTAGGCCTGACACCCAGACGCCCGTATCAACTCTTGAGACATCCATTTGGCACTTCTTGACATACGTCTCAACATTCGAGGTGGGTGTTTGGAAGTGTTATCAGACTATTTGTTGCATGAATCAAATGCCTAAACACTTTAGCACTTAATTAGAATGTCATTTAAGATTTGAACTCTTCTAGGTCAAGACCTATGTGTGTGACCCTATAGGTCCCATATCACATTGGCAGTGAATGTCCATAACAACTTATGACATCACAAACAAGGAGTGGTGCCTAGTCGCACATCAATGCTACCCAAGTGAATGGAAAGTTGGGGAATAACTTCAACCTACAATATGTGTATGGTGTTGCAGTGCTTGTATAGTTCCTTTGTCACTGATGTCTAGATTGAAATGGATAAGTCACCCTCATTATTATTCAATCTTGTTTCTTGAACCAAGAGCAAACTATATGAGATATATATAAACTCAATATCACATATTGACTCGCATGCACATGGCCATACTTTTCTCAGTCTCACTTATCAAGAGGCCTAGGACATCATACTCCAGTAGGAGGGATGAATCCCATATCGATCACTCATAGTCAATCCCCATGTGTCAAAGCCACCCAATCATCACTATTATACCAACCCATGTTTCAAGATTGTGTTTGATGATGTCAAAGTGTACCCAGTGACATGTGTTGAGTGCAGTGATTTCAGGTCTAATAACCACAACCACCACCATCACTGTGAGAGCTGACTTTGACTTCCATGTGTCAGTATCATGATGGGCTTGTCTGATACATTGTTCACTAACATGTATCTGTGTGCTTGGTTTGTTATTGCCATATCATGACTACTGAAATTTAGTCATCAACCAACTCACACTCTAATCTTATGTGTTATTGTTGTCTATCAACCTTCCACTATAACAATCGATTAGGGACATAATGAGAATATCTATATATATACTCTTAACATATGTATGATCTCATTCACAAGATTAGTAACTTGAATACATATATCATTGAGTAATATAGTTCTCTAGATGATTATAATGTTACATCATTATCTCATAATTGAATTAACAAAATAAATTTAAAGTTAGCCTTTTATTAATAATCAAATCATTTACATGATATGCCATTACAATCATCACATGATTGGCTCTCTGGGCATAGATAACCAACAGACTCCCACTTTCACTTAGAGCCAATCACCTACAAATCTAATTTCGAGTGACCTTACATGACCATCATGCTTTTAGTGTGAAAGTACCTTCGTCAAGGGATCAACAACATTGCTTTCAGTTGGTACTTTACAAATCTTTACATCTCCACATTGCACGATCTCTCATATGAGATGGAACCACCTTTGTATATGTTTTGAGCACTGATGTGATTTGAGTTCCTTATCATGTGCAATAGCTCCATTTTTTTCACAATATAGCTCGATTGTGTTACTGATGCTTGGAACGACCCCAAGTTCTGTGATGAACTTCTTAATCCATGCAACCTCCTTTTCTATACTTGATGCAGTAATATACTCGACCTTTATTGAAGAATTGACAAGTTTTTTTCTTGGAACTCTTCCAACTTACAACTCCATTATTGAGGTAGAACACAAATCTACATTGCGACTTATAATCATCTTGATCAGTCTGGAAGCTTGCATCAGTGTAACCTTTTACCACAAACTTTTCCTCTCCATAATAGACCAAGAACTAATCCTTAGTCCTTCTCAAGTACTTGAGGATGTTCTTCATGGCTATCCAGTGAGCATTACCAGGATCTGACCAATATCTTCTCGTCATGCTTAAGGCATACGAGATGTTTGAATGGGTACACAACATTGCATACATGATTGATCCAATTGCTTAGGCATATGGAATCTCGCTCATGTGTTCCCTTTCTTTACAAGAACTGGGACATTGAGCTCTAGAGATGGGGACACCATGGCACGTAGACAGGTTTCCTCCCTTTGAGTTCTCCATGTTGAACTGCTTCAACACTTGTCAATGTATGTTCTCTGGCTTAGTTTCAGAAGTCTTCTGGATGTATCTCTATAGATCTTTATCCCCAAGATGTAGGATGCTTCTCCCCAGTCTTTCCTATAGAATGTATTTCCAAGCCATGCCTTTACCTTTTGTGAAGTAGGGATGTCATTCCCCATCAATAGTATGTCATCTACATACAATGTCACTATGCTCCCACTGACCGTCTTATACACACAAGGTTCATCTTCATTTTGAATAAAACCAAACCCTTTGGTTGTCTCATCAAAATGAAGATTCCAACTCTGAGGTGCTTGCTTCAATCCATAGATTGACCTTTATATCTCACATACTTTATTTGCATCCTTCAGATTGATAAAACCCTCTGGTTATGTCATGTACACATCCTCGAGTAAATTCCCATTTAGGAATGTTGTTTTAACATCCATCTGCCAAATTTCATAGTCATGATAAGCTGCAATAACAAGCATGATCCTGATGGACTTAACCATGGCCACTCGAGAAAAGGTTTCATCATAGTCAACACATTAAACTTGTTTGAAACCCTTTGCAACTAATCTACCCTTATAGGTTTGAACTTTTCCATCCATGTCAGTCTTCTTCTTGAAGACCCATTTGCACCCTATGGGTTTTACCCCTTCAAGTGGATCAACCAAAGTCCATACTTTGTTGGTATACATGAATTCCATCTCGTATCTCATGGCCTCAAGCCATTTCTTAGATTTTGGTCCCTCAATAGCATATTTATAGGATACTGGCTCATCATCTATGACCAATTCACTGCCTTACTGAGTTAGAAGATATCCAAATCTCTCAGGCTCAAGGCATGTCCTATTAGATCTATGAGGTTTCTATGTTACTTAAGGAATTTGAGATTCCACAACACTTTGTGAATCTTTAGGTTTCTCTTATACATCTAATGGTTTGATGTTTTCTTGTTGGTCTCAAACCTCTTCAAGTTCTATTTGTCTCCCATTGATTCCTTTGGAAATAGAATCCATTTCAAGGAATACAACATGTTTGGCAACAAGCACTTTATTGTCAGATGGATTGTACAAGTAGTATCCCATGGTCTCCTCGGGATGTCCAACAAAATAACATTTTTTAGATCTAGGGCCAAGATTTTTAGGAAACATTTTCTTGACATAAGCTTCACAACCCCAAATCCTCCTAAAAGACATTTTGGGATGCTTCCTAGCCCATATCTCATATGGTGTCTTTTGAACCGACTTAGATGGTACTCAGTTCAGTGTAAATGTGGTAGTTTGTAGAGCATGCCCCCAAAAGGTTATCAGAAGCTCGGATAAATTCATCATTGATGGAACCATATCCAGTAATGTGTGATTCCTTCTTTCTTATACACCATTATGTTGAGGTGTCCCGGGCGGAGTCCACCGGTATACAATCCCATGGGCTCTAAGAAGGTCCTCAAACTCTTGGTTTAAGTATTCTCCATCTCGATCAGAATGAAGTGCCTTAATACTTTTATCAAGTTGGTTTTGTACTTCATTCATAAACTCCTTGAAATTTTTAAGAGCTTCTATTTTATGTTTCATTAAATAAACATAGCCATACCTACTGTAGTCATCAGTGAAGGTAATGAAGTATTCATACCCACCTCTAACGGTTGTCCTAAAAGGTCCACACACATCAGTATGAATGAGTCCTAATAGATCACTAGCCCTCTCATTGTTACCAGTGAAAGGGGTCTTAGCCATCTTGCCCAACAAACAAGATTCACATGTCTCTTTTGATTCAAAATCAATAGAGTCTAGATAACCATCTTTATCGAGTCTAGATATGCGATTCTCATTTATGTGCCCTAGACACTAATGCCAAAGGTATGTTTCATTTGAGTTGTTGAATTTTAGTCTTTTGGTATTAATGTTATATACATCTATCTTTAGATCTAACAAGTAACGACCATAAGACATAGGGACACTGCCATAAAACATCCCATCTTTTGAAATAGAACATCGACCACTTTCAAAATGGAATTCAAATGCATCCTTGCCCAAACAAGATATAGAAATGATGTTTTCTATTTATATCAGGTACATAATAGTAGTTCTTTAACTCTATTACAAGCCTCATGGGTAGAGATATACTATAGGTTCCAACTGTGATGGCCCCAACTCTTATTCCATTCACAACTCGCAATTCCACCTCACCTTTTCCTGAAGGCCTACTTCCTTTCAGATCATGCATATGAAAACATATGTGAGATCCACATCTAGTATCTAATACCCAAGATGATGAAGTGGATAGATTTGTATCAATAATGTATATACCTAAAGTGGAGATCACCATCCCCATCTTCTGCATCCTGAAAGCCTTTAAGTACAAAGGATGAGTTCCTCTTGTACTTTTCTTTCTCCTTATCTTGAGTGATGAAGAATTGGACTTAGGATTGACCACATAACTCTTCTCAGTCTTGCTTTGATCCTTAGAGTCATCCCCACTGATCACCATCACGGGATTGTCCTTCTTCACTTTTTATTGAGCATGAATCAACATGGCAAGCAATTCTGACATCTGTTCAGCCGAATTGTTCACATGGTAACATGCAAAAATGGCTATATGATTCAGGCATAATCTTTAAAATCATATCAGTGGCCAACCCTTGGCTCAAAGTGAATCCTCGTTCTTCAAGATGATACACATGTCCAATTATATTGAGGACATGTTCTTCTGCTGAGGTTCCCTCTATCAATTTTGACTCAAGCAACACCTTTAGGATATCGTCCCTTTCTTGCTTTGTAAGACTGAGTTTCACTTTCTTAAGATGTTATACCATCTCAAGAACACTCATGTCTTCACATGGCTCATGCAAATCATTGTTCATGCAGCTAAGCATAAGGTACTTTGTGTCCAAGGCATCATTGGCATGCTTCCAGTAAGCATCCACTTGAGCCATAGGTGCATCAGGAGTAGGTATTTCTGGCACTGGTTTATCAAGGACGTAGAGCTTGCACACTTCATTGACAATCCTTCTCAAAGTCCAAAACCAGTCATGGAAATTTCTCTAGTCAAGTGTGTCCTTCTTCAGGACCAATCGCAAATCGGATTTGTTCGTCATTGATTCTACAAGAGAAAATTTGCATTTGTCAAAAATCATTTTTGATTTGATTTGATTTGAAATTTTTTTATGATATTAATTAGGTCTTTAATTATTACTACTCCCACTATTTTATTCGAATTGATAGCCCTCAATATCAATTCATAATATTGCAGCATACAATATTCTAGTGGGCTAAGATCTAAAATAATTCAACCATTACTCGGCCTACACCACCATCCATGGTCAATAATTAAGGTAAGCAGTCATACCAATTGCATCATATGAAACTCTTGGATAGATGATATGCACAACCCCTTTCCATAATCACCTACATACTTATGGGCTTCAACTCTCTAAGAATCACTAGTTAAGTCTGACCCAAAAGCTGACCCGATAGAACATACACCCTGCTTTAGCATAACCTACATATCTATCCTCACACTTGTACGAGATGGATGGTGCACCATTATTTACCGTAACCTACACTTTGTCGATCAATATTTTCATGTGTGCCACTTATGGAAAGCATCTAAGAATTAATATTTTAATTGAGGGAGTTTGTATTTATAAGTACATATATATACTTTATCCATTCACTACATACATATTACGTATCATATACATGATATATCCCACAACAAAAACATGCAATCAACGAAAGTGATGGTTATGGACATCCTAATGTAATCCCTTAGAGCCACAAGGAATTACGGTCATCTAAGTATACATCACATGTAAAAACATGTTGTTGACAAAGATCCGTACTTTGCCAATCTGGGTTGATCGGTTCAACCCTTGAACCGATGGGCTCGTCTCCTAGTTGTTTATTAGGTCATCTCACTGATCATCTGGCCCTTCTGTCCACCATTAGATGGCTCCTCCAGCAGATTGGTCGGGTCCACCAGGTGATCGGTCTAGCTTGTCCACCATGTCCTCCAAGGCCCTTCAGTCAGTCGACTTGTCTTCGGGACGCCTCATCTTCATCATAATAGAAAGTAAACTATCCTACTTTTACATGATTATAGGGAAACCTCGAGTTTCATTTGAGGGGAGCAAAGGTAGGAACAAAATAACTTTACATTGAGAAGATAAGATAGAGATTTAATATGCAGACTGAGATAAACAGATAAACCAACCACATACAACCATGCACAAATAGGGGTTATTGGCCATAACCATGCTACACATATACCATCAAAACTACTTTTAGGGTGACACATATAAATTGCATATATATATATATATCTGGGTGTGTGTGTCATATATATTAGTTTGGGATTATCATGGTGCTTGGATTTGACAAGATGTTATTCACATCGCATGTAATAATAGCATGACAAAACCAAAATCGATCATATTGATTATCTTGTAATATAGTAAATTAACTGGCTCTGATACCATTGTAGGGAAATATGGCACAGAGAAGGCAGCGAAATTTAAAATTTTAGCTACTATATTCCCCGTAATCAGTAGATCGCGCCAATAACTATAATGCAAGAATGATGTTTTATTGGATATACTTGATCCTGGAGCAAGTCCAGTGATAATCCTCATCATAGTAGATGCACAACTCTGAATCCTAGTTGTATTGGGACACATCTGACTGCTATGCCTCCTGATCTACACTATGGACTACAACCACAAATGTCGTCTTCTTCAGCTACTCCTTTTGTCACAGACTGTTGGTTGACATTGTCCTCCAAGCGGAAAAAAATGGCTACCTGCCCCTATGGTAGTCCACACGAACTGCCTAGAACTCCTGTCATCCTACTAGAGCAATCAAGAAGGAGTCGTCCCTCTCTATCAGTGTACTAGTCACCGACTTGCACTCCCACAACAATAATCTCAATTACTCTTTCCCTTAATGTTCCTCTCTAGTCGGGTAGAACTTGCTCGGGCTCTTATGGTTACCATAACTAAAGAGGACAATGGTTGTCAGAGCAACTATTTCTCAATTGTTTGTGTTGTGCTATGGGAAGCCCCAGTAACCCCTCTACTTATAGGTGGGGTTTGGGTCCAGGTTCCTAGTCTATGTGGGAGTGGAAGGGATTGGAAGAGCTCGAATTTTCACAACAATTCTGGAAACTTTGCATCCTAAGGCAGCCAAAATACCATTTGGCAAACCTAGACAGCCATTTGGCACAATAGATGGTCATTTTGTAGTTTCCCAATTGTACATTAATTTGGAAAATCAATTCCCATCAATGTTAGACATTGATTTCCTTATGCAACAAGTATTGCTCAAGAGAAATGAATAGGTAAATATCTAGAACCTTTCTCGATCAAACCATCTCGCCCATGTGAGACGGCTATCTCGGTTACCCAGGTGATTGTCTGGTGACCCGAGTCGAGCCAATTTGGTTAGGTCAATTGATTTCTTGCCAATTTCAACTCACAACTAGGACTGACACCCAGACGCCCATCTCAACTCTTGATACAGCCATTTGGCACTTCCAGACGGTCGTATCAACACTTGAGATGGATGTTTGGTAGTGCTATCAGCCTGTTTGTTGCATGAATCAAATGTCTAAACACTTAAGCACTTAATCCAAATGTCATTCGAGATCTGAAATCCTCTTCTAGGTTAAGACCTATGTGTGTGACCCTATAGGTCCCATATCACGTTGGTGGTGAATGTCCATAACAACTTATGACATCTCAAGCAAGGAGTTGTTCCTAGTTGCACATCAATGCTACCCAAGTATATGGAAAGTTGGGGAGCAACTTCAACCTACAATATGTGTATGGTGTTGCTGTACTTGTATAGTTCCTTTGTCACTGATGTCCAGATTGAACTAGAGGCACGAAGAAGTCACCCTTATTATTATTCAATCTTGTTTCTTGAACCAAGAGCAGATTGTCTGAGATATATGTAAACTCAATATCACTTATTGACTGACATGTGCATGGCCATGATTTTCTCAGTCTCACTTATCAAGAGGCCTAGGACATCATACTCCAGTAGGAGGGAAAAATTCACATCTATCACTCACAATCAATCCCCATGTGTTCAAGTCACCCAATTATCACCATTATAACAACCCATGTTTCAAGACTGCGCTTGACGATGTTAAAGTATACCCAACGACATGTGTTGAGTGCAGTGATTTTAGGTCTAAGAATCACAACCACCACCATCACTGTGAGAGCCAACTATGACTTCCATGAAGATGTCTTCCATGTGTCATGGTGGGTCTGTCTGATACATTATTCACTAACATGTATTTGTGTGCTTGGTTTGATATTGTTATATCATGACTAATGAAATTTAGTCATCAAATAACTCACACTCTGATCTTATGTGTTATTGTTGTCTATCAGCCTTCCACAATAACAACCGATCAGGAACATAATGATAATATCTATATATATACTCTTAACATCTATATGATATCATCCACAAGGTTAGTAAATTGAATACATACATCATTGAGTAATATAATTCTCTAGACATTTATAATGTTACATCTTTATTTCATAACCGAATTAAATAGAATAAATTGGAAGATTATCTTTTATTAATAATCAAATCATTTTACATGATATTCCATTACAATCATCCCATGATTGGCTCTCTGGGCATACATAACCAACATTTGTAACCTCATTATGGTTTGTTCCCACTTTTGGATGTTTTATCAAGCGGTTAGGAAAGGAGGTGTTTTAGGTTCTAAATACTTATAGAGGGAGGAGTCATCAGTGGAAAAAGAATCATGGAAATTTATAGAGAGATGAAGGAGATAGGAAGCAAAGTGGAAGTTGTATAAAGCACTGTGATTTGATTGTGAAATAAGTAACAAAGAGGGGGTAGAATATGGCCTGCTCGTCATTGGATAAGGGCCAAAAAGGAAACAAGAAAGCAAGATCTTTGAATCACACGTTCAGACTAAAAAATAAAGAAAAGAGGACATGTGACACTTAAATATGTGAAGAACTGTAGGAGTCCTAATCCATTTGATTAAAATGATTTCTTATTTAGATTAAAACTATAAGATGTCTTTCTAAAGTGGTTTGAGGGGTCAAATAGGGTCTAATGATATAAAAATTTAAATCAATGGATACCATAGTAGGATTATTATCTAATTGATTATTTAAACTATGATTCTTGTTTAGATGCCTTTTCATTAATAGTCAATTTGTGTTGGTTCTATATTGAGCAATTTCATTGGTCGAAATATTTTTATTACATTAATGTGGTTTCTATTACGTAGAAGAAACGAAGAAGCAGAGGGGATATTATATTTTACAATTGCATACAATATGATTTTAGAAAACACCCATTTTAAGAAAAGAGAACCGCATAAGATTACTTTCAAGAGTGGGCACAATTGTAGCCAAATTGATTACCTCCTTATGAGGTGGGTGGATTATAAAGTATGCAAGGATTGTAAAGTGATTCCTGACAAAGAACTCACAACCCAACATAGGTTGGCAGTTTTGGATAACATGAAGATCAATAAAGGCAAGCATAATAGAAACTAAGATAGCAGGATCAAGTGATGGAATCTTAAAAGGGAAAATAAATTGACTTTTCATGATAAACTTATCAAGGAGGGAACTTGGAGTTTAATGTTTACACTATGTGGCTTAACATGAGCTCCTGCATAGGAAAAATTACCAAAGAGGTTTTGGGGGAGTCCAAATGTTGTGGGTCTCCACAGAAAGAGAATTAATGATGGAATGATGAAGTACAAGGGGCTATTAAACTGAAAATGGAGATCTATAGCAGTTTGCCCAAATATCAAGATGATGCAACATTCTAGAGATACAAGTAAGAAAAGAAATAAGCTCAAAAGGTTGTTCAGGAAGCAATGTCTAGATACTCTGGTGATATTTATAAGAAGCTGGACACAATAGAAGGGGGAAAAGATGTATATAAAATGGCTCGCATAAGGGAAAGGAAAGGAAGAGACTTCAGTCAAGTAAAATGCATCAAGAATGAAGGTGGTAGAGTGCTGGTGTAGGATGATGATATCAATAATAAATGGAGAAACTATTTCTGTAAGATTGTTAATGGAGATACTTTAAATAATGTTAGAGACTCATCTGACATGAATACAAGAGATATCATTTATACATGACGAGTTTCATTGTTTGATGTCAAGAATGCTTTGAAAAAGATAAAAATGAGAAAGGCATGCGGACTAGATGGTATTCCCATTGATGTATGAAAGAGTATGGGGAATGAAGGAGTTACGTGGTTAACAAAGTTCTTTAACAAGATCATGAAGACCAACAAGATGTCAGATGAGTGGATAAATAGTCCTATAGTCCCCATCTATAAGAACAAAGGTGATGTTAAGAGCTGCACAAAATACAAAGGTATCAAGTTGATGATTCACAAAATGAAGATTTGGGAGAGGATTATTGAGTAGAGGCTAAGATCTATAACACATATATCAAACAACCCATTTGGTTTCATGCTTGGAAGATCAACAAAAAACACTATTTTTTTATAAGGATGCTTATGGAGAAGTATAGAAAAAGTAATAGAGATCTTCATATGGTTTTTATTGGTTTGGAAAAGGCTTATGATCAAGTACCCAGGGAAGTGTTATGGATGGTTTTCAAGAAAAAGAGTGTGCCAATCAATACATTGACTTGATCAAAGACATGTATGGTAGCTCTAATGCAAGTGTGAAGACTTTTGGAGGAGAGACACCAACATTTCTTATCACAGTTGGGGTACACCAAGGATCTTCACTCATCCCATATATGTTCATTCTTGTTGTGGATGAGTTGAAAAAGCATGTTCATGATGATATTCCTTGGTGTATGTTACTTGCTGATGATATTGTATTGATTGATGAAACTAAAGATGTATTGAATGATAAAGTCGAACTTTGGAGAAAGGCATTGGAATCAAATGGATTGCTGATTAATAGGAAAAAAATTAAGTATATGCATTGCAATTTTAGCCAATCTTGTAGTGTGAATGGTGGAGCCAAGTTGGACAGATTTGATATACTAAATGTGGGTTTTGTTACTTGGTTTCTATTATTCACATAGATGGGGATGTATAAAATGATGTTTGTCACATGATCATTGCAAGATGGTTGGAATGGAGGAGTGCAACTGGAGTATTATGTGATTGGAAGATCCCTCTCAGATTAAAAAGTAAGTTTTATAGAATAGATATACAGTCAACCATGCTCTATGGGAGTGAATGTTGGGCAATGAAGAAATAATGTTTCAACAAGATGAATGTGGCTGTAATGTGTATGTTGAGATGGATGTGTGGGAAGAGTATAAAAGGTCGCTTGAGAAATGACTATATTAGGAATAACGTGGCGGTGACGAGCATTGAGGACAAGTTGCACAAGGGCCGACTCAAATGGTATGGACATGTGCAATGCGGGCCTACTAATGCACCTATACAAATCAATTCTATTGATTCAAGCAAAATTAATATAAAAAGAGGAAGGCCTAAATTAACATGGCAAGAACTTATAAATAAAGATTTTGAATCTCTTCATCTCAACCAGAATATGACCCATGACAGAGTTGAATAGAAATGAAGGATCCATGTATCCAACCTCAACATAGTTGGGATTGAGGCTTAGATGACGATGATGAATGTGGTTTCTATTGTGGTTAATATAATATAGGAATAAATAAGTTATATAGAGGAGTGTGTGTGTAAACAATTTTGGTTTAGAATCATTTAATGTATTTTGAGATAATGCATTTTCTGATATTGAATATGTGACACAACCAATCACATCAAAGCAAGATTACTCAAATCAAAGTGCAGAATTAACACCAAAAATCCACATTACCAGAAAACATGATAAATTAAAATTGATTACTTATATATTCACAAGTAGAAACATATTACATGGAAGTCCACAAACTGTACCATCTGTATCACATATCATACAATAAAGATATACACCTCAATGTACAATGGTCGTATTGCCACAAACCTGTAACAAAAGATAACATGTTTATATATACAAGCCATACATGTACAACCATGACATACTTCCAAAAACCTCGTATCAATGTACAACATCTACAAAACACCCCCAAGGACCTGAGAGTACAAGGACGACACGTAGGACTCTACTATAGAACACTAGAAACTTATCCAACCTTCAATATCTACTGCTCTCGTTGCTGCTCTTCCTCAACCGCACGTTCTCTACCTTGTCATGCACGACCACCTAAAAGATGTAGAAACCCATAGGGTGAGACCGACGTATTAACACGATATATAACTCTCCACCAACAAATATTGTTAAAATAGATAGATTATAGTAGGAAAGTAATAATATTAACAAGATGAGCACATTCAGCTAAATGAATACTTAAAAACCAATAAGATAACTTAGGTAATTTAAGCAGCTACAAACTGATCAGTAGAACATCATATACTTCTAGAAGGAATACGAAGAACATGTATAACCATTATCAACTAAATAGTATAATAAACAAGGAAAAGGGTCATCCAATGTGAAGTGTGCTTAACCCTAAGCAAATATACTACATGACTATATTACATCTTTTATTATTCCATGTGGAGATGAGGTATACCATACTCCAACTGACCACTGCTAAGTCAAAATTAGTGCCATACAAGATCTAGGAGAGTCAGACTCCTATGATATCCCACACCCTCGGTCAGTCTGAGTCTGCCACAGTGACATATAGAGTCAAATTGCAAATCAGCCTAGCCTGCCTTGGTATATAGGCATGACACTAGTGAGATACGACCGCAACCATTCTCCTGCCAGGGTATGATCGCAACCATCCCTGAAAACATATCATATGAGATACGGCCTCAACCGTTCTCCTGCCAAGGAATGACCTCAGCCATCCTCAAAACTAGCGATTGTGAATGCAAGGATGTATCCTCAACTTGCACCCATGCATATTCAACAATATGTGCTCCAAGTTTCTCACAGGAATTACTCGTTTCAACATCTAGAAAGTACTAACACTAAAGATGGATCTATGGATCAGGACACCCTACATGATTAGGATTTCTCTTGATTAATTATTTCCAACTAGATGTATTTTAATGCATCAATCAAGTTACAATGTACAAACCCAAAACAAATTCTACAAAGATAGGGATAGGTTGCAACATCAAAAGATATAAAATGTATTAAACATAAAGTTGATCACATCATCACATGATACTATCTCACTGCCTTATACCAGTCCATCACCATTATCATCTCATCAGGGGATAACCATCCCTCATCACATCACTCGAGTATATCACCTCACAATAGGCATTAAGCCTCTGCCAGGTCATAAGACCCAATCACATAGTTCTTGCATAACATCATTATCTCATCATACCTCATAAAGGCTCATAATCATCACCTATGTCATATAAGAGATACCATAGCAATCACAAGCTATGATGTGTATTTAACCTACAACATGAGGGTTACATAAGTAGGAGAGAGAAAATACTTCATCACATGCTACTCATCTGAGAAAGCTAAAAAATACATCACACATGCCCAAATTAGTGTTATAGGGTTTGTCATAGATAGTCGATTAGGGTTTCCATAATAGCATTCAACATCAAACCCTAGGTATATCACTTCCCACATTCTTGGAACACATGAGACAAACATCATCAACCATCAAGCATTCAAAACAACATGTGTCGACCATACAAGGTTAATACCTTCTGTAGCGACCATGAAGATAGGGTACTATAGAAATCAAACCACATAGCACATGTAGAGACTAAACCAAGATGTACATCAAGCAGACCACACAAGGATCAAGGTGTAGCAACCAACCAAATTGAACTTTATGTAGCGACCGCAAGAGAAACTAGGGTTAGGGTTTGTTGTGACCAAACCACCCTAGTAGAGACCATCCATCAAACCAAAGCCATTTTAACCAAACAATCCATATTATGTAGAGACCAACCCAAGGGCTCAAAGCATTATGACCACAACAATAATTCATATGTAGCAACCATCACATGAGCTCAAATGCACTGACCCCAAAAGCAAATCATGCACTGACCAAGGTAGTTAGGGTTAGAGTTATAGAAACCAACCAAAACCCAAGCTCACCACTACCATAGTCATAGTGACCAAAACATATGGTTAACACCATGAGACTGAAGAATAACCAAGAAGGAAGCCTCATGAAAGAGATGAACATAAAAACCCTAAAAACAACTATCACATGAATCAACATGGAAAACCATGGTATGAGTGATGAAACCAAACGTCCAAAACATGTAAACAAAACCAAAACCTCCATCTCATTCAAGATGGCTGAACTAAAGCCAAGGTGATAAAACCAACATTTAAGATGTTGCATCCAATCCTAGAAACTCCACCATCCATACATCTCAGGTTCAAGAATTAGGGTTTAGGAGATAGAGAAATCTATGCAAGAGTACATCATAATCTTAAACCCTAAAACAATATATCATCATCAAACATCCTATAATAACATTTTAGAGATGAAATAACATTCATTCAAGATAAAGTGTAACAATAGAAGAGGGGAAAGTTATATAACCTATCTTGAGGTGAAGATCAACTCCAAAGCCACAAGATCCGAGAGAGAGAGAGGGAAACACGAAGCTCGGATCACTCAACGTCCAAGAATGATCACCTCAAGCAAAGAAGAACACACCAAGGTAAAAGGAAGCTCAAGAGAGAGAGTGTAAAAACCATAAGTTGAAAAAGAAATAAGAAAGAGGAGATCTTCATCTCACTCTGGTACTACCATGGAGAACCATGGATTCACCCTCTATGGAGAGAAGTTCCTCAAGATAGCCACTACAAATAAACCATAGTCCCGACCAAGAGAAGAAAGGAAGAGTAAATTCAAGAAAAATGAGATAAAAGAGAGATAAACCACTTAAAAAGATCAAAGATCACCAAGAACCACCACAAGGGAGATGATCAAACCCTATATCACCACATGCAAGGAGAAAATGACCACCTTCTTCAAGGTCAGCACCTCCACTTGCACCACCAAGCTCAAGGGCCGAATCCAAGCAAGAAGAGTGAAAGAAGATAGCTACAAGGGTTACTTACATGTGAAAGAAGGGGTATAAATACCCAAGGGTATGAGAGAGGTGAAACATATGAGGTGGCAAGATAATAGAGCCTACCATGACACTTGTCCCTTAAAAGGTCGGCCATGCAAGCACTCTAGATATGCATGCATCAAAGGGTGATAAAAACAAGGCTTGGTAGTGACCACTAGGTCCACTACCCTCCTTCAGTTGAAGAAAATAAAGGGTCACCATGGTAACAACCGCTACCCATGTCACTCAAGACAAAGGGTCAATACACCAAATCACAAGCCAAACCATAGCGACCAAAACCAAGGACATGGCACATAGGTCGCTACAAACACAACCAAGAAAGGTGCTTCGATAGAAACACTCTCATGGACACAAAGCACATCGGGATCTACACTCAAGGATCAACAACATGGTCAACACCACCATCAACTCATGCACCCATGCAAACCTTAGCATCAACACACATGATGCCACCTCACCAACCAAGGTCCAACAAGGCTCTCCTAAGGATCATTCTATCTCTAATGATGCCAAAACATAGGAGACACATCCAACATGTGACAAATTGCAAGATAAACACTCATTAAGGGTAAATTGCAACTTGGTCCAAAACAAGTACACATATAGCATAACTAGTTCAAACATCATGCAAACTAGACCAAACTAAAAACATAAATGTGTCGTGTGTTATTAAGGTGCAACATATGATTATATTAAGGTTTAAGCATATTATTAAGCAAATCACGAAAGATCAAGCACTAAGCTAGGTTAGGGGACTTAAAGAATCAACTATTATCATATAAGTCAAAGAAAAGAGAAACTACACCGCTCAACTTCAACAATACTCGAATCTGAGGGTTATTATTTGGGGTTATTTGCCTGGGTTCCATGACTATTTTTTATGCAAAGTTTTGTTAAGGGCCTAAGTTTATATTTTAATTATGGGGATGCTACAACTATACCCACTTAATAAAATTGTGTCCTGGAAACTTTTAGTTACTACCCACCTTAGTGTTGTTCTTCTCCCTAGTTAACAATGCTTCACTATTCTAAGTTCAAAATTTTGCATGTAAAAGGGATAACATTTCGACATCTAGACTTTGTAAAAGAACTTTAATTATTACATTAGTACCTTTATTCTTCCTCCACAACAATGGTGAAGATCCTAGCTTGTATTTTGGGTGGTGAATTCTAATTCTTATCCTAATTTGTTTTTTATTATGCTCATTCAAAAGCTTATGGCAATTTGTCTTGATATGAACAACCTCTCCACAATATTAGCATGATCCCATGCCAAACATACATGGGACTCCATGGATCTTTGTATGAGTTGGTCAGTAGGGTCGTTTAGAGTTTGCACCAGTTTCAAGTGCCTTCCTCTTCAAGGCTTGGTTGTTGAAAGGAGGGTGTCAGTGTTGATTATCCTTTTGGGGGACATTTTTCATGAATGACCTCCCATAGTAATCAATCAACTCTAAGGATGCATTAAGGGTCTCATGAAAGTTTTTAATTCATCTTCATGATAAAATGAAGCTCATGTTAGTTTATAGCATTGTGATGAATTTATTGGCTCTTTTAACTTCTATAATCTCATGGACATACTTTTAGAATATTTGGAACCTCATTGCATATTGCATCATAGACATGTTGCCATCTTGTTTAGGGTTTGCAAACTCTTCCTCCTTCCTTTCTATCATATCCTCATACATAAAATGATTTTAGAAAGATTTGACAAACTTGGCCTAAGTAAGTGCAGAACATCAGGTCCTCTAGAGTTGCTGAAGTTTTCCCAGAGCTCCCTTCAGAACTTGGATTGCAAAGGCAACCCTGGAGTTGAGGGGAGTCCAAGTCACAAAAAATGTTTTGTACTCTTGACCATTCTTCATATTAGTAACTATGTCCACTTCTCCTTCATAAAAAAAAAAGAATTGGGCCTTATCTTCTACAAATTTGCTAGTGTTAGTTTGCAAATTCTTGAAGGATGGGGCCTTTGGCATATGAAATTGGTGAGTGCGTTGACTTGTGCATCCAAGGACATGTTAGGGTTTTCTTTGGAGGGAATTTTGTCCCCACCTCCCACATTAAAGGATCTAGTAGCCTCACCTACCTTCTAATTTCCCTTGTCAGATTTTTCATGGGCCATCTTAAAGGTACATGTACCTAGAGTTAAAATATATGAATAATATTTCCTAGTGTCCATCTACTTATTTTCTATGATACCATACTGTAATACCTCTCCAATCATATAGACAATAGGGGAAGCAATCCTCATGTTTTTTAATTGTTAGATTATTGCTATTTAGTTTATTACGTTATATGAGTCTAATTGTCTTGGCTCAATAGGATTAAGTTTTCTTCCACGTACTTGCCTCTATCCTTATATAAAGGTGTGGAGTGTGCCATCGATCAATAAGAAAATATACCATTAGCCTCTCATTTTATTTTCCACATGGTATTTGAGAATTGATCCTGACCTAGTGAGAAAAAAAGAGAACCTCCACCTATAGGTGGCCACCATATCTTCTTGTCTTTCCACCATCTAGGCATCATCTTGACCTTCATGGTCGTTTCCTATCTTCTTCTTTCATAAAAATCTAATCTTTTTACTAGTGCTTACCATCCTGATCATCATGAATGTTTATATGCCTCCCCAAGTCATATGTATCTAGTCATCACGTCCCTAGATATGCCCTTCCTCCAACATGTACAATTGATGTACACACATCTATTTGGCCTCTGTTTACTTACCCCTATTCATAGTTCCATGGGAAATCTCCATGACTTTTGATGCCAAGCACTATTCCTTCAATCCAATCTATCTTACAGATTCCGTTCATAGAGACGTGAAACATATGTCATTCTCAATGTTGAAGTGATGGATTGTCAAATTGTTAAGCATAGATCATCATACCATTGAAAGATGATGGATTAAAAGGATTTGATTAATAAAAAAGCATTAGGACAACCACTACCATCTAGATCTTCCATTCAGATTTGTTCCCAATAGATATCAATGACAAAAAGAACTTAGACTTCTCAATGGCCCATGGTGGATAAAAAGTATGTATACACCAAGTCTTGCTTTATCCATGTCTTGAAAGGAATGAAATCATGCCTAAGAATGAGGAGAAATTATATTTGTCAATCCTCTATGGATGTTGTACATGTCAGACATGTGATTGTTCATCACATCACGTCAAGGGTGTTGACTGTTCTCAGTAATTTTAGGCCCTATCTACCTTTGTTCATTGAGAATGTATTGATCCTACTAATTTAGGGCCTCTACTTTCAAATTGTTGCTTTCTCTCTAGCCATCAAACACCAAGAACTTGTTGGCATCACCTTTTCTTGATGTTAATAAACAAATCTTTTCCCATTCCAAGAGTTGGATGAAACTATTTTTTGGGTCACACAAAGATACATTTTTTTCTATTCAGATATGTCTAACTACCTCATGTAGCACATTGACTCACATTATCGATAATATCTATGACTCTACATTGTATTGGCTCACATTATTGGTCATATCTACGACTCTACATTGTATTGGCATCCAAAAAATCATGTGCTAGTTTACAAATCACAAAAAGGGGCACTATGCTTACTTTTTCTTATCTCTTTCTTATTCCTCTTCATTGAAAAATATCACCTTGACCACCCCTCACGCATGCATCAATTTCTACATGAAGGGGGTATTATTTCTTTTTCACACCAACAACTCAATCATTTTGTAATTGGTGTGCTTGGGAGAATAGAGGCGAGAGAAAATATGAGGATAGAGAGTATGAGAGACTATATGTATCAATCCAGTCTATTCTGATCTTTGTGGAGTTTCTTATTCTACCGTCAATCTATCTTTATGATGTGTTTGTGGCTCTTCATTGACACTAAGCATCATGCTTCCAGTGCATCATAGGCACTTCATTCCCAATGACACTGCAATTCCTCATGTTCGTGCCACAATATGCACATAATATGGCTATTTGTGCTTCCTCATTCCAGTTAGATACCACTTTCATGCATTGAAGGATCTCAGTTACATCATTGACACTAAGATTTTAGCATTCATAACATATTATTTGTGTCAAGTTAGAGTTTGTTGCGCTAATTTTAGCCTCTTGTTCCCTATGCTGTTAATGATGTTTCAATTATTCATCCTTGACTCATTCTCATGAAATATATGGTTTCTTCTTCACATTAGACTTCTCAAAATCTCATCAATTTCTAGCCTACAAATCCTATCTCTACAATTTTAATGATTTATCTAGATTTATCTTCATCAAGATACTTTATGTCTTCTTCGAGTTGCATCTGCTGTTTCTAAGTGTTGAGATGACACTTCTACTGATCTACTTGGGTTTAGGGTTTATTCCTATCAAGCACCCAAGATTCATGTGCTAGATTCATGGAATTAGTATGTAAGTCATCATCACATCCTCCACTTCATGTTTGTGCCACATTATGCACGTCTCTGATCATATGTTCTAATTCTAGTTGTCTACAATTCTCAAAAGATTTGAACATACCTCTAGTGCTACAATGACATTGTGCCTCTTCTTTTGTGCCTTGTTATGTATGTGGGACGTGTTGATTGCACTTACACAACTCACATTCATCTATAGTGAATACGGTATATGTTGGATCTATGGTTTGTACAGGGAGGAAGGGTGAATATAGCCAAAACCAATTAAATAAAACACATTAGACCTTCAAAATATTTTCTAAAAGATATTGCAATATTGAAAAGAAAGGGGAAAGAGATTGAGAGAATACCAAAATAAGGCTACGGTTTATAGTGGTTCCAGCCTCCAAACTAGGAGACGTACATCCACTACCTAGAAGGGTGAATTTGTAGGATTTTCAACCATGTCACACTTCTTATATTCCATTGTAAGAGTTACAACATAAAGACCACCCTTTTCAAGCACAAAGATTAAACTAGAATTCCTTTTTGGGTCAAGGAGCCAATAACCATTATAAAGGTTTTACCTATCTACCTACCAAGAATCTTCTACCTTTAGTAAGGACTTACCCATTCTTGTAGAAGATCTTCAACCTTTGATCAACCCTTCCTTCTTCAAGGAAGTAACCTTGAAATTACCAAGTTGCTAGAAAGAGATTGGGAAAGAGAGTGGAGAGCTTCACAAGATGTACATTGGAGTAGCTCTCTTAGAAGGATCCTAACTCATGGATTTGGAAGTACACAAGATTGAGGAATATTAGGAGCTCTTGGAGGAAAAAACACTCAACTATATTAAGGGAGCATAGAAAGCAAACATAGAATGAAGTCTAAGGGCCCCTTTTAAAGTTAAGATTTCCTACTAGCTAGTAGAGATACTCTGGATCAAGTTCTAGCCATTTTGGGTGTTTTAATAGATATATTTTTATGTTTTACAACACACTAATAGTTAAAAACACTTTTCTTTACCTTACCATATAGTGTTTTCAGTTGAGTTATCTTTTGGGAAACTCAACCAACATCACTATATGACAAAACAATTTATAGTTTTTGGATGACTTTATCAAGGATGAAACTCAGCCGATGGTTGTAATTTGTTTTGCTAGTGTAGGGTGTCGATCGAGTTGCCAATTGGACAAACTCGACCGACCTTGAGTATTGTAAAGAGACATATTGGTTGTCATCTGAGTTGCCACCAGGGCAAACTAGGTCGACAAGTAAGCATGTAATCACTTTTGAGAAATGCCTAAAAAGTGTTTAAATGTTTGAATTAAGTGCTCTAAATTTCCATATTCTTAGTTACAAGTCACATATTCAATACAAATAATTTATAACATGATTCTAATAGAGATACCGTTTAATCTTCAAAACTTGCATTTGCATTAATTTTGACTTGATTTCTAACAAACTAGGATTTTCTAACTTTATCCTGCAAACTAGGTCGACAAGTAAGCATGTAATCACTTTTGATAAATGCCTAAAAAGTGCTTAAATGTTTGAATTAAGTGCTCTAAATTTCCATATTCTTAGTTACAAGTCATATATTCAATACACATAATTTATAACATGATTCTAATAGAGATACTATTTAATCTTCAAAACTTGCATTTGCATTGATTTTGACTTGATTTCTAACAAACTAGGATTTGCTAACTTTATCCTATACATGTGCCTAATACCTAAAATTGATCTCAAATAGACATATTATATACACATGAATGGAATGGTTAAGTCAACATTAATATATGGATAAAGTATAACTGTTAGGTCAACATTCTCCTCTTTTTAAAGATGATAAACCATTCTTTAACATATTGAAAAGGTCTAAAATTTTAAACAATTTTACCTTTTATATATAGGGGGATACATGAATGTATTTTAGCAACCCACTCAATTTATGCTTACCTTTTCCTTTATGGTTAGTTTGTTCAAGAACATAACCACCACATGCATATGCTATTTGTATACACTTTTCCATAAGCAAAAATATGTGCAAGTAATGATTAATTTCACCATGTAGTAAGCTATTTCTCCCCCTTTTTCATATCAAAAATGGTGGGATAGAAGAGCTAGGCCAGTGTTTATCCAACTCACAAGCAACATATAAAAGAACCAAGCGCAAAATATCTAGAGAGAGAACTAATAACATTAAGTCATAATGAAAATATAAGAGTGGAAACATCAAAACTCATATTGTAGTAGAGATAAGAGTTAAGGGTACAAAAGATAATGATTACAACAAAATTAAACCAATTTATGATGGAAAAAACAAGAAAGAATGATATGAAGATATAAATAGTAGCCTCAGACACAACAGCCCTATGAAAATACATGCTAACCTCACAAAATGATAGATACATGGGCACTCTAAGAACGAAACATCAAGGTCATCTATGTCTAGGTCATCTTGATATGGGTCATAGTCTTCATCACTAGCTAGATCTAGTGTCACAGAAGATGCAAGAGCGGTATCAACATCATCACCATCATTATCAAACCCCTCCACCTCACCATCATCACCTTCATCATCATCAGATTCCTTGACTGTCTTCATATCCTTGAGAAGAGAAAAGGAGTGTGTAGCCAACCATGGATACGTTGCTCGTGCCAAGACATACCAGTGGAAAGAAATTCCTTAGCTTGCTCAAAAGTGGGTGTAGAAACCCCATCAAAGTATGGAAAAACAACTGAGGTAGTACCAGGTGGGAGATCAAGTAGTTGAGTCATACTCGATTTTGGATGAGATGAAGTAGGTGTTGGTCCAGTAGTAGGAGTAGGGTGAGAAACAAAAGAAGAATAAGAGTAGAACTAGTCATATGCACAGGTAACATAGTAAGTGGCAGAAAGGGATTGCTGGTATGGTGGATATGGTGAAGGACATGTCATGTTCATGTTGAACATGATATTAACTAGGTCTTGTGTATATGTTCTTGAACCTACATATGATAGGCATTATGATGCATCATGTACTCCGACGAGATTCATTGGATATAGAGAAATAAGCCCTATCAGGTCAGTTGGTGCATGAGGAGGTTGGGTGGTGCAGGAGACACCATGGGTTTAGGATCGAGATGATATGGAGACTTCTTCACTGTGGTTTCACTGATGGAAACACCTTTCCTATTTTGAGTGTAGTTCGTATCTTTAAACATGGATTTTAAATAAGGAATTGAAACAAACCACAGATAATATTATGATAAGGAGGATGGAAGTCCCAAGTATTCTAATCTGAGTCAAAATAGGTCATGGTATGAAGGATGTAAAGGGCCCATTTGACTCAGATACCCTTAAGGATACAATACACTATCACTTTGGAGTTCTCTACAAGATATTGCAGTTCACAATGAGAGCAATGATGTGTGTCTTGAGATCCAGGGAAGAAAATGGTAGGATGGCTTTCTTCCTATTGGGTAGCTCAAGCTTCTTCAAAATTTTGTGAATATTTCACAAAAATAATTCAAGATCAAAGATCTTGTAGAAATCCATAGGGTAGAGCAGGTGAAAGTGATTAGGATAGGTAGTCATCCAATTAGAGGTGGACAAGGATCCAATCAAGTAGGTATTTAGGTTCTCTTTAATGATTGTAAACCAAGTCCATACTATCATGGATGTAAGGATGATTTGGGTGCTATGGGAAGGTACTAGGGTGGTGTATTTTCATGTACGGTTAGCATAGAACTAATGAACTACTTTTGTGCTAGCATAAGAATTGAAAAAGTAATGGAATTCAACACAAAGAGAACCAAGACGTTGTCCAAGAAAAAGCTTCTTTATAGCCTTCAAGAACTCATCCCCAGTTTCTACCGAAGGTCCAAAAGGGAAGGGGGCATGGGGGAGAAACTCTTTGTATCGATTGACAACTTGAGTATGGATAAAAAAGGTTCCATCGTAGGTAAGTGTGCATATGGAATGAGTTGTGGTAGGAGCAGAGGTGTTACTAGTTGTAGAGCTTTGTTTTCTCATGCTTGTTTCCATAGGAGATGAGATAAGTGGAGAGAGAATCAAGCTCTCACTTAGCACATAGCAGTTCCAAACCTCCTAAAATGAGCTAGGGTTAGACTAGGGAGAGGATTTAGGACCTAGATAGGCAAGGAAGAGGGTGGGGATGGTCAAGGGTTAGAGAACAAATAAGAAGAGAGGGTTGTCAGTCTAGTTTCTCTAGTTGAGAGGGAGAAAATCAACTAGAATAACCCTTTTGTCAAACATGACATAGTGTTGTCATTCGAGTTTGCAGGTAGGGTAACTCAACTGACAACACTGCTATTCAGTTCTTGGGCTGACTAGCCAGTCGAGTTACCCCAAGGCAAAGTCGGCCAACAACATGGTCTATCACAAAGATATGAAATGTAATTCTAAGGTCCTAGACCCTATATAAATGTGTTTTACTAGTCTAGCATGTATATGAAGCATATATATGCACGTTTTTTTTATCATCATGGGCTACTATTTTACGTTTAAAGAAGTGTTTTGCAAGTTAGAACAATATGAACAAAACAAGACATTTAAACTTAACATTTTAAGCAAAAAGAAGTAGATGATAAGCAATTTTGAGAAAAACATTGAGAAGTATATGAACATCTTAGCTAGGAGACATAGAGTTACATCAAAGGCAATAATAAGCAAATTTGATCTAACAAAATCAAATTGCTCTCTAGATAGAGGTATAGTGAAAAAATCTGCAAGTTGATTTTTTGTACCCGCATGAGTGATGTATATATATATATATATATATATATATATATCTTAGCAATGTGGTCATGAAGGAAATGATGGAGGACCATTATGTGTTGAAATCTAATAAGCAATATAAGATTTTATGAAAATTTAATTGCATTAGTATTATCATAAAAGATAGGAGAAGCATCATAGAAAACATGAAAGACTTAGGGAATTTGCTTCATCTAAAGAACGTTGGCACAACAAATACCGGCTACAATGTATTTAGCCTTAATATTTGATAGAGCCATTATATTTTGCTTCCTAGAAAACCAAGAAACTAAATATGGTCTTAGGAGGAAGCAAGTACCACTTGTGCACTTTCTATCAACTAAGCACCTAGCATAATCTACATCACTATAGGTTGTAAGAGTAAAATCCCTTGACTTAAGATACCATATTCTAAAATTTTGGATTTTGGCTAGGTACCTTAAAATCCTCATAATAGCTACAAAGATTGGATATTCTAGGGCTTGATTGAAATCTAGCACACAAGACAACACTAAATATGGTATGAGGCAGTTAGATATAGTAAGCTACCAACCATACCTCTATAGAGCTTCCCATCTACCTTTTCACCTTCTTCATCATTTTCAAGTTTTGAGGTGTTGGACATGGAAGTATCCATTGTCTTTGTGTTCTTCATCTCAAATTTCTTCAAGAATTCATTAGTGTACTTAATTTGGTTGATGAAGTGTCCATATTTTATTTTCTTGATTTGGAAGCCAAGGAAGAACATGAACTACCCCATAATGCTTATTTCAAGTTCACTCTGCAAAGATCAAGATTAGTCCCGCCAAAAATGGAATAATCAACATAAATTTGAATGACTAAAAAATTGTAGTAAGCATGTTTTAGAAAGAGAGTAGAGTTAAATTTTCCCATGACCAAGGCATTATCAATAGAAAGTTTCTTAATTTCTCATACTAAGCTCCAGGGGTTGTTTGAGTCCATAAAGAACCTTTTGTAATAGATAAAAATGGTTAGTATGCTTGTCAAGTTCGAAGCCAGGAGGTTGAGCCACATAGACTTCCTCCTCTATTCTCCATTCAAAAACTCATATTTCACATCCATTTGGTAAAGAAAAAAGGTTTTTGTGACTAGAAAACACATGTAGCATTCTAATGGATTCAAGTCTTGCAATAAGAGAATAAGTTTCATCAAAATCAATAGCTTCATGTTGGTTGTAACCTTGAGCTACTAAATTTTCCTTGTTTCTCACCACTTTACTAATTTCATCAAGCTTGTTCTTGTAGACCCACTTTGTGCCAATGATCATACTATCACTTGGTCTTGGCACTAGAGTCCACACCTAGTTCTTTTCAAATTGCTCAATCTCTTCTTGCATGTAAAGGATCCACTCATTATCCTTAAGAGCTTCTTTGACATTATTTGGCTCAACTTGGGAGATGAAGGTGTTGTTTGGTTATTATTTGTGGAAAGTTTCTCGTGTCTTCACCTTTTTAAAGGGGATGCTTGTGTGAGCTCTTTTGGATGATCTCTTGCAAACCAAGGAGTGGGATCCTTCTTTTCATCTTCTTTTGAGACTTCAAATTCATCCATATCTTTTCCTCTATTATTGATGTCTAGTTGTTTTAATCTAGGAATCACTTCATCTACAACATCATCGTTCGTAACATTCTTGAAAATGTAGGGGTTATCTACTTTTCACATGCTATGTTATTTTATATTTCATGAATATTTGCTCATTTTGCTACTACTTATGCATTTCTTGTCATCATTAGCCTATGATACATATTTGCATTGAATATTATCTATTTCCATTGTTTTTAGGGATTTACCATATTTATTTGGATTTATGTTCTTAATTATGAATTTTAGGTCATTTGAGAAGTCCTCAGTCAGCTCAGTGCTACCGACAACGTTTTTGGTGGTACCGATATTGGAAGAAAAAGAACAGGCTTGATTCAAACACGTTTGGTGCTACCGATCACATGGTCGGTACTATTGACTTTCGTTACAGTGATGCACCTAACACAGATCGGTGCCACCAACCTATTATCGGTGGTACCAACTATTACTTGAAGAAATCTCCAGGGAAGATAGAAAGCAACTTGGTGCTATCAACGCCTTTATCAATAGTACTGACACTTACATAGAGTCACGAACCCAAAATAGGAATCGATGCCAATGACTTCCTGTTGCTGGTACCGGCTTAGCATGAGTAGACAAGATTAAAGATTATGATTAATTCGACAACCATGACTTAATGACACCCTAAGTCTCTCATATGACTAGGGAGGATTTTGGCCATACCTAATTATCACATGATATCTCATTGTACGATAGCGAAGAGCCAAGATAAGAGAAAGGATGGGAGAACACTACATTCCACATGATTCTAGCATCTGCAATGGACAGATTTGCAGCCAGAGGATGACAAATCATCATGTTCGTTAGAGGGAGTATTCTTGATCATCTTCTCTGGGGGTTTCCATTAATTCTTGAAGTTTTCCCCATCTTCTCCTATTCCCTCTATTTTTATGGCAATATAAATCGTGTGGGGCTAATATCCTAATTCCTTAGGACCTGAGAGTAGCCTAGTTATGCACTGTATTTGACATTATGAATTGATATATATGTTTCTTCCTAATTTCAAGACATAATACTATGATTGCGTAATTAATGAAATGTGCCTAATCAACATAGATAATATCTTAGATCCTTAATTGCTTTGAGAGAGGGATTTAGGATTAGACAAGTCATAGTATTACATAGTTTATACTGCACCTCGAGAGAGGGCTTATGATTGTGAGTGGAATAGCCCAGTGGATTCATTAAAGCACCTAAATAATTGTTAAATCGCTATGAGAGTGGGGTTTATATTGGATTAGATAGTGAATTACACTGTGAGAGTAGGTAAATCTTGCTACAAGTCCCTTAGTCTAGGATTAGGAGAAATAAATAATAACAATGATGTCAATTTCAGGTGTGAAATGTGATAAAACTATATTTCTAAGGAATCCATTCCATTTGTGATCACAACCTCATTAATTTAGTTTTAATTCTTGCAATTAGTTAATTAATAAATTAATTTCTTCTTTACTAGGTATAGCTTATCGAGTCATAGTAGTCTTTGGATATGTTTCCCTAAGTTCAAGACTCGAGCCTCATAGTCCCATATTACACGATATGTGCACTTGCGTTCTATACATGTAGTAAACACATATCAAGTTTTTGGCATCGTTCAGCAATCCGACATTACAAGTGTTGTAACTGGCCACTCTAGGATTTTTTTTCATCATTATTAATTTGAGAATTCAAATTCCCATTAAACCACTAGTACTCCATTCTCATAATGTTTCTATTATTTGCAGGTACTAGTGCATGGTTTAGACCTATACCACCGATTATAGAGATCCAACTCCATAGAGTATAGACCAAGAGGAACTATGTCGAAGAGCAAGGGAGTACAATAGTTTTGTTGGAGGATTCGTCTGAACTTCACCACCACAGGAAACACAACCAGAACTTGTAGAAATGGGTGGGTAATGTGGAAGCTGAGGAGCAGACTGTCTGGGAAAAGATCAAGGATTCATCGATTACAACATAGTTGGGGCCGATTATGAAGCAACAATAAATGTTGGCAGCTATAAAATTGATCTAGGGTTGATGGCACTTATAAAATCACAGGCATTCCATGGTCATAGTATGGAGGATCCCATGTCTCATATCAATAATTTCATGGAGAGATATGACATGCTGAAGACCGATATGGTACCTATGATAGTTATTTATATGAAGTTATTTTCGTACTCATTGGAAGATAAGGCAAAGGCTTGGTTCTTAAGCCTTCCCTCAGAATCTATTTTCACATGGGAGGGAATGATAGATACCTAATTTGAAAGATATTTCCCTCCACAAAAGACATAGGGCCTAGTCGGGAAAATATACAATTCCACATGGCATGTAGAGGAGTCTTATACAGAGGCATGTGAGAGATTCTACAATATGTTGAGGAAAGTCCCTCATCATGGGATTGATCCTTACTGGCAAGCAAAGACATTATACTACGAGATGCACAAGGGAGAAACAACAACACTTGATAGTGCAGGAGAAAGATTCTTTCTCAATGACAATGCATCTAGGTATAATGAAATCTTAAAGAACATGGCTAAAAATTAGTCATGGGGCAAGAGAGAGAAACTCTAGCAATAGTCAAAAGTGTTGGAGAGTCCAGAGAATCATAACATTGAAAGAGAAAATGGACAACCTTGCCAAGAAATTAGATCAGAAATCAAGAAGCTTACGTGGAGGCGAGTAAAAGAGTGCATGTATACGCAACAACAAAACTATAGGGGATAAAATGAATATTTCATGGAGAAAGGTCCTAAATTCTCATAGAAGGATTCCAACAATTTTTAGTAGGACTTGTCTCAATCACAACAGGACAAGCCACATCAAGGCAATACACAACAATAATATTAGCAAGATAGCCCCCCAACAAGATAGACCACATAGAGGATATGCTAGGCAAGTTGATCAGTTAGAACGAGAAAATCATAGGCCAAACATAGAGGGACCTAAAAAATTAAGGGGCACACATATGCATCATGGAAACTAGATTTCTCAGATCACAGCAGAAGTATCATCTTTGTAGAAGCCAGGACAATAGGGATTCCCAACAAATACTGACATTCCATCTAGTAACCAACAAATGAAGGTAGTATTACTTCGTAGTTACAAGAAATTGTTGAACGAACAAAAAGAAGACTCTAGAAGAAAACGACAAGGTAGGTGATACAAGATCAATGTTAACTAGTGATCTCCTTGAGCCAGACACCACACCACAAGAGAAGTTGAAGAGCCAAAGGAAGTTAGGAAGGAGTCATATGCTCCACCTCACTAGAGAAAGATGGTGACTCCAACGCCATTCTCGAATAGATTGAAGGCAAAGAAGGATGATCAACAATTTAAGAAGTTTCTAGACATTTTTAAGAAACTTCATGTCAACATACCTCTTGTGGATGCAATAGAATAGATTCCATCATATGGCAAATTATTGAAGGAAATAATCAACAAGAAAAGGAGGACAGCTGATCTAGATATAGTGGTAGTGAAGGAGGAAGTCAGTGCACTTATACAGAGAAGACTGACACATAAGAGGCAAGATCTGGGTTGCTTTAATATACCATGTTGCATTAGCAAGTTAAGTTTGGTAAAGATCTATGTGACTCTGGGGCAAGTATAAATATCATGCCCTCAATAACATTCAAGAAATCGGGGTTGAAGGAATTCAGGAAGAGCAACATGACCATATAGTTGGCTGACAATTTAGTGGTGAGATCAATGGGTATATGTGAGGATGTGTTGGTCAAGGTTGACGAATTCATTTTTCTAGTAGATTTTATAGTCATGAAAATTTAGGATGATGATGGCAATGAGCTACTCTTAGGAAGGCTGTTCCAAGATACAATAGACATGATCCTAGAAATTGGCAGAGGAAGACTAATTTTGGGCATTCAAGATGATCACTTTGAAATAAAAATGTCATACAATCAACCAAAGGTTGGTGAGAAGGCACATTGCCACATGTTGGGCAATTGAACAGTGAGGTGTTCATATTTCTGAGAATCCATTTCTGAATATGACTCACATCATGACAAAGGTGCAAAAAGGCACATTGGCCGTGGATATCATGGAGCATACTAAGAAAGTTTCTTTGATAAATGCGGTAAAGTATCCCAATGATTTGCAGGCAGAAGCACACCCTATGACAATTGAAGAGGCATCATCTTTTACTTTCACCTAAGCATATCTAAAACTACCATTAGAGGTGTGCATCATGAACTTGGTGGATGATTACACTCATTCTTGTTTGCTTGAGGAGTGTGTTCTTTTTCTAAAGGCATTACCATGTTTTTACTCTAGGCACTACAAAGATTTGGGACCTCCTCTGCCACCATTGATCCTGTCACCGCAGAACCCCCCTGAGCTTGAGTTGAAGCCGCTTCCTCCACATTTGAAGTATATTTTTTTGGCGATAGATAAGAATCTCCCTGTCTTATTTCATCGTCATTGAGCATGCACGAGGAGGAGCAATTGCTTTTTGTGCTAAAGAATCGCCAAGTAACATTTGGATGGTCCATTATAGATATCAAGGGGATCTTCCCTAGCTTTTTCTAGTACAAGATCAGAATTGAAGAAGGATCCAAACATATAGTACAGCCTCAACAACGCCTCAATGCAATTATGACCAAGGTAGTAAAGAAAGAGGAAGTGAAGCTCCTATCAGCAAGTATAATTTGTGGTATTTATTATTCTAACTGGGTTGTCCAACCAAGGTTTCCCTAAGAAAGGTGGGATACTGGTCACAACAAATTCATCAAGTGAGTTAATCTCAACTAGACTACTAATCGGTTGGCGTGTGTGTATTGATATCGTCGATTGAATGCCTCCATGCTAAAAGATCATTTTCCACTTCCTTTAATCGACCAAATCCTTGAACGGTTCGCTGCACACTCTTATTTTTATTTTCTAGATGAGTATTCTGGTTGTAATCAGATTTCTATCGAACCACAAGACCAAGAAACGTCTCCCTTCACTTGCCTCTATGGCATGTTTGCATACCGTCGGATGTCTTTTGGCCTTTGTAATGCACCGACTACGTTTCAGACGTGTATGCTCATTATTTTTTGGATATGGTAGAGTGTTGTCTTAAGGTATTTATGGATTATTTTTTGGTGTATGGAGAATCTTTTTGATGACTGTTGTGCCAGTCTAGATAAGGTTTTATAAAGGTGTGAGGACACTCACCTTGTTTTGAATTGCAAAAAATACCACACGATGGTGAGTGAGGAGATAGTTTTGGTATACAAGGTGTCCAATAGATGAATGGAAGTCGATCTGGTGAATATTGAAGTGATCTCTAAGCTTCCTCTACCATATTCGATGAAGGGGGTTAGGAGTTTCCTAGGACATGCCAACTTTTGTTGATGTTTTATAAAATATTTTTTGAAGATTGCCAAACCTCTTCGGAATTGTTAGAGAAAGATATTGAGTTTAATTTCGTTAAACGGTGTTTAAAGGCTCTTAAGGTGTTGAAGGAGAAATTGGTCTCCGCACCTATGGTATAGGATCCAGATTGGAGCCAACTATTTGAATTAATGTGTGACACATCAGACTTTGTGGTAGGGGCTGCTTTAGGACACCACAAAGATAAAACCCCTGTTGTTATTTATTATCCATCCAAAACCCTTAATGATGCCCAACTTAATTATACTACAGCCAAAAATGAGCTTTTATCTGTGGTATTTTCTTTTGAAAAATTCTATCAATATTTGATTGGGGCCAAGGTGATATTTTGGGCTGACCACACAGTGATAAAACATCCTTTGCATAAGAAATATGCCAAACCTAGATTGATAAAGTGGACTCTTTTGCTGTAGGAAATTGATATAGAAATCAACGATAAGGCCGGGATAGAAAATGTGATAGCTGATCATTTGTTAAGGTTGGAGAGAGTGGATGAGATAGACTTAGCAATACCCATTTTTGAGAAGTTCCATGATGAACGGTTATTTGCCATGCAACACAAAGACCCGTGGTTTGCAAATATTATACACTATTTGGCATGTGGCAAGTTACCAGAAGATTGGGGGTATCAAAATAGAAGAAGTTTTCCCACTCCTTGAGATTTTATGTGTGGGACGACTCAATTTTACTCAAATAATGTAGGGACGGAATTCTAAGGAAGTGTGTGCCTGAATGTGAGTTTGAGAGCATATTGACACATTGCCACTCCCTACCTACTAGGGGACACCATGCTAGCTCAAGGATGGCAGAAAAAGTTTTAGAGGGTGGTTTTTATTGGCCATATTTATTTAAGGATGCTTATAATTTTGTGCAAAACTGTTGTGCATGTCAGCGAGTAGGGAATATATCTAGGAGACAGGAAATTCCCTTGAATATTTTTTAGGAAGTAGAGATTTTTGACTTATGGGGGATTGATTTTATGGGGCCATTCATTTCTTCAAATTATAACCTTTATATTCTACTTTCATTGGACTATGTGTCTAAGTGGATGTAAGCAATTCCAACACGCACCAATGACACACAAGTGGTGTGCAAATTTGTAAAAGACCACAACTTCTGTAGGTTTTTGGTGTCAAGAGTGATGATGAGTGATGACAGATCTCACTTTAAAAATAAGACGTTTGGAGATTTTTAGATCAAGTATGGAGTGAGGCACAGGGTAGGAACCCCATACCATCCATAGGCCCATGGTCAAGTTGAGTTGTCTAATAGAGAGATCAAGAGGATTTTAGAAAAGACAATCTCAACAAGTAGGACCAATTGGAGCATGCAACTAAATGATGCTCTATGGGAATACAAGACAACCTATGAAACACCAATAGGAACAACCCCATTTAGTTTGGTTTATGGGAGGGTTTGTCATTTTTCTATAGAATTGAAACACAAAGCCAAGTGAGCTTTGAGGAAGCTGAATTATAATCTAGATGTGGTAGGAAAGAAGTGCATGCATGCTGGAGCTCAATGAATTGGACGAGCTCGGGCTAGATGCATATGAAAGCTCCAGGATATATAAGGATAGGACCAAGAAAGTGCATGACCACCATATACTTCATAGAGTGTTTAATCCAGGATAGAGAGTTCTTTTGTTCAATTCTACATGAAATTACATCCTAGAAAATTAAGATCTATATGGAGTGGGCCGTATGTGGTGGCTAAAGCTTTCCCTCACAGAGAAGCGGAAATTGGTGATGGGGTTGATACATTTCTCATAAATGGGCAATGTTTAAAAGATTACAATGAGGAAGAGTTAATTCATGAGGAAGAGGAGTTCAAACTCCTTGAGCTTCATTGAGGTTCTACATGATCTTATCTTCGAGCCTTTGACGTAAAACAAAGACGCTTGTTGGGAGACAACCCAACTTTATTTTTATCTTATTTTTAATTCTGTCTCAAACATGATTTTTAGGAGTTTTCATTGTTTAAGTATGTAATCAATATATTAGAACTTTTTGGATATAAAAAGGTACCATGATCATCTAAATTTGGTATGGAGGTTGGTAGAAAAGTTAGTACCATCGACAAACTAGTTGGTGGCACCGACGATGATGTGCAATACAATAGTAAAATTCATGGACATTTTAGTACCATCGACACACCATTCAGTGGCACTGAGTCTGCACCAAAAGTAAAAGGGACGAGAGCCAATTACTCAGTACCATCGATACCAAAGTCAGTGGCATTGACTCTTTGTAGAGCTAGGAGCCGAAATCACTATGCAGGTACTATCGACATTTATGTTGGTAGCACTAACACCTAAAGAAGATCCAAGTTTGAGTTATTGAGGCACTGCTTGAGAGCACCAAGAAATTGAATGACTTGATACCATTGACGCAAAAATTTGGTGGCACCAACACCTTTGATAGCAGTGACCGCCATACAACTCGGTACCACTGACACAACCATTGATGGTACCGACATAAGAAAACACATAATCTATGCATATCAAAATTGACGAGTCAGATCATGTCCATCCCATTGTCGGTGATACTGATCTGATAACTCATACCAAATGTTGATACCAACGACAAGGCGTTCACACTACTGATGCAGAGATATCCATGTGTCTATACATTGATAGACACGAGGCATCGATACCAACGACTGATACCGACACACACAAATCAAGGGATAAGTCAGTGCCAACACACTTCTTCTCAGTGGTACCAACACGCAAGCTATAAAAGGAGAGGTGTGGGGTGTTATTTAAACACACCCACACCACATCCTTTACAATACAGAAGCACCAGAGCTCCATGATGACTAGAGTCTTCCCCGTGCTCTCTTCTTAACCTCCTTTCTCTCCTTAGTTCATGGCTACTAGGAGGTCAGCTTCATCGATAGGATGAGTCAACTAGATGGTGCTCAAGCCGACACACATGGCTCATGTCAGCAAAGATCAAAAGAAGATGTTCTCTAATTCATGAAGAGAGAAATCATACCACACAGTATCGTGGCTGAGCCTTCCTCAATGATGTGGGCTTCACTAGGGGTCTTCATCAAGTCTGTGTCACCTAAGTCATGGTAAGTAATCACCCTTTCTTTGGTGATTGGCCCACCTCATAGGAGGTCGTTTGTGAGTTCCTGGTGTCCTTGGATGTTTGCTTCATCTCTGAGCATGGGGAAGGATGAAGGGAAGGATGGGTGTGCTTCTACCTCTACAACACCATCCACCACTTCACACTGGTGGAGTTCAATTCTATCTATGGATGCCTAGTAGGGGGTGTGCACTTCAAGCACAGCGACTTCGACTTCACCTAGGCATGGCGGCTTATGATGGACTTGCCATAAAGATTCACCATCAACTGTCATCAGTCATCAGTCATGGATATCGAGCATTTGTTCGCCCATATTTTGCATCGATATCTCACCAACACCATTTTCCCAAGTCTACATAAGGACAAGGGAATGTTCTATAAGTTGATCTCTTTATCCTTTGGGCATTCTTGTCCCGAGGGCAAGAGAATGTCAACCTTGACTCTTTCTTCTTGTAGCATATGCTGGCAGTAAAGTGTCAGGTGCATAGGAAGCCTCCAATTCATTTTGATGGGCTCATTACACCAGTGACACTACACCTCAACCTTGATATCTCCATCTTTAATGCTTTGATGACCACCTCCAAGTTGGATTTCAAACACTTTAAGAGGGCTCATCTTTTCAGCAAGTACGAGGGCAAGGTGTTTGCCTATTGCATGGTAGACGATCATCTTCAAGAAAGGGCTCTCCCTGACCCCATCTTCTGTCTACAAGGGGTTCTCTTCTTGAGGTGGCCACTAGAGGATGCATAAGTGGTATTATAAGAGCAAGACGAACCCGAGCTAGAGCAGTTTGGAGAAGTCAATGAGATGGAGGATACCATGCCATTCATTCATAAGCGGGTCATTTACCTATTTTCACGAAAATATGGAAAATCAAGCTTTAGCGCTCCACCACCTTCTCAACAAGATGACTCTTTTTCTATGGCAAGTATGTATGCACTACTACAGAAACAACATTCAGTGTCGCTTTTCTGGGCGTCGGTTCTTTAGGAAAACCGACGCCTAAACTATTAGACGTCGGTTATTTAGGCAAACCGACGTCTATATTCGAAGACCAGCCAGACACGGGTACCACTTTGAATACAGCGTCGGTTGTTAATAACAAACCGACGCCTAAAGTCGCCCGCGAAATCCAATTTTCGAGCAAAAAAAACAGTGTCACTTTCAGCGTCGGTTATGTAGATAGAAACCGATGCCTATGCGCGATGAAAATTTGCGCGAAAAGTGTCACTTTCAGCGTCAGTTAACCTTTTATAACCGACGCTGAAAGTGGTTCCCGCCAAACAATTTTATGAAAATATCGTCCAATTGGACGTCGGTTGGTTCAAACAACCGACGCTAAAGAGGTTTAGGCGTCGGTTGTTTGAAACAACCGACGCTATTTTGGAACTTAATATCCCGCGATCGCCCGACTCTTCCCCTTTCTTCTGTTTCATTGCGAGCCGATTTCCCTTTTCTTCTCTGCTGTCGCCCGACCACACCGCCGATTTCTGCTCCACGAAAGCTCCTTCTTCCTCCACGACAGCGTCGCCACGTCGCCGGCGCACCCCCTTCTCCGCCGCCACTATTGCTGCCTTCTTCCCCTTCTCCGCACCCCCTTCTCCGCAACCATTGCTTCTCCTTGGTCTGCCTTCCCTGTCGCCTGGAGCTCTCCGCCGCGCCGCCTTCCTCCTTGCCGCCGCCCGCCGATGCCGCTGCTCCTTGCCGCCGACGCCGCTGCTCCTTGGTCTGTCTGCCCTACCGCCTGGAGCTCGCCGACCACCGCTGCACCTACCTGCCCTGCCGCCTGGAGCTCGCCGGTCACCGCCACCACTGCTGGGAGGTCAGTTGTTGTTGCTCGCCTAATATTGCATCTAAATCTTGGTTTTACCACTTCTTTCACTGAGAACTGAGAAGAATGGCCTACCACGGCCGTGCTGCCCAGCACGGCTGTGGTAGGCCAACACAGCCACGGCCGTGTTTGATTTGATTTAAACCCTAATTTGATTTAAATCCATTCTAGCATCCTAATTTGATTTGATTAAACCCTAACATTGATGAAACCCTAACATCAATTGTGATGAAACCCTAACATGTACATATCTATTATTGTGTTTGTTGGCCTAGAAACCCGTCCAAGGTTGACTCATTAGGAGTAAATCTTGGATAGTCCTCGGTTTGGGACTGTTCTTGAACACCTAATCTCACTTAGGATGTAAGTGTATAATGTGTATTGGGTTTTTGAGAAAATTTCGGCAGCATTTCCCCGTTTCTTCTCTAAGTACATATGTACTTAGAGAACAACGGGGAAATGCTGCCGAAATTTTCTCGAAAACCCAATACACATTATACACTTACTAGTGAGATTAGGTGTTCAAGGATGGGATAGGTGGTACACATTTATTATATATAAGAATGACATCAAATGTGTTTGTTGGCCTAGAAACCCGTCCAAGATTGACTCATTAGGAGTAAATCTTGGATAGTCCCCGGTTTGGGACTGTTCTTGAACACCTAATCTCACTTAGGATGTAAGTGTATAATGTGTATTGGGTTTTCGAGAAAATTTCGGCAGCATTTCCCCATTTGTTCTCTAAGTACATATGTACTTAGAGAACAGCGGGGAAATGCTGCCGAAATTTTCTTGAAAACCCAATACACATTATACACTTACTAGTGAGATTAGGTGTTCAAGGATGGGATAGGTGGTACACATTTATTATATATAAGAATGAAATCAAATGTGTTTGTTGGCCTAGAAACCCGTCCAAGATTGACTCATTAGGAGTAAATCTTGGATAGTCCCCGGTTTGGGACTGTTCTTGAACACCTAATCTCACTTAGGATGTAAGTGTATAATGAGTATTGGGTTTTCGAGAAAATTTCAGGAGCATTTCCCCGTTTGTTCTCTAAGTACATATGTACTTAGAGAACAACGGGGAAATGTTGCCGAAATTTTCTTGAAAACCCAATACACATTATACACTTACTAGTGAGATTAGGTGTTCAAGGATGGGATAGGTGGTACACATTTATTATATATAAGAATGACATCACATTATACACTTAGGATGTAAGTGTATACCCTAATCTTTTCCTAATATATACTTGTTTCCTAATATATACTTGTTTTCTCTGATCATAGAATGGATAGATCATGGATGTCCATTTGTAATCGTTGCACCCCAGAGTTTATATCTGGTCTTGATCAGTTTATTAGATTTTCCGAGGAACATAGGAAAAAACCTACAGATAGGTTCTACTGTCCATGTAGGCATTGCGGTAACAACTTGAAAGTCAACACTGGTGAGGAAATCAAAAGTCATGTCATGTGCAACGGGATTGTACAAGGCTATACAGAATGGCACTGGCATGGAGAGATTTCAAAATCGAAACCAGTAGATGTCGATAGCAGTGCTTGGGTGGAAGAAGAAATTGCCTCTGATGACGTAAATGTGAACGAACCAGTTCCAGCAGACATCGTTGATGCGATGCTGGATAGTTGTAGGGTAGAGCACACCGATCCACCTCCTATCTTTAGAAACATTGTGCATGATGCTGAGATACCGTTATACACAGGCTGTGCTAAGTTTACGAAGCTTAGCGCTGTGTTGAGATTGTATAAGTTGAAAGCTAACAATAGATGGAGCAACAAAAGCTTCACTTCATTGTTGACTTTGTTGAAAGAAATGCTTCCTGAAGGAAATGAGCTGCCAATCTCAACATACCAGGTAAAGAAAATGTTGTGCCCAATGGGAATGGAGGCCAAGAAGATACACACATGCCCGAATGATTGTGTATTATTTCAAAAGGACTATGTAGATTTGAAAGATTGTCCAAAATGTGGTGCGTCAAGGTATAAATTGACGACTTCGGGGGAGTCCAAAACTGGTTCTCCTGCCAAGGTGTTGTGGTATCTACCTATAATATCACGGTTTCAACGCTTGTTTGCAAATCCGAAAGATGCGAAGAATTTGAGATGGCATGCAGATGTTAAGAAAAATAATGATGGGATCCTACGACATGCGTTTGATTCCCCACAGTGGAAGAAGATTGATCTATTGTACCCCAAATTTGGTGAAGAAGATAGGAATCTAAGACTTGGGCTTTGTACAGATGGGATGAATCCGTACGGGACATTGAGCAGCCAACATAGCACTTGGCCAGTCATGCTTGTTATATACAATCTTCCTCCCTGGATGTGTATGAAAAATAAGTACGTAATGTTGTCGTTGTTGATATCGGGCCCTAAACAACCCGGAAATGATATCGATGTTTATCTTGAACCTTTGATTGACGACTTAAAGAAACTTTGGGCTGAAGGTGTGATGACCTATGATGCTTCAGCAAGAGAGACATTTTGTTTGCACGCTATGTTGTTTTGCACTGTTAATGACTTTCCAGCATATGGGAAATTGTCTGGATATAGTGTCAAAGGAGCTAAAGCGTGTCCTATATGTGAAGAAAACACTGATTCAATAAGACTAAAACATGGCGGCAAGACTGTATATCTTGGTCATCGAAGATTTCATTCAAAATTCCATCCGTATCGTAGGAAGCGCAAAGCATTCAATGGATGGAATGATGAATGGAGTGCACCTAAACCTATACCAGGGGATGTTGTTTATGTAAGAGTAAAAGACATTGTCAATGAATTTGGTAAGAAATCACAATGTAGTATGGCCACACGGAGTGACAATTCTTCATTCAAGAAGAAGTCAATATTTTGGGATCTTCCTTATTGGAGTTCTTTGACAGTCAGGCATTGTATCGATGTAATGCACGTTGAGAAAAATGTCTGTGATAGCATCATTGGTACTCTATTAAATATACCAGGTAAGACTAAAGATGGGATAAAATCTAGACTGGACCTATGTGAAATGGGAATAAGGTCAGAATTAACAGAATTACGTGAAATGGGTAATAAAAGAACATACTTACCTCCCGCTTGTTACACGTTGTCTAGAAAGGAGAAGAAAACTTTTTGTGAATGCTTGGTAAATGTTAAGGTGCCACATGGTTACTCATCCAACATCCGTAGATTGGTATCAATGAAAGATCTGAAGTTGATAGGTCTTAAATCTCATGATTGTCACACTCTAATGCAACAAATATTGCCCGTGGCAATTCAATCTATATTGCCGAAGCATGTAAGGTTTGCAATTACCAGACTTTGTTTCTTTTTCAACAGTCTATGCAGCAAAGTTATTGACCCTGATACTCTCGATAATTTGCAAAGAGAAGTGGTTGTTACCCTATGTCAGCTTGAGATGTATTTCCCTCCTTCATTCTTTGATATCATGGTACATCTTGTTGTCCACTTGACTAGGGAAGTGAAAATGTTGGGACCAGTTTTCTTGCATTGGATGTATCCCTTTGAACGATACATGAGCGTTTTTAAAGGTGATGTTCGAAACCGTTATCGGCATGAAGGGAGTATTATTGAAGGTTATGTGGCGAGAGAGGTTATGGATTTTTGCAATGACTTTCTCAGTGGTAATGACACTCCTGATAATGACAAGAATATTGAGGAGGGAAAAGGAATTTTGGGATCACGGGTGAAAGTAATCAGCCGTGAGCAGTTGGAACAAGCTCACTTGTATATTTTACACAATATGGACGAAGTGAGTGTTTATATCGAGGAACATACCAATTTCATAAAGAGACAACATCCTCGAGCAAGTTCAATGTGGCTTGCTAGAGAGCATAATAAGACATTTACTAAGTGGTTTGAAGATAAAGTCTTACATCAACTATCTCAAACACCAAATGATATTACAGAAACTATCAAATGCCTCGCCTTTAAACCAAAACTGAATGTTATGTCTTATGAAGGGTTTGACATTAATGGATTCACATATTACACAAAGCACCAAGATGATAAGAGTGTCATCCAAAATAGTGGGGTCACTCTTCAAGCGTCGACTATGTACTTTGCAAGTGCAAAGGATAAGAGTCCACGTGAAGCTGAAATGTCATATTACGGTGTCATTGAAGACATTTGGGAGTTTGACTACATAGATTTCAAAATTCCTCTCTTTAAATGTAATTGGGTTGATAACACCAAAGGAGTTATAATGGATGAATTGGGTTTCACTTTGGTGAACTTTGAAAAGATTGGCGAGAAGGGTGAACCATTCATATTGGCATCACATGCGAAACAAATATTCTATATCGATGATCCTGCAAATGATAAATGGTCGGTTGTTCTTCATGGTAAAAGACAGTTCATTGAAGATCCTATAGATGAAGAAGAGTACTATGATAAGTATGATGACTCCAGTTCATTCTCAGTTGGGTTGCCAACTCCACAAAATATTGAAGCTAATGATGACTTATATGTGCGCGGAGATCACAATGAAGGATTGTTAATTGATAAAAGATCACAATTTTAGAGACATGTATGTTTATACAAATGCTAAATGTTTGCCTTTTTCTAGTTAATACAAATGCTAAATGTTTGCCTTTTTCTAGTTAATACAAATGCTAAATGTTTGCCTTTTTAATGACATTTTTAGATGGCTGACCATGATGAGCATGATGTCCATGATGAGCATGAAGTCCATGATGAGCATGTTGTCCATGACGAGCATGGCGAATATACCAATGTAAGTTCTAAAAACATATCCTGTATTTCTATAAAATTCATTATCTTCTAGTTATGTCATATATCTTATATTTCTATATTGGGCTAATTCAGTGCGCTTATTTTTGTCAAATTTTAGGTTGATGATGCACATGTACCCACTGAAGCACTGGAGCAACTTGATGCGCAGCACCAAACACTTAACAAGAAAAGGGGCATCACTTTGTTGAAGAAGTTAATAGCGCTTAGTGGCAGTGGATCCAAATTGGTTGTGGGGTTTGATAATGGAGGAAATGCAATTGGAGTGAACCGCAATAATTTTGTAAACTATCTTGGGTGTACCACTCAGAGCCATTGTGGTGTTAAGTATGATAATTGGCATAAAGTTCCTCAGGGGAAAAAAGACTTGATATGGAAGGATTTATGCGTGAGTTATTATTATTTGCAATTCTATTTTGTAGATTACAAATTATATTATTTGCAATTCTATTTTGGATACTAGTTAATAACATTTCTATTTTACAGAATATGTTTGCATTGGATGAGAAGTTGCATCGTAAAAGTGTGATGCAACGCGCTGGAAAGATGCTTAGGAATTATAGGACAAATCTGAACAGAGAATACATAAAAGAGGGTGATAAGAAAAAGAAGTCAGCCTTGAACAATGGAACTTCTTGGACAAAGAAGATTGGGACAATTTTGTTGCTTCAAGAAAATCTGAAGAATTCAAGGTATTAGGTGTCACTCCCAATTTAATTAATATATATTGTATTCACCTATTCAAGATTAACATTTAGTGATACTAACCAAATCATTAATGTGCATACTAACTAGGCCCTCAGTGACGCACAAAAAGCAAGGCGTGCACTGAATGTGCATGACCACACTATGGGTTCAAAAGGCTATGCAAGTGTTTGCCAAAGACTACATGCGGAGTCTGCGACTACTCAGGAGTCTGCCACACCCATGCCTCGCCATGATATCTGGATAGCTGGGAGGCAAAACAAGAAGGGTGAAATAAAGAAGCCCGTAACTACTGAGGCGGCTGCGAAAATGGTAAAATACAACTCTTAGAGAAATCGTTTGAATATTGATTATTTGTGGTGTTAACTTACCAATTTCTGTTGATGGTGATTAGCGGGAGTTGCACGAGCAGAGGAAACAAGGCACGTTCATCCCTCAGGGCATAAGGGATGAATTGATAGTTGCTCTGGGTAACCCAGAGCATCCTGGACGTGTTAGGGGTGCAGGCGCTGGTGTGGGCATCAAAGCATTCTTTGGGCCATCCCAGCGCAAACCTAGAGCGGGACTTTCTGAAGAAGAGGTAACCTATTCTTTTTTTAGAATGTTACTGCAAAAGGAAATTCAATAATAAGAAGCTAATGTTTCTTTTATCCATGTATAGGAGAATAAGAGAGTCGAGGATATAGTTGCTAAGAAGGTCAACGATGTAGTTGCTGAGAAGGTCAAGGAAGAATTGCTGCGGTGGCAGGCATCTCAGGCTTCCAATCAGCCTATGGCGACCCACTCTTCTCCTGATGCACAGACTGCGAGTAATCCTAGAGACCCATCACCTAACACGTCTGTTGTAAGTATTGTTTATGACATTGTAGCTAGTCTTTTCAAGATGATATGTTTTCAAGATGATATGTATATATGTATAACATTCTTTACGTAAATTTGTAGACATTGAAGCCATGCCGCTTAAGAATACAAGACTATGTTGTTGCAGAGGCCCAGGCTTACCCGTCCCTTCCTGGGGAAAGGTTTCACGGGACTCCAATGCCACAGGGCTACGTTCATGTGGGCCCATTACGTGTGTTACCCGATTGGAGGGAAGCTACATTGCCATATCCCCACCCGGATATTGATACACTTGCTGAGGCAGAAGGCGGGGTCATATTGTGGCCCAAAGCAGATGTCGTCTACACTACTGAAATTGTAAGATAAATTTACATTGATTTAGACTGTTAATGTGTATATATGATGTCAACTGATCTGAAATTATATATACAGGTTAAAAAGAAGACACCAGGAGCACCTAGGCCTCCACCTCCACTTCCCGCATTACCAACTTGGGTTCCAACTGACCTAACATACCCGTTAGGTCCTGCTTGTAGGGGAATGGCATGTTGGCTACGGGCACATAATATACATTGCCCGATAATTGTTTCTTTAGATGCAGATTATGCAGGTCAATCATACGATAGCTCTTTATTTATACAAGATATTATTGAGCTGTTTATGTATGATTGGTTGAATACATCAATGATAGAGACATGGATAAGGTGAGATCTTGTTTATACATCCATATACCTTGTGTAAGATCCGGTGATCTGGTTTCTTATATATTAATGCATACGTAATACATGTTTTGCAGCTACTTAGTCGAAGATCATTATAAACAATTTGCATTTGATCATGTGGGATTTTTGATTCCATCATTGATTAGTATGGTAGCGAAAGACCCTGATAATGTTCAACAATACTGTATAGATGCTTTTACAATTTTTGGTTAGCAAAATAAGACGATAATAATAGCTCCATTCAATGTCAAGTAAGTTTACTTTATTTATAATTTGGACTTAAGAAAATTCCATTTTTATTGTGCATTTTGAGTTATTAATTGTTAACTTTTTACCTCTAGCGGTAAACATTGGGAGTTACTAGTTATTGTCCCTGGGACGTTCACTGTTTATTATCTAGATCCCGCAGGAAGTACATTAAACACTAAAATTGGACATGTAATGAGAATGCCATTATTCTGGTGAGAAATATTTCATTTTTGTATCTGTTAACATCTGTTATTACATTACTATTTACTTATGTAATTTACTGTGTTATATTAACATGTAGGGGTTTAGATGCATTCAAAAAGGCTGGAGGAACGGTCCCAAGGAAAAAGAACCAGCCAATAAATTGGCAGAACATACAAGTAAGTTCCCGACTCCAATGTATATATTATTGATGTGAATTGTGCTTAGTTGTATTATTTTGTATGTTTCAGTTTATAGTGCGCTACACAAGACAATGGCTGGGCATGCGCATACTATGTGATGCGATTTATGCAAATGATTATCAAACATGCCGCATTGGACATCGATACCATACATGAGGTATTATATATAGTCTCATTAGTTAGTATGAAATATATCAATCTTATTTTTATATTATTACTTATATATACATCATTCTCTTTGCAGGTGTTTAAAACTGACAACACTATAGGTAAACGCTTAAAAAATATACATGCTCCATATACGATGGAAGCATTAAATGAAATAAGAGAAGAATGGGCAAAAGCCATACAAGCAGTGGCAACTGTAAGATATAATTGGGATGTTGATAGTGATAATGAATGATACTTTGTAAATGAATATTTCTGAATGTTAATACATGTATTTGAATGTTTCTATATGTGTGAATGTGAGAATTGAATTGATGTCTGAATGTATCTACTTGTGTGAAATTTTCCTTGGGACTTTTGCATGTTTGTGGCCTGTTTGTAGGCTGATATCAATGGATGTCGTAAACCTGTAGTTCATAAAACTGAACTGCAGGTTCTCATCCTGCTGACCAGCCACAGCAGGCCTGCAAACTAATATGAAAAAAAAATAGATATAGGCTTCGGTTATTTACAGAAAACCGTCAGCAAAGACCTACATCGTCGGTTATTGGATAAAAACTGACGCCTAATAGTACAAACAACCCGACCGTGCAGGAAAGCACGACCGTGGTGGAAAAGGCATCGGTTATTCATATAAAACCGACACCTATAGTACTAAATACGGCCGTGCAGGGAAGCACGGCCGTGTCGTCTTGAAGTATGGCGTCGGTCTTTTAGTAGATAACCGACGCCAAAAGGGTTCGCACCACAGAAAACAGCGTCATCTAGGACTCTTTCTGCGTCGGTTACCAAGTAAACACTGATGCTATAGTCCATATAGGCGTCGGTCTTTTAGTAGATAACCGACGCAGAATGTGTCCTAGATGACGCCATTTTCTATGGCGCGAACACTTTTGGCGTCGGTTATCTACTAAAAGACCGACGCCTATATGTTAAATAGGCGTCGGTTAAAAAACCGATGCCGAAGTGTCCGACCTTTAGCGGTGCCCACATAGGCGTCGCTCAGAAACTGACGCCAAAGGGGGTTAAACAACCGACGCCAAAGGCTGTTTTTGTAGTAGTGATGGGATGCTACAATCAATTCAACATGGCAAAAACAACAATTAACTACCTTGACCACAACATTCAATGGTGGCTTATTCAGCAGAAGCAGGCCATTTATGATAATGAGTGCCTTCTCCTAGCCAACCAAGAAAATATACACACTCTCCGATAGCATATTGAGGATTACTAGTCATTGGTCTATGATCACTACTAGAACTAGAGGCAGTTTGTCAACAACATGCAGCTGTCGGAGATGTCCACTCAGCCAACCAGTTTCACCGAAACATTCTACCCACCTGATCCAAACATGCAACCACCACCTTCTAATTTGGTACCAGTGTTCCAACTCTTTGATTGAATTTTGACTTTGCACACATAGTAAAGTTCAAGCTTAGGGGGGTGTTGTAACAACTTTATCTTTATATTTTTCTTTATTTGTTTTAGTTTTTGCATTATTTTGAATTTGTAGGATCCATGACTATCTAGTGTAATAGGATCCACAACTATTTAGTGTAATTGTGGAGCACAATTATCACGATTTCTGGCTTCATCATAAAGTGTGTTCTTTTGTGCCTTTGCAATTAAATCTGAAAATTTTAAGTAAAAATCTAAAATTGTCATATCTTTGAAGATTTAATTGCAAATTCTAAAGGCAGAATCAACTAGGGAAAGTGTATGGGTTAGTCAGCTTGAAGACATTTAATATGAATGAAAAGTCTTAAACTATCCATTAATTGAGGATGATGATGGGGTTTGAGCCTGAACCAACCAAACAAGTAATGAGACCTTAAATGGAATTTTTAGAAATAAGCTCTAAAGGTTACACTGTACATAGGTTGATAGGAGAGGGACATATCATAGCTTAAGAAAGGCATTGTCTCTTAATCATTTGACTCCACCCGCATTTTGTACATTTCATTCACTAGCTTAAGATGACCAAGTATCCCGAATTATTTTCTCTTGATTGCATTACATCACATAATAGGTGACATGATATCTAGTTTTCTTCTTGCACTAGTACAAAATAAAAAAATGCAATTAGTTGCATAACAAAACTCATGTAGATTGCATATTCTATGCATCATACATTCTTTTATCATGTACTTATGTCATTTTTCTCTAAAAACAAAGTGAAGGGATACACATACATACCCCTCTAAATGAAAATAAATGTTCAATGAGTTGTGTAGTAAAGCCCAAGCATATTCTTTAACCATGATAAATGATAGGGCAAGGAAAAAAGATAATGGAAATTTTGTGAAATAAAGAGGGAGAAAAGGACGCCTTGAGCTCATTTTCAGAATTTTTCTTCAAGAGGATATGGAAACAACTACATGATCTATTCTTTTAGTTCATTCTCATCAATCACATGATTCCTTCAGTGCACACATCATTCCACCAAAATAGTGGGCATTAGGATTCATGCATTTCTAAATTCCTTCACATTATAGGTTCATCATGTTTTATTTTTGCATAAATGGTTTATATGTTACTTGTGATTCTTCATAAGCCACCTATTTCATTCCACCCTTTGCTCTTTATGCTAGGACACATACACGATTGATCCCCTCATTCACTCTTATAAGGAGAACTGCTTCCAATTAGTTGTTAGGTAGAAAAGATCAATGCATATAGGGAATCACATGATGCACCAAGTGAATGCCTTATTAGATATGATATTAATTGCTCTATTGATAGTATTTCACTGATCTAAGGGTGGACATCTTTAATGAACATTTTTCGTCACTTGAGAGTAGTTATTTGTTTAGTCATTGGCAAGGTCCGGTTTGGGGCCGCCATGTGGGGGTAAATGAGGAATGAAGTTCATATTATTTGTCCTTTTGTTGACTTGCACTACTACAAAACAGGCCTTTAGCGTTGGTTAATTAAGGGCTTTAGTCTCAGTTTCTAAGAGACACCCAAGTGGGCGCCGCTAAAGGTGGACCCCTTCGGCGTCGGTTTCCAACCGACGCTAAGAATCTTCCCGCCACCAAAAACACACCAGCAAAGGGACTATAGGTGTTGGTTTTTTAAGAACACCGACACTATAGAATTGTTACGGACGGTTATTAAAAGAACTGACGTCACAACGCTTCTCACCACCGAAAACGCTCCAGCAAAGAGCCTATAGGCATCGATTTTGTAAGATAACTGACACAATCTCCCCTGCCACCATGGTCATGCTTCCTAGCATGACCGTGTTTCCTGGCCATATCAGCTGAACATACGTCAGTTTTGTGCTAATAACCAACGCCATATCCCCTGCCTGCCACCACGGTCGTGCTTCCCAACACGGCCGTGGTTCCTGGCCACATAGATATCAATTTTTTTTAATAAAAAACCAACGTCGTATGTCTTTGGTGTCAGTTTTGTTCAAATAACCGATGCCTATGTTAATATTTTTTTATCAGTTTGCAGGCCTGCTATATGGCTGGTCAACAGGATGAGAACCTATAGTTCAGTTCTGAACTACAAGTTTATGACATCCATTGATATCAGCCAACAACATGCCACAAACCTGCAAAATTAACAAGATGGATAATATTATATATATGTGATTCACACACATGTATAAGCACATTTCATTCATATTATTTTTTCATCACACACATGTAGAAACCAGTAGCAACCTACAGTTCTATTCATTTCATCTCTTTTCACATTCATACACATGTAGAAATATTTATGTATTGATCATCTTCACACACATATGACAATTCATAAAAATTCATTCACATTCACACAAAAATAATTATGAGAACAAAATTATTCTTTATTCATCATTGTCATCATTGTCAATAAAATTAAATCTAAAAATTACCACTCTTTGTAGGAATTTTTCCCATTATTCTCTTACAACATCTAATTCATCTCTCGTATAGGGAGCACGTACATCGAAACACTTTCCACATGTACTGAAGTCAGCAGTTTTAAAGACCTACAAAGAAAATGATGTATATATATAATTAATAATATATAATAAGATTGATATATTTTATATTATCTAATGAGACTATATATAATACCTGATGTATCTTATCGATTTCCATTACGACATGTTTGCTGATTAGGTCCATAAATAGCATCACATAGTAGGCACATGCCCAGCCGTTATCTTGTGTAGCACACTATAAATTGAAACATACAAAATATTCAAAAATACAAATAAGCATAGTTCACATAAATAATATATACATTGGAGTCAGGAAATTCACTACTACAGAAACGGCCTTTGGCGTCGGTCGTTTAACCCCATTTCGTGTCGGTTTCTGACCGACGCCTATGTGGGCGCCGCTAAAGGTCGAACACTTCGACGTCGGTTTTTTAACCGACGCCTATTTAATCTATAGGCGTCGGTCGATTAGTATATAACCGACGCCAAAAGTGTTCGCGCCACAGAAAATGGCGTCATCTAGGGCACTTCCTGCGTCAGTTATTTACCAAACAACCGACGCCTATATGGAATATAGCGTCGGTCTTTTAGTAGATAACCGATGCATAAAGTGCCCTAGATGACGCCATTTTCTGTGGCGCGAACACTTTTGGCGTCGGTTATATACCAAAAGACCGACGCCTATAGATTAAATAGGCGTCGGTTTGATACGAATATCCGACGCCATTTCCAGGACTGCTTTGGCCACATCAGGCGTCGGTTTTTTGAAAAAAACCGACGTTGTAGGTCTTTGCTGACGGTTTTCTATAAATAACCGACGCCTATTTTTTTTTTTTTTTTCATATCAGTTTGCAGGCCTGCTGTGGCTGGTCAGCAGGATGAGAACCTACAGTTCAGTTTTCTGAACTGCAGGTTTACGACATCCATTGATATCAACCTACAAACAGGCCGCAGACCTGCAAAAGTCACAAGGAAAATTTCACACAAGTACATACATTCAGACATCAATTCAATTCTCACATTCACACATATAGAAACATTCAAATACATGTATTAACATTCAGAAATATTCATTTACAAAGTATCATTCATTATCGCTATCAACATCCCAATTATATCTTACAGTTGCCACTGCTTGTATGGCTTTTGCCCATTCTTCTCTTACTTCATTTAATGCTTCCATCGTATATGGAGCATGTATATTTTTTAAGCGTTTACCTATAGTGTGGTCAGTTTTAAACACCTTCAAAGAGAATGATGTATATATAAGTAATAATATATAAATAAGATAATATTGATATATTTCATACTAACTAATGAGACTATATATAATACCTCATGTATGGTATCGATGTCCAATGCGGCATATTTGATAATCATCTGCATAAATCGCATCACATAGTATGCGCATGCCTAGCCATTGTCTTGTGTAGCACACTATAAATTGAAACATACAAAATAATACAACTAAGCACAATTCACATCAATAATATATATATTCGAGTCGGGAACTTACTTGTACGTTCTGCCAATTTATTGGCTGGTTCTTTTTCCTTGGGACCGTTCCTCCAGCCTTTTTGAATGCATCTAAACCCCTACATGTTAATATAACACAATAAATTGCATAAGTAAATAGTAATGTAATAAAAGATGTTAACGGATATAAAAATGAAATATTTCTCACCAGAATAATGGCATTCTCATTACGTGTCCAATTTTAGTGTTCAATGTACTCCCCGCAGGATCTAGATAATAAACAGTGAATGTCCCGGGGACAATAACTAGTAACTCCCAATGTCTACCGCTAGAGGTAAGAAGTTAACAATTAATAACTCAAAATGCAAAATAAAAATGGAATTTTCTTAAGTCCAAATTATAAATAAAGTAAACTTACTTAACATTGAATGGAGCTATTATTATCGTCTTCTTTTGCTGACCAAAAATTGTAAAAGCATCTATACAGTATTGTTGAACATTATCAGGGTCTTTAGCTACCAAACTAATCAATGATGGAATAAAAAATCCCACATGATCATATGCAAATTGTTTGCAATGATCTTCGACTAAGTAGCTGCAAAACATATAGGCGTATGCATTAATATATAATAAACCATATCACCGGATCTTACACAAGGTATATGGATGTATAAACAAGATCTCACCTTATCCATGTCTCTATCATTGATGTATTCAACCAATCATACATAAACAGCTCAATAATATCTTGTATAAATAAAGAGCTATCGTATGATTGACATGCATAATCTGCATCTAAAGAAACTATTATAGGGCAATGTATATTATGTGCCCGTAGCCAACATGCCATTCCCCTACAAGCAGGACCTAACGGGTATGTTAGGTCAGTTGGAACCCAAGTTGGTAATGCGGGAAGTGGAGGTGGAGGCCTAGGTGCTCATGGTGTCTTCTTTTTAACATGTATATATAATTTCAGATCAGTTGACATCATATATACACATTAACAATCTAAATCAATGTAAATTTATCTTACAATTTCAGTCATGTAGACGACATCTGCTTTGGGCCACAATATGACCCCGCCTTCTGCCTCACCAAGTGTATCAATATCTGGGTGGGCATATGGCAATGCAACTTCCCTCCAATCGGGTAATACATGTAGCGGGCTCACACGAATGTAGCCCTGCGGCATTGGAGTCCCATGAAACGTTGCCCCAGGAAGGGACTGGTAAGCCTGCGCCTCTGCAACAACATAGTCTTGCATTCTTAAGCGGCATGGCTTCAATGCCTACAAATTTACGTAAAGAATGTTATACATATAATCTTGAAAATATATCATCTTGAAAAGACTAGCTACAATGTCATAAACAATACTTACAACAGACGTGCTAGGCGATGGGTCTCCAGGATTACTCGCAGTCTGTGCATCAGGAGAAGAGTGGGTCGCCATAGGCTGATTGGAAGCCTGAGATGCCTGCCACCGTAGCAATTCTTCCTTGACCTTCTCAGCAACTACATCGTTGACCTTCTTAGCAACTAAATCCTCAACTCTCTTATTCTCCTATACATGGATAAAAGAAACATTAGCTTCTTATTAATGAATTTCTTTTTGTAGTAACATTCTAAAAAAAGAATAGGTTACCTCTTCTTGAGAAAGTCCCGCTCTGGGTTTGCGCTGGGATGGCCCAAAGAATGCTTTGATGCCAACACCAGCGCCGACACCTCTAACACGTCCAGGATGCTCTGGGTTACCCAGAGCAACTGTCAATTCATCCCTTGTGCCCTGAGGGATGAACGTGCCTTATTTCCTCTGCTCGTGCAGCTCCCGCTAATCACCATAAACAGAAATTGGTAAGTTAACACCACAAATAATCAATATTCAAACGATTTCTCTAAGAGTTGTATTTTACCATTTTTGCACCCGCCTCAGCAGTTACATGCTTCTTTATTTCACCATTCTTGTTTTGCCTGCCAGCTATCCAGATATCATGGCGAGGCATGGGTGTGGCAGACTCCTGAGTAGGAGCAGACTCCTGAGTAGCAGCAGACTGCTGAGTAGCCGCAGACTCCGCCTGTAGTCTTTGGCGAACGCTTGCATAGCCTTTTGGACCCATAGTGTGGTCATGCACATTCAGTGCACGCCTTGCTTTTTGTGCATCACTGAGGGCCTAGTTAGTATGCACATTAATGATTTGGTTAGTAGCACTAAATGTTAATCTTGAATAGGTGAATACAATGTATATTAATTAAATTGGGAGTGACGCCTAATACCTTGAATTCTTCAGATTTTCTTGAAGCAACAAAATTGTCCCAATCTTCTTTGTCCAAGAAGTTCCATTGTTCAAGGGCTGACTTCTTCTTCTTATCACCCTCTTTTATGTATTCTCTATTCAGATTTGTCCTATAATTCCTAAGCATCTTTCCAACGCGTTGCATCACACTTTTACGATGCAACTTCTCATCCAATGCAAACAGATTCTGTAAAATAGAAATGTTATTAACTAGTATCCAAAATAGAATTGCAAATAATAGAATTTGTAATCTACAAAATAGAATTGCAAATAATAATAACTCACGCATAAATCTTTCCATATCAAGTCTTTTTTCCCTTGAGGAACTTTATGCCAATTATCATACTTAACACCACAATGGCTCCGAGTGGTACACCCAAGATAGTTTACAAAATTATTGCGGTTCACTCCAATTGCATTTCCTCCATTATCAAACTCCACCACCAATTTGGATCCACTACCACTTAGCGCTAATAACTTCTTCAACGGAGTGATGCCCTTTTCTTGTTAAGTGTTTGGTGCTGCGCATCAAGTTGCTCCAGTGCTTCAGTGGGTACAGGTACATCATCAACCTAAAATTTGACAAAAATAAACACACTAAATTAGCCCAATATAGAAATATAGGATATATGACATAACTAGAAGATAATGAATTTTATAGAAATACAGGATATGTTTTTAGAACTTACATTGGTATCCTCGCCATGCTCGTCATGGACAGCATGCTCATCATGGACTTCATTCTCATCATGGACATCATGCTCATCATGGTCAGCCATCTGAAAATGTCATTAAAAAGGCAAACATTTAGCATTTGTATTAACTAGAAAAAGGCAAACATTTAGCATTTGTATTAACTAGAAAAAGGCAAACATTTAGCATTTGTATAAACATACATGTCTCTAAAATTGTGATATTTTATCAATTAACAATCCTTCATTGTGATCTCCGCGCACATATAAGTCATTATTAGCTTCAATATTTTGTGGAGTTGGCAACCCAACTGAGAATGGACTGGAGTCATCATACTTATCATTTCTGGGTTGTTTAGGGCCCGATATCAACAATGACAACATAACGTACTTATTCTTCATACACATCCAGGGAGGAAGATTGTATATAACAAGCATGACTGGCCAAGTGCTATGTTGGCTGCTCAATGTCCCGTACGGATTCATCCCATCTGTACAAAGCCCAAGTCTTAGATTCCTATCTTCTTCACCAAATTTGGGGTACAATAGATCAATCTTCTTCCACTGTGGGGAATCAGACGCATGTCGCAGGATCCCATCATTATTTTTCTTAACATCTGCATGCCACCTCAAATTCTTCACATCTTTCGGATTTGCAAACAAGTGTTGAAACCGTGATATTATAGGTAGATACCACAACACCTTGGCAGGAGAACCAGTTTTGGACTCCCCCAAAGTCGTCAATTTATACCGTGACACACCACATTTTGGACAATCTTTCAAATCTACATAGTCCTTTTGAAATAATACACAATCATTCAGGCATGTGTGTATCTTCTTGGCCTCCATTCCCATTGGTCACAACATTTTCTTTACCTGGTATGTTGAGATTGGAAGCTCGTTTCCTTCAGGAAGCATTTCTTTCAACAAAGTCAACAATGAAGTGAAGCTTTTGTCGCTCAATCTATTGTTATCTTTCAACTTATACAATCTCAACACGGCTCTAAGCTTCGTAAACTTAGCACAGCCTGTGTATAACAGTATCTCAGCATCATGCACAATGTTTATAAAGATAGGAGGTGGATCGGTGTGCTCTACCCTACAACTATCCAGCATCGCATCAACGATGTCTGCTGGAACTGGTTCGTTCACATTTACGTCATCGGAGGCAATTTCTTCTTCCACCCAAGCACTGCTATCGACATCTACTGGTTTCGATTTTGAAATCTCTCCATGCCAGTGCCATTCTGTATAGCCTTGTACAATCCCGTTGCACATGACATGACTTTTGATTTCCTCACCAGTGTTGACTTTCAAGTTGTTACCGCAATGCCTACATGGACAGTAGAACCTATCTGTAGGTTTTTTCCTATGTTCCTCGGAAAATCTAATAAACTAATCAAGACCAGATATAAACTCTGGGGTGTAACGATTACGAATGGACATCCATGATCTATCCATTCTATGATCAGAGAAAACAAGTATATATTAGGAAACAAGTATATATTAGGAAAAGATTAGGGTATACACTTACAACCTAAGCGTATAATGTGATGTCATTCTTATATATAATAAATGTGTACCACCTATCCCATCCTTGAACACCTAATCTCACTAGTAAGTGTATAATGTGTATTGGGTTTTCAAGAAAATTTTGGCAGCATTTCCCCGTTGTTCTTTAAGTACATATGTACTTAGAGAACAAACGGGGAAATGCTACCAAAATTTTCTCGAAAACCCAATACACATTATACACTTACATCCTAAGTGAGATTAGGTGTTCAAGAACAGTCCCAAACCGGGGACTATCCAAGATTTACTCCTAATGAGTCAATCTTGGACGGGTTTCTAGGCCAACAAACACATTTGATGTCATTCTTATATATAATAAATGTGTACCACCTATCCCATCCTTGAACACCTAATCTCACTAGTAAGTGTATAATGTGTATTTGGTTTTCAAGAAAATTTCGGCAACATTTCCCCGATGTTCTCTAAGTACATATGTACTTAGAGAACAAACGGGGAAATGCTACCGAAATTTTCTCGAAAACCCAATACACATTATACACTTACATCCTAAGTGAGATTAGGTGTTCAAGAACAGTCCTAAACCGGGGACTATCCAAGATTTACTCCTAATGAGTAAATCTTGGACGGGTTTCTAGGCCAACAAATACATGTGTTGTCATTCTTATATATAATAAATGTCTATAAAGTACAGGCAACATGGTTAATCCTAATCAACAGAGAATTATTAAATAATAAATCAAGAAATCAATAGTTTCAAACAAAAGGTCTAGGAATCTTTACTAGACATTATATGTATCCCTAATCATCATATTTAACATACTACATTATTATGAACATCCAGATCAGATTAAGATCATACTATGTTATAACCATTGGTTTAATAACCCTATTTCCGCATGTACATGTTTATCAACTTTAAAACCCTATAATTCATGAAATCATTCTAATTCAATTTAATATGTTGGGATCACATAATTATATAATGACATCAGAATATATAGAAGAATCATAATTAACATGATTAACAACATGCTCATCAAACTAGGGTTTTCTTGAATATCATCTAATATTTGTGTACTAGACATTATATTTATCCCTAATCATCATATTTAACATACCATTATTATGAACATCCAGATTAGATTAACTCTAATCAAATACATTACATGCATTTTTATCACAACAATTTGATCGATGCATAAAAAAGTAGAGCAGCTAGCAGCGGGAAGACCAACCTTGTCAGAGGGAAGAAGGCAGAGGCTCTGGTGGCTCTGGCTGGAGAAGTAGCTAGCAGTGACGGCGGTGGAGGAGCAGCTAGCAGCTCCGGTGGCTCTGGCGGTGGTTGCGGCGGCGCGATGATGGTGGAAAAGCACCAGGCGGCGCCGGTTCTCAGGCGCTTGGAGCAGCAGGGGCGGGCAGCAGGGGCGGCGGAGAAGGGGGCGCGGAGAAGGAGGAGTGGTGGCGGAGAAGGGGGCGCCGGAGAAGAAATAGCCGGAGAAATGGCGCTGGAGAAGAAATCGCCAGAGAGAAATCGCCGGCAGCAGAGAAATAGGGTAATTGCTCGCAATGAAACAGAAGAAAGGGGAAGAGTCGGGCGATCGCGGGTTATAAGTTCCCAAATAGCGTCTGTTGTTTAAAACAACCGACGCCTAAACATCTTTAGCATCGGTTGTTTGCAACAACCGACGTCCAATTGGATGATATTTTCATGAAATTGTTTGGCGGGAACCACCTTCAGCGTCGGTTATAAAAGGATAACCGACGCTGAAAGTGACACTTTTCGCGCAAAGTTTCATCGCACATAGGCGTCGGTTTATACCTACATAACCGACGCTGAAAATGACACTATTTTTTTTGATCAAAATTTGGATTTCGCGGCCGACTTTCAGCATCGGTTTGTTATAAACAACCGACGCTGAATACAAAGCGGTACCCGTGTCTGGCTGGTCTTCGAATATAGACGTCGGTTTGTTTAAACAACCGACGCCTAACATATAAGGCGTCGGTTTTCCTTAATAACCGACGCCCAGAAAAGTGACACTGAATGCTATTTCTGTAGTAGTGATTACTTTCACATTCTCCCAAATTAGTGACATATCCTTTTTCCTGGGACCTTTCCTCTAGCTTTTTTGTACTCTTGTAAAGCCCTACATATGTTAATGTAATCTATTAAATTGCATAATTAAATAGTAATGTAGTAACAGATTAAACTGATATAAAAACATAAAATATTTCTCATGAGAATAATAACCTTTTAATTTCATGTCCATATAATTCAAACTCATTCCCCACAGGATCTAGATAATAGACAGTGAACGTCTTGTGGACAATAACTAGTAACTCCCAATGCCTACCACTACAGGTAAGAAAGTTAAAAATTAATAACTCAAAATCCACAATAAAAATGTAATTTTCTTAAGTCCAAATTATAAGAAAAGTAATCTTACTCGACATTGAATGGAGATATTATCACCGTCTTCTTATTTTTACCAAAATATTCAAAAGCATCACAACAATATGAAGTAACTGAAGAAGGATTTGTATCTACAAGACTAATCACAGATGGAACCAAAAATCTCACATGGAAAAACCCAAAATCTCTACATATCTTGTATAAGTGGCTGCAAAACATGTATTACGTATGCATTAATATATAAGAAACCAGATCACCATATATAAAATAAGGTATATGGATGTAGAAATAAGATCTCACTATATCCACAACTCTATCATAGATGTGTTCAACCATTGATAACTACACAACTCCAAAATTTCTTGTATAAATATCTTATTTTTGTATGATTGACCTACATTAATAACTATGCATTAATACATACGTATGTGTAACTTGTATTACGTATGCATTAATATGTATGCTAAACTTGTATAAATAGATTGTTATCGTATGATTTACCTGCAACATCCTCCAGAATAGTAACAATTATAGGGCAATTTGTATCATGTTTGCCTATCCATACTGCCACACCCCTACAATTAGGAACTATCGAGGCGTGTAGGTCCCTTGGAAGCCAACTTGGTAGTCGAAAAGGTGGAGGCCGAGATGTAGCAGGTCTCATCTTTTTGACTTGTATATATAATTTCAGATCAATTGACTCATATATACACACTAACAAATTAAAGTAATGGAAATTTATCATACAATATCAGTATAGAGGACATCTGCTTCAGGCCATAGTATCACTCCACCTACTACCTCACTAAGTGTTTCAACATCTGGGTGTGCATGAGGCAGTACAAGATCCGTCCAGTCGGGGAATACATGTATCAGGCTCACACGTACCACACCATCTGGTACTGGATACCCATGAAACATACACCCTTTAAGGGGTGAGTAAGACGACGCCTCTGCAATGACATATTCTTGACTTTTTAGTCGGCATGGCTTCAACCCCTACAAATTTACGTAAAGAATGTTATATGCATATATACACAAACATATCATCTTGAACAGACTAGCTATTATGTCATAAAAATACTTACAGAGGACGTGCTAGGTGGCGGGTCTACATGATTACTCCCAACCACTTCTACAGTACGAGAAGAGTGGCCCGCCACATGTACTGTCTGAGTGGTAGGCTGAGACACCTGCCACTTCGCCATTACTTCTTGGATTCTCTTTTCAAATAAACAAATCTACCTATACATGGATAAAATAAACACTAGCTTCTGATTATTGAATTCCCTTTTGCAATAACATTCTAAAATAAGAATATGTTACCTCATCTTGTGAAAGTCCCGCTTTTGGGACAGGTTTGCACTGAGATGGCCCAAAGAACGCTTTGATGCCCACACCAGCGCATGCACCCCGAACACATCCAGGATGCTCTGGGTTACCCAGAGCAACTGTCAGTTCATCCCTTGTGCCCTGAGGGATGAACTTGCCTTCCTTCCTCTGCTCATGCCGCTCCCGCTAATCACCATCAACAAAAATTAGTAAGTAAACATAACAATAATCAATATCGATCGATTGCTCTAAGAGTTGACTTTTACCATTTTTGTAGCCGCCTCAGCAGTTGCGGGCTTCGGTATGTCTCCCTTCTTATTTTGCCTCCCAGCTATCCACATAGCATGGCAAGGCAGAGGTGCGGGAGCAGTAGTAGAGGACTCTACAGTCTCCTGAGTAGCAGTAGGCTGAGTAGACTCATCCTGTAGTCTTTGGCGAATGCCTGCATATCCTCTTGGACCCATTGTGTGGTCGTGCACATTCAGTGCACACCTTTCTCTTTGTGCCTCACTGAGGGCCTAGTTAGTTAGCACATTGATTTGGTTAGTAACACTAAAGGTTAATCTTGAATAGGTGAATACATAAAAATGTATATTAATTAAATTGGGAGACGCTTAATACCTTGAATTCATCTATTTTTCTTTGGGTAACAAATGCCTCCTAGTCTTTGGGGTCTAGGTAGTTCCATTACTTTGTGGCTTCCTTCTGGCTAAATTTATTTTTTTAAAGAGAATACAAACAAAAATTATTAGTGTAGAGTTGGTGAAATAGTGATCAATGTCTAGAATTGGAAATCAATCAAGAACCTCTTATCAGCATCGCATATGTAATCTCGGGTGAGATTGGTCCTATAGTTTCTTAGGACCCTCCCATGGCATTGCATCACACATTTACGATGCAACTTTTCATCCAGATCAAATATGATATGCAAATTAAATAGAATTGCTATTAACTAGTATCCTAAAAATTAGTAATCCACACAAATAGAATTACAAATAATAATAACTCACACACAGTTCCTTCTATATGTGGTCTTTCTTCCCCTTAGGAACTTTATGCCAGGATTCTAGGATAGGACTATAATGGTTGCGAGTAAGAACCCCAAGATATGAAACAAATGAGTTGCAGTTCACTCCATATGGATTTCCTGCATGATCGAAATCCACAACCAATTTGGGTCCATTGCCCCTTTGCTGTATTAACTTGTTCATCATTGTGATGCCCCTCACTTTCTCAATTTTCTTTTGCTGCTCATCAAGTGTTGTAATTTCTTCAAAGGGTACAACAACAACCTAAAATTTGATAAAAAAACACACTTACATGATATAATTATAAATGAACATATAGATAGAAACCTCAGGGATATATTCTTAAAACTTACATTGTCAGGCAGCACAAGCACATCCTCACCCTCACGGTGATCATCAGCACGGTCACCATGGGAATGCTCAGCCATATGAAAGTTCACATTCAAATTATAAATTTCACATTGTAAAGTAACACTAATTGTAAGTTCACATTGTAAAGTACACATTCACGTTGTAAAGTAATTCACATTGTAAAGTCCACATTCACATTGTAAAGTTCACATTCAGAAAAATAAAACATATAAAAAATATAAACATTAATGCCTCTAATATTGTGATCTTTTATCAATTAACAATCCTTCATTGTGATCCCCGTGAACATACAAGTCATTGTGATCCCCAGCTTCAAGGTTTGGTGGTGTTGGCAACCCAACTGAGAATGGACTGGAGTCATCATACTTATCATAGTACTCTTCTTCATCTATATGATCTTCAATGAACTGTCTTTTACCATGAAGAACTGTAGGGTTTTAGGGGAGACAGAGAAGGCAGCGGAAACAAAAATTTTCTCCCCCAACCCATACCGAGGAAACGCGTCAACGCCTATATAATAGGAAAGGATGGTTTGCGGAATCATACCTTGTCCCGAGGCTTGCTCGGCGACAATACCTCGCGCAATGCGCGGTCTTCAACTCCGGACTTCGACGGTGTCTGTGCAGCTTCTGGTCGCACCGGGACTGACAACTCCTACTCGAACCGGACTGTCGGATGACAGTTGTCCTCCTAAGCGGCAGTGTCCTCCCGCCTCTGTAGTAGTCCACACGGACCACCTGGAACTCCACTCTCCTTGTCCCACAAGGAAGTGGAAGGAGTTGCACCCTCCTGTTGACGTACTAGTCGCCAACACGCTCTCCTGCCTCCTGTTGCAACTGCAGTTGTCCTTCCCTTGCTGCACCTCCCTTTTGCGGGAAGCACTTGCTCGGGCTCTCTCACGGTTACCAAAACCAGAGAGAACGACAACTTGCAGAGCAACTGGTTCCACTGAGCTGTACTTTGAGAAGCCCCCAATACCCCTATATATAGGAGAGTCATGGGACAGGGTTCTCCATCCCGGGCAATGCGGGACTAAAGCAGGAGTAGAAGGGTTCGAGAATTTTCCACAAAAAGCAACCGGTTCACAACTTGAAATGATCGGTTCACAACTGAACCGATCGGTTCGGCCATTGAGCCGATCGGTTGGACCTGAGCCGATTGTTTGGGGCACTCCAACCGATCGGTTGGTGCCCTGAACCGATCGGTTCATGGTCCTAATCCGGATCAAAAGGACTTTCCTTGTTTCTTTCCCAATTGGTATCGAATACCAATATTATTCCCAATCAAATTGGGAAATTTGAAACCAAAGGAAAATTCTTGCCGACATGACTTTTCCCAACTGGTCGGTTGCACCAGTTGAGCCGATCGGTTCAACTCTTGAACCTGTCGTTTCAACCTGGGCATGAGCCGATCGGCCTGGACACTCCAGCCGACCGGTTCAGCAACCTCAGCCGGCCGGTTCATCACATGAGCCGATCGGTTGGGAGCATAGGTTGGGCAAAATCAGTCAATTGCGATTTCAATCAATCCGATACTCCAATCAATGCGTCCAACACCTTGAACCATACGATAATGAGCTATCGACTGATTGAGTGTTTAATTGAACTACTAAACTCCTTTAGTATTCAATCTAAACATTGCTTAGTGGACAAAACTCCTCTTCCAGGTTAAATCCTATGTGTGTGACCCTGCAGGTCCATTTCACGTTGGCAGTGAAAGTCCATAACACTTATGACTTCACAAGCAAAGAGCGGTGCCTAGTCACACATCAGTGCTACCCAAGTGAAAGTAGAAAGTTGGAGAACAACTTTCATCCTACAATCCGTGAATGGTGTTACAGCGAGTGTATAATTCCTTTGTCACTGATATCCCGAATGAACTCGAGGCATGGAACAGTCATCCTGTCAACGTTCATTCACTTCCTTGATCTCAGAGTAGACTAGAAGAGATATGTATGACATCAGTATCATATACTGATTCACACATGCGTGCACGCCTTTCTCAATCCTACTCATCAAGTGGCCATGGATATCAAACTCCCTCAGGAGGGACAAATCCCATATCTATCACTCACCCCTCAAAAGCCCCATGTGTCAAAGCCACCGAATCATCACCTTTATAACAACCCATGTTTCAGGATTGCGTTTGATGATGTCAAAGTGTGCCCAACGACATGTGTTGAGTGTAGTGATTTCAGGTCTAAGAATCACACTCACCACCATCACTGTGAGTACTGACTGTGACTACCATCTCATGGTTCCATGTGTCAAACTCACGGTGGGTCTGTCTGGTACCTTGTTCTCTAACAAGTACCTATGTGTTTGGTTTGATATCTCTATATCATGACTAATGATATTCTGTCATCAACCAACACCACAATCTAGTCTTGTGTGTCATTGCTGTCTATCTACCTTCCACAATGACATCCGACTAGGGACATAACAAGAATGTACAAACTCTTAGCATCTGTATGATCTCATCGTTCAGGTCCTTAACCTGAAAGCATACGTCATTGAGTACTGTCATTCTCTAGACATTCAATCTGTTCTATCACTATCTCATATGACTGAACCAGAATGAATTGGAAGCTTGCCTTTGATGTTTATCAAATCAATCTTAATGTATCCCACCAATCATCCCATGATTGGCTCTCAGGGCATACATACCAACAAGAACAACCAACCATTTATCATTTGTAGGATCATCGATATAAAATACTTGTTTCACCTGTGATGCCAATATGAATGGTTCACCCTTCTTGCCAATCTTTTCAAAGTTCACTAACGTGAAACCCAATTCATCCACTATAACTCCTTTGTTGTTGTCAACCCAATTACATTTAAAGAGTGGAATTCTGAAATCTACATAGTCAAACTCCCATATGTCTTCAATGACACCATAATATGACATTTTAGCTTCACCTGGACTCTTATCCTTTGCACTTGCAAAAAACAATGAAGACGCTTGAAGGGTGACCCCACTATTTTGGACGACACTCTTATCATCTTGACGCTTTGTGTAATACGAGAATCCATTTATGTCAAACCCTTCATAAGACATAACATTCAACTTTGGTTTAAATGTGAGGCATTTGATGGTTTCAATAAGATTATATGGTGTTTGAGATAGTTGATGTAAGACTTTATCTTCAAACCACTTGATAAATGTCTTGTTATTCTCTCTAGCAAGCCACATTGAATTGGATCGAGGATATTATCTCTAGATAAAATCGGTATGTTCCTCGATATAAACACTCACTTCGTCGATGTTGTGTAAAATATACAAGTGACCTTGCTCCAACTGCTCAAGGCTGATTACTTTCACCTGTGATCCCAAAATGCTCCTCAATATTCTTGTCATTCACAGGAGCGTCATTAGCACTCAGAAAGTCATTGCAAAAATCCATAACCTCTCTCGCCACATAACCCTCAATAATACTCCCTTCAGACCGATAACGGTTTTGAGAGTATTAGGGTCAATAACTTTGATGCACAGACTGTTGAAAAAGAAACAAAGTCTGGTGATTGCAAACTGTACATGCTTCGACAATATAGATCGAATTGCCATGGGCAATATTTGTTGCATTAGAGTGTGACAATCATGAGATTTAAGACCTATCAACTTCATATATTTCATTGATATCAATGTACGGATGTTGGATGAGTAACCCTGTGGCACCTTAACATTTACCAAGCATTCACAAAAAGCTTTCTTCTCCTTTCTAGACAACGTGTAACAAGCGGGAGGTAAGTATGTTCTCCAATTGCTACTAACTACTTCTATTAATTCTATACTTATTACCATTTCACATAGGTCCATTCTGGATTTTATCCCATCTTTAGTCTTACCTGGTATATTCAACAGAGTACCGATGATGCTATCACATACATTTTTCTCAACGTGCATAACATTGATACAATGCCTGACTGTCAAAGAATTCCGATAAGGAAGATCCCAAAATATTGATTTCTTCTTGAATAAAGAATTGTCACTCCGTGTGGCCATCGTACATTGTGATCTCTTACCAAATTCATTGGCGATGTCGTTTACTCTTTCATAAACATCCTCCCCTGATATAGGTTTAGGTGCACTCTGTTCTTCATTCCATCCATTGAATGCTTTGCGCAACCTACGATACTGATGAAATTTTGGAAGAAACCTTCGATGACCAAGATATACGGTCTTGTCGCCGTGTTTTAGTCATATTGAATCAGTGTTCTCTTCACATATAGGACACAGTTTAGATCCTTTGACACTATATCCAGACAAATTCCCATATGTTGGAAAGTCATTCACAGTGCAAAACAACATAGCGTGCAAACAAAATGTCTCTCTTCATGAAGCATCATAGGTCATCACACCTTCACCCCAGAGCTTCTTCAAGTCATCAATCATAGGTTCAAGATAAACGTTGATATCATTTTCAGGTTGTTTAGGGCACGATATCAAAGACGACAACATAGCATACTTATTTTTCATACAACCAGGGAGGAAGATTGTATATAACAAGCATAACCGGCCAAGTGCTTTGTTGGTTGCTCAATATCCCATATGGATTCATCCCATCTATACAAAGCCCAAGTCTTAGATTCCTATCTTCTTTACCGAATTCAGGGTACAATAAATCAATCTTCTTCCACTGTGGGGAATCAGACGCATGTCGTAGGATCCCATCATTATTTTTCTTAACATCTGCATGCCACCTCAAATTCTTCGCATCTGTAGGATTGAAAAACAAGCATTGAAACTGTGGTATTATAGGTAGATACCACATCACCTTGGCAGGAGAACCAGTTTTGGACTCCCCCGAAGTCGTAAATTTATACCTTGACGCACCACATTTCGGACAATCTTTCAAATTCACATAGTCCTTTTGAAATAATACACAATCATTCAGGCATGTGTGTATCTTCTTAGCCTCCATTCCCATTGGGCACAACAATTTCTTTAACCGGTATGTTGAGATTGGAAGCTCGTTTCCTTCAGGAAGAATTTCTTTCAACAAAGACAACAATGATGTGAAGCTTTTATCGCTCCATCGATTGTTAGCTTTCAGTTTATACAATATCAACACAGCGCTAAGCTTCATAAACTTACAACCAGTGTATAACAGTATCTCGACATCATGCACAATGTTTCTAAACATGGGAGGTGGATCGATGTGCTCTACCCCACAACTATCCAACATCGCATCAACGATGTCTACTGGAACTGGTTCATTCACATCAACGTCATTGAAGGAAATTTCTTCTTCCACACAAGAACTGCTATCGACATCCACTGATTTCAGGTTTGAAATCTCTCCATGCCAGTGCCATTATGTATAGCCTTGTATAATCCCGTTGCACATGACATGACTTTTGATTTCGTCACCAGTGTTGACTTTCAAGTTGTTACCACAATGCCTACATGGACATTAGAAACTATCTCCAGGTTGTTTCCTATGTTCCTCGGCAAATCTAATAAACTGGTCAAGACCAGAAATAAATCGGGGGGTGTAGCGATTTGGAATGGACATCCATGATCTATCCATTCTATGATCAAAGAGAAAACAAGTATATATTAGAACAAGATTAGGGTCTAGGGTTAAAATATTAGGGTTTATGGTTAAAACTATAGGGTTTAAGGTCTTATATATAATTAATGGTTAAAACATCCTAAGTGAGATTAGGTGTTCAAGAACAGTCCCAAACTGGGGACTATCCAAGATTTACTCCTAATGAGTAAATCTTGGACGGGTTTCTAGGCAAACAAATACATGTGTTGTCATTCTTATATATAAATAAATGTGTACCACCTATCCCATTCTTGAATACCTAATCTCACTAGTAAGTATATAATGTGTATTGGGTTTTTAAGAAAATGTTGGCAGCATTTCCCCGCTATTCTCTAAATACATATATACTTAGAGAACAAACGGGAAAATGCTACCGAAATTTTCTTAAAAACCCAATACACATTATACACTTACATCCTAAGTGAGATTAGGTGTTCAAGAATAGTCCCAAACCGGGGACTATCTAAGATTTACTCCTAATGAGTAAATCTTAGACGAGTTTCTAGGCCAACAAATATATGTGTTGTCATTCTATAACATTGATTTCAACATTTCGAGTGTCCATGAATGTCCGTCATCAAGATAAATATTACACATAAATTAGTATGACCTAGGGATGGAGAGATTCATAAATAATTTCAAAATTTCAAACTAGCTCATGCATTATCATCAATCTACATCATACAATAGGGATTCATGTAGATGTTAGGGTGACACATCACTACAAAATCAGAGATTTATCATTAGGGTTTTAATATCTTAGATAGATTGATCATAAGATTTCAGAAATATAGTTAATTGAAGATTATGGTGAAATGTGTATTAAGATTTTAATATCTTAATTCAACATGCATCAAAATTTATAGAATTAGTTCGAGCATTAGTATTCAATTGCAAATGTATCTTCTTCTTCCTGCTCCCTCCTTTCCAAATGGATAAAAGCAAGGCATGACCTGTGGGCTGGACACGACCTGTGGTCGGCCAACACAGGCACTCGTGTCCAGCCCACAGGTCGACCGTGCCTTGCTTTTATCAATTTGGAAAGGAGGGAGTAGGAAGAAGAAGTGGTGGAGGAAGAAGAGGGGTGGAGGAAGAAGAAGAGGCAGTGACCTACCTGTCAGCGGCGTGGAGGAAGAAGAGAGAAGCTAGGCGTCCCTGTCGTCGACGGCGGCGGTGTGAGGAGCTAGCAGGTGGGAGGAAGAAGCTAGACAGTAGGGGGCGATGGCGGCGGCGGCGGTAGTGTGAGGAGCAGCGATCGGCTTGATCAGGCAGCGACGACGAGCAGGGGGCGCAATAGCTTCGGGCGGGGGCTCGCATCGATGAAACAGAGAGAATGGGGCATAGTCTGTTTCTCGATCAATCGTGTGGGGGTTGTTAAGTTAACAAAGGTATCTATTGTTTAAAAAACTAACACCTATTACCCATCAACGTTGGTTGTCATAAAAAACTGATGTCCATTGGAGAATCTTAACCCTAAAAAATTTTGCGGGAACGACGCTTGAAACCTTATCAACGTCGATTTTTCTATAAAAACCGATGACCTTTGGAGGTAATTTTTTTCATCGTTAGGCGTCGGTTATTAGGTCAAAAACCCGACGCCGTATGTGAAACTTTGGGGGCAATTTTTTTCATTCAAAAAATTGGATTTGGCTGGCTATTTTAGGCGTCGGTTCATTATAGGGAGCCGACGCTAAATAAAAAGCGATACCCATGTCTGGCCAGTCTTTAAATATAGATGTTAGTCTTTGTAATTACCCGACGTTGTAGGGTTTAGGCGTCAGTTTTTGCTAATAACCGACGCCTCTAAATGTGACGTTATAAGCTATTTCAGTAGTAGTGTTGTCTCAAACAGATCCAAGGGTAGTGTTACTTGAGGGTAAGAAACATTTAAGCTTAGGATATTTTGATGTGCTGAATCTTATATTCTTGTCACATGCTACTTTTTTTGTATTTCATGCATATTTTCTCATTTTGATAGTACATATGCATTGTTTGTCATCATTGGCCCATGATACATATTTGCATTTAATACTACCTATTTCCACTGCTTTATAGGAATTTATCATATTAAATTGGACTTACGTTCTTTAATTTTGAATTTTAGGTAATTTAAGAAGTCTTGAGTCAGCTTGGTGCTACCAATAGCTTTATCGGTGGTACCAACTTTGGAAGAATAAGAACAAGCTTGAATTGAAGACATTCAGTGCTACCAATCACATCGTCGGTACTACAGAATTTTAAGACAGTGAAGCACCTAACGAAGCTCGGTCCCACTGATCTATTGTCAGTGGTACCAACTATTACATGAATAAATCATGATGGATGAGAGAAAGAAACTCGATGCTATAAAAAGAAACTCGATGCTATCGACACCTTTGTCGATAGTACCGACACTTACATAGAGTCACAAACCCAGAAGAGGACTCGATATCACCAACTTCCTGTCAGTGGTACTGACTTGGCATGAACAAACAAGATTAAATATTTTGATTTATCTAACAACTACGATTTAATGATGATCTAAGTCTCTCATATGACTAGGGAGGATTTTGACCATACCTAATTATCACATGATAGTTCATTATACGACAACATAGATTTGGGAGAAGAGAAAGGAGAGGAGAACACTACAGTCAGAACGATTTGAGTACATGTGGTAGATGGATTTACAACTAGAGGATAACAAATCATCAGGTTTGTCAGAGGGAATCTTCTGGATCATCTTCTCTAGGGGCTTCCATTAATTCTTTAATGTTATCCCCATCTTCTCCTCTTCCCTCTATGTGTATATGGAAATATAAATCATGCATGGCTAATCTCCTAATTCCTTAAGACTTGGAAGTAGTTTGGTTATGCACTATATTTGACATTATGAGTTGATATATATGTTTCTTCCTAATTTCTGGACATAATACTATGATTGCATAATGAATTAACTGTGTGTGATCAACATAACTAATTTCTCATATACTTAATTGCTTTGAGAGAGGGATTTAGGATTAGACAAGTCATAGTATTACACAGTTTATATCGTGCCTCGAGAGAGGGCTTACGATTATGAAGGGAATAGCCCAGAGGATTCATTAAAGCACCTAATTAATGGTTAAATTGCTACAAGAGTGAAATTTATATTGAACTAAGTAGTGAATTACGCTGCGAGAGCAGGTAACCCTTGTTATAGGTCCCTTGGTCCAGGATTAGAAGAAATAAATATTAATAAATGATGTTAATTATAGTGTGAACCGTGGTAAACCAATATTCCTAAGGAATCCATTCCATTTGTGATGATGACCTCATTAATTTAGTTATAATTCTTGCAATTAGTTAATCAATCAATCAATCACTTATTTACTAGGTCTAGCTGATCGAGTCATAGTAGTAGTCTCTAAATATGTTTCCCTGAGTTCGACACTCAGACCTCATAGGCCCATATTACATAATATGTGGACTTATGTTCTATACATGTAGTAAACACACATCAAATAGTCTCATCAAATTTAATATCTATATATTCTTCTATTTTAGACAGTTCAATTTCAAAAACTCTAAAAGATGTACAAGTAGTGTTATTGCCAAGAAAGAAAGACTTGTAAGATTTCACATTGAACCTATCAAGAGAATCTTTAGTGTTCAAAATAAAGCATGGACAACCATAGATATAAAATAATTCAATAGAAGGCTTTCTACCACACCATAACTCATTAGGGGGTTTTCTTAAGTAAAGGATGTGTGAAACCCAATTTTACACAAAAAAAGTGATGCTAACACCTTTAGTTAAAACTTATTGGGAGTGTCATATTCTAAGAGCATTGTCCTAGCAATCTCTTATAATGACCTATTTCCTCTATACCACCCCATTTTGTTGAGGTGTACTGGGAGAAGTAAAGTTGTGCATGCAATTAGATTTTTTTTGCAAATTCTTTCAAACAAGTAAATTTTCAAAGTCTCCCCCATGGTCACTATATATAGTGATGATTCAGAAAGAAACTTCATTTTCAATTTGTTTGCAAAATGTCGAGAAAACATCATGGGTATCACTCATTGCAATCAAGAAGAAAGTACAAGTAAAAAAGGAGAAATCATCGATGCAATATTTTCTACCACAGAGAGTTTGAGCTCTCATAGGTCCAAATAGATCAATGTGAAGAAGCTCAAGAGATCTCTTAGTTCTAAGGAATCCTTTGGATTTAAAGGAGGGTTTGGTTTTCTTTTCTTGTGTCCAAGGTTGGCATTCCTCTACTTATTCAATTGATGCATATTTACATGACCAAACCTACAGTTCCACAAAGATATATCATTCTTATCAATAACTATGCATTTACCAAGAATAGGCTTAAGAGAGCTAAGAACAATAGTATATATATTTCCAGTTCTAGTTCCCTTATATATGACATTGTAAGTGAGGGAATCTAGAATAAAGTACTCAAGAGAGGAAAAGAGAACAAGATATCCATTATCACAAAGTTGACTAACGCTAATTAAATTATGATGTAGGCCATCCACAGGAAGAACATTCTTTATACACAGTGAATCACCTACATCACCCTCACCTACCACTTTACCTTTCTTGTTGTCCCCAAAAGTCATCGATAATCTTTACTTTCTTGTAAAGGTGTTGAAATGGCTCATCCCACTAGTCACACGCTTGGAGAAACCACTATCAACAATCTATTTTTCTCTTACCTATAGGAAAAGGAGAGGTCACTTCCCGATTCAACTTTCAGATCCGAGGTTAGCTTTGGGATCCATTTCATGTGGGATTGGTCCCCTTCTTCTTATAAGGACAAAAAGTAGAGTAATGATCATCACTCTTACAATGAGAACAAATTATTGATGTCTTAGAGCTTAAAGTCTCTCCATGGCACAGTGGAGGTCCCTTTCTCTTTTTCTTACATTTTCACTTGATCTTAGGGCCTCCATCATATCCCAAATCACTTGTCGAGTAGATTGTTCTAGGACTTCATTTAGGGATTTTTTTCCTTTGAGGAATTTTTGCAAGGATGATCTAAGCACATTATTATCATAACTAAGAGTTATGATAGTAGAAGAAAGATTGACAATATCATCTTGAGCATGCAGTATTTCAACCTTCAAATAGAGGGCTTTAATTAGATAAGAATCATTTTCACCAGTTAAGCTAACTACTTCTTTACTAGGAAAGATACATCTAGATTAAAGATCATTAACCCTAGCAAGAAGCCTAGAATTTTCAGTTCTAAGCATGACAAGTTCGTCAACATAAGTTTGGTTTTCATCTTTAAGATCATTCACTTTCTTGATATAAATATTATTTTTAGTTTCAAAACCATTATATTGAAGTTCAAGCTCAAGGAATTTCTCTTGCAAGGAATCTATTCTATCATTGTGAGTTATCTCATTTTGTTCAAGCACATGTATTCTAGCATAGAAATCATCCATGATTTTCCCCAAACTCTTCTTTTTTATTTTCATTTTGAACAAGAAGAATGAAAAGCATGAATCATATTGATAAGAGCATCTTTGGAAAGTCCATTTAGACTTACCTCACTTAATTCCTCACATGTTCTAGCCATGAGGGACATGTGGCATTCTCCTTCATTTGAGCTAGATTTACTAGAGGAAGACTCCTCCTAGGCTGCATGGGTTGCATATTTGCCTCTTCTTTCTTTCTTATCCTTCTTCTTGAATTTATCCTCTTTGTTGTATTCATCCTTCTTCCTCTGGATGCTTTTGTGGTGTGACTTATTGAATTTTGAACATTCATTCTTGAAGTGTCCCTTTTGAACACACTCATAGCATCTAGGAATGGAGGAGGAGGGTTTACCCTTGAAGTGATTTGCCTTTGAGTATTGAGCTTCAAGATCACTAGGGGATTCATCTCCACATGAGGATGGAGAAGCTTGTCTAATGACTTGTTGTTGCACAATAGCTTCAATTTCATCTTAGAGTGTAGTCTCCTTCATCTTCTTAGATTCTTTCTCTTCTATCTTATCTTCTTCTTCTTGCTTGTAAAGTCTCAATTTAAAGTCTTTTAGATTTTCTATGAGCTCTCCAATAGGAATTTTGGCAAGAAACTTTTGTTTCTTTAATGGTAGTCACCTTTGTTTACCACCATTTGGGGAGAGATCTAAGGATATTTGAGTTGATCTTACCTTGATCCATAGGATGACCCAAAGCTGCAACCCCATTCACAATAGTGTTGAGTCTTGAATACATTTCGACAACTCTTTCCTTCTTTCCCATCTTTAAATTTTCAAGAAGACCATTGAGCATATACACCTTGAATTCTTTGACTTTGTTAGTGCCATCATAAGTGATGCAAAGTTTGTTCCAAATCTCATAGGATGTATTCCAGGAAGAAATTTGGTTGAACTCAGTCGGAGTGATGATAGAGTAGATGATGTTAATGGCTTTAGCATTGAGTTGAGCTTTATTCAAGGAAACTTCATTCTATTTAGCAACTTCTCCCACTGGAACTTTGTAGGAAAATCCAAAAAACTTCCAAATATTATAGCTCATGCCTTGGATTTAGAATTGCATTCTCCTCTTCTAATATAGGAAGTTGGTTCCATCAAAGATAGGTGAACGCATGGAGAACCCACCCTCAATGTTGAGAGATACCAACATATTTTTGCTCATCTTCCCTACTCGTTGGAGTACATAGTTTAAGAAGACCAAGATCTAATACCAATGTTTGGATGTCTAGGCTCTAGAGGGGGATTAGAGATAAAAACACTTGAAAAAAAGACATTAGACCTTCAAGATATTTGTTAAAATATATTGCAATAATTAGAAGCAAGAGAGATAGATTGATAAAGCACCAAAAGAAGGCTAATATGTATGGTGGTTCCAACCACCAAACTAAGAGATATACATCCACCACCTAGAGGGGTCAATCTCTAGGATTTTCAACCATGTCACACTTCTTATATTCCATTATAAGAGTTATAACATATAGACCACCCTTTTAAAGCACAAGGGCTAAACCAACATTCCTTTTTGGGTCAAAGATCCAATAATCATTACCAACATATTACCTATCTATCTACCAAGAATCTTCCACCTTTGCCTAGGACATGCCTATTCTTATAGAAGTTCAGCCTTTGATCAATCCTTCTTTCTTCAAGGAAGTCACCTACAAATCACCAAGTTGCTAGAGAGATATTGAGAAAATAGTGGAGAGATTCAAAAGATGTATCTTGGAGTGTTTCTCTTACACAGATCCTAACTCACTAAAATTAGATGTATAGTAGTAACAATCTTGAGGGAGATTAGGAGATCTTGGAGGTAGTAACAAAGCTATAGCAAGGGAGCATAGAAGGAAAACTTGGAATGAATTATAAGGGCCCCTTTTTATTTTTGAGGTTGCCTACTAGCCAATAGAGACACTTAGGATCTAATTCTAGTCGTTTTGGGCGTTGCGATATATATATATATATCTGTGTGTGTGTGTAGAATTTTTCAACACTCTAATGGTCAAAAATAATTTCTGCACTTTACCTTACAATGTTGTTGGTTGAGTTACCTTTTGGGAAACTTGACTGACAACACTATATGACAAAACAATTTGCAGTTTTTAGTCGAGTTAATCTAGGATGAAACTCGGTTGACGGTTGTAATTTATTTTGCTAGTGCAAGGTGTAGGTCGAGTTGCCACCATGACAAACTTGGCCAACCTTGGGTATTTTGAAGAGTCAGATTGGCTGTCATTTGACTTGCCACTAGGACAAACTCAGCCAAAAAGCAAGCTTGTAATTAATTTTGACAAATGCCCTAAAAGTGCTTAAATGCTCAAATTAAGTGCGATAAATTTCTATTAAGATTAGTTACAAGTCATATGTTCAATACAAATGATTTACAACATGATTATAATAAAGATACTATTTTATTTTCAAAACTTGCATTTGCATGACTTGATTTCTAGAAAACTAGGGTTTGCTAATTTTATCCTCTTAATGTACCAAAGAACTAAAATTGATCTCAAATAGACATATTGGATACACAGGAATCAAATGATCAAGTCATCATCAAAATATGGACAAAGTAAAATTGTTAGGTCAACAATGTAGTCTTGGCACTTTTCATCATTTGCTCCATATTCATGGTGATACTGCTCTAGATTCATGGTGATTAGTTTTTGTTGTGGAGTTTGGATTCCATTTAACAAATAATCTTTATTCTAGATGCCCTTTAAATAATCTATTCTAAATCTTGAGTATTTTTATCCAACAAAACATAACTTCAAAGGCGGCGTCATCAACTCATTTGTTGGAGAGTCATGGTATGGTCAAGGGTGAGTGAAAAGTCTTGTATGGGAAGTGACATTTGTATTGTCTATTTGATTCTTATAAGTCCAAGTTGGATATATGTTTCACTTATACTCTATCTAGAGGAGGTGTTAGAATTTTTATTATTTAGTTAATTATGTTATATGGGCCTATTTGTCTCGGTCCATTAGGGTTAAGTTTTATTCCCATATACTTCCTTACATGTATAAAGGTGAAGAGTGTGCCTTCTATCAATAAGAAAATATCCCATGAGCCTGTCCTCTTATTTTCCACATTATAGTATGGGGTACTTTGGCTTGAAGGAGTGTTACAAGTAAGGATATAATTACAAATAATGTAAATAGACACCAGACATTAATATTGGAAAAAGGTTCATACATTGTTCAAAGACTTCAAAAATTACAATTGATTTCTTTTAATATGAATCTAGCTAATATATACCTAATATAAAGCATCATGAACTATACTAAATAAATGAATATTCTAAGTAGGTGGCACCCCACCAAGAAGGCATGTGATACTTCTACTTGTAGGAGAGCTTTTCTTTAATCTTCACTTTCTTCAAAACTCGGGGACGTCACGTCTTCAACCATGCAAAGGAAAAACATCAACATAGTATTGGCACCTTATAAGGAAAGTAAAATAATAGATATAGTTGTCTTGAATAAAACATGACTTAAGCATTCTTGAACATTTTATAACATGAAGGATTCAATTATGTCTTCTCTATATAATCAACCACTTAAGGTCTCATAATGCTAGTAAAGCCCTTAATGACCCTTGATGATCCATAATTTGTGAGAAGTATCTAAAACTTTTTTCCATTGTATTAACATTAATCATCACCCTAAACATTGTCTTAAAATTCATGAAAATTAACATACTCTTTGCTTGATGATAAGATTTCTCCTTCTTGAAAATATGAATTGGAACATTGACATTCTTTCGTGATAGTCATAAATTGATCTTAGTGAAGGCGATCCTATAATGTCTATCATATAGAAAACATCACCTGATGGATATAATGAAGCATCGATTTAGTCATTCTTAGAATTCTATGACTGATTTATAACTATTTCCTATAATTTAAATAACAAATTAACAACCAAGATAATAGTGCCCAGAAACGTGGCCCATTTACCTTGGAGCAAAACACCTAGGACAAACTTTCATTGGTCTCTGTTAGGCTCTAATCACATGTCATGAAGATTGAGTAACTAGTATATACATTAGTACATTTCCTTAAGCCCTAGTTTTGGTCATAAAATTAATGAAGGGTTAATATTACAAAATGGGTTTTGAAACCATGCTAAATAAACTCCTTGCTTAAATTTTTTTTGACATATACTTTTCCTTTTTTAGTCATATGCATTTTATGTTGATTTTACAATCCAGAACAATAAGAATCGTGGAAACTATACGTGTGACACTAAATGAAGTTTATTGAAATGCTATGACAAAAATACAATAAAAATTAGGCATGTGTTACATGCCTATTAAAGTAGTAGGAGAAAATTGGGAATTATGCTTCAACAAAATCTTGTACGTCTAAGAAACCAAACGTGTTACAAAAGATAAAAATGTCCATGCATGACTAATCACTCAATCAAATCACTAAGAATAGAGGGGTAAAAATAACTTTGGCCCTCTTCTTCATTGTTCTCAGATCCATGGAGCTTCACCAGGTGTGTTAGCCCTAACTAGGTGAGAGATACATAAAACTTAGAGGGATGTGAGATGTCTGGTGTCATATTGATGCTACCATGAACCTAGCAATCCCAAGCTTTGATTCTGAGGTGAAAAAGAGCATCAACTTTAAGACATGACCATGGTTGTAGAGAGATGGAGATGGGAACACACCAAAAGGTAACAAGGGTGAAGCAACATGTATGATGGTAAAAGGACCATTGTATACTTGGAACGAGCCAAAGAGTCAAGGGAAATGGGGGAGCAAGGCTCAAAGTCAAACCCAAAAGAATAGAGAAGAACATTATAACATCCCAAGATTTAAGGCCTCAGATAAAATGATCTTAAAAGGAATGATTAACTACCCATATCACCAAGGTGCACCTCGTTTTCAGGGAGCTCATTATTAAGAAACTCTACGGTTAAGCGTGCTCAGCCTAGAGTAGTACTAGAATGGGTGACCAATCGGAAAGTTGATCCTGATTTGGGCTTGAGTTAGGGCAAAGCACATAGCTAAGGCTAGCAGTGGTCTGTGGGATTTTCCATCATTCCTAAAACTCTACTAGAGCCTTGGGCGGTGGACCCAGGTGTTACAAATGGTATCAGAGCCAACTCCCCTCTAGTAGGTGGGGCTCACTTAGATTTGTGGCATGCCACTCTTAAGTCGTGTGGTCCATGCAAGTTGGAAAGGGCTATCCACTGAGACGAGATGGAGCCCCCTTACACTGGTAGCCGTGGATGGGAGTTGCGTGTCCATGGGCCATTCTGGGTCTGCATAAAAATGGGGAAGAGATTATAAGGCCATATGTTGAGACTTGGCAAGGACATCAAGAGTTCAAGTGAGGGATATTATAACATCTCAGAATTTGAGGCCTCAGATAACTTGATCTTCAAAGTAATGATTGACTACCCATATCACCAAGGTACACTTCCTTTTCAGGGATCCCATTACTAAAGAACTCTGCGGTTAAGCATGCTCAACCTAGAGTAGTACTAGGATGGGTGACTAGTAGGGAAGTTGATCCTGATTTGCACTTGAGTGAGGACAAACCACACCACTAAGGCTAGTGGTGGTCTGTGGGGCCAGTCGTCATTCCTGAAATTCTACTAGAGCCTTGGGCAGTGGGCCCGGGTGTTACAAACATATACAAAGAAAGTTGTAAAGATCACAATGGAGATTGGATGAAGTTGTCAATTGCGTTTTCATGGTCTAGACGTTGTTGAAACCTGTGGAAGACGGACGTGATTCTTGGTCAAGACCATGGGGATCAAAACTATAGCATGACCGACAAGCATGACATAAAAGCATGTGGAAAAGAATGAGGGGGTATCGACAATGCTTATTGGTGCATCAATTTCACAAAAGGTGGTGTCATTGGTTGTGGCGAGACCAAAGTAATCAGATTTGCAAACTAGATCTATTGTGGTGGCACGAGGCAAGGGAGAAGGAATTGAATATGGAGGAGGATTATGTGCTTATTGCGGGTCATTAACATCCCTTTAATAATGGTGGGATTCATTGTGTTGGTGTTTATAGCTTCATAGTGGTGAGGAGGTTATTGTCACTTTTGGGCATTTTCTCAAGTGGATAGGAAGGGAGATGTTTTAGGGTTCTATAAAAATCGATGGAGGGAGGTAAATTTAGTGGATAAATAACTATGAAAACTTATGAAGAGATACAAAGATAGGAAGTAGAGAGTAAGTGGAGAAAGAAATGAGTTCCACTTGCAAAATAGGAAACAATCGGGGTAGAAGACAACCTGCCCAATGTTGGATTGGGGCCACAAAGGGAAGATGAAAGTGACATCTCCAGATCATGCTCTAAGAGTTGGAAGAAAGGAGAATAGGTCGTGTGACACTATATGTGAGAAACTTTAGGAGTCTAATCTAAGTGATTTAAACGATTGCTTATATAGATAAAACTCTAGAATTTCTTTTCAAAATTGTTTGAGGGATCAAATAGGGTCACAATGATCTCAAATTTTGACCATAGGTTTATTAGAGGGCTTAAACATTTGTAGGTGGTTAGTTTCTAGTTTTGACACACAAGAAATTGGTGAATATAGTTATAAGATCATTATCTATTTAATGAACTATATGTGATTCTTGTTGAGGTGGATTTTCATTTATAGTCAGAAGAGTTTGTATCATATTGAGAAAGGTCATGTTTCAAGTTATAATTATTAAATAAATGAGGTTCCCATTATGGTTGATATATATTAGGGAGTGATAAGTTATATAGAAGAGAGTGTGCATGTGTGCAATATATTTGGGGTTTGAAATCATCTGAATGTATTTCAAGATAAAGGCAGATTATTTGTATTCAATCAACTTTTATCCTAAAAGGATAAGGAAAGATAAACTACATTGCTCAACTTTTATAAATATTTAAATCAATGGATTGTTACTTAGGTTTATTTGCAATGGGGTTGATAACTAAAGTTTTATTATGGAAAACTATATTAAGGGCTAAATTATATATTTAAATTGTAGGGACATTACAAGTTCATTATAGAGACTATATTATATGTAATGCTTCAAGTTCATATTTCAAGATATATAGTATAATGATTGATGTAAGATTAAGTTGGGATAACCCCTAATGTAATTTAAGATCCTCAATCAATTGTACTAACATGTCCTCCTCATGTTCCATATAAGTTTTATGTCCTTATGAGATCTTTGGAGCATTGTTATGTATAGTTGAACATTAGTCCTTATGACCATCGTGGTGCATGTATAGGCCTCAGTAGCCTTATGAGATAAAGTGAATAAATGTAATTGAGCCTTCACATGCCTCTTGAGCACTTTGATGCAAATCATTATTTTTTATGACAAGTCAATTAACCTAGTGTTGATTATGAGCCAGTAGTTTAGTCATTTCCATGTCTTTTTCTTTTGATAAGTGTACTAATATTTTCCTTATAGAATACTCAATGTCACTTACTTCGACATGGTATAATTGTATTACATAGTAGGGGACGTGATCTGTGTGAGTGAGGAGTACATGGGTAGACTAAGGGACTTAAGACTTGAAGGATATTTTTAGCTCAAGGACTAGTAGTTCTTCACTAGTGGGGTTCCGATTGTGATAGAGATTCTTAGCATAAATTTACTTTGAATTGTGGGATCTTGTAGTAGACTTATATATTAGTTTGATCTTCAGTTGTCAAAATTGAGAATGAGAAAGTAATATATTTTATATTGTGTTGGCTTAGATTGAACCTTATTTGTGCAATAAATGATCTTCATACATGTGGCACTCCCTTCCCCGTTGAATCGTGTCGATACCTCTGCTCATAAATGTGAATGATGTAAAGGTGGAGTGTTGCAAGTAGTTTGGAGGATTAAGTCCATGTCCTTAATAAGTTAATATGGAATTCTAAAGTTTAATGCTAGTTCAATATTTCAAACTATTTGTTTTCTCTTAGGAATTTGGAACTTTTTGTTAAGCTTCTAGTTTTCACGATAAGGGTGGTGAAAGGGATATTTTTTGTGACAAAACATAAAATAGTATTCACCTAAGACCTAGTCTTAGAATCTTGGGTAGGACTTGGGAGGTTTAAAATTATTCAAGACAATAAGGCGTTGGGTTTCAGAAAAGGTTGTTTTAAAAGGTTGGGGGTAGGATTCTACTGAGTTTAACCAAATGGTGTGTTGTCGTAGAATGTGAATTAGGTGATGGTGGTAGAATAGTGAATGAGTTGAGTGATGTAATTGAATTCGGTGAAAGACTGCATGGAATTAATGTTAATATGTGTGGATGACTTATCATTAGGAGTATTTGGGTTTGACCAAATTATTGGCTAACAAGTCAAGGGGTAATTCACACAAAAGGGGGTGAGGAATAATCAATAAAATGAAAAAAGTGCTCTCTGAATTGAATGCAAAAGTGGTTTTCAATTGATAGGGTGAGATCTGATTTTTGAGTCAAATGGGGATCAAAATAAATTTTAGTAGTATGTCTTCAAAGGTGCTTACATCATGAAGTTATTGACTTACACTAGATGATTACTCCTTGCTATTAGGATGCCCTCAAAGAGTCTAATTGGGGGGAGGGAGGCCTATTTCCACCTACAATGCAAGGCATAGTTGAACCAAGAATTGTAATCCCTTAAACAATTAGAATGTTTAGTTTTCAGTGTAGACAAGACGTCTAAAGTTGATGTTGTATGACTAAGAGATCACAAATTCGAAACCCGGTGGCAAAGGAAAGAATAAATTACAAACAAAAAAAAGACGTCTAACGGTCCTTTTCCTGTTACAAGAGGTTATACCTTGGACGGTCCGGGAGCATATAAATGTTGTGGAGATGATGGGATAGTCTAGGGATGAGTTGGTGAGGTACGGATTCCCTTGTAGGAATCTTGTTTCTAACAATTGTCCAAGACGTTACCAAGTATTACTACCGACAATGGACATTAACAACTATCGGCTTCCTAAGTGAAGTGGGCAGTGGGAAATCTTTGAAATTGATGACGACCTGCAATCCTCCTATGTCGGGCCCTTTATTTCATGTCTCTCCGACGTTAATTGACAGCGGTTTGGCAGCCGAAGTACGAGCTCTCTCTTTGCGGTTTTTCAGTCAACTAACGCAGACAAAAGCATTGTAGCTTTTTATTAATTGCCCAACTCAGGAGTTGGCATGGCACTAGGGATAATAAATGCGATAAATTGAAAAGCCAACAAACTTTGTGCCTAATGATGGGAGACTTGATCAAGCAAAAGCAGCTATTGTGATTGATAGAATAGAGGAACTATTATTCTTCCCGCCCGGTTTTTATCATCTCAAAAGGCATGATTACTTTCTCATGCAGGCTTAGGCAGGCCACAATAACTAAACCCACTAGCAAGTCACTAGCTCCCCTCCTAGCTCATCCTCTCTAGAAGCTAATTCAATAAAATTCGTGGTGGGTGGCATGGTGGTGACTCCTACCAAATCAACCACCATCCAATCCCACCGGCCAACGAGTAGCAACCAAAGTTTTGGAAGCTTGCAGTTGCAGGTTACAATGATGAGTGGGGGTGGTGTTGTGGGACGGGAGGAACCACGCCTCATAGGGTAAAGGGACCCTTGAGATGGCATTGGCCAGTGAGTACCTTTACTATGAGGCAAGTAAGGCAAGGCGCAACAACTGGCACGGGGGTTCCTAAAGATTTGGTGGGCCTCTTTAAGCCTCTGGTGCTAGCTACACTACACAGCGGGGTTTCTCTACAGTAGTTACTACCACCAAAAGAAACAATGTAGGGTTCCCCTTAGTTTTGTATGCTCCCCACAAGTAGTAGCGGATTCCCTTACCGTCCTGGCATGTTGTGGGAGAATGCAGGACAAGCTTCCGTGAACCCACCTAACAAAGCCACAAAGGGCTGGCCAATGGGGTTCGTAATAGAAGTATAGACTGTCTAGTAGATGGAGTGGAGACCATCACCCCTCCCTCACTAGCTATCTGCAACTTTCCCTTTCGTTGTCGTGGCTTGAGACACAAGAATCGCCAAGATAAATCGAGGGAGCTTACCTCACTGACTCTCTGCCCAAACCAATCCAGGGAGAATCCTGGACAGTAGTAATGCGTCTCTTTCACTCATTTGTTGGTTTGCCTTTATTTGGGGGGTGGGCAATATATAGAAAAGAAACCTCTTCTAAGAAAGAAACTAAAGGGTGATGGTGAGCTTCTTGATGACGGTACAGAGATTAGCTTCTGGAAACACACCAAACCCACCAATTGAAACAGATGTACGTGAAAATCTGGTAACCCGTTCCTGGCCTCAGGTCTAATCTGTCTCTGGGGATATAGCTTCCATTGCCAGACTGACTACCGAGTTGGGCCAGCCTTCCATCGCCTGAGGTACTTGAGTTGTGGGGGCCAGCCTTCCATCGCCTGAGGTACTTGAGTTGTGGGGGACCCAAACTGCTCTTCTCCATGTGTGTCTTCGCCTCCCGACAACTCACATGCGCATGGGCATGGCAATTACTAAGATCATGTTTCGACTGAGATAAACTCAGAAGGATTGCCTGTCTGCCTGCCAGTCTACATGCGAAACCGATAACATACTAACGCTGGCTGCTTCTTGTTCTCCCTGGCATAGTGGCGGTGGACCCGGTCGGGTCAGGCTGAGCTCCAGTTTTTGCCCGGATTGGTTAATTGACAAAGAGGGAAAAAAGGATAATCATTTTGTCAAAGTTTTTTATGCGTGCACTCTTCTGTCTAATCCCGTTAAGCACGGCTGCAGTGAATAAATCTTGCTCTTACTTGCACCGATCCCTCACGAAAACAATCGTGTGCAGATTCAAACCAACAACTTGGCTTCTTTCTCTGCAATACCTGCGTTCAGTAGAGCAACCAAGCTGACGAATTCAATGCAGAAGCAGCAGGCTAGCTTGTCAGCTTCAATTTATCACTATCCCGTGTAAGTATTCTTTAACCCCCCGCTTCCTCACACTCTTTCCTGACACCAGCTGCTCCACCCACAGACAGACAAAACTTTGGTTAGGTTGGGCGCGCGTGATGGCAAGGACGGCAAATTGCTGAATTTGCAAACCAAAAAAACATAGCCAACACTCACTCTGCATTCCAACTATACCCAACCAAACAAACAAGCCATAAATGTTATATCAGACAAATGTTTGCCCAACTAATAATGGAGTAAAACCCTTCTGGATTGTAGCTTCACATGTGAGCCATGTCGTTATCTCTAATCAAAGGTATGGAGATAATAGATAGGAGGAGAGGGGTGGGCTGGAGATGGCTCCACCTTCCAAATGCCCCCCTGATCCAATGTTAGGTACAGGTACGGTCCATGGGAGTATTTTTCTTTGGTGGCTGTACTCGGATAGTGGCACGAAGCCACCAGGCTTGCTCTGTTGTTTTGTTTCTCCAGAGAAAGAGAACCCAAAAAATATATTACAAGATTCGCATAAGTAGAGTGATGAGTGCCAGACTGCCAGTGGGTGGCCTTGACTTTGATCACTCCCACTATTTTACGCACCCCTATACGGGTCTCCGTGCTCTTGGATAAGTTACATCACTGGAATCTAGTCTAATATAATAGTGGGTGGTGGGAGGACTGGAAACTACGCATTCGCACGATCTGTCACGAGCCGCCCCAAGCCCAACTCATCAATGTCAGGTCACTCTGTCTTTTGACTTGTGGTCTGTTACAGATTGTTTAGAGGCCCGATAAGACAGATTCCTTGCTGCCACCGACTTCATGAGGGTCAAGGTGTTCATACTAGAAAAAAAATCGCATCTCCACCTAATGCATCCACTCTACGTTGAAGCATATGTTGACTTGTTACAACAAAGGAGGCGCGTTTCTGATCGACGTGAGAGGCTTTTTGGTTATCTTAAAGATAAACAAAATAATAAGGTACTCCCCAACACCGTGCGCTTTTAATTACAAGGAGATAGTACACCATTGTTGGAAAATACACAACAGCACAGCTTACCGACAAACCTTATAAAAGACCTAAAAGATATCAAATACCATCTTGGAGAAAAGACCTTTTCGGTAATATCCATAAAAGGATTGAGGAGAGTCGACTAAAGCTACTTGATCTCGAAACTAAACCCGACCTTGATATCCTCATCGTATTAGAAACAATATTCAGCAACTTCTCATGGACTAAGAAATCATTTGGAAAAGAGATCTAAACAAACTTGATTGAAAGAGGGTGATTACAATACAAATTCTTTCATAGAGTATCAATAGACATAAAAGAAATCCAATGATCCACATTCTCGAATGCAAAGGTATGGTAATGCAAAATAGAATAGAGTTCAAAAATACTATAACCAATCATTTGTGGGAATATTTAGTCACAATATAAAATTTTCAAATCACATTGTGTTCAATTGTGATCCTTTATGCGACAAGAAATTTGAAAATCAAGGCAGCCTCGCTTCACCTTTTCCTCTCAGATAAAAAAGGCAATTTTCAACTTTGGTATCGACAAATCTTCAAATATGAATGGATTTGATAACGTCATTTTATCAACATAATTCGAACATTGTCAAGGGACTCCTAATTGACATGTTCCAAAAAAATCAATAACGATGAGAAAACTCGTGACTTGTATGTTTATAAGTCGGGCTAACATTGCCTGACAAAAAAGTTTATAATCCTTCTAAATATTAAGCATTTTAAGACCATTGTCTCAGAAACAACTCTTACGAAATTATTTCCAAGGTGCTTAGTAATAGAAGTAAAAGACACATAAACAACATCATGAGTGTGAAACAAACTATATTTCATAAGGGAAGATGAATTCAAGATGTTTATGTTTTGGCAAATGAGATTCTTCATTCTTCTCAACAAAACAAAGAACTCTTATTAGTACTCATATTATACTTTGATAAGGCTTTTGACAATGTCAACTAGAAGTTCCTCATACAATGCATAAAAATGCTATAATGTCTCTGATAAATAGAACAATTGGATTTATCAATGCATCCGATCATCAATAGGTTTTCCTTTGGTTATTTTAGTAGTTCCAGTGGCTTTAAGCAAGGAGATCCATTATTACCATATCTTTTTGTGATTGTTACATCTATTCTAGCATCAATGTCTAGACTAGAGTTTATATTAACTCCTATCAAAGATTGAGAATCTTTACAATCAGAATATCTTAAAATTCACAAACAATCGAATCATTTTCATCAAACCAAACAATTCGAATGGCATTCTAACACCCCACTTGTAAAGCATGCACAACATAGATCATAAGAATACATTTGTATTCTCTTCAAGGGGGATGTCTCAAATATGATATTCATTGTAAAAAATAGAGTTTATATAAACCATCACAGGATAATGATAACAATTCTTATTCTCAAATCCTCAACAAGGTTCACTCTTAACATGATATGTTTAACATGTAAGGAAATCTAAGCTAGGTATAGTTGGTACCCCACCAGGTCTATTTTTAAAAGATCATCAAGCTAGGCCTAGCACGTCAGATAGCTCCACTCCTTTATGTTTGCTCCTTACTGTGACACCCTGACACACCACAAACGAATAAAAACCAAACGCGGAATTAAAACTAAACATATGGATTAGCAGAAAACACTCAAAATTAAAATCAATTTGCAAAAGCACCATAAGTTGAAACTTATTAAATGTAAGTCCTCAACAGGACACTTGGATCACATAGCATATATCATAAAGTTCTTAACATCATTTCTCTCAAGCACTCCTATCATTAACATGTTACATGAGATACTTGTTCCATACATATATGTATATATACATCTATATACATGTATATATATGTACCATCCCTGGCCTGGGTTATGAATTAACCCCAGATGTTTTGCTTAATAAGGTTGAGTAGATTCTTAATCTTATCTTGGGAAGATTAATTAGAGCTCATGAGAAACTTATGTTTCAATTTTGGTCCTGTTTGAACAATGTTGAAGCAATGCTTGCTTATTTTGGACTAAAGTGCAAATTACCCAAGTTGAGGGGTTAAATTGCAAATGTTGCATGATAAGATATTCCTCTGATGTTGAGACATCATAAGAATGAATATGATGTAGTGGTATGGTTTTTACAAGCTTGGACATCAAGTTTAAGCTTGTAAAGCAATCCTTGTACATTAAAACCTAGTTTTGGTATAATGTGCAATTTACCCAAAACCTAGGGTTCAATATGCAAATTACCACTTCAATAAGGTCCCTAATGTTTCTTGGCATCATTTAGAGCAAAGAAAATGAGAGGGGCACCTCATTTGAATTAAGTTGGAGGAGAGAGAATCTTGATATTAAAATAATCAAGATTTAATCCTAAGCGAAACCCTAATTTAATTTAGGGCAAAAATGAATGTAGTAATTAAAGGGACTTCAACCAAAATTAAAACGGTTGAATTCAGATGTTTGTAGATGAGCTTAAAGCCTTGCAAAGGCACGAGCATATCCAAGGGAGTGGATAACTCGCTCACAATTTTATATGAAAAAGAAATATCCACTCACATATGGATATTAATATAATATGATTTAAGGTGCTTGATTTGCTTTTCTTTAAATCATGGATAATTGAGAGGAATAAGAGGCAAACAAGATAGCCTCGTCCCTAAGAAAGATAAGGGGGGAAGATGTGGCCATCTTTTTGGGATTAAATGAATTTTTATAAGGCACTTTTTCTCTCCTTGAATTCCTTATAAAAAGTGCCCCTTCCAAGCCAAAACAAAGGCTTTTTCGGATTTCTTTCTTTCCCTTTCTTGCAAAACCGACCAAGGAGCTAGGGAGGAGCAGGAGGACGATTCCCTACCTGTTGGTAAGCCCTTGACCTTCGTTCTCCTTGATTCCATGGTGGAAATTGAAAATAAATCATTGATTGCTTCTTATTTCGATCTCCTCTTCAACCCTAGCCAACTTTTACAATCAAAAGCTTAAGGATGAACCTAAGGGGAGTTGCAAGAGCTTGAGCTTGGAGCTTTGGAGCTCAATTGGAGGTGGGTTTTATAACTTGAACCCTTTTACATTGTTATTCAACCATTAATCTTGTAATTTCAATTATTTCTTCATTATCTTGATTAATTACTGGTTGAAAATGGTTAATTCATGAAATCAGAAGTTGTTAGAACTTCAGGGACGGATATTGATGATGATGAAATCATCATAAGCACACACTTCCCCAAATATCTTGGGCAAACGGTTTGGAAGTTGGGACCAAACGGTTTCACCAAACCGTTTGGTGACCAAACGGTTTGCAAACCGTTTAGGAGAAAACAGTTTCAAAACCGTTTGAGATGGTTGACCAAGGGTTGTGTAACATCCCATGATTTGAGGCCTCGGATAACATGATCTTAAAAGGAATGATTGGACTACCCATATCACCAAGGTGCACCTCCTTTTCAGGGAGCCCATCTCTAAAGAACTCCATAGTTAAGCGTGCTTGGCTTGGAGTAGTACTAGGATGGGTGACCAGTCGGGAAGTTGATCCTGGCTTGCGCGTCAGTATGAACAAAGTGCGCAGTTAAGGCTAGTGGTGGTCTGTGGGGCCAGTCGTCATTCCTGAAACTCTACTAGAGCCTAGGGCAGTGGGCCCGGGCGTTACAAATGGTATCAGAGCCAGGTTTCCCTAATTTTCATAAATTAGGGTTTACTATTCATCATACATGTCATCACCCTAGAATTAGGGTTTACTATTCACCTCATGGTGAATAGATCTCATAACATCACCATGTACGAGAAACATCATCATTAAATACCTCAGATAAGATTAAGATTCATCAATTATCATAATTAGGGTTTCCATGATTTCACATAGTGGATCATACCCTATTCATGCACATTCATGTATATTGAAGGTATTTTACTTGAGTTTCCACCATAAATGGTACTTTCTCTCTCCTCTCACTAGTAGATGGTGATTACACCACTCTACATTAGGTTGGGTTAAGTCCCCTTTGATCTTCATAAACCAAATGCCCCTGAGAGGTTCAATTCAAGTCTGAGATGAACACATGAACTTCGAAGTAAACATAGCGGAAGCGATTCGTTTAGCAGCGGAATACCAAAAATCAGCGGAAATTAAAACTTTTTGAGATAAGACATTGAAACCATAAAAACTCCTTTCATAGATTCAAGATAAACTGTTTACATCTATGTTAATTACTTCTTGAGTAATTATACACAGCATGCTACAAAATCTCAAAAAGTTTTAATTTTCGCTGATTTTTGGTATTCCGCTGCTAAACGAATCGCTTCCGCTATGTTTACTTCGAAGTTCATGTGTTCATCTCGGACTTTGGAGATCTGAGACCACAATTAGTGGTATCAGAGCCATAACCCCTCCAGTAGGTGGGGCCCACATGGGCATGTGGCATGCCAGTATTGAGCTGTGCGGTCCAGGCAAGTTGGACAGGGCTATCCGTAGAGACGAGATGGAGCCGCCCTTGCGCTGGTAGCCGTGGACAGGAGCTGGGTGTCCATGGGCCATTGTGGGTCTGCACTGAAATGGGGTCAGATTATGAGGCCATATAGTTGAGCCTTGACGAGGACGTCAAGAGTCTAAGTGGGGGAGATTGTAACATCCCAGGATTTGAGGCCTCAGATAACATGATCTTAAAAGGAATGATTGGACTACCCATATCACCAAGGTGCACCTCCTTTTCAGGGAGCCCATCTCTAAAGAACTCCATAGTTAAGCGTGCTTGGCTTGGAGTAGTACTAGGATGGGTGACCAGTCGGGAAGTTGATCCTGGTTTGCGCGTCAGTGTGGACAAAGTGCGCAGTTAAGGCTAGTGGTGGTCTGTGGGGCCAGTCGTCATTCCTGAAACTCTACTAGAGCCTAGGGCAGTGGGCCCGAGCGTTGTAGGTTGACCGTTTGATATTACTGTTCCTAATTATGTTGGTTAATAACTCACCAAATTTTATGGGTTATCTCCCAAGGAATCGTGATTTAAAGGCTAATCAATTAGGTAAACCTAATTGGATTAAGTGCTGATTTTTCAGCTTGATTAATTTAACGTTTTGGGAAAACTGTTTCAAAACCGTTTGAGATGGTTGACCAAGGGTTTTCCGTTTGAGATTACTGTTCCTAATTATTTTGGTTGATAACTCACCAAATTTGAGGGGTTAATTCCCAAGGAATCGTGAGTTGAAGGATAATCAATTAGGCAAACCTAATTGGATTAAGTACTGATTTTTCAGCTTGATTAACTTGACCTTTTTGGGAAACCGTTTCAAAACCGTTTGAGATGGTTGACCAAGGGTTGACCGTTTGATATTACTGTTCCTAATTATTTTGGTTGATAACTCTCCAAATTTTAGGGGTTAATTCCCAAGGAATCATGAGTTGAAGGCTAATCAATTAGGCAAACCTAATTGGATTAAGTACTGATTTTTCAGCTTGATTAACTTGACCTTTTTGGGAAAATGGTTTCAAAACCATTTGAGAGCGTTGACCAAGGGTTGACCGTTTTAGAATCCTGATCCTAATTATGTTGTTTAATGACTCACCAAATTTGAGGGGTTAATTCCCAAGGAATCATGAGTTGAAGGCTAATCAGTTAGGCAAACACTAATTGGAATTAGTGCTGAAATTCCAATGAGTTGATTTGAGATTTTGGGTTGATTAGCCCAAACGGTTTCAAGACTGTTTGGGAATCACCCAAACGGTATCAAGACAGTTTGGGGGTCACCCAAGACCATTTGTAGGTCTAGGGTCAAGTATGTATATGTGTTTGAAGATCCAAAGATGTGGTATGAACCCTAATCAGCTAAGTGCTGATTTTGCAAGTGATTGAGATGATGTTTTGGGTCGATTAGCCCAAACGGTTTCAAAACCATTTGGGGATCACCCAAACGGTCTCAAGACCGTTTGGGGATCACCCAAGACCGTTTGGAGGTCTGGGGTTAAGTATAGTTTACCATTTGAAGGTCCAAAGGTACCAAATCATATTGTAATTAAGTGTTGATTTGTTGATCAACTCGATAGACCAATCCTTGATGGAATTTCACTAGAATCCAAAGGTTGGATGAGCCAAACGGTTTCAAAACTATTTGGAGCTCATCCAAACGGTCTCAAGACCGTTTGTTGGTCACCCAAGACCGTTTGGAGGTCTAGGGTTGAGTATGGTTAGGTGTATGAAGCTCTAAAGGTACCAAGTTGATTTGCAATAAATTGTTGATTTGGTGATCAATCCAATGATCAAAACCTTAATTGGTTGACTTGGATTTTGATGATATGATGGGCAAACGGTCTCAAGACCGTTTGGAGGTCATCCAAATGACCTCAAGACCGTTTGGGGTCAGGTCATACCCAATTTGGATGATGGTTCTATGGTTTCAAAGTAACTAGTCTTACATTGATTAGTATTGAAGGATCATCGATTCCAAACCCTAATTCAATTCAATTAAACCCTAATTGAAGACCAATTGAGGGTTAATTAAGGTTCAAATCAGTTTAAGGCTGACCTATTTAACTCAATTGAAGTATGAGTATAGGTCCAATTGATGATTGGTTCCATGAATTCAATGATTGAAGGAATCAACATTGAAAACCCTAATTCAATTGGATACCTTATGTAATGGAGGTCCAATGTGATTGAATCTTTGAGAATTAAGATGATGAATGTTCTATTGATCCAATAATGATTAGTAATGATAATCAATGAAGGTACAAAGGTTGAAACCCTAATAGTACCTAAGTGATTAGTATCAATTAAGGGATGAATTCTTAATTGTTTATAGGATCAATAACTTGATGCACTAGGATAATCATAGTTGTATGTACTTGATTGAAGGGTTGATGTGACCTAATAAAGTTGAAAGGATGAAAGATTAGAATTCATATATAAATATGAATCATGTAGTGATCTTCTGTAGCACGACCGTACAAGGTAGCACGGTCGTGGTGGCTTCCCCTCGCACGACCGTTCTTGGTTGCACGGCCATGGTGCTCTAAGCTTGACTTGAAACTGATTTGTAAGTGACCTAACATGGCCATTTTGTTAGTTCCTAACTTAAGGATAAATCCTTAATATTGGCAATGGTTGTATTTTCTAAGTAAATGAATCATGACCAATACATTACATGATAAATGTGATGATCTGGAGCATAAAGTATTAGGATGGGGAATACCCTAATACAAACTAAGTGTACGAACTCAAGTAAGATAAAGGTGTTGAGGGAAGTAATACATCATGATATGATAGATACCACATCCAACACCCCAATAGTGGTATACCTTGATGTGTTATAAGTTCAATATAATTGGATGAATGATACATGAGATGTGTCATGTCAATGGTTACATTGAGATGTAATGCACCCTGTTGAATGTAGGCTAGCATGCCTTATGAAAAGGTTAGTTCAAACCTACAAACTATGATGTGATCATATTCTGGTAAAGATGAGAGAGAAACTCATGTTGTGTGTTGATAATTCATTTAATGATGAATGATGAGAATAAAGAGTATGATTGCATACTTATGATTATTCATATTGATTCCTTGCTATGTGAACACTGATATAGAGTAATGCTATGTGAAACTTTAATACAAGTCAATGCTATGTGATCCCTAATATAAGGTAATGCTATGTGAAATCCTATGACAAGTTAATGTTATGTGAACCCTAATATAGAGTATTACTATGTGAAATTCTAACACAGGGTAATCCTATGTGAAGCTCAAATACAGACTAATGGGTTATAAATGTAATAAGACAACCCTTGTATTGCATGATATTGATATGTAATTGTATCATGATTACTAATCATGCAGATATGATGAAAAGATGAGCATAGCTAGGTATGAGCTATGATGCTTTGTTATTGAGAATGTTTTATAGGCTTTATATGCCTTCATATGCTTTGTGTAGTAAGAATCATTGAACTTAGTGTATTATGTACAATACCTTATGTAGCAAGAATCATGATGTCCTTGGTCAGATGATATGAAAGTATTAAGTTACCTAATAAGTGGTAACAACTGTTCTATGATGAGATAAGGGTTCAAATACTCTGATTCTGTAATTATGATGATGAACTTGTTAAGAGGTGGAAATGTACTTGATGAGTTGAGGGATTAAGATCCCAATACTTTGTGAGAAAAGTATGTCTACATGCCATGACTCCACTATGACAATACCAGGTATTAGATATATGATCTAAGCCTGAAGAGAGTTAATGTTGTGGTGATGATTCTATAGTGAATAAATGTTATACATGTTCTTCATATTCCTTAAAGGATAAGTGACATGTTGTTCATTCAAGTTACAGCCGCAATGTTCTTAGATAAGAATAATATTCTAATCAGTTAGACATTGAATTAGCTACTGTCCATTAATTATGAATCCTATGTGCACAATTATCTTCTTAAGCTGCAATAATAATGTTTCTAGCGGAGAGTTATATCTCTCGCTGGGGCAATTTACAATTGTCTCACCCCCGTGGGAACTACATTTTTAGGTGGACGCGGATGAAGAGGCAAGAATCCTTTAGTAGGTGAAGGACGACAACAACATCAGTAGGGACAGCAGTGAAGTCTCAGGTGGAGACACTGGCTGTTATACCTAGTATAGATGTAAATAGAGTCCTATGTGTTGTCTCTGTACTCTCAGGTCCTCGAAGTAGTAGTTAGTGCTTTCGAGATTTTGGCTTAGTGCCTCGAGATTTTATACTGCTTGTGTTTAGCTTGACAGGACAGTTAATGCTTGTAATTCTTAAAAGGAGATGATACAGAATATGTACCTGTGAACAAGAATGTAATTATGTTACTTTGGTTCTATGTGAGAAAGTTTTCCTTCAATGGATCTTTTGATAAAAAGGTTTTAATTTTTAGTGATTTTTGGTAATCCGCTTCTTAGTGAATGCTTCCACATTAGTTAATCATGTTTTCGTGAGACAGACATCACAATATATACATGGACTACAAGCCAAAACCTTGTATCGGTAACATATCTACAAAACACATCAAGAACACCCCCAAGAACCTAAGTGTACAGGGACGACTCTAGGACTCTATCACCAAAAAACTAGCAGTGCTTCCAACCTTATCAACTACTACTCTTGCTGCTGCTCTTCCTCAGCTACATGATCTATACCCCTTCGTGTACGACCACCTAAAAGATACGGAAACCCAAAGGGTAAGATCGAATATCATAGGGAGAGATATAACTCTCCGCCAACGTCTAATTAAGGACAAATTACGAAAGTAGATAAATAATTGTATTACTAAACAGAGCAGATTCAGCTAAACGACATGTATCCAATAGATGAAACATGTTAGGCAACTAAGCAATTATCACTGAGCAGTAAAACTATTAAAATTTTAAAAAGGAATATGAAGAATATGTATAATAGTTGACTTCACTTACCCCCTTATAATTTAAGAAACCAGTACAAAAGCAAGACAAATAGTTCAACCAATGTTATTTGCATTTGTCCCTATGCAATTACACTACACGGATGTATGACATATTTAATTATTATGCCTTGAGTAGATGAGGTATACCACTCATGCTCTAATTGACCATTGCTAAGTCAAAATTAGTATCATATAAGGTCAATGGAAGATCCGGAATCCACGACCTTCGCAACACCTCGTGGTCAATACATAAGAACACTAAAGTGACATATAGAGTCAAACTACAAAAATAGCCTAGTCTGCCTTGGTATATAGACACAACACTAGTGAAACTGAGTTACGACCCGCAGTCGCACTTCTACCAGGGTATGGACCACAACCAATCATGTAAAGTATCATAAGTATATACTAAATCCCATCATTGAGCTACATCCCGTAGCTGCACCCCTGCCAGAGTATGGCCCTGTAACACCCCTCCCTAGGGTTTCATACGTAACCAGCGGAAGCACAACCTAATCCTCAACATTATCCATAATGTGGGGTACTTGGCATATCAGGGAGGGATTGTCACATGCATGATCTCATATCAAGAAATAAACAACACTTGGCATTCATGGATACATAGATTCATACATGAGTTCTTGGAAAGGAAGCTACATCATGCTTCTAAAGGTACGCTAAACATAAACTAGATAATCATGAAAAAGATAGGATCTCCATAGATGGACATCCCACCAGGCAACAACTCGTAAGATCTTAGATCCTTGGAATATTCTCAAGAGGTCTCCTTCCCTTTAGCTCCAACTTTTGCGGACATCTCGTCCCTAGCCATGCAAAGGAAAACAAACATGGTAAGTAAGCGGCATTGGCATGTTATAAAACATAAAAATAACATATAAAGGTGACTTGACATAAAGATGAACATGTATTAACGTTAATTATTTCTTGGCATCTTTTACATAAAGAATTTGACAAGAAGTATATGATCCTCTCTTAATGCTCCATAAGGAGCCCATAATGCTCGGAAAGCCCATAATTGCTCAGAAAGCCCATAATGCTCGAAAAGCCCATAATAAGGTGCATATAAATCTAAATCAAATTCCCTTAACCATGATCTTTCTTAGACTGTACTTATCTTCTTAATAACCTAAACTTGATCTTAATTGGGATTTCTCCCTCTTGAACATAATTGGGATTTTCCCCCATGAAACATAATGGGATTCTCCCTCTTAATCATGGATGGGAATTCCTTCCCTCTAAATCTTGGTTTCATGTTCCTTAACCATAATTCATAACATAAATCAGGTTCCTATACTTAGACTTAGATTATAGCAATCAAACATCCAATAATCATATACATTGAAGAAAGCATGCATTTATCATGACTTTAGTATAAAGTGCATAAACATATCACAATCATTCAATAAACCAAGTTTACTATGCCAAGGGCATGGCCCGTTTACCTTGAGATAAAAGCACCTAAGTCAAACCTTGTTTGACTGATTGGATCCTCTTAAACACCTGAAATTTACATAATTATCCTTCATCATATATCATTAAACCCTAATTTGTCCATACAATTATTGTGATGTGAAAACAACAAAATCAGTCGATAAAAACCACAAAATCAGATTCCACATCGAAAATCCTTTCCAAAACATATTTTTGTATATTTTTCTGAGCATCAAGCGATTTACTATGAATTAATGAAAATTGACCAATGAAATTTTAGGAAAAAGCCACGTAGATAAAACGCGACCCAAACTAGTGGGCCAGGTCTGAGCTAGACCAATAGAAGTCGGCCAAGTAGCGAGAAGACTCGCCACAGAGGTCATGCGGTTGAAGAAAGGAGGGTAGACAAAATTACTTAAATACCCTCGAGCAAAACATCAACCGATTAAATACGTGGGGCAATTTGGTCTTTCCAACTCAACTATCAAGCTCGTGAAAAAAGAAACGGGAACTGAAATACCATCGCTGCCCCTTTCGGATTGGATCATTCGATCAAAGCTACGTGGCTAAAAGGGGCATTCGAAGACCTGGGTTCTTCACCCCTTAGCCACGGCGGAGGACGGCAACCGATCTTTGACTCGTGGGATCTGGATCGCAGAGCGATGCCCTTCAGGGAAAACCAAGAGCACCGTGGCCATCCGTGTTGCCACGTGAACTGGACAAGCCCAATATGGAGTCTCACGGTGGCCTGGAGGTCTAGGAATGCTCTGCCGCAAGGTTAGAACATGGGAGGATCTCGGATACTTGAAACCACTGGTTCTGAGGCGAGAATCCACGGTTTTGAGTCAGAAAAACACAGGCGAAGGTCGTGGCGCGGTCCCTCAAGGCCAAAGGCGAGTTATCTGTGGCCATGGGTAGTCTAGAGTGCGGCAGAGTTGTACGCTGACAAGCACCATGAAGGTGATCCTGAGGGTACAACAACTGGGGCAGGATCGGAGCAAAGCAATGATGCGAAAAGCACCGCGAGGGATGGTAGATGCTTACCAGAGAGGGAATTAGGGTGGGGGAACTGTTGCAGGTAGGGAGAAGAAAACTTGAGTGGGTCAGGGAGAGTCAGGGCTCTCGGGGTCAAATTAACAGAGGAGGAAGATGGCTCGGGGCCCAAAGGTCCTTTTCGAACCCTAAAAAATGGGTTTGCGTCGCTGTGATGGCGGCTGTGAGCAATAGCGTGAGAGTCGCTAGAGAGCCACTTTGGGCATTTCTTCTATAGTTCACGGGAGAAGGCGAGTAATGGCTCTTTAGATCCGGGTCAGCGAAACGGAACTAGAGGTGAAGAAATGAGGAGAAACTGTAGAGTAACATGCGAGATTGAAAGCTCGCAATCAAGCCGGTCTGTAACGGCTGTTGTTTGTGAAATAAGCAGAGGAAGAAGAAGACTGAAGCACCGCTGGATCCCGATCCAACGGTCACAGATGTGCGGGTCAGTAAATAAAAATCACAGGTGCGTGACAGGAGGAATAAAACTGAAACCTTAGGGAAGTCAATGCGATCAATGAAATTGAATTAAATCCTAGGTCAAACAATATTCAAACCTCTCCCAATTTAATTGGGAGGTCAAACATGGTCATAATGGGTTCAAATTTGAACCATAGGTACATTAGGGTGTCTAGAATATTCCTGTGGGGTTAGATTTCGTTTTTGTGCACATTTAGATTCATAATATAGCAAAACCATCATGTATACTCAAATGGCTATGATTAATGTATATAAAGTCATTAATTTCTCAAATAAGAGTTACAAAACATGAAAAATGCGCACTCACAATTATTTATTTTCAATTAACAAGATGGAGGCCATTAAGCAAGAAATTAAACATGTAAGTCACTAATTATCATATGAGAAAGAAAATTTGATATAAAAACATTTATTTCTATTTTCTAAACAAAAGTGCATAAAGAGACATTTTCTTTAAATAAATCACGGGCAAGAGAGTAATTGAACATATTAAAACGAAATTGCAAAACTAACATGGAAAATTTGCATTTAAGTCCTCAATAATTATCTTATTAGAAAAAGAGCATGCAGAGAATGAAATAATTTGAAAATTTGCATAAAAAGATTGGGGTGTTACAGGCCCACAACCAATCATGTGAATGTGTATACTCAATAGTATGTGACTCTGAGCTTCCACTAAGGGAGAACCCATTTCACCATCCAACACGTACTGACACTGAAGATGGATCTATGGCACTGAGCAACTACATGATTAAGGTTCCACTTGATTAGTTATGACAATTAAGTGTCTTTTAGCACCAATCAAGTTATAACATACACATTCAAAACAAACTCTACAGAGATAAGGGGAAGGTGAAACTCCAAAAGATATAAAACATATAAGGTGTGAACTGGTACATCATCATATGATACTGACAACACTGCCATCACAAGCCCATCATCAATGTCACATCATCATCGGATATCAATCCCTCAATCACATCATTGGAGGATAACACATCAACTAAGCACTAAGCCTCTGCCAGGTCATGAGACCCAATTGCACCATATCCACCATAGCATTCACTAGCTATAATATTCAAGTTCATATCACTTGCATGGTCAGGGGTTTATGATTAGGAGAGAGAAAATACAATATAATATCATTCATTCAACATGCATAGCATACCCTAGGGTTAGGGTTAGAGTTTACATACATAGCCTCTTAGGGTTTCATAGATTCATTCAATCATCAACCTTAGTTATGACACTTCCCACTTTCTTGGAATTGGACATTATTAAATTATGATTTGATCATATGTCAACATCACTAAGTTTCAACATCATTCACATGCACATGTGTATTCCTCCCATTATGATATTCATTTGTATCGGCCATACAACAAACAGGGTGTCGCGACTAGCCATCAACATAGCATCTCGACCTCCACCCAAACTGGGTTGCGACCGTAACAACAACCCCTAGTCACGATCGAGGCACTACCACATAGTATCAAATGAGTCACAAGACCAAGGTCGCGACCGAGTCACAAAACCAAAATAAGGCATCTTGAACAGAAACAAGACAAGGTGTCACGACCACCCAACAACATGGCCTCACGACCAAATCCAAAGAAAATGTCTTGATCATAATTGAAGCAGGTATCACGGCTAACACAAAGCAACATCTTGTTTGAAACCATAACATGTCACGACCCCATCAACCCAAGACATGGTGTCTCGACCACCACTCACAATTGGGGTTACGACCGTCTAATACTAGAGCACCATTTTTATCAAAACAACACCAGACATCATAGTGTTACGACCAAAAGTAGAACTAGGTGTCGCGACCAAAACATAACAGGGTGTCATGACCAAAACTAGGTGAAGCATTATGACCAACCCCCCTTGAACCAAGGTGTCAACCAAGACATAACTACTGTGGTGACAACCACACGTCCAAACATACCTCAAAGCAAGATAACATAAGGAACTAGTGTCTCAACCAAAGCAACATCATGTGTCTTGAACCAAAGTCAAAACAAAGGGTAACGATCAATCCAAACATGGTGTTACAATCACAAAAGTTAAACCACCTTGGAAACACTTAACCATCATCAAAATAGAGATAGCCTCGACCTAAACAACAAATAATAACAGACAAAATAGGATATAAATCTTCAAGGAAACCACCATCATCAAGGAGAAAAACTTCTCATAGAATCAATCACCAAATACCCTAAAACATGCACTATGGAAAAACTCATATGAGAGAGAGATAACTCACATTAAACACCTTCAAAATAGAACCTAGACTCCATATTACTCTAAGGTTTACAAACCTCATACATGTGATCAAAACCAAGATAAAAAGGGTGGAGAAAACCATCTATCTCATTACCATCTCAAATCAGGTACCATAGATTAGGGTTTCAGATTCTAACCAAACCAAGCATGATAACTACTATCAGCCAAGTTCTAGAACATGGTATCATATACTAGCATATTAATGGTACATTTTAGAGAGAGAAATAGCAATATGCATGTAAAGGAAATTGCAATAATAGAGAGGGTAGAGAGTTATATAACCTACCTTAAGGAAGATCAACTCCAAGGATTACAAGCTCCAAGCACACAATCACCAAGGAAAGATGAACCTCCACCAAAAGCTCCACTTTCAGCCACAAGATCACCTCAAGAAGAAGGTACCAAGGTCAAAAGTGTGGCATACAACTCATAAAACTGGATTAACTAATGCGGAAGTGTATTATTTGCAGTGGTATTACTGAAAATCACTAAAAATTAAAACCATTTATCAAGAGATCCATTCATAGGAAAACTCTTTCATTCAGAACCAAAGTATTTCAAGTACATACTAGTTCATTAGTACATCTCTCGTACTATTTTCTTTCGAGAGTTATAACATTAACTGCCCTATTAAACTGTACATCAGTAGTGTAAAAATCTCGAGGCATCAAGCCAAAATCTTAGATCCAATTGTCAAAGCACTAACTCCTAGGACCCGAGAGTACAGAGACGACACAAAGGACTAACTATACAAAACCAGATAGCCAATGTCTCCACCTGATGGATCACTGTTGTCCATGTGACTGTTGCTGCTGCTCTTCTCCTACAGAAGAGTTTTCACCTTATCGTCTGTGTCTACCTAAAAATGTTGAATCCCACGGGGGTGAGACAATTATAAAATTTTCCCAGCGGGAGATATAACTCTCCGCCAAAACATTATCATTGCAGTTTAGAAGAAATAAACTGAGCAGTGGGATAATATAAATTAGTAGCAGATGAATCAACATCTATGTAGATTAGAGCAACATTCTTATGCAAGTATTTCAGTTATAAACTAATTAAGCAGCATGTCACATATTCAATATGAATTATAAGAACATGAGTACATTTATGTATCAAGGACATGCTAAGCAGTATAACATCATCCAGTGGTTCTCTCATTTCAATCTTATGCAAATATGCTACACTACTGATTATATTTTACAAACAGATTTAAGCTCTGAGGAGATGAGGTATACCGCTCATACTCCAACTGACCATTTCTAGAATCAAAATCGGTACCATAATTAGGTCAATGGAAGAGCCAGATTCCCATGACCTCCCACATCTCGGTCAGTACGGGACCACAAGCAGTACTGTGTTAACTGCTCTAATAGCTTTCCAGGGTATACTAGAACTTCACTATAGAGTTACAGCATCAACTGCACTCTCATCGGAAATCGAGAGCTTTAATGCTTATCTCCATCGACCCGACATAAAATAACATTGGGAGATTAATGATACATCTATCCCAACCATCGGGAGATTTATGATACATCTATCCCGACACATGAAGGATTGAGAGGTTTAATGTTTATATCCCTCAATCTCTTCACAAGGACGTAAGGATATTTTTTCCCATTTACCCCCACATATTCAGAATATGTGAACTCTAGGAATTCTATAGGAAAACCTATTTCACCATCACCAACTTCTGACGATGATGGATCTATGGTCAGAGCACTAAATGAATAGATTTCACTTGATTAATTAAGTACATTTTCATATTCTTTTAGCATCAGGCAAGTTCTCAAACAAAACTTATTATAACAATGCTATAAAGAAACATGTACTATTTTCATCAATTACTTAACAGTCTTTGAAAGACATTGGGGACTCAATCCCTTATTTCAAAAATGGGAATTCTCATCCCTTCACAATTTCATCAGTATAATCATATGGCCCTGGGTAATTAAACCCTTGATTCATCATTAAGCATTGTTAACACTTTTCCAGGTAACCATCACCTTCAGGTGAATTGACCAAGGCAAAAATGATACTTACTATTACAAGCATCACGCATGGTACTTGAGGCCCATTAACTTTCTTGTTACTTCTTACCAGGCAACAAGGTATATTATGGCACTCGAGGCATAATCACAATAGTGAGTTAAACATCATAGCTCATACCTGGCCATGTTCATCTTTTCAACATACCTACATGGTTAGCACAGATGATAACAGTGATATCAATTGTATATCGAAACCATGTACATCAAATATGAATTCACTATTCATGGGTAACACCACTATTCCTTTACTAGGGTTAGGGTTCCCATTTCATGTCATATGAGGATAATCGTCTCATTATCACATTAAAGATATGGTTTATTACCATATTGCCCAAGATTAGGATTCATTAAGCATCACATAGTATTACCCTAGATTTAGACTTCACAACACATCAAACATCAGGGTTTCTCATGAAACCATCCATAATTAGGGTTTCATACAAACCTCATCCCAGAATAGGGACTACATTCCATATTTCTCGATTAGGGTTTACTATTCATCCCAATTAGGGTTTCATGTTCCATTACCCATAATTAGGGTTTACTATTCATCCCAGTTGGGGTTTCATGTTCCATTACCCATAATTAGGGCTTGCTATTCATCCCAATTAGGGTTTCATGTTCCATTACCCATAATTAGGGTTTACTATTCATCCCAATTAGGGTTTCATGTTCCATTACCCATAATTAGGGTTTACTATTCATCCCAATTAGGGTTTCATGTTCCATTACCCATAATTAGGGTTTACTATTCATCCCAATTAGGGTTTTGCATCACATTACCCTAAATTAGACTCACATATATCATCACCCTGGATTAGGGTTACAACCATACCCTGGATTAGGATTTCAATTATAATGCCCTGAATTAGGGTTAAGGTTCAACAACCTTGTCAATTAGGGTTTATGTTCATGATTAGGGTTTCATGATCTCTTTACTTAAGGATCATACCCTTAATCATCACATGAAACATACTCATGTATCAATTCCATATTATCACCCTCTCAACTTGATTAGGTTACATCAACCATTTAGTCAAGTTCATACAACTATGATTGGCATAGTGTACCAAGTCATTGATCTTATAAGAAATTAGGGTTCATCCCTTAATTAACACTAATCACTTATTTACTATTAGGGTTTTAACCTTTGTACCTTCATTGATTATCAATACTAACTATCATTGGATTGTTGGAACTATCATTACCTTCAATATCCAAGTGATTGAACCATTTTGAACTCCATTCGGTTTTGAAGGTTTTACCACCAAACGGTTTTGAAACCGTTTGCCACCAAACGGTTTTGAAACCGTTTGGCCCCAAACGGTTTTGAAACCGTTTGCCCCCAAATGGTTTCAAGACCGTTTGGGCCAAATCAGTCCCAAAACCGTAAGGGCTCACTAGGTCCTTTATCAATCCAATCAATTTCCAATTGCACCATTGAATTGACTATTGGTTATTCAATTGAACGATTCATCAATCGAAACCATTAGATTATCATCCATGGGTCAAGGATCAACCACTAACCCACCAAACGGTTTTGAACCGTTTGGGCTCAAACGGTCTCAAGACCGTTTGACCCAAGTTGTCTTGAAATCGTTAGGACCAATCAAGGATTCTTCAATCAACTTGATTAGGGTTTCCAATTGAAGGATTGTGCACACTTTGAATCAATCAATTGAGTCCATTGGATCATAATCCAACAATTAATTAAGTTCAGACCTCAAATGGTCAACTAAACCAAATGGTCAACCCCTTCATTTGGTTTTGAGTCCAACACACCAAACGGTTTGCAAACCGTTTAGTCTCAAACGGTTTGATGAAACCGTTTGGACGAAAGGTCCAAGACCGTTTGCTCATGTTCTTGGTTGAGTTGTGTGCTTATGAATAGGTTATTATTTTCAACCTTTTTACTTACGAAAGCTACTATCATTTCCATGGCAATTCCATCAATCAAGCAAAGCTATTGCAATAATAACAATTAAATCAATTGTATGGAGAAATTGAATTCAATGACAAAGATTAAGGGTTTAAGTTATTTAACCCGCCTTCAAATATGATCCCAAGCTCCAAGCTTCATGGATCCAATGGTGGTTGAAGCTCTAGCAACCTCCCAAGGTCATTTCTCAAGCTTTTGGAATGAAAGGATCGGCTAGGGTTGAAGATGGAGTGAAGAAATGAAGGAATCATACATTGTTTTATGATTTTCACCATGAAATCAAGAAGAACGAAGGTCAAAGACTTACAAACAGGTTGGGAGCGTCCTTAATGCTGTTCTTATCTCTCTTGGTCAGTTTTGCAAGCAAGGAGAAGAAAGGAATCCGAAAAGATCCTTAGGTGGGTTGGAAAAGGCTCTTTTATAAGAAAATTGATGAAAGAGAAAATGTTTTATAAAAAATCAATTAATTCCAAAAATATTGCCACCACTTCCTCCTTGGTTTTCTTGCATGAAAAGGAAACTCAAACCCACCGAGATCCCTTCCATTATCCGTGGATTAAGGGAAAAGAAATTAAGCACCCTAGTCCCTTATAATATTAATATATCTTTTTGAGTGGAAATTCTTTTCCTTATAATAAGGTGAGTGGAATTTCACCTCCTTAGGATATTTTCGGTCCTTGCAAAGATCAAGGACGTCCACACACACATCTGAATTCCACCATTTTAATTTTGGTTGAAGACCCTTCAATTATTTTATTTATTTTTGCATTAATGTTTCCATTATGCTTAAATCTTGATTATTTTAATATCAAGATTCTCTCTCCTCCAACTTAATTCAAATGAGGCACCCCTCTAATTTATTTGCTCCACATGATGCCAAGAAACATTAGGGACCTTATTGAAGTGGTAAATTACATATTGCGCCCTAGGTTTTTGGTAAATTGCACATTACACCAAAACTAGGTTTTCATGCACAAACATTGCTTTATCAGCTCTTTCTTAGTATTCAGGCTATCACAAGCCATACCTCTACATCATATTCACTCTCATGATGCTTCAACACATGAGGAACATATTATCGTGCACAATTTGCAAATAAACCCCTCAACTTGGGTAATTTGCACTTTAGTCGAAAACAAGCAAAATATTGATTTCAACAATATTCAAAAAGGGACTAAAATTGCAATATAAGTTCCTCTTGAGCCTTAAATACTTTTCAAAGACAAGAGCATACATATAATCACTTTTATTAAGCAAAACACCTAGGGTTAATTCATAACCCAGGTCAGGGATGTTACAAGTTTATCCACCCCTTACAATGATTTCATCCCTGAAATCATCAACAAAACATTAAAAGAAAAGAGTAGGATATTTCCTCCTCATCTCATCCTCTAGTTCCCACGTAGCTTCTTCAATGCCACAGTGATTCCAGAGGACTTTTACAAGACTAATGTCTTTCTTTTTCAACTTATTGATTCTTCTGTCAATAATCAACACAAGTCCTTCAACATAAGATATGTCATCATTTAGTTCTACCTCCATAGGTTGAAGAACTAACTCAGTGTCAGGAGGACACTTCCTCATCATAGAAATATGAAACATTGGGTGCAATCTATGCAACTCAGGTGGTAACTCTAGCTTATAGGCTACCTTTCCCATCCTCTCAATGATCGGATAAGGCCCCATAAATCTAGGAGCTAACTTCCCTTTTTTCCAAATCTCTGGATACCTTTCCAAGGTGAAACCTTAAGGTATACCCTATTTCTGACTTGGAATTCTAAGGGTCTATAATGCTTGTCAGCAAAGGATTTATGTCTATCCTGGGTTGCTTTCAACTGTTGTTGTATGATCTTTATTTTCTCAATTGTTTGCTGAACCAGCTCAGGACCCAAAAGTTGATGTTCACCAGTTTCATACCAACATAGGGGAGATCTACAACGTCTACCATACAAAGCCTCATATGGTGCCATATCAATATTGTGTTGATAGTTGTTATTATAAGCAAACTCTATCAAGCTCAGATGTAGATCCCAACTCCCCACAAACTGAAGGACACATGCTCTAAGTAAGTCCTCCAAGGTTTGTATCGTCCTCTCAGACTATCCATCTATCTGAGGATGAAAGTTTGTACTAAACCTCAGTTGTGTTCCCAAAGCTTTATGAAGTTGTTCCCAAAACTGACTTGTAAACTGAGGACCTCTGTCAGAAACTATTGTAATTGGTACCCCGTGCAAATGCACTATCTCATGTATGTAGATTTGTGTAATCTTCTCAGCTGTATAGGTTGTCTTGACAGGTAAGAAATGTGTTGTCTTTTTCAACCTATCAACTATTACCCAAATGGAATCATGACTTTTGGCTGTTCTAGGCAAACCAACCACAAAGTCCATAGTTACATGATCCCACTTCCACTGTGGTATAGGCAGGGATTGCATTGTTCCTACGGGCTTTTGATGTTTAGCTTTAACCTGCTGACACACCGGACACAGCATAATAAACTCAGCAACATCCTTCTTCAAACCAGGCCACCAATACATATCTTTTAAGTTATGATACATCTTGGTGCTTCCTGGATACATAGCATACATAGAAGAATGAGCTTCCTCCAGGACTAACTTTCTTAAGTTGTCAACATCAGGTACTACCATCCTACCATGGTAACAGACTACCTGATCATCAGAATCATGGAAACCATCCCATTTCTCACTGCCATATTCTGACCTGATCTGCTGAATCATAGAATCAGTCTGTTGTGCTTCTTTAATCTGATGTCTCAGAGTTGGTTTTATGTGCATCTCAGCTAACAACCCGGCTAATAATGACACTTTAAGTTGTACATTGGCTTGCCTTAAGGAGATAAACATATCTCTCTTAGAGCATACTAAGGAGTTTAGTTGTGCTTTATCTAGGGCTGGTGTTGCTGATTTTCTACTTAGTACATCAACAACCACATTGGTTTTCCCTGGATGATAATCAATTATACAATCGTAGTCCTTGATTAACTCCATCCAGCGGTGTTGCTTCATATTTAGCTCATGCTGAGAAAAGATATACTTTAGGTTTTTATGGTCTGTGAAAATCTAGAATGTTTCTCCATAGAGATAATGTCTCTAGATCTTCAAGGCATAGACCACATCAACTAGCTCTAGATTGTGTGTCAGATAATTCTCCACGTGTTTCTTAAGCTGTCGAGAAGCAAAAGAAATCACTTGCTTATCCTGCATCAACACACATCCTAAGCCATTCTTAGATGCATCACAGAAGACTATATACCCCTTTCCTTGCTCAAGTAGCACCAACACAGGTGCACTTGTTAACCTTTCCTTCAACAACTGGAAATATTGTTGACACTTGTCATTCCATACAAAAGGAATCTCCTTCCTGGTCAACTTGGTTAGGGGTAAGGCTATTGAACTGAAGTTCTTAATGAACCTCCTGTAGTAGCTTGCCAGTCCTAGGAAACTTCTTATCTCTTTAGGTGTCTTCGGTTGTTCCCATTGCATGACAGATTCTACCTTCTTAGGATCAACACGAATACTTGAGGTAGATATTACATGTCCAAGAAAAGAAACTTCTGGTAACCAGAACTCACATTTGCTGAACTTAGCATATAACTTATGCTCCCTTAGCAAAGTCAGAGCTTGGCGAAGATGCTGCTCATGTTGTTGAGCATCTCTACTATATATCAGGATGTCATCTATAAAGACGACAACATATTGATCCAGAAAAGGTCGAAAGATTCTATTCATGAGTTCCATAAATGTAGTTGGTGCATTAGTTAGCCCAAACGACATAACTGTGAACTCATAGTGACCATACCTTGTCCTAAAGGCAGACTTAGGTATGTCACCCTCCTTGATATGTAACTGATGGTATCCCGACCTCAGATCTATCTTAGAAAAGATAGTCGCACCACACAACTGATCAAACAAGTCATCAATCCTTGGTAGAGGATACTTGTTCTTTATAGTTACCTTGTTTAACTATCTATAGTCGATGCATAATTGCATAGACCCATCCTTTTTCTTAACAAAAAGGACCGGAGCACCCCAGGGTGAAGTACTTGGTCAGATAAAACCCTTCTCAAGTAACTCTTGCAGTTGTTTCTTAAGTTCTGCCATTTCAGCAGGCGCCATCCTATATGGCGTTTGTGCTATTGGTTGCATGCCCGAGATTAGATTTATTTCAAAATCAATCTCTCGGGGTGGTGGAACACCTGGAAGTTCTTCAGGAAATACATCTTCAAATTCCCTAACTATCAAAACTTTAGAAGAATGAGAACTCTCCATTGTGGTATCAACCACATGGGCTAAGAATGCAAGGCATCTTTGTCTCATCAGCCTCTCAGCTACCATAGCTGACATATGACATGTTGGAAGAATCTTTCTATCTCCCTGAAAGATCCATGTGTCACCATCATCTGCGAACACAACTTGCTTGGAACTACAATCCAAGACAACCTTATACTTCTCTAAGGTGTCCATCCCAAGGATTATATCAAAACCCTACATATCAAGTGGTATAAGATCCACTTGAATGCGGTGATCAGAAAAGAAAAGATTACAGGGAGAACACACCTCCCACAATACCACAGATCCCATCAAAGGTGTCTCTAACAGCAAACTATCTGCTTTATGATTGACAATCATATTGCAGTCATCAATCACTTCTCGAGTGATGAAAGAGTGTGTAGCACCTGAATCTATTAACACAGATATGAAGCAGGATAAAGACATATCAAAATAAAGCAATTCCATATGACATGTCACAACCCGAGGGTTGACTACTGCTTCAGGTTGGTTCATAGCATAGAACCTAGTTGTCGCTTGTTGTTGACCCTATACTCAGTTATTAGATGTCGAAGAACCGGCTTGGGATGCTTGTCCACATCCTCTAGCACCACTGCCAGGTTGTTGCTTCTGAGAGCCTACTGACTCTGCCTCGGTTGTTGGGTCACATTCCTAACTTTTTCAGGATAGTCCCTCACCACATGGCCTTCTCTCCCGCATTTATAACAGGTTACATTCCCCCTCAGTGGTCTGGGTGGTCCTGTTACTGACATTGAGGCTGAGCTGTGAGCTCCCTTCGGTGGTAAACTACGGCCTCTACCCTTACTTGACGTCCACTGTGTCTGGGAATTGAACATTGGTGGTGGTGTAGGCACAAAATACCTTGGTTTCTTGAAACTTCCAACACTCTGTCCTTGAAACTGTGGGTATTCCTTCTTACCATTGGTCTGTCGCTTCTCAATTACAAACCTCTCTATGCGTCTTACACACTCCATGAAAGTTGCAAACCTCTCCTGGTTCTCCAAAGCAGACACTGGAGTGGTTAATTCAGTGTTCAGCCCCTTCTCGAACTGCCGAATTCTTTCCTCATCATTTGATGCCATGTGAGGATAGAACAACAACAACTCCATGAACCTAGCCTCATACTCGCTAATGTTCATTGGTCCTTGCTTAATCCTCTCAAACTGAGAGATCTTCTCATCTAGACACGTCTTGGGAAAGTATCTAGTGACGAATTCACATATGAATTCACCCCATCCATTCACAACTCCAGGCCTTTTGCCTTCCTCAATGGTCCACCAGTGGCCAGCACTCCCTTTGAAGAGATATACAACATGCCTGACCCTCTCGTCATCAGGAATCATGAGGATCCTGAAGGCTTTCTCCAACTCAGTCAACCATAGGTCAGCATCTGCTGGATCGGCTGTACCAGCATACTCTAAGGCTCCTACCCTCTTAAGCCTTTCAAAAGTCTTGTCGGCACCATGTCTTTCATCATGGGTTGGTGCCCTAGGTGCAGGTAATGGCATCCTATCCGTCATGTGGGTCATAGCTGCCATAAACTGCCCGAACATCGCCTGGAGGGCTGGGTTACCCATGTCAGCTTGGTTGAACTGGGGTTGTTCAGGTATAGGTTCCTCCCTGTCCTGGTCTCTTGCACCACCTCCTGGTGCAGCAACGCTGCTCTCAGCAACATGTTCATCGTGTGATCCAGACATCTTTAGTTCTTCTTCTCCTCCTATATGAGCAGAAAATACTATCAGATAACTGGAAGACACTTAGAATAGACTCAACAACCTTGATCCTATGTCTCTATAGACTCAGAGAACCTAGAGCTCTGATACCACTTAACTTGTGGCATACAACTCATAAAACTGGATTAACTAATGCGGAAGCATATTATTAGCAGTGGGATTCTTGAAAATCACTAAAAATTAAAACCATTTATCAAGAGATCCATTCATAGGAAAACTCTTTCATTCAGAACCAAAGTATTTCAAGTACATACTAGTTCATTAGTACATCTCTCGTACTATTTCCTCTCAAGAGTTACAACATTAACTGCCCTATTAAACTGTACATCAACGGTATAAAAATCTCAAGGCATCAAGCCAAAATCTCAGATCGAATTGTCAAAGCACTAACTCCTAGGACCCGAGAGTACAGAGACGACACATAGGACTAACTATACAAAACCAGACAGCCAATGTCTCCACCTGATGGATCATTTTTGTCCCTGTGACTGTTGCTGCTGCTCTTCTCATGCAGAAGAGTTTCTGCCTTGTCGTCTGCGTCTACCTAAAAACGTTGAATCCCACGGGGGTGAGACAATTATAAAATTGCCCCAGCGGGAGATATAACTCTCCGCCAAAACATTATCATTATAGTTTAGAAGAAATAAATTGAGCAGTGGAATAACGTAAATCAGTAGCAGATGAATCAACATCTATGCATATTAGAGCAACATTCTTATGCAAGTATTTCAGTTATAAACTGATTAAGCAGCATGTCACATATTCAATATGAATTAAAACAAGAACATGAGTACATTTATGTATCAAGGACATGCTAAGCAGTATAACATCATCCAGTGGTTCTCGCATTTCAACTTATGCAAATACGCTACACGGTTAATTATATTTTACAAACAGATTTAAGCTCTGAGGAGATGAGGTATACATCTCATACTCTAGGTTTTGGAAAGTGCAAAGAGGGAAGCGTACGGATTGCTCTACTTGAAGCGTGAAGTGGGAAGCGGGTTTTAAAGAAGACTAAAGTGGACGCTTTTTGAAAAAGCGGTCCACATTGTTTTTGAAAAAAAATAGAAAAACATAGAATAACTTGCAGATCACTTTCTCCCTTCGGGATGGATTTGGATGAGTGTTATACTTCCACTTGGGATTATTTTGACATAGCCAAACTTTAATCACACTAGTTATGATAGAAAATTAAATAATCAATAGATTCATTTCTGATTAGAGTAAGTACATTTTAGAGTCATATTGTCATAGAATCATAATTCGTTCAGTTAAAATTTTAAAACAAGGTAGGGTAAGTGTCGATTTATGATACATGGCAGTAGTGACTACTGAACTTACAGTAGATAGATTTATCGAAATATCACTATTTGTAGTAATTAATTATGTGACAGCAGCATATTATATTCATTGTGAAATCATGCAATCATATACAAGTGCCATAATGGTATGCATCCATTCATCTAAAATGATGAAATTATGCAACAGCCAATAACAAAAATAATTGTATATACATGTGACAGGATGATGTGATTTCATATAGGTAGTTACATGATGAGATTGTAGAACATCAAAAAAGTCATGCAAATTCAAACATAGTTAGAACATAATGTATTGCTAATATTATATCATGAAAAATTAAAACATCACAACAACAAAGTGAAACATCAATAAATTCATGCAACTATTACTAATATTATATCACAAACTCTACAAATGACAAGATGACAATACATAATTCTTATATAGATGTATATAGTGTACAAACAGACGTAAATAGTTAGAGATATTTATCAAACTGATTATTACACCTATACAATACATAATTTTCATTTTTTTAAATTATGTAGGTGATAGGGCAAGTTTCGAGAATAATTATTGTGAAGTGCCCTGAAGTGGCCGCTTAAGCGGACCCAAAAAAGCGGCCTAAAGCGGAAAAAGAGGACAAAAGCGGCCGCTTCAGTGCAAAATGCTTCAAGGCCCGCTTCACTGAAAATTACAACGGAGTATATGCTTGGGCGCTTAAGCGGCCGCTTCACCCGCTTTTTTATTCACTGCTCATACTCCAACCGACCATTTCTAGAATCGAAATCGGTACCATAATTAGGTTAATGGAAGAGCTGGATTCCCATGACCTCCCACATCCCGGTCAGTACGGGACCACAAGCATGACTGTGTTAACTGCTCAAATAGCTTTCTAGGGTATACTGGAACTTCACTATAGAGTTACAGCATCAACTGCACTCTCATCGAAAATCGAGAGCTTTAATGCTTATCTCCATCGACCCGACATAAAATAACATTGGGAGATTAATGATACATATATCCCAACCATCGGGAGATTTATAATACATCTATCCTGACACATGAAGGATTGAGAGGTTTAATGTTTATCTCCCTCAATCTCTTCACAAGGACGTAAGGATATTTTCGCCCATTTACCCCCATATATTCAGAATATGTGAACTCCAGGAATTCTATAGGAAAACTTATTTCACCATCACCAACTTCTGACGATGATGGATCTATGGTCAGAGCACTACATGAATAGATTTCACTTGATTAATTAAGTACATTTTCATATTCTTTTAGCATCAGGCAAGTTCTCAAACAAAACATATTATAACAATGATATAAATAAACATGTACTATTTTCATCAATTGCTTAACAGTCTTTGAAAGACATTGGGGACTCAGTCCCTTATTTCAAAACTGGGAATTCTCATCCCTTCACAATTTCATCAGTATAATCATATGGCCCTGGGTAATTAAACCCTTGATTTGTCATTAAGCATTGTTACCACTTTACCAGGTAACCATCACCTTCAGGTCAATTGACCAAGGCAAAAATGATACTTACTATTACAAGCATCACACATGGTTCTTGAGGCCCATTAACTCTCTTGTTACTTCTTACCAGGCAACAAGGTATATTATGGCACTCGAGGCTTAATCACAATAGTGAGTTAAACATCATAGCTCATACCTGGCCATGTTCATCTTTTCACATACCTGCATGGTTAGCATAGATGATAATAGTGATATCAATTGTATATCATAACCATGTCATCAAATATGAATTCACTATTCATGGGTAACACCACTATTCCCTTACCAGGGTTAGGGTTCCCATTTCATGTCATATGAGGATAATCATCTCATTATCACATTAAAGATATGGTTTATTACCATATTTCCCAAGATTAGGATTCATTAAGCATCACATAGTGTTACCCTGGATTTGAACTTCACAGCACATCAAACATCAGGGTTTCTCATGAAACCATCCATAATTAGTGTTTCATACAAACCTCATCCCAAAATAGGGACTACATTCCATATTTCTCAATTAGGGTTTACTATTCATCCCAATTAGGGTTTCATGTTCCATTACCCATAATTAGGGTTTACTATTCATCCCAGTTGGGGTTTCATGTTCCATTACTCATAATTAGGGTTTACTATTCATCCCAATTAGTGTTTCATGTTCCATTACCCATAATTAGGGTTTACTATTCATCCCAATTAGGGTTTCATGTTCCATTACCCATAATTAGGGTTTACTATTCATCCCAATTAGGGTTTCATGTTCCATTACCCATAATTAGGGTTTACTATTCATCCTAATTAGGGTTTCATGTTCCATTACCCATAATTAGGGTTTACTATTCATCCCAATTAGGGTTTTGCATCACATTACCCTAAATTAGACTCACATATATCATCACCATGGATTAGGGTTACAACCATACCCTGGATTAGGGTTTCAATTATAATTGCCCTCAATTAGGGTTAAGGTTCAATAACCTTGTCAATTAGGGTTTATGTTCATGATTAGGGTTTCATGATCTCTTTACTTAAGGATCACACCCTTAATCATCACATGAAACATACTCATGTATCAATTCCACATTATCACCCTCTCAACTTGATTAGGTTACATCAACCCTTTAGTCAAGTTCATACAACTATGATTGACATAGTGTACCAAGTCATTGATCTTATAAGCAATTAGGGTTCATCCCTTAATTAACACTAATCACTTAGGTACTATTAGGGTTTTAAACTTTGTACCTTCATTGATTATCAATACTAACTATCATTGGATTATTGGAACTAACATTACCTTCAATATCCAAGTGATTGAACCATTTTGAACTCCATTCAGTTTTGAAGGTTTTACCACCAAACAGTTTTGAACCATTTGCCACCAAACGGTTTTGAAACCGTTTGCCACCAAATGGTGAGCCCTTGTGGTTTTGGGACTGATTTGGCCCAAACGGTCTTGAGACCGTTTGAGACCAAACAGTCTAGAAACCCCCAAACGGTTTTGAACCATTTGCCCCCAAATGGTTTCAAGAAGTTTTGTCTCAAACGGTCTCAAGACCGTTTGGGCCAAATCAGTCCCAAAACTGCAAGGGCTCACTAGGTACTTTATCAATCTAATCGGTTTCCAATTGCACCATTGAATTGACTATTGGTTATTCAATTGAAGGATTCATCAATCAAAACCATTAGATTATCATCCATGGGTCAAGGATCAACCACTAACCCACCAAACAGTCTCAAGATCGTTTGATCCAAGTTGTCTTGAAATCGTTAGGACCAATCAAGGATTCTCCAATCAACTTGATTAGGGTTTCCAATTGAAGGATTGTGCAAACTTTGAATCAATCAATTGAGTCCATTGGATCATCATCCAACAAGTAATTAAGTTCAGACCTCAAACGATCAACTAAACCAAACGGTCAACCCCTTCATTTGGTTTTGAGTCCAACACACCAAACGGTTTGCAAACCGTTTGGTCTCAAACGGTTTGATGAAATCGTTTGGACCAAAGTTCCAAGACCGTTTGCTCATGTTCTTGGTTGAGGTGTGTGCTTATGAATAGGTTATTATCTTCAACCTTTAGACTTATGAAAGCTACTGCCATTTCCATGGCAATTCCATCAATCAAGCAAAGCTATTGCAATAATAACAATTAAATTAATTGTATGGAGAAATCAAATTCAATGACAAAGATTAAGGGTTTAAGTTATATAACCCGCCTTCAAATCTGATCCCAAGCTCCAATGGTGTTTGAAGCTCTAGCAACCTCCCAAGGTCGTTTCTCAAGCTTTTGGAGTGAAAGGATCGGCTAGGGTTCAAGATGGAGTGAAGAAATGAAGGAATCATACATTGTTTTATGATTTTCACCATGAAATCAAGAAGAACGAAGGTCAAAGACTTACCAACAGGTTGGGAGCGTCCTTACTTCTGTTCTTAGCTCTCTTGGTCGGTTTTGCAAGCAAGGAGAAGAAACGAATCCAAAAAGATCATAAGGTGGGTTGGAAAGGGCTCTTTTATAAGAAAATTGATGAAAGAGAAAATGTTTTATAAAAAAATCAATTAATTCCAAAACTATTGCCACCACTTCCTCCTTGGTTTTCTTGCATGCAAAGGAAGATCAAACCCACCGAGATCCCTTCCATTATCCATGGATTAAGAGAAAAGAAATTAAGCACCTTAATCCCTTATAATATTAATATATCTTTTTGACTGGAAATTCTTTTCCTTATAATAAGGTGAGTGGAATTTCACCTCCTTAGGATATTTTCGGTCCTTGCAAAGCTCAAGGACGTCCACACACACATCTGAATTCCACCATTTTAATTTTGGTTGAAGACCCTTCAATTATTTTATTTATTTTTGCATTAATGTTTCCATTATGCTTAAATCTTGATTATTTTAATATCAAGATTCTCTCTCCTACAACTTAATTCAAATGAGGCGCCCCTCTCATTTTATTTGCTCCAAATGATGCCAAGAAACATTAGGAACCTTATTGAAGTGGTAAATTACATATTGCACCCTAGGTTTTGGGTAAATTGCACATTACACCAAAACTAGGTTTTCATGCACAAACATTGCTTTATCAGCTCTTTCTTGGTATTCAGGATATCACAAGCCATACCTCTACATCATATTCACTCTCATGATGCTTCAACACATGAGTAACATATTATCATGCACAATTTGCAAATAAACCCGTCAACTTGGGTAATTTGCACTTTAGTCCAAAACAAGCAAAATATTGATTTCAACAATATTCAAAAAGGGACTAAAATTGCAATATAAGTTCCTCTTGAGCCTTAAATACTTTTCAAAGACAAGATAATACATATAATCACTTTTATTAAGCAAAACACCTAGGGTTAATTAATAACCCATGTCAGGGATGTTACACAAAGATTGCTCAAGAAAAGGAGATAATAGAACCCTAGGCCGAACCAAAGGAAGAAGGGAGAAAAGAGAGAAGAAACTTCCTCACTTAGATACCACCTTGTCAAAACATGGCCTATGGCCCTTATGATGAGGAGTTTCCCTCCAAGATGACCACCATGGATGATCCATTAAAATGACCCACACTTTTGAGTGTCTAAAAGACCTTAAAGTTGTGAATCGTCACTCATAAATTTTAGGATCAGATTCATGAAATAATACATAATAGTAAACAATTTCCATTAATGAATAAATAGTTACATGTTTGCATAAAAAAATCCTCTAAGGAGTTACATTACTTTTAAACAAAATTAACTTTTACATTTGTGAAGATAAACCATTAAGACTAAACCTTCATGATTAAATTGTAGTGTCTTCAACATCTTTAACTGTACCCTCATGTCTACAAATCAAGTATATCCGATACCTAAAACAGTGACAATAAAATAAGCGTTCAGTATATTGCTATACTGGTATGTGGGTTCAAACAATAATCACAAGTATATACATAAGCAAACATCTTTATCTTGCATATAAGAACATAAACTTATTTCATATTCTAACCCATATCTGGTCTACTACCTCATATGTAATCACTGTCCCTCCGGGGATCGTGTGCGTTACCCTTAAGATCAGTCTAACCTAGGGTTTAAACTATTATTATTTACTTTACATGATACCCATAGGAACTTTATAATTTGCAAGAAGTAAATAAATAAGAAAGCAGTTTATTTGTCGTTCAATTTCATCGAGAAACATTGGCAATCTCGGCATTCGATACATGTATTCATAAGCGTAACCACGTACCTTATACCCTCGCAGAACCATGTAGAATATTTCACATGTACTTTAAGATTGCATCCAAACATCCAAGCAACAAGCATTCAACCAACATAATCTGAAACAAGCATACTACATATGTGTCACCATGTATTCACATTACCTTAATCAGAACTAGATGCGCTCCTAAACTAGGGTTTAGGACTATCTCATGTTTGAACCAGGGATTAGGGATACCAACCCTAATTCCATCATACCATGGTTTCTCACATTACAATTTCATTATGCATATTAGGTGAAACCCTAATCATCAACTAAGCATATTAGATTACCAGTGACACCGAAATCATATTACTAACATTATGATCATAGCAAGATGTCCATGTTGGTTTTAAAACCCTAAATCTACATACATAAGATTACTAATATGGAATCATCCATTATTCATCATTATCACATATTTCCTTATTAAACATGATAAGATTAGGTATTAACTCAACATAACCAAATATAATCAATTAAGCATCATATTAACCTAAACTAGGCTTTCCTTTTACATTTAGCACATTAGAACATGTATTGCCCATACTTTTAGAACATGAAGCATTATTAGGTTTTGATAGTATTTTATTTGAATTACTCTTATTCGCCTGATAAATTTTCATATATTATACATTGCAATCTGAGTTACCAATAATTTTTTATATATTTAACAAAAATCCAACAACTCTAGCCAATCGCATCCTGACAAGTCAGCAATATATCCCACCCTAACCGTGCGATGCGAGCCAGCCTTGGCCAATTTCCAGCGGCCATCTCGACTCAATTCCAGCAAAGTTGGTAACTCAAAAACATAACGAATTGACTATTGTACCCCCTGTCTTACACTAGCAGGTCATGGCATAGGGTCTGGGTTTCGAAGGCTCAGAGAAGGTAAAGGAACTTCCACATCCATCGCCGCTTCCGATCAGGTTCTGGGTGCATCCTAGCATCTCTCCAGAGCCCTCCTCTCTATTTTGGATGTTGGACAGGAAGGATAGCCCACGATCTTGGACCAGAATGGGGAAACTAGGGTGACGCACAACTTTTCTTTTCCCACGGTCGGAGGTCTTCATGACCTTACACAATCGTCATGAGGGAGAGGGAGCGGAGGGAGTCAGTTGTATTTCTTCATATAGCCGCTGATATAGGCGATAGAACAGTTATTTTCCAAAGCCATGCATGACTGATCTTTTATAGCTATCGTGCCCCTAGGGTTAGACCAAGAGGGGAATAGACTCCTACTCCCGCAGAGAGTCTAGTTCTCGAGACAAAGGGGACACTCTGTCCTTATAACAAGCATCCCTCCTTTGATACAATTCTTTTTCAATAAGGTAATTATATCAACTACATTAAAGCTCCTTTTGCACCCAATCCCTCGTGTAAAGCTTCTTTGGTTATTATCTTTTGACGGTCTAGACATCACTCCTAAAAGGATTTGATAAATACCTTAAGCTTGTCTTCCAAGGAATCACTACGCAATTACTTACATGATTACCTAGCTTACTATATAACTTGGTATATCTTGGATTATCTAGAAACAAAAACTATCTTGGATATCTCTTATGATCACGAATAACAGAAGCTTCCCACACATATCTCAAGGACTCATATTTAAATCCTGGTTCACCAATTTGGGCCGAAACATGTCCCTAAGGCCCATGAATCACACCTTGGGCCTTCCAAAGATTCCTTGAGTTGAACTACCTTCTTAATCACCAAAATTGAGGATTTGGTAACTATTGCGTCTTATATTAGCCTCATATGAAAACTATGCTCGAAAGCACTTTATTTCATTAAATTGAGCATTTAGTATGAGTCTATGGTTTGGATTCATCTACCAAGATCCTACAAATCATTTCATTGTTACATGTTCCCTGATTCTTTTAGTCTTGAAATCTATGAATTTCAAGGACATTCACCCCTCCTTAAAAGGAATTTTGTCCCCAAAATTCAGGCATACTAAGCCTAGGTGAATGATATCTCATATCATCCTCACACTTAGGGTTAGCACCCCACTTAGATATCCTTAACAACTTTTCATTAGCATAGCAATTTTCATTTTATTACTAAGATTGGCACCTGAATTGAAATTCAAGTATATCCCCATCTCTAGTATACACATCTTATCACCATTTGATGATTCTATTCTCTTTGGTGATTTCATTATTACTTGGTGATTTCTCTTTTCAGCTAGGTTCCCAACCTATTATTCATTACTTTCACACAAGGGTGAGGTAACACCTCTAACCCTAGTTCATGTCATTACACATTCAACTTAAGAACTTTATTCTCAATTTTAAGCATAATGTGTGCCTATCCAATCTCCCTCCCTCATAATGTTGATGAAATAAGCATTTGACTGCAACCCAAACACAAAGTTCATTTCATTCCAAGAGCAGAGATAGTACATCCACACATTACCTTTCAATTTCACATATTAATTTGAATCATACTCTATATGACTCTAAACTTACTTGTTCTTAATTCCTTATCATTCTTATACTTCATGAAGTCAAGTGTCCCTTTTCTTACTCTCAAGTTAGGGCACAACTTCTCTCAAGTTTTCATGACTTCCTTATATATTTTATATTTGCATCTCATGTATCATTATGAGCCTTAGACAAATCCTTTAGGTCTCTAGGGGTATAGGTACTCTTGGAGTGATCTCATCCTTATGCATCGAGGGATTGTCTTTATATTCACCCTACTGGCCACATGAACATCAGGGAGGTGGCCAACCTCCTGAGACATGGGCCTAGGGCAAACCAACTATTACCTCCTGACCACTTGGTCGTGTGTATTCAGGGCATATCAACTCCCAACCCATCGGTCCTATGTACCTCTAATACACCCTACTTGACCCTAAGATTGCATTAGAACTCTACCCTCCCTAAGGGTTTCTTTTGAGATGTCACATCTTTTAATTATGTTATTCTCTTATTTAATTCTTTTACCTGGATTTCCTTCACCTCTCACTTTCGAGTAGACATTATGTAGTGTTGTCCCAACATTGGGCCCGGGCCACCTTCCCTCTAGGGCTTGGTGCCATATCTTTCCTCCCTCCTGGGCTTGACCTCCGTGATCTTCCCCTCTAGGGCCTTGATCCTAAACAACTACATTGTGGACTTAGGCCACCTTCCCTCCTGGGCTTGGTGCCTTCCTGGTCTTCCCTCTCGGGCTTGACCTTTTCATGACCTTCCCTCCTGGGCTTGGTCGTCCACTTAGGCCACCTTCCCTCCAGGGCTTGGTGCCTTACTGGTCTTCCCTCCTGGGCTTGACCAGTTGTGTCACTCAGAGATGGCATCCTTGGGTTCAAATAATATAAGTGCTTTCATTTTTATATCTTTAATTCTTCACCCCTCTAGGTGAGGATTAAGGTTATCTCATACATTCATTCACTTACCTTTTAAGGGAAAGTCCTAGCCTAGGGTGCCTTCTTGGTTTATAGGAGGGGTTAGGCTCGCTAGCCACAACCTGATCCCAAGATCTAGGTTTTACCTCCCTCATAGGTCATCTTCCCACTCTTTGGGTTGACCCACCCTAGGTTGTCTCACTAACCCTAAAGGTTTCATAGATATCCCTTTGTTTTCATTAAGCATAACTGTTATCATTATAACATATCAACCCATGTTTGCTCAATTTCTAGAATACCCCCTCAAGGTCTCTGTCTTTTCAGTAAAGTTGGGTGACCTTCCCCTCCAGGGGCTTGGCCACCATCACCAAACTTCTAGAAACAACATAAGAGGTTTGGGCAAGATATATTCAAACTTTCACTTTTTCATATATATATATATATATATATATATATATATATATATATATATATATATATATATATATATACAACTATTTAGTTCATATATTTATTAAGACCTCTTACATAAGTTTATGCTCCTCATGCACACATGCAAGGGAGACTGGGTTACCTAAACCCATCTCTTTATCTTTCTTATTCCTAATTTCAAGTTTCACATGGGTGGTGTCCCATACCACCACACCATGTTCATTAATTAGGTTTAAGGTTTTAGGGTTAGGGTTAGGGACTATACCTCTACCTCATAGAGTTTCCCTGTCCCTAGACTCTCTAGAGTTTTCATAACCTAATCCAAGTCCTTCCTCTATGAAAGGGCTCACCCATACATGTATCTTTCTAGTGTCTACCCTCTCTAGAGGGACCTACACAAAAGGTTACATCTTTTCACATTTTACTTCTCTAATTAACAATTTCTTTTCAAGGATTTTTAAGTAAAGAGATGAGAAGTAGACGAAAATGTGAGATGAGGAACTTCATTTTTCTCTTAAAATTTCTAAGGATGATTTGAAATTACAAACTATTAAGTATTAGTTGATGAATGTGTGCTTTGATACCAAATGTAACGACCCGCACTTTTGAGTGTCTAAAAGACCTTAAAGTCGCAAATCATCACTCATAATTTCTAGGATCAAATTCATGAAATAATACAAAATAGTAAACAATTTCCATTAATGAATAAATAGTTTGCATAAAAAGCTCCTCTAAGGAGTTACATAACTTTTAAACAAAATTAACTTTTACATGTGTGAAGATAAACCATTAAGACTAAGCCTTCATGATTAAACTGTAGTGTCTTCAACATCTTTAACTGTACCCTCATGTCCATGAATCAAGTATATATGATACCTAAAACGTCGACAAACAAATACGCGGTCAGTATATTGCTATACGGGTACGTTGGTTCAAACAATAATCACAAGTACATACATAAGCAAACATCTTTATCTTGCATATAAGAACATAATCTTATTTCATATTCTAACCCATATCTGGTCTACTACCTCAGGTGTGATCATTGTCTCTCCTAGGCCCGTGTGCATTACCTTTAAGATCAGTCTAACATAGGGTTCAGAATCTTGTTATTAACTTTACATGATACTCTTAGGAATTTTATAATTTGTAAGAAGTAAATAAACAAGCAAGCAGTTTATTTGTTGTTCAATCTCATCAAGAAACATAGGCAATCTCGGAATTCGATACATGTATTCATAAGCAGAACCACGTACCTTATGCCCTCACAGAACCATGCAGAATATTTCACATGTACTTTAAGAGTGCATCCAAACATCCAAGCAATAAGCATTCAACCAACATAATATGAAACAAGCATACTACATATGTGTCACCATGTATTCGCATTACATTAATTAGATCTAGATGCGCTCCTAAACTAGGGTTTAGGACTATCTCATGTTTGGACCAGGGATTAGGGATACCAACCCTAATTCCATCATATTCTGGTTTCTCAAATTATAATTGCAGTTATGCATATTAGGTGAAACCCTAATCATCAATTTAAGCATATTAGATTACCAGTGACACCTAAATCATATTACTAACATTATGATCATAGCAAGATGTCCATGCTGGTTTCAAAACCCTAAATCAACATACATAGGATTACTAGTCTGTAATCATCCATTATTCATCATTATCACATATTTCCTTATTAAACATGATAAGATTAGGTATTAACTCAACATAACCAAATATAATCAATTAAGCATCATATTAACCTAAACTAGGCTTTCCTTTTACATTTAGCACATTAGAACATGTATTGCCCATACTTTTAGAACATGAAGCATTATTAGGTTTTGATAGTATTTTATTTGAATTACTCTTATTCGCCTGATAAATTTTCATATATTATACATTGCAATCTGAGTTACCAATAATTTTCTATATATTTAACAAAAATCCAACAACTCTGGCCAATCGCAGCCTGACAAGTCAGCAATATGTCCTACCCTATTCATGCCACATGGGCTAGCCTTGGCCAATGGCCAGCGGCTATCTCGGCTCAGCGCCAGCAAGGCTGGTAACTCAAAAACATAACAAATTGACTATTGTACCCCCTGCCTTACGCTAGCAGGCCAGGGCATAGGGCCTGGGTTTCGAAGTCTCAGAGAAGGTCAGGGCACTTCCATGTCCATCGCTGCTTCCAATCAGGTTCTGGGTGCGGTCTAGCATCTCTCCAGAACCCTCCTCTCTATTATGACCGTTGGAAATGAAGGATAGCTCACGATCTTGAACCAGGATGGGGAAACTAGGGTGACACACACCTTTTCTTTTCCCACGGTCAGAGGTCTTCACGACCTTACACAGTCGTCATGAGGGAGAGGGAGCAGAGGGAGTTAGTCGTATTTCTTTGTATAGCCGCTACTATAGGTGACAGAACAGTCATTTTCCAAAGCCATGCATGACCGATCTTTTATAGCTATCGTGCCCCTAGGGTTAGTAGACCGAGAGGGGAATAGACTTTTGCTCCCACAGAGAGTCTAGTTCCTGAGACAAAGGGGACACTCTATCCTTATAGAAAGCATCCCTCCTTTGATACAAATCTTTTTCAATAAGGTAATTATATCAACTACATTAAAGCTCCTTTTGCACCCAATCCCTTGTGTAAAGCTTCCTTGGGTTATTATCTTTTGATGGTCTAGACATCACTCCTAAAAGGATTTAATAAATACCTTAAACTTGTCTTCCAAGGAATCGTTGGGAAATTACTTACATGATTACCTAGCTTACTATATAGCTTGGCATATCTTGGATTATCTAGAAATGAAAACTATCTTGGATATCTCTTATGATCGCAAATAACAGAAGCTTCCCACACATATCTCAAGGACTCATATTTAAACACTGGTTCACCAATTTGGGCCGAAACATGTCCCTAAAGCCCATGAATCACACCTCGGGCCTTCCAAAGGTTCCTTGAGCTGAACTACCTTCTTAATCACCAAAATTGAGGATTTGGTAACTATTGCATCTTATATTAGCCTCATATGAAAACTAAGCACGAAAGCACTTTATTTCATTAAATTGATCATTTCATATGAGTCTATGGTTTGGATTCATCATCCAAGATCCCACAAATCATTTCATTGTTACATGTTCCCTGATTCTTTTAGTCTTGAAATCTACAGATTTCAAGGATGTAACATCCATGGTCTATGGACAAGAAAAGAGAAGAAGGTGGGGTAGAAGATCCAAGGAAAATGCCACAAAAGAAAGTCATACACTTACCAAGGTTGAAGATGAGCAAGAATCATGACATGTAAGGGATATGATCAGCAAATCTTCAAGAAATCAGTCCTTCTATGTCCTCAAGGCTCCAAGGATGAGCAAGCAAGGAAGGAGAAGGAAGGAGTTCAAAAAGGGTCACTTGCATGGAGAGAAGAGGGTTTCTATAGCAAAGGAGGAGAGAAGTAGGGTGGAGATGAGGTTTCAATACCCTAAGGCACCAAAGAGACACTTGTCCACCAAAGAAACACACTTGCAACCACTGAAATCATGCATGCACGATATGGTGATACAACCAATGTTGGGTCTCAACTACTTATGTCCCCCAACCCATTGGTTTAGGTCGAGACACTCCAAATGGGTTGAAACAACACCAAGGTTCGTGTTTAGGTTGAGACAGAGGGTCACCAACATATTCAGGTCGAGACACACTCCAAGAAGACCATTGTCTCAACCCAGCTCCACCAAAACCTTCATGGTCAAGACAAAACCAAGCCAATGTCTCAATCGAGACACACCCACAAGGTCGAGACAAGGTTGCTACACTAAACCATGCACACAAGGTCGAGAAACATCAAAACCCTAACAACCCTAATTACCTCTAAGGGTGTCACCACTCATCCAAGGCTTAACCAAGGCTTCACAAAGCATCACACACTCTCTCATGAATCCAAGAAAGAGAAGGCACACTCTAGGGTGTCGAATTGTAAGATAACCCTCTCAAGTGGGTAAATTGTGATTTGACCCAAAACAAGCACAAACATCATCCAAACATGCCCAACTGGAGACTTAAGCTCTCCAAAAGCTCTAAAAGTGTCTCAAAGGATTAGATTAAGGTTTGAGGTGATTAATCAAGCAAAACAAGTAGGGTTAGTCCAAAACACAAGTCAGGGGTCTTACACTTACCAATGGGCATCGCTATCCCAACCATACATCCAAGAATGTGTAAGTAGTATTGCACATATTATAGCTTAAAGAAAATGTAAATTGAAAATAAACTTTAACCATTAAACATTGAAAAAGAGACACATTTTTTTCTAGATCATTACATATATCTTAACTTACATAAGAATCATCAGATTTGCACACAAGTGTCTCTTCTCTTTACACCGAAGTGCCTCTTAGGTTGCACTGAAGTGCCTCTTCTCTTATGCATATAAGTGCCTCTTAGTTTTACTCTGAGGTGCCTCTTGGTGAGGATATATCATTATCTTTCTCGTGGAAACTCACAATTTTCTCTTAGATCTTATTTTTGACTTTACCCTTAATGTGCATGAGAGATGATACAATAAATATTGACAATAAACATTACATTCATTTCATTACATATTCATTGACTAAGTAACTGAAACAATAGGTATTACACTCGTAGCATTATATGTACATTGAATACACATACATAAAACAAAATAAGGCTTATGTTCAAAGTACATGGACTACTTACATCTCTAAGAGAAAGATCCTAGTTGATCTTCTAAGGTTGAAGAAATTCTAATCATGTGGATAGAAGGCTGAATATATTTCTGATAGAAATCGATGGTGACTTGCAAAGGAGTTCCCAAGAGCTTGGCGGCAAGCTCTGACTTGGTTGATGATGTCAACCAAGAAGGGAAGCAATGTTTGGATAGGATTTTTGAAGCATGGGGGCTAGTGCTCTTTTTACTGGGTGTGCTAGGATCATGGGGAATGTCTCTTTTATAGGTTTTAGGGGTCGAGATCTTCTCATCTAATTGGGTTTAAATTTTGAATATCTTTTGTCCTTCAATTTCATATTGGTCATTACCTTGATTTAAATGTATTAAAATATAAGATAAGGTGAACCATCTTTTTTGTTGATTACTAGAGTTAAAATTCGTGGTCAAGGTGTTTAACCCCCTTTTTTTACTTTCTCTTATTATCTTTCAATATCTTTTGGATGAGATATTAAGATGTGAGAGGAAATAGAAAGGGGATGTTAGTATTTTCATACGTTAGATAAGTAATTTCATATATTCATTGATCCTTCAGTTTATCTCTTCTCCGTATTCCAAGGAGTAGTAGAGACAAGATAAAGAGTAGTGTTACTTATTATTTATGTTAAAAGTATCCAAAAAAGGAAATTGTTATCACTATTTCTTAACTAAGTAGTTACTTTTTTTGTAAACAAAAAAGAATAGAGCGAAAGAGTAAAGATAAAATCATTTCTTCTTTTCTATCTTTTAAGATAGAGGAAAATTTATGAATGATGAAGGGAAAGAGGAAATATATTTAATTTCTTCAATTTATATATCATGCTTCAAGTGGAATATTTATTATTTGAGTTTTGACTAACAATTAATCAATGTTTACCTTATTTTTTTTATTTTTCATGAGTAAAATGTATTGACATTATATTTCCTTCTTTGTACATTTATTTGAGTAATCAAACAAAGTCAAAATGGTCTCAAATTTGAACCAGAAGTTAAATAGGTAGTCTAGATCTTTTCTATACAATATGGTTCTCATTTTGAACATATATAGTCCATTCATTCATTATATGTCATTGCCTTAATTTATATACATGAAAGGTAAAATAAAGTGAAAAACTTTCCTTATTTATTTAGTTGTCCAAATCTACGATAAATAATTATTATCCATTGAATATTTATGTTATACATTCTTTTTATGCCTTTTCATAAAATTATCTTGAAGGAGAGAGAAAAAAATATTAATATTATTTATCTTAAAAGGTATTTGAAAAATAAAATTTCTTATTTGAGTTTCTATTTATATTTTTGAATTATATGTCTTTTGACTTTCACTTTTATCTCTTTTAAACATTCTATAGAGTATCAAAAAATAATTATTTATCATATTGTGGAATAGTTGAAACACATTATTGCATAATAGAAAAAGTATTTTGGGTTTATTTTTTTTCTTTATTATTCCATAAGTAATACTACTTCCTGAACTTTTTACATTAAGTCCCTCAATTCACTCTTATTAAGAAAAGTTGCATTTGATGTATTGAATTAGTTATAATTTTTGGGATGTTGTAGTCATAAACACGCTACACATTGTTGGACTCTTTGAAGACCTCCCAAGATTTAAGATAAAGTTCATAAAATAATCGCTTGATGGCATCCACTATCCAACAATTCCATAAAAATCTTGTAGTCTAGTTAACTATTAGTTAGAACAATTTCCCATGTGCTATCTTGGGCTACCACTCTCGCAACAAAAAACTTCCTTCTAGTGTATGTCAGTCTATTCTGGATAAAAAGACATGTTGTCTTGCTTCCTGGTGCATGAAATGTCTGAATAAAGTAGGTAGGCTTATTCTCATCGATGTGTACACTTGGGACATCATTTGTATAGCCTTACCTATATAGATAGAAAAAAGGTTGGATTTGAAGATTTTTTTATGGGATTGTACAAAGGAAAAAGATAAGATACACTTAGTCAACATTTATACAATATGTAAGACAAAAAAATAGGATGATGTGTTAATATTAACCTAATTATGTGTTCCAAATGCTTGTTGGATAAAAATCCAGTTATTACAATTGAAAATAAGGAGTGTGCAAGGTTGGAATATATCAAAATTATATATTATATGAAAAATCTTCCTTGGCATGTAGTTAAAAGGAATAGAATTTTGCCACATTTCTAGGGTTATCTCAGCATCTTACGTGGTGCCCCGATGTTCCACAAATGAGATTACTCAAAACCAACACGCTACTAAAACTAAACATGTGGATGACCAGAAAACACAAGAAATTAAAACTAATTTCTTAAAAGCACCATAAGCCAAAAACTTATCACATACAAGTCCACAAGCCTACCACATTAGGTTACATATCATATCACAAGGTGCTTACGTCATCCTATGTTATCATTCATGTGATCCATCTGTTACATGATGTACTTGTTCCACATATATACATATACACATGTCATATCTTACATACATGGCTCACAAACCCAAAGACCTCATATCGATAATGTATCCACAAAACACATCGAGAACAACCCCAAAGACCTGAGTGTACAGGGATGACATTTACAACTCTATCACCAAAAGACTAGCAGTACATCCAACCTTATCATCTATTTCTCTTGCTACTCCTCAACTGCACGATCTCTACCTCTTCATGCATGACCACCTAAAAGATGTGGAAACCTACGGGATGAGACCAAATGTCCCAGTGAGAGATATAACTCTATGCCAACGTCTATTAAAGCACAGATAACTAAGCAAGTAGATAAAATACTTAGCAGGTTTAGTAGATTTAGCTAAATGATATGTATCCTACAGATAAAGCAGAATCAACAAAACTAGGCAGTTATAATTGAGCAGTAGAACAATTAACATTCTAAGAAGAATTATGAAGAACATGTATAACACTTGACTTCTCTTACCGCCTTATAATTTAAGAAATCAGTACAAAGATAAGGCAAGGGGTTCAACCAATGTTATTTGTATTTGACCCTAACTAAGCACACTACACGGATGTGTTACATCTTTTATTATTGTCCTGAGGATTTGAGTCGTACCACCCAAATCCAACCGACCACTGTTATAAGTCAAAATAGGTGTCATACAAGGTCAATGGAAGAGTCAGAATCTACAACCTCCCCAACACCTCTTGGTCTACACAAGAGAAACCACCGTAGAGACATATCAGTCAACTGCAACAAGACATAGTCAAACTGAAGGATTGGCTCACACATGGCCATCCACATATAATAACACCTATCCCACCTTGATACAGGTATGACGCTAGAAGAATAGGCTCATGCATGGCCATTCTAAAAAGAAAGGATATGCTCACACATGGTCATCCATATCACAATGAGAGTAGCTCATGCATGGTCGTCTCACACAACCTACAATTATAGACGCAAGGACATATTCGACTTATACCCCTATATATTCAAAAATATATGCTCTGAGTTTCCCACAGGAATGACTCATTTCACCATTCAGTACTAAGATTGACACTAGAATAGATCTATGGCACAAGGCACCTACATGATTAGAGTTTCACTTTATTAGTTATTCCAATTGAGTGTCTTTTAGCATCAATCAAGTTACAACATACAAATCCAAACCAAACTCTATAGAGATAAGGGAATGGTGCAACTCCAAAAATATAAAATGTATAAGGTGTGAACTAGTCACATCATCACCACATGATACTTGTAGCACTACTATTCACAAGGCCATCACCAATATCACATCACTATGTGACATCAATCACTCAATCACACCACTAGAGGATATCGCTTATAATAGGCATCAAGCCTTCACCAGGTCATAGGACCATCACATCAATATGATTTAATCATGTCTCATCAAGTCTTATAGCCATCACCATGTATCATATAATTGTCACCATATCATACACAAGCCATGGCATTCATTTCACCTGAAAGGTTAGGGGTTCATAACAAGAGACAGATAACATCATAATAAGATATCCATTCCCTAAGAGAGAAGCAAACAAATCACATGACCCAAAATTAAGGTTAGGGTTTCATACATAGCTGATTAGGATTTTACAGATACATTGAATCACCAAACCCTAGGTAAATCGTTTCCCATATTCTTGGAGCATATTAGGTTAAGGAACATGATTAGAGTTTTACCAACCAAGCATCCAAACATCACTGTACATGGTTCATTACTTGCTTACTCATATTATATGTGTTAATTATATGATTAAATGTGTGTCTTGAACACCCATGGAACAAGTATCTCGACCACCTTCATGTAAGGTTTCTTGACCGTAATAGACCTAGGTGTCTTGACTGCAACCAACTAGGTGTCTCGACCACCACACAAACTTGTGTCTCGACCACCTCATGAATTAGGGTTTTGAATTCCAAGAAAACCAAGCATGATAACCACCATCATTCAAGTTCTAGAGCATGCTATCATCTGCTATCATGTTAAGGGCACGTTTGAGAGAGAGAAACATCAACATGCATGTAAAGGAAAGTGCAATAATAGAGAGGGTAGAGTGTTATACCACCTTCCTTAAGGAAGACCAACTCTAAGGATCACAATCTTCGAGCACATGATCACCAAGGGTGATGATGATGCTCCACCAAAGGCTTCACTTTAGGCCAAAAAATCACCTCAAGAAGAAGAAGACACCAAGGTCAAAGATAGTTCAAGAAAAGAGGGCAATAAACCCTAGGCCAAACCAAAGGAAGAAGAAAGAAAGAGAAGAAACTTCCTCTCACTTGAGTGCCACCTTGTTAAAATATGGTCTATGACCCTTGTGATGAGGAGTTCCTCTCCAAAACGAACACCATGGATGATCCATGGTCTCAGGCCAAGAAAAGAGGAGGATCTAGGTAGGATATCCAAGGAAAACATCACCAAAGAAAGGCATACACTTACGTAGGAAGAAGATTGTTGACCTAAGGGTTATACATTGCCCATATTTCGATAATGACTTAACCATTCCATTCCTATGTATCTAATATGTTTGTTCAAGATTGATTTCAGGCTTTAGGTACATGAAAAGGATCAAATTACACAAGCCCTCGCTTGTCCAAGTTCAAGTCAAATGCAATGCAAGTGTGCAATTTGGAAAATCACTCCAAACGACCTTAGAAGAATTTTGTAATCACTTGTATTGATGATATGACTTGTAACTAATATGAGAAAAATATGAGGGACACTTAATACCAAGGTTTAATCACTCAAAAGTCAACTTTGAAAATTTGTCACAGGCTATTCATCGGTCGAGTTGGAAACTCGACCGATCCTATGATGGATTTTCTGAAGATGACCCATTTGTCGAGTTGTACACTCACAGAATTTGACTGAACGACTCACTAAGCAAACTCAATTTTAGCTCGTCGGTCGAGTTCCCCAAAAAAAACTCGACCGATAGTTTGAAAATTGGCTTTGTCTTTTAGTTGATCGGTCGAATTACCTTTATTTAAACTAGACCGAATGTACTATATGAAAAATACATAAAAAGTGATTATAATTGTTGGTGACTTGTTTTGGGTAAAAATAGATCTGTTGCATTGAGGAAAATGGCTATATATCAGCCCTAAGTGATCCCCAACTCAAGGGAGCACCCTCAGCTATAAATAGGACCCCTTGGAGTTCATTCCAAGTATGCTCATTCAAGCTACTCTAAGTCCTAGGTATAGTTGAGTGTTCTACAAGTCCTTGAGCCCCTATCTCTCTCTAGTTTACATTTCATTTTGTGATTATGAGTGAGTTAGGCCTTTTGTAAGAGAGCTCCACCCTTGTGCATGTAAATCTCTCATCTTCTCCTACTTCCCTATCCCCTTCCTACATGAAGAAAAGGTGAAGCAAGCTTCCTCAGGTGAAGAAGGAGGTATAGTTGGTCCTCTTCAAGGTTGATGAAGAGGTGGTGATCTTCTCCAGGTGAAGGAGAAGGCAAAGGTTGAAGATCTAAGAGGAGTGGCAAAGTCCTTGAAGGCGGAAGACTTGTGCTTGAGTGGGTAAGACCTTGGTGAAGGCTGAAGACTCTTGCAAAGTGGGTAAGTCCTTGGTAAGGTAGATACTCCTTGTGCTTGGATGGGTAAGTCCTTTGGTGGTCATGTGTTGTAACTCTAATTGGTGATAATATAAAGAAAAGCACTTGCAAAGTCCTAGAGGTTGACCTCTTTAGGTAGTGGACTGACTCACTTCTAGTTTGAAGTGTGGAACCACTCTACATCACCTTGTCAAGTGCTTGCTATCAATTCCTCTCATCCTTGCTATGCTTATTAGTTAGGACTTCAAATTGTACTTAAGCTTTGGTTTCAATTTGATATAATTTGAAGGTCTAATCTATCTTTTGAGAAATTTTGTAGCTCTATTCACCCCCCCATCTAGAGCCCTTAGATCCAACAAAGATGACCAAAAGTCACCAGATGCGAGGGATCTCAATTACCAAAGCTCCAAGGACCAGCCTTTCTAGCTCCTCAAGTCTCCAAGGATGAGCAAGCAAGGAAGGAGAAGGAAGAGGATCGAAAAAGGGTCACTTGAATGGAGAGAAGAGGGTTTATATACTTGACGAGGAGAGAAGTAGGGTGGAAATTATGTGTCAACATGAGAGGGCTCCAAATGGACAATTGTACAAAAAAGAAACCAACATGCAACCACCATATGCATGCATGCACGATGTGGTGATACAACCAATGTTGGGTCTTGACCACTTAGGCCCCCAACACTTGGTTTCGGTCGCAAAACCTCAAGGAGGTTGAAACAAGAGTGTCATATACATCATGATCGAAACAAAAGGTCACCAAGACACCAAGGTCAATACACACCACAAAAGGATAAACATACTCGACCCAACCACTCCAAGACCATTATGGTCGAGACAAAACCATATAGGGAAGGTGTCTTGGTTGTGACGCACCCAAGAGACCCATCAAGGTCGAGACAAGGTCGACCCAACCACTCCAAGACCATTATGGTCAAGACAAAACCGTATAGGGAAGGTGTCTTGGTTGTGACACACCCAAGACACCCATCAAGGTCGAGACAAGGGTCGCTACACTTCAACCAAGCTCACATGATCGACACCAAGCAAAATCCTAGAAAACCCTAATCACCTATGGTGATGTCACCACTCATCCAAGGCTCAATTAAAGCACCCCAAACTATCACACTCTCTCTCATGAATCCAAGAAAGAGAAGGTACACACTAGGTGTGGCAATTTGCAAGATTACCCTCTCAAATGGATAAATTGGAATTTGACCCAAAACAAGCACATAAAGCACAAACATCATCCAGACAAGCTCAAACTGGAAAGTTAAGCTTTCCACAAACTCTAAAAGGATTAGATCAAGGTTATAAGCACTTAATCAAGCAAAAAAATAGGGTTAACCCAAAACACATGTCATGGGTCTTACATCTTATAATTGACACTTTATTCTCCTTGGCACAGAATTGGAACACCATGAGGTTTTGGTCATATCCATTATCATATGTTGGATAGATAACACAAGTCAAACCTCTCATGGTTATCTGTGATACCTTGTTCAACATATCCCTTGATAAAGCTTACACTTATTTGGAGAACCATATTTGATCTAGGAATGGGACACCTTAAAGAATACTTTGTAAGATGCCTAAGCTAACTTAATAATAGCCACATATACGGCAGCCTTGGTAGGGATGAGTAGATATTGGTCTAGACTGCAAAATCAGACTGGATCAGACCATTAGGTCTAGTCCATGTATGTATATCTTGGAAGTTCAATCCTTTTGGTATGGTTCAACATCTGTTATAGTGTGGATCTGATCAAGGACCTATTTATATCTAAAATACACTTATATTTGAAGTTATAACTAGTTTAAAATTACTAATAAATAAAATAACTTTTAGAAACACTAGTGTGAATATTTTCAAGTAATGATATATTTATGTTGAAAGTAATTAAGATGATCTAACATCTACTACTAAATAAGTTGTTAAATATATAAAAGCCTAACTATGGTCCAAATGGTTCGATCCCAAACTGCTCCTACTCTTTAATGGTCCAATTTGATCAGTGGTCAATTACTTTTTGTTAATTCGGTCCTTGGTCTGGGCGGGTCGAATTCTGGACCAATGCTCACCTCATTTCAAACAAAGTTAGTAAATTCAACATTCACTCTAGTCACAACCCCTTTATGAGAAACATTTGGGGACTATTATTCCCTCCAAAAGTTCACTTCCTTCTTTAATAAACTTTACAAGTCTTATTTATTATAAAGAGGAATTTTTGGGTCATACATTTGCACTCTTGTAGGAATTGTGAAGAAGATATAAATCATGTATTATTTGATAGTTTGTCCACAAAAATATATGGTATCGTTAATTTTTTTGAATAAATAATATAATTACAATTGCAATCGTATTATACATGATATCTTCAATAATGAACATGCATTGATCAAAGCTTCAGGATTAACGTTGGCTCATTTGTGTCTTGTATCTTTTAGAGCATATGGTTGGAATGTAACTTGAGATAATTTGGAGGAAATTAGACTAATCCACGATGATGATAGAAATTATTCAAAAAGGTGATGTTACTTGGAAATGCTTTCAGGTGGCGCATCCTTTATATCTAAGATGAAGAGTGCTCCTCAAGCTTTCTTCATGCCATTCACTGAAGTTTCTACACCGATGGATCAGATCAACTATGAGGTGGACAATGAGATGGCCAATTATAGTGAGGATCAATCAGTCCCCTAATGGTTTAGGCTTATGTCACTTGGTCATGTTTATGCATTAGAGGTATCTTTTGTTAATGTTATCTGGGTTTAGTGAGTTTTCATTAGGGATTCCAACCCCATTTTGAACACATATTGAAATGTATCTCTATCGTGTCCTCTAGACTTAGCATGTGACTCACCCACTGTGGCTTTAGGGTGCATCTATATTAGCATGATATTTTTTGAGGCAACCCCCCACCCTCGTGTGCACGAATTGATGTTAGGGAACCTCTGGTTCTACTTTATGTTGGGTTTCTTACCTTGTATCTCATTGTATGTGCCAACATTCCCTACTTTTCATAATATATGAATGATGAACAGTCTATCAAAAAGAAGGTAATCCAAATTTGTGTTAGGGATTCTCTCTTTACCAAGACCCACACTTTACAATTGAAACCTCAACATCCAAAATAATTACACCCAAAATAACATGATGTTGCTTATTTCTTCATGTCTATGCAACTCTAATAATTGTGAGATTATTATTTTGCCTCATATTTAATAAGATTGTTAACATTGTATGTGGTAGCATTAGCAATCACAAGGACGATGTGCTAACAATTCATGTTAGAAAATCACCCATGTAAGGTTGTCCCTGCACCAATGATGCATGGTGTTTTGCCTTTAACAAATGAATATAATAATGTATATAGAAAAAGTTGCATTACAAAACTATGATGGTGGGGTTAGAAGATCTAAGGCGATAGAGTTATGCATATAATACATTACATTTGCCTCGTTCGTGAAAGTGCCTACTATACTTAGGAGTATGGTTTTTAAGGTGTCTCTCTCGGAGGAAAGGGAGGTTAAAGAGGGGGTGCATTGTCCTTCACCTTAAAAAATAATGTGTGTGAACAAATCGTAGGCCCTTGAGGGAACCTAGGCAATTTTTGGAACTCTTAGGAAATGCTTGGGGACCCAAGATAGTTTTTTACTATTGGTAATAATGTATATATGGTATATTTATAATGTTATTTGATACCAGAGAGACCCCTCTCCTTCATATAGGATAAGGTGGGCATTACTCTTGAGATTTCTAGACATGACTAGAACTAACTAGACTCTACATACTTTGGCCCATATATATGGTATGATTTATACTTCTAACACTCCCCTAAAACATGGAGCATGGGAGAAACACATGTCCAGCTTGGATGGTAGATAGAAATAAGAGATAGAGAGAGAGAATTATTTTATGACTAAAATATGATATCCCCTGATTTAGCATGGCATGTGCATTCCCCCGCACTTTAATATCTTTGACATATTTGACTTTGAAGCTTCCCTTGAGATTGATAAAGACCGGATCATTGAGAGAGATTGAAAATACCAAATTTTCGAAACATTTAGATCTTTAATTAGGTTAGAGGTTGGATTGTGTAGTATGATTAAGGAACATGTGGAGATTATCTGAGTCAAGAACTCAGTTACTACTGTCATTGAAGTGGTTTGTAGGATATGTGCCACAAGAAAACTAGGTTATAGGAAACAGTCAATGTGCTCGACGGGACAAGGACGAACAACATGTTTTACATGGCATGGACAAACATCAGCATGCTTGGTACGACATGGACAAACATCAATGTATTGGATAGGACACAGAAACACGATCGAACATCAAAATGTTTGATGTGGCATGGACAAACATGAACGTACTTGATAGGGGATAGACGATCATTAACATGCTTGATAGGGCATGGACGAACATTAACGTGCTTGAAAGGTTACGAATGAACAAGGAGAAAATATTGTTGATGTAGCAAACTAAATGATCTTATGCAAAAGACATGTGTGTCTGACCGACACACAACCAAATGTGCAAGTAATACAAGATTATCAATATCGGAAGATGAATGTGTTTCCAAAGTACAATGATCAAGACATGGTCGATGAAGAAACATGTTTTCCAGATGTAGAGCATTGATAACATCCAATTGATTAGAGGAATCATCTTCTTCATGTGACGACAATGTGAGAATATGAATTCTGAATGGCAGATCAATGCTTGGCAACTCAAGGAGGATGGACATTGGCCTTGAACTAAATAGTGAAATCTAGACAACATGTTAAGTACACAAAATCCCATACATAGACAATTATCTTCTTCCTCTTTCCTTTTCTAAGCTCTAAACTCTACACCTCAACTCTTCTCCTCATCCTCCTTTTCTCATCTCCTCTATCTCTCCCAGACACCAACCATGAAGAGAGAACGAAAGTGGTTGGGGTGGACAAATAAAAATAGAAACTCCCTTATGACATTAGGCGACTGGGGTGGGGAGGGAAGAAATGACTAGAGAAGGATTGGCTTGGTATGGTCAGAGAAGTTGTGTTTTGAGCTGCTCAACGGGCTTGCGAGAACTTGATCTCATGCTTAAGATATCTTTGCATTATGCTTGAAATGGATGAATCCTCTCACACGAGAGAGGTTGATCTTGTGTTTGAGATCAAACTACATCACACGTGTGAGTATAGGACTGCATGGTGTGTTAGAGAGGTTGACTTGGTGAGGAATTTGTAGTAGTAGAATCGAGAACAAGATTCAATGTAGCATGTGACTCGATTACAAGACTCAAGGAAGAAAATAAATATATCTCTTTATGGTTGAAAAGGGGATTTGTCCATCCCTTAGGATGACAGATCTGGGGGTCCAAGAGCAAATCCTCAAAAAAATTAGGGGATTATATCAAAGAACAAGAATCTAATTAAAGATTTATAAAGATTGATCTTTCCTTATTGGAGAGCTTTTGATATGCGCTTCGAAGAAGCCTAAAGAACTAATCTGGAACATGGCCTTTGAAGATGTGTCACCACCAATTGAATTGCAATCCCTCATGGTGAGATGATCTATTGGACAACTACACGGTGTGTTTGATTACCGAATAGGTTTGAACATACTCTTAAAGACACATTGTCTTGGCTGATGACACCGCGTGTAACTCTTTTGGTTGAAGATGATAGACTTCCACTGGCATGTTGTGTAGGAATCTAACATAGTGTGTAAGATGTCAAATATGAGAAATGAATTTCTACAAACACGGTGTGTGGAAATCTAACACGACATGTAGGTGTGAAACGGTCTTCTGTCAAACTATCATGTTGATTTCTAACACAATGTGTGACTTTTTTTCAGGAAGGAACCTTGTGCTACTACATGAATACACATGGATTGTAAGATGTTGAATACAAGAAACAAATTTTTGTTTACATGGTGTGTGAAAATATGACACAACGTGTCAGTGTGATACAGCCATCCATCAATGAGCAGTGTCAATTTCTGACACGACGTTTGACTTTTGTTCGGGAAGGAACTGTATGCCACTGAATGAAGATGTGTGACATGTTGATTGTGGTACATGTTGTGTCTCACAACACAAGGGCATATTTTCAAGTCAGCCATTAGAAATGTTTTACTCTAACTTCCTAGGTGAATCTTCTAAAAATTAGCCTCCAAGATGTGGATCGAGAGGAGAAGAAAGAGAGACAATGATCTGTATGATGGAGATGGCAATCGCAATGATGAAGATGATGAGATGATGAATACAACAATTAGGGTGGTGGAGATGACTTCCACCATTGTGGAGATGATGATTCAAGTGTTGGAGATGATGATTCGAGTGGTGGAGATGTCTTCCATCATGATGATTACGGTGCTAGAGATGACGACCGGGTGGTGAAGGTGACTTCTACCACTGTGGTGAACATGAAATGGTCTATCTAGGTGATGGAGATGACTTCATCTATGAGGATGACAGACCGGATGGTGGAGATGACTTCCACCTTGGTGAAGAAGATGTCATAGATGATGGAGATAACTTCCAACATGGAAAAGACCACATGACCACCATGTGGTTGTTGATATTGGTGATGCAAGAAGGGTGACGACTTGAATCTTGACTTTGTTTTTAAAGAGGGAGCGACTGAACTTTGTACTTGGGGAAGACAAAAGATGAATATATGAGGATGCTAGATGATAATTGTCAGATCTAGATCTAGATGATGATAGAGACAGAGATGATAGCCCTTTAGAGAGAGGGGACAATGGAAATGACCCTAAAGATAGGGTGATGGAGATGGCCATGCGGGAAACCAGTCATGGCAAAATCCACCCAGAGACTAGATTGCTTTCTCTCTAGGGTTAGAGTTCTTAGAAAGAAGGCTATGATACCATGTTGGAAATAATGAATAGATAATACATTCACAATGTCATTGGATACAAGAAAGACCCCTCTGCTTTTTATAGGAGAAGGTGGACATGACTCTAGAGACTTCCAGACATGACTAGCCTCTATATTGTCCTACATACTCTGGCCCATATATGATATTACTTATACTTCTAACAAAGACATTTCTCTTTTTTGTGCCATGACTAAAGGGTAGTCCCCCCTATAATCATTCTACGCCACTTAGTGTTTACAGTACTGAAACTTAATAATACATAAAGCACCTTCCATACATTAAATTTCATAATAAACATTATTAAAAAATAATACATTGGGTGGCATGCCCTCTAGGCATCCTACCCAAACTACAAGTTACCAAGATAGCTCGACAATGATAATGTATGATGATAGGAAATTGGCATTAGCAAGGTACAGAGGGGGAAGATTGAGTATTGATTTTACCATGATGATTCTAAATGTCATTGACATAATGCTCGATATACATTTGGACTTTCAACCTTTGAGTGTGCAATAACCATACCAACAACTTATCTCATTTCAATAAAGAAGAGACAATTGAGATCGTGGTTCCTTGTTGACCATATTTTTTAATGCACTATGTGTAACATAATGCTTAAGGAAGTTGTGGTATACATGCAGCCATGAAGTTCATGGACTTAAGGTGGTTGGTGGCTTATCCCTAAGTGCAATTCTTTTTTACAATTGTGTTCATCTTAGTCAATTGGTGTACATCCCCTTACTAAGATTATATCATTTGCAAACATAAGGTTCCTAACTGTCTACCCAAATTGGGACTGATACAACATTGGTGCTTGCCTTGTTGTGGCTTAAGTGACAAGATGTACGCAAAAAAAGTGCCCAGCATAATGTCTTGATAAAAGGATTCAATGGTTTTATCATTGATCAAGATTTTGTATTCTAGTGGCATAAAACATTACCAAGAGGTGAACGATCGAGTTTCCAATTTTGTAGTACATTAAGTATGTTGCATACATGTCTATTGCATTTGTAAAAAGTCATCTTCATTTGAAGTTTGATAGGATCACACTTCTTTTATCTGTTGTATGAATATAGCAAAATAATCTTTTCAGCTAATTAGATGATAACATTGTTTATGATGGTCTTACCTTCCAAAAATGCAGTTCAAAATTTACCAAAGAAGTGCAACTTAGTTTCAAAGGCTGCAGAAATAGAGAAACCTATGGAAACACTGCTTCTATACCCACAACGACACCAAAGAGATACACATCGATACCATTCATAGACTAAACTATAAAAAAAACATATTACAAACTGCCTTTGAATCTAGCTTGTTTTATCCTATAAAATATTTGGACTAAACCAAAAATAGTTCTTTTCATAACCATAATTTCTCTAAAATAGACTTTGCACAAAAACATAACTGGTTTATATGATGATATTTCTGACTCACAATTGATGTTGCAAACATGACCATGGAATTAGAACAAAGACACCCCAACAACAGAAGCAGGCTGAGATGCAATCGAGAAAGAACGATAGCTTACCGAGGAAGGCGCAGTTGTACGGTGTTCCGCATGACACTTGTTTTAGATGTCTTGGGAGAGGACATTGGCAATCGCAATGTCAGAGAAGCAAGGTGTGTTATCAATGCCGCCGTCCTGGCCATGTTACTGCGAGATGTCAGCAGAGCAGGATTCAACATCGACCACCGGACTTACAGTCCAACTGGACGTTTCCACCTTTGCCGGCTCCACCGATCGGTGTGCCTGCGAGGGGAGCTCCTCAACACACACCGAAGAGGATATCTGTGGATTTAGGGTTGGATGATGATAAGAGATCTAGCAGAGATACAGCTTTGAAGCGAGCTATAGAGATCTCTTGGCCGAATAGTCTTTCATGGACAGAGATTCACCCGTTTCTCCGTAGATGGTGGCCATCAGCTGAAGACTTATATAGAAGCGCTAACAAGAGGGCGGTAGCGTTCTTTTCTTGTCCTGAAGAGGCGAAAGATATGGCTGACAAAGGGTTACCTTTGTTTCGAGGGTTGAAGATTAATACTAGTCATATGAGTCTGGGAGAGAGACACTGTAAGAAGGAATCCTTCTGGTTTTGGGTGATGGATATGCCGTTGATTTGCAGAGATGATGAATCTGTGGAAGCATTGATTAAACCTTTTAGCAAGGTTGTTCGTATCTCTGATTGGCAGAGGGACAAGGATGACATTTCTGGTATTCTAATACAAGTGGAGGCTTTTAGTGAAGACGTTCCGCAATTCATAAACCTTACTTATGGGAACAGAAGAAATGTTGTGCATTTAGGTATGGTGGCGAGGGGACCTGTGGGTGAAAGCAGATTTACCTTCACGGAGCTAGGGATGGATCTTGAGATCCCTCAAGAGGTGTTGTATGGAGCTGAGAAGATACAGGAGATCATCAACCCGGTGGATGAGGGAGTAGAGAAGACGAGGGAATCCAACACAACAGAATGCATTGTGGAGAATGGTCCTCGTGCGATGGAAGAAGATGGTAAGGAAGTAGGTGAAATACGTGACCGTTCACCTAGCAGACAGTTTCATAGAACTGATAGTTCTCAGAGAAGACACATAGTTGATGAAGAAGGAAATAGAAGAATTCTTCATAACAGAAGGTTGGATGACTACATCGATTTTGAGTTTGAGAGAACGTGCAGGGGTAGAAGGAATGAACAAACAAGAGGGCGGCCGATCTTCAGATATCATGATAGATATAGATCTAGCTTGAGAACAAGAAGGGGAAGAGAATCCCGGGATAGAAGATATTCTGATGATGACAGACATGGTTTTGATGAGTATAGTGAGGAAGATGGGTGGTGGAATAGTCGCTAGGCGACGGTGGGGTGACGGACGATTGGGTCTCATAGTTTTATGGATAGTACAGCTATTTTTTGGAATATAAGAGGGGCTGCAAACAACCCAGCTAGAAGGGTTTTGAGCAGGTTGTGTAGTAAGCTTAGACCTGCAATTGTATGTCTTTTTGAACCTTTCCTGCATGCGGAGGTAGCGGAGGAGTTGATTGATATTATTCACCTGGACTGGGTAGTGGACAATTATGAAGAGGAGGGGAAGATTTGGTGTTATGTTGATATGAACCTGAAGCCTTTGGTGATTAAGAAGACTGATCAGCATATTACTTTCAGAGGAGAGAAAGGTGATGGATCCTTTTTCTATGTCACTGCAGTGTATGCGAGTTGTGATGCTGTAAAACGAAGAAGCTTATGGGATGATATTAGAGGCTTGGCGATGGACTTTGAAGATGAATGATGGATGCTTGCGGGGGATTTTAATATAGTGAGAGACCCTAGAGAAAAGAGAGGCGGCAATGTCCCAGGGTATCAGGACATGTTTGATTTCAATGCTATGATTGCTGACAATTTGCTGAGTGAAGTTCGCTTTGAAGGGAGTCGTTATACCTGGGTGAATAAACAAATCCTCACACCCACTGTGTGGGAGAGATTGGATCGGGTGCTGATTAATGGAAGGTGGGAGGTGGAGAGACCTTCTACTCGATCTATTCATCTTACTAGATCGAGAGTTTCAGACCATTGTCCCATTGTTACTGTTCCTGGACAGCAGTTCTATGCGAAGAGGAAGAGCCACTTTACTTTTATGTCTTCGTGGCTTAGAGAGAACGGATGTCTAGATATTATTGAACAAGATTGGGGTGAGGAGGTGGTTGGACACCCGTCTTTTATTTTCTGTCATAAGTTGAAGATGGTCAGAAAAGTCCTTCGTGATTGGAGTAAGAACACTATTGGAGATGTTAAACAGAAAATCAAAGATCTTGAGGACATTGTTTATACGACTCCGATGGCATTTGATGAGAACCCGGTCCCTATCAATGAGTTGAATCTCAAGATCGCTGAAGAGGAACTTACACACCTGCTTGATATGGAGGAAAACCTATGGAGAGAGAGGGCAAGGATCAACTGGCTTGATGATGGTGAAAGAAATACCAAGTTCTATCATGTCGTGGTAAAGTGCAGGAGAAGACGTAGGTCCATTAGATCTGTGGTTCTACCTGATGGTTCAATGGAATCGAACCCCACTGCCATAGCGGAGGAAGCTGCTCGACACTATGAAGCTTTGTTCAGAGATGGTGGAGATACTGATGATAGCGAACTTATGCAGTTCTTACAGTTTATACCTGATGTCATATCTTCAGACGATAGCTGCTCCCTTACGATGATTCCCTCGGAGGAAGAGATAAGGAAAATGATTAAAGAGATGGACAGTAACACGGCGCCCGGGCCTGATGGTTTTACGTTACCGTTCTTCACAGAAGCTTGGAATGTGATAAAGAACGATTTCTTGGAGTTGGCCAAAGCCTTTTTTCAAGGGCAGGAATGCCATAGAGGTATTTTCTGCAGTAGGATCCTTCTTATACCTAAGAATGATGATCCGAAGAACCTCGGGTCTGATTTTAGACCGATCTCCATTGAAAATGTATCGCTGAGAATCCTTGCGAGAGTTCTTAGTAACAGGTTGGCTCCACTGATGACGAAGATGATATCCCCCTTGCAAGGAGCTTTTATGAAGGGTACAGACATCACACATCATATACGCCTTGTGAAGGAGATCTCACATGACATTAATCAAGGGCAGGGGTCCCCTAATACGATTGTGAAGTTCGATATGTCGAGAGCCTATGATAGAGTTGATTGGAATGTGTTAGAAAAGTGCCTTTTTGCCTTCGGTTTCCTTCAAGACGCCATTGATATTTGTATGAGTTTCTTTAGAAATACGTGGACTACGGTCACGGTGGGTGATGAAACTGCAGGCTTCATCAAGATTGAGAAAGGATTGAAGCAAGGTAATGCGATTTCTCCTTTTATGTTCATTATTTTTGAAGAGTTGCTGAGCAGAAGAGTGAGTGAGATGACGACTAGACAACAGATTAACAGCTTTCATACTAGAGGAAATGCCATTGCTCCGACTCTCCTTCTTTATGCTGATGACGTTGTTCTGTTCTTCAATGCGTCATCTATCTCGGTTCTAGCTGTGAAAGAGGTGTTTACGTCGTATGAGAAAGCAACTGGGCAGATGATCAATAGAAGGAAATCGATTTGTATGGTAGGGGGATCGGATACACAGGGTGTTGATGATATCTCGAGAGCATTAGACATTGATGGTTCAGTGAAATCTTTTGTGTATCTTGGGGTCCCTATATCGAAAGGTAGAGCGAGACTCGATGATTTTGACTTTCTTGTGAAGAAGGTTAATTCGAAGATAGCTAACTGGAAGGCAAATTTGTTATCCTTTGCGGGCAGAAAACTCCTTATTAATCAGGTTCTGGCGTCTATTACTGTATATACTGCTGCGGCTATTGGGATGCCTGCTGGGATTATGGACAGGTTGGAAAGAAAATTTTCTAGTTTCTTATGGGCGGATAGAAAGAATAGTGATCGTAGAGCATGGATTAGTTGGAGTAAGGTGGCGATACCCAAGGAGGAAGGAGGCCTGGGTTTTGTACCTCTGAGAAGGATGAATGAGGCGTTCCTTGCCAAAGCATGCTGGGAAGTGCTCAGTAGTAGTTCCCTTTGGGCGACATACTGCAGAGAGAAGTATTCAAATACTCGTACAGGCAGATCCGAGTTGTATCCTCAGAACATTAAGATTAGCAGTACGCCTTCACCTTTCTGGAACAAGTTGTGGGATGTCTTTCCGAAGGTTATGCCATACACTAGATGGTCTGTTGGTAGAGGAGAGATCAGTTTCTAGGATGTGAAGTGGTGTGAAGAAAGGCTTGCTAGCCACGCCATTTATGCGAGTGATCGTAGACAACCGTTTATGGTTTATGATTTCTGGGAGGAGGAACAGGGATGGGACTGGAATTCGTTGAGTCACATTGTAAATGACAGTGGTATGAAGCTCATCCAAGATGCGGGAATTTGGATTGATAATACAGATGACATCATTGTGTGGGGACCGGATAGAAGAGGTCTCTTTTCTCTGAGTTCAGCTAAAAAGGTTCTCCAACCCACGAGAACAGAAGAGTGGAAAGAGCTGGGGATGATTTGGAAGATAGATTTCCCTAGAGCGAGTGCTCTGGTATGGAAGATAGCGAGAAAGGCTATCTCTACTGATGATAATATCAAGATGCAATGTTGTATTCCGTTAGTATCTCGTTGTGTTTGCTGTGAGAGCCATCGAGAAGAAGATTCAAAGCATCTTTTCTTTGACAGCCAGATTGATGCTGACCTTTGGTCGAAGTTCACTGAGATAACAGGCTTGAATCCGCCGGTAGACATAGGGTCTCTTGTCAAGATGTGTATCTTGGGTTTGAACAAGAGATTGGATTTGTGTTTGGCAGGTTACATTGCAATCCAGATTCCTCTATGCATTTGGAGAATTCGTTGTGCAGCTCGCTTTGATGATAAAAAACGAGAGATCGCAGTTGAATGGAAACACGTGATCAATGCAGTTAACAACAAGATGAAGAAGAAGTCCTTCCCTTACATCAGTGGAAGTGACTTATATGATAAGATGGAAGTAGAAGGTTTTGTACAGCCAGGGGTAGAATTGAAGGAGATCAAGCTGCTCAGATGGTCGAGACCTGACCTTTTTAACTTAAAGATGAACCTGACTATTGGGAGAAACATCTGTGAAGACGGGAGTAGAAGGAGATGGACTGCAGGTCTGGTGAGAAATCATAATGCAGAGATATGCATGATTTTCTTCTCTTGGTTGAATGCATGTGATTATAGTATGGCGTATATCCAAGCGGTTTTGATTGGTCTGAAGATTGTGAGAGACAGATTGATCAGAATCTCAAGCATTGAGCTTGATGACCTCGATACTTACAACATCCTTTGGAAGAATAGCAAGGAACCGTGGAAGATGAAAGCTCAAGTTAGAGCGGTGAGAGCTGAGATGCATAGAGCGGGGATCTCTGGGTCAGTGGTTCAAAAGATGATCAACTCGATTCCGATGGCTGTGGGACGTTGGGGAAGCAGGTCTTCAGAGGTGATTGTCACCACTGATGTTAGTAGAATGCCCAGAAAGATTCGAGGTATGGCAATTCTTGAGAAGAGAGGGATGCCTTATATCCAGGTGAAGAATAGGAGGATCGATGTTTGATTTTTATAGCTGTTCTCGTTGATGTTGTGGTTGTTTAGATGTTGTTTTTGTAAGGTTTTTGGGGTTTTCGAGTGATGGTCTTTTGGGGGGAAATACCTGCAATCTTATAAGCAGGAGATGTACTTTTGTTGATGATTTCGCCCACAAGAGAGGGGTGGGATGAATAGAGAACCCTCTGGCTTTATAATAAAAAAAAAATTAGAACAAAGACACTCAGTTCAAAATCAACTCAATGATGAAGGTATATGTCATGATACATATAAGTTGGAACAAATTCTTGAGGACACCAAAGAAGACTAAAATCTAGCTACCATGATCCAACAATGTGCTAGCGTATCACTTATTTCTATCTAGGTCATATTTTATGTTAGTTGAGGACTGTTAGGCGTGCCTCCCCCATCTATCACTAAACATTTGATGTGTTTATGGTAATGCGTACCTGAAATATTTATGATCCTTCTAACCCTAAGTAATCAGATTAGCAGACATGATCTCAGATTTTTATCTTAATGCAAATGAACTTTTCTATCAAAAAAAGTTCTGAAGGCTACAAAAGGAGGAGACAACTTGGTTCCAAAGATCATGGTCATTTTTATGATTGTGTACATAGTATTTGGTTCTTTGTGAAAGATATGGGTCCCTAATTTGTTGGCGTTTTTTAGAACAATTTTTTGCGTGTTCAAGAGAAAAAGTGTTACGCATTTTGCTTGTGCAGGGCCTCATCAGTATGGTTGGTTTGGTATCAACCCTGAAAGTACAGTGACCGAGATCTGTTCGAATGAGCGACAAATTATTTAAAGAAATTGATTTTCCATGTCAATTCTTTGAACCTTTTTCTTTCGAGATCACTTTCCTATCACTCTGGTTGACACCTCTTACAAAATAGATCTGTTTACTGTTCCAAGGTGTTTGATAGACTTTTACGGTGATCTATCCACTTGCATGTGCTTTCTCTTAACCAGAGAAGGTTCTTTTCCTCTTTGTTGCTTAGTTGGTTTCTCAGTGATCAATGTCAACCACGTACGTATAGGTCTCCACTAATTTGCTAGAGAAGAGATTGGTACTGAGAACACCCTCTGTGAAGTGACGCTTAACAAAATGGATGGCCGAAAGCGTTGATGACATTTTATGCTCAACCTATCTTGTACCTAAAGATAAGAGGATTATCATGACTGAGTGATGAGATTCATGTAACTACGTGTAAGCCTCTAGTGTTGTATTTGAGATAAAAACATGACTTTCTGATGAGAGCTTATTCAAGGTCTTCTAAAGTAACACAGTAACAGCTAAAATGGCTTCATGTATTCCACCTTCGATGTGTACCACATGGCCACAATAAGGTCTTACATGTAAACTTTTGAGTACATGTTATTTACTCGGGGTCACCCTTAATGTCCCATTTGAAGCGAACACACTGTTGTACATTCAGCAAGATCTGGTTAACAATTCTATTACTTCCTATCTAATTAACTCTCCCTTCTTACGAGATGGCCTACAGGTCATTCTGATCCATTTACTTGAGTGTTTTTTTTTCAATCTAGCCCCTTCAACCCCATGAAAGGAACAAGCCAAGAGGAGCGCCAAACAAGATTGACTGCTCTTAAGTGGCTGAGCAATCATCCGTTCAATCGGTACTCTCCTCGCATCAGTTATCGTTCGGTATCTAGGTCAACTCCATTGTTGATGCACATCTTTGCTTAAAGGTTCTTGAACCGTGATAATACTCATCTCTATGCTCTGGAGCTGACCAAGTGTACACTAGATACATGAGCCTTCCACTTTACGTGTTACCATGTGATACAGTTGCACTCCAAACTACTAAGGTGGGGCTCAACCACATGCAAGAGGATAGTCAAGAGACCAAAGGAGCCAGAGACCAGACAAGTCGGAGAGATGAGTGGAAACAAAACGACAGGGAAGACCAGAAATAAAAAGGAGTGAATCATAAATATTTTTCCCTGTTTTTCTCTGCATTAAATCGGACAAGGGATGAAAGAGAACCATAACGCCATATTCATATACCAACTTTCCCTATAACGCCATATTCATATAACAACTTTCCCTCTTATGTCCATCCTTGCCTTTCCTTTCCTTCCCCACGCTAACCTAGGGCCCTAGACGTATCAGTATGATGTCTCCCCTCCCTTTCCCACCACTCTCATCCTTTTCCCTTCCCTCCTTTCCCGTGTACCAAAATTCAGATCCTTCCGTCGTTGAAGGGAAAGATACTACTAAATTGAAAATTAGCGCAGCAGTTGTCGTGACCAAGAAGACATCAAAATCAATAGCTTAGTAAGAGAACACCAGTCACTCCAGCAATCATACTCAAACTGCCTGTGGGTCAAGAGATACTAAACACATTACGGCATTCAATTACATGTAACTTTACTGAAAACATTCTGCCAAATTATATGTTTCCCCAAGTGCTATCACGAGGTGCATTGATTCATTCTTACATATATATGTTGGATCTCACTGACAACTAACTAATATACACTTTCTTTCAGCACCAAAATACGTAAGCATTCAAAACATTCCCAATAGCACTCACCAACAACCCAATGAGATACAATTTATAAACCTAAAAACCACTTGAGACTACTATAATACTCAAATATTTTAGTTACACTCAAGTCGGGAACAGATTCACAAATTTGGTTCCATCTTCATCCTGATAACAATGGCAGATACGTTGACAAATAAAGATCTAATGCTTAACTGTTGTAGTTACAATAAATTGAAACATCCATTCAAATGCCCTTCACATTCATAGGCAAGACCCCAGTTGAAAGTCATTATGGTACATCAAGAATACTGACCCATCCAAAAGAACGTATTACTATAACTAAAGAAATAAACTGTTGAATCCAGTAAGCAAGTATTAACCAAAACAATTAAAGAATCTGTACATCACTCTACATATCGCTAACAAAGATACCAGTAGTGGACAAGAATTGGCAAAGTAGCACGAATGAAACTATATGGTATGTGATTGTATGATAGCAGCAGACTATCCTATGGCAAAATTACAAGTGGGTCTTGGGAATGGACAAGAAATGAGGAGTACCAGATCCCAGCATGTTTTGAATGTGTTAGCTTCCAATAACCACGTTCTCATTTGCAGATGATGTAACCCGAATTATAGCCTGGGCACTTAATGGAGAGAGGTTTGATTGGCAGAAATCCTTCCAGGAACTTGAATTCTCACTCAGTTCAGAATCCCCAACCAGTTGGGCGTGACTTTTCTCATAAACAGCTTGGAGTTGCAGTGCCAATAGTCGTGCAGCCTCCCTCGACTCAGGAAGCTGGTCACTAAGCTGTGAAGCTGCTATTTTAATCAACTTGTCAATTCCGTATGATTTGATCCCATTCAATTCCTGAAACATAAATGCATGTGCATCAACAGCAAACAAGATGGGCTAACATCTCTGAGCCCCATCTTCAAGCCACAAACAGAAGGCATCCAGTAAACATTAGTTTATCAGCTTATGCAAAGCACGCCAGTCAATCATTAAAGATGGGAAATGGTGGCCAAATACAAAATCCCTTTCGAAAGCCTGAATGCAACAGGCAAGAAAAACCCCAACAAGAAGGAAAAGCCAGCACAATTAAGTATCATTTCATGGACAGTGGAAATGGCAAACAGGAGAAGTGAAAGCAGAAGGATCAGGAATGAGAACCAAACTCTATTTAACTTGGCCTCTCACAGGAGAAGTGGCACTAGAATGAGTATCCCAGAATGAGCGCAATGACATTCGCGTTTTGAAAGGATGTGTGTGAATGTAAATGGTGCACTTGACTTGCATGGCATGCTGAAAAGATACGGTGTCTGCTTGGTCTATACATCGTATGAACAGTCCGGGATGACATTTGTTGATTCTCCTAATGACACAGCATATACTTTGGGCTGCTCGTCGTGTCGAGCGTTGATGATGATCACAGGAACTAAATCACATTCTGTAGTCACAATACTGACCGCGTTGAATGATGGCGGCGGCATTGACACAGTGTATATGGGTACCCGCCATGTGACAGCCTGCTGAAGCAAAACAATGATGAAAAATGGGGTTCCAGTATTGGGAAGCAGAGAGAGACCACCTGCCTACACTTGCTATTGAGACAAACCGTCGACGATGAGGCTCAAGGCTGATTTGGGCTTGATGAACGGCTTGAAGCAGCCATGGTGGTGACGATGTTGTTGCGGCAAGAGTTGTTGCAAAAGAGGACGATCTTGGGGAGGATGATGCCTGCTACGGCTTGAACTTGATTGGCAATTGCGGCTACTACAGTCTGAGCCCTAATTGAGGGCAGCGGCTGATTCAAACAACAACTTCAGTTTTTACAACGCCTTTGATAGGGTCGGTAACAGAATTCATCAGCAGCAGATGATGAAGGAGAAGGACGATAATGGGGGATATGACGACTTATAAGGAGACTGATATGATGAAGATGACAATGATGACAGAGGCGATGATGATAACAGTCTGGTCTTGGTACGACAAAGAAGGCAACAAGATGGCACCATGGGAAGCCAACCTTGACGGTGGCAGCCGCTTGCCATCGGAGATTGCCACGCAGGAAGCCAACTAGGATGACGATGAATGCAGAGTAATGGAAACGATCCATGATCCGAAGGAACTAAATTGGAACTACTGACTTATATGTGCATATAGACACAGGCTCACATTGCATGACTTAATCTCTTACTTCTGGCACTTCAAAATTGTGGTAAGGCCTTAGAGGTGGATTTAGAATGATCACATGTTGAAGGATGATGTCAATCCTACAAGGCGTCATGGGTAGGGGCCGTAGGGCACTCAACACCTTGGTGTCACCCGGGTGGCTAAAAGACAATATAATTTTTAGTACATTTTATGTATTTATATACATGTTTATTATTTTCGGAAGCATATCCCCCTCATATATATAATAACCAATTTCGAATGCTAATAAGTCAATCAAAATTACTGTCTAAACAAGAAAATAATTACAAACAGTGTAAGAAATTAAGAACTAATAAATAAATTAGATTTCATGTCATGACTTCGAGCTTTAAGGAAAGGAAATGACTATACACCACAAAGTTGCTCCAATAACAAAAGTTGAATCGAAGCATTAAACAAGAACATCAAGCAATGTGCAGTAAGAGTATTAATTCTAGCTAAGAATGATATTCGCCTTCAGCAATAATAATTATAATTAATTTGAAAGATATAACCAAAAAAAACATTTACAGACCCTAGGACCCACTAGAATAACCTAAGGGGGTATAATAATCAAGGCGCTCCGAAGAGCACCTCACCGCTTAGGCATGTGCCCTTAACAATATGATGTCAAAAGGGTCATAAGTGCTAAACATATTCTTTTATTCCTCCATTTCTATCTTATTCTAAATTTTGATTTCACTCTTTCCTATATTTTCTGATTCCCATCCTATACAAACAAAAGGCCTAACTTATCTTGTTCAGGTATCTAATGCAAAGAAATGAGCACCATCCTAAAATTATATCAAAATGTATCGCTCCACCCATCTGCCTCCCGTCTTAAGTGTCACCCAGCACCCCTATTCTCTATTTTTTCCGGTGAGAACTGTGACAGAGTCAATGTTTTCAGAAAGCTCAGGGTTGCACAATGTGGGCACCTTCATATATATAATACTGAGAGAATTACAGAGAGGTCCAAATATAAAGGAAAATAACAAAACAAATAACAGGCTATATAAAACAGGAAATATATAATGTAACACTCCCCCTCAAGTTGGAGCATAGATGTCAATCATGCCCAACTTGTCCAACAGCATGCAGAACTGTTTCTTCGCCAAGAGCTTGGTGAAGATATCAGCAACTTGATCTTCAGATCTTGTGAATGGAGTGCATATCTTGCCAGCAAGAATAGATTCTCTGATGAAGTGGCAGTCAACTTCAATATGTTTGGTGCGCTCATGATAGACAGGATTGTTTGCAATGAAGATGGCAGCTCTGTTATCACAATGGCCGACGAAGACTCAATCCCAAACTCTTTCAGAAGAGAACGCACCCACAGCAACTCACAAGCAGTATGGGCCATGGCCCTGTACTCATGATAGACAGGATTGTTTGCAATGAAGATGGCAGCTCTGTTATCACAATGCATAGGAATGGCCGACGAAGACTCAATCCCAAACTCTTTCAGAAGAGAACGCACTCACAGCAACTCACAAGCAGTATGGGTCATGGCCCTGTACTCAGCTTCAGCACTAGATCTGGCCACGACATTCTGTTTCTTGCTTCTCGAGGTGACAAGATTGCCTCCTACAAAGGTACAGTAACCAGAAGTAGATTTTCTATCAACTTTGCTGCCTGCATAATCAGAATCAGAATACCCTTCAAGAACACAGTGCCCATTCTTTTTATAATGAAGTCCCTTGCCAGGCGATTTTTTTAAGTATCTCAAAACTTGACATGCAGCATCCCAGTGACACTGTTTGGGTTTGTCGAGGTACCTGCTAAGAAGACCTACTGCAGTAGCAATATCAGGACGAGTAACAGTCAAATAGATCAATTTACCAATCAGCCTCCTGAACTTTTTATGATCAGCAAACACAGTAGAGGAGTCATCATCCCAATTGACATTGGGATCAAGAGGAGTATTCGCAGGTCTTGCTCCAAGCATACCAGTCTCCTGCAGAATATCAAGAACATATTTTCTCTACGAAAGCACCACGGCATTAGAGTTTCTAGAGACCTCTATGCCAAGAAAGTACCGAAGTCTGCCTAAATCTTTGGTAGCAAAGTGCTTGCCCAGATGATCTTTGGTAGCATGAATACCAAGAGAGTCGCTGCCAGAAATAATAATGTCATCAACATATACAATCAGAACAGTAATACCTGCTGAAGTCTTTTTTGTGAACACAGAATGGTCAACCTGTGACATCAGAAAGCCAAAATCACTTATGATCCTGCTCAACTTATCAAACCAGGCACGAGGACTCTGTTTGAGCCCATAGATAGACTTCTTAAGTCTGCAGACTTTGTGAGACTCCCCCTGAGCAACAAACCCAGGAGGTTGCTCCATATACACCTCTTCCTGTAAGTCACCATACAGAAAAGCATTTTTCACATCAAGCTGCAGGAGAGGCCAATTCAGATTCACAGCAACAGATAGAAGAATCCTGACAGAGTTAAGGCGAGCAACAGGAGAAAAAGTCTCAAAGTAATCAATGCCATATGTCTGAGTATAGCCCTTTGCAACTAACCGTGCCTTCAACCTTTCAACCGTACCATCAGGTTGATATTTTACAACATATACCCACATGCAGCCTACCGGCTTACACTGAGGAGGTGGATCCACCAGCTCCCACGTGTCTCTGTCAGTAAGAGCAACCATCTCTTCATTCATAGCAGATGTCCAAGCAGTACTTTTTAATGCATCCTGAATATTCTTAGGTACAGCCACAGCAGATAAAGCAGATACAAAATTGCTAGAATTAGTATGCAGATGAGCAGTAGACACACACTGAACAATGCTATGAGAAGTGCAAGAACGAGTACCCTTTCTGAGTGCAATAGGTATGTCTAGATCAGAGTGTACCTCAGGTGCAACAGAACCTTCTGGAGGAGAAGATTGGTTATCTTGGGGGGGGTATATTTGTAGAAGGTGCTCTATTCCTGCGTTGATAAACAATAAGAGGAGGATCTTGTTTTTCAGTAGTCACAGTATCAGTACTGTCAGGCACACAATCAGAAATAAAAGGCAAAGCAATCAGAAATAACAGGCAAAGGAGGGGCAAGAATGCAGTATCATAACCAGAAAATGCAGCATGTACTCCACTAGTAGACGCAGCAGGAGAAGACCCAGCACGCTCAAGAAGAAGATGTTCCACCTCAGCACGAATGTAGTCTGCGGTAGCCCCCGCAGGCTCTGGCGCAGGTGTCTGCGTACCACCCTCACACGCAGTAGATGAGGAATTTGCAGCAGCATTGGCCCAAGCCGGCTTACCATACTTTTCCCAGCATTTTTCTTCAATATGGTTAGACCGGCCACAGAAAGTACACACGCGCTGTCCTTGTTGAGGACGCGCAGCAGCAGAAGGTGGTGCAGCAGGAGGAGCTCCACGTCCAGCACCAGGTCCACGTCCCCGGCCTGCACCCAGGGGAGGACGACCATCATTGGAGCGGCCACGGCCACGACCACGACCACGCCCGCCCCAAGCAGCCAAAGCAGTAGTCTTCAATCTCAGTAGGCGGAGACGGTGTCGATGACGGAAGGCGCTGGAGACGCTGGTAGGCAGTCTGCAAGGTAGGAAGTGGATCACTCGCCAAGATCAGATCTACCACACAAGTATAGGACTCAGGTAAACCACTCAGAAACTATATCAGCTGAAGTTCCGCCCGCTGTTTTTGCATAGTCGCTAAATCAGTAGACAGCAGGTGATAAGTCTCCAACTCACCCCACAGGCCAGTGAAGGTGGAGAAGTAGTCTGATATGTCAGATCCCGTAAACTGTAGTCGCCCCAGTTGCTTGGTGATATCAAAGACCTTGGGATTCTGACTATGAGAGTAGGTACCGGCGAGCTGATCCCACATCTGCTTCGCCGTAGGCAGCCGAAGTAAAGTGACACTGATCTTCTCAATTGTGCTGTTGAGAATCCATGTCATAACAGTCGAGTCATCACGGACCCAATCATCAAAAGCTTTGATGTCCTTGGCATCCGCCTCCTCTGCAGGCTGAGGCGGACCAGTGCGAATCAGGTGAGAGTACTTCCCTTGTGATTTGGCAAATATCACAAAGGAGCACACCCAAAGCTGGTAATTGTGCCCGTCAAGTTTAACAGTAGTGACTTGACGACGCGAGTCGCTCCAGAAGACCCCATGAGGACAGGCAGGAAGGCAGGTACAGGCAAGAGTAGACACAGGCAGAAGACGGACTACGCCGTCAGGCAGGCAGAAGCAGGCACAAGCAAATCACCGCGGACCTCTCACATACAAACTACGTCTAAGCGTAGCAGGAAACCCGAAGGCCGAAGCCTACACGGGCAGGCAGGCACAGACGAACACAAACCGAAGGTTGTCCCTTAGACGAACAACGCGCTGATCTCCCCCTGAAGATGGAACTAGTCCAGATCTACAAGCGGCTCAGTGGTCCCGTAGAAGACGGCCACCCGGTAGCGCACATGTTGTGCGAACAACGACCAAAGCTTGCTCAAGCACTAGCGGTGCACCAAGCCAGGAGGCTAGACGGAACCACAAGCGGCGAGCAACCGGCTGGAAGCCCCTACGTGGGCGGCGGCCCTCCCGGGCGGCCTGACCGGCGGCTGCTGTTGTGTCGCACGCACGGGCGCGGGCCGGCGGGAGAGGAGGGGGCGGGCGGCGGGCGGGGGGGGGGGGGGGGGGGGGACGGCGGCGGTGGAGGGGAAGGAGAGAGAGAGAAAGGGAAGGGAGGGAGGAAAAGGCGGCTAGATTTTGACCTGCTTTGATACAATGTGACAGAGTCAGTGTTTTCAAAAAGCTCAGGGTTGCACAATGTGTGCACCCTAATATATATAATACTGAGAGAATTACAGAGAGGTCCAAATATAAAGGAAAATAACAAAACAAATAACATGCTATATAAAACAGGAAATATATAATGTAACAAGAACATTCATGGCGCTCACAACACCCTTCATGGCAGTGCACTCCCTGCGACGCAATAGGGTTCCCATCTAGGTAGCTACACTTTCAACTCTCCTGAGATGTGCAGTAAGCCGCTAAGGATTCCTTTGATGTCTATAAACGCAACATCCTTTCTATAAGTTTAATGGGTTGTTGCCAATTTATTCTCGTCTTTCTTGTTGCCAATAGGTCTGTAAATTCCCCCATGGCTCCTTCATAGGACCAGATGTCCTCCACAGGGTTATTCAACCCCACGAAGCCCTCAACCTGGGGCATACCTCACTACATGAAGGGTTGCACATGTGATTTAGTACTGCCTATCTTCTCTAACTATTTGGTTACTACCTATTGTCTTGTCAATTTTTACTGCCTCCATCATGGTTATTGGATTTCTCTCATATGGATTCTATGAATCACCTACATAGTGTTCAATCAACACAAGGCCAAACCACCAATATGCCATTGGATCGAGGTTCAGAGTCTCCTATTGTATCTCAAAAGTGCACCACAACGAAGTGTCATTTATAAGAAGCCCCAGAGCATGGACATCGCCATGACTTGCAATGCTAATGCTGATTCAGCAGGGGATATAAACGATCAGCAGTCTACCTCTTCTTGAATGATCACCCTATAAAGCTAGAGAAGGAAAGCATTATGATATCGTGTGGGAAAGCATTGAAGCAAGATAGACATCGCTCATGCATTTTTTAATATACAGTGGGTACCTTTTGTTCTTTAAGAACTTGAGATTACTGCTACAATTCCAGATCACTCTCAAATGTGACAACTAGGCAGCAATACACATTGCAATGATTTAGTCTTCCGTGTGCACACCAAGCTCAAAATGTTGGTTGCCATATTGTACGGGACCTTATTCGTGCAAAGATCATCACGTTCACACCTTATGTGAAGATTAGCGAACAAATAGATGATATTTTCATAAATCTCTTCCTCCCTCGTTTGACTACATGTGTAACAAGCTGGCAATACATGATTTGTAATCACCAACTTGAGGGGTGTTTTAAAGGTAATTGGCCTAGCTCATTAGTAGTGGTATAAGTTATCTTACGTTGTTTCTCACTTACAGCATACCTCAATCCTCTGTTATAGTAGGACTTCTACTGCTTCGTGAATTTTAGAGCATAACTTCTATGCAGAAGAAAGATATAATTCTTAACTTCAAGCAAGCTCAACTTCCAGTACTAATTAGCACAGGATCGTCATCAATGCTTCCAATGCGATAACACTGAACAAGCAGACATGGATGGCTATAAGGATACATCTTTATATTAGAAGAAGTGCTTATGTCTACAAAATTGCCAACGCAACAGTTTTTACCATAGATAGGAATGTTTACAGGATCGAATCTTGTTGTGGTGTTAAATGTTTAAATAACAAATGGATACTATACACAGGAATAAAATTTCTAGATGTTGATACTTTCAAGTCTAGTACAACGGTGCTATTGAAAGTTATCTAGGTCGTCACAACAACACTTGATTGAAACTAAAAACTCTGCAAAATGCTTCTTTATTAGAATCCTCATAGACTAACGCTATGTTTGGTACACGATGAATGAAGTTGAGGGAAGGGAAGGGAAGGGAGGGGAGGGGATGGGACTTATTTTGGTGTGTTTGGTCAACATGGGAAAGGAAAGGGAAGAATATTATTATAAGATACTTTCAATAAAACAGTTTGTGTTGTGAAAATAAATTACAGATTTTTATGTCAACTATATGTAATGTATGTATTTTCCTCTATGTATGTATAATTCTCACTACATTTCAAATCAAGTTAGTGTTCTCATTTGCCCAGCATGAGGCACATATGCGGTTTGGCCACCTCTCCAAACCACATATGTTTATGCAGTACATTATGCGGTCATGACTGCATATGTATTCTCTGTGCATTTTGTTGTCAATCATCTTGTTTAATTATTCATTGACTATACACAAGAAACATACACCCATATATCATATATGTATGCATATAATTCCAGATATATAGCATATTATACATGTATATTTATTTGTTTACACACTAATATATAATAGATATAAATACATTCTATACACGAATATTTATATGTTTGCATATTAATATATATATGCGTAACATAAATAACTTTATGCTCTTATATAATCAATTTATTAAAAAATCCAAACTTGCATATGTATGCGCCCAACATTCCGCATATATTCTATTCAGCACCCAGATCGAATGCATACAACATACCACTTTTCAAAACATTCAAGTATCCAAGTACCCTCCAGATATCAATTTTCCGTAAGTTTTCCAATTACCTAAATTTCTTGACGTATTTCTATGTTTCTAATCAAATCATACCTCAAATTTTCAAGCTCACCTCAAAATTTCATCCAAGTTTCTTTATACAATATAAATTTCCAATCATGTTATCTGCGAAAATTTTATTCTAAGTTTCTATTTACACTTCTAAATTTTCCTTCAAAAAATCCAATTTTTCCTTCACTTTATGCATCCCTTCAAGCTTCCAGATACATTTTCCACCGAGTCTTTCCCCTTCCCTTATCTTCATTCCAATTTGGTGAGGAAAGTGGTGAAAAAATACACATCATTCCCCTCCACTCCATCCCTTCCACATCACTTGCCAAATCAAACAGATTGAATCTTTTCAGTTCCCCTCCCTTCCCGATTGATCCCCATTCCACCAATCCGGCCACTACTCTCTAAGTATGATGTAAACTGGAATGAGCGACCACAGAATCACAACTGACCTCTTGGGCCTTAACCGATCATCGCAATATCTCACTCACTCGGGATAGGGCTGTGATTGGGTAAAGGGTATAGCGGAAATTTTGACCTCGGAAAGTCCGTAAGGGTTACATACTTCTATAACTATATACCCATTTACTGGGTTTTAAAAAGCATTTGAAGCGAGCGCTAAAGCGGACGTTGGGCCGCTCCAAAATGGGCTTGAGCGGGTCCTAGAGCGTTTTGGTCTGAAGCGGGCCTAATTTGGCGCTTTAGCGGGTTGCGGGCCGCTTTTGCGGCTGAAGCGGCCGCTTCACGGCAGAAGAAAAAAAAACCGACCCGGTTTGCTTATAATTTTCTCGATCGCAATACCCCTGCGAGGTCGCGACTCCTCGATTATGTGCCTCCTTTCCCGTTTCCCGTGGGACTCTGCCGCTGCCATGGCATTGAATCCCGACGAGGAAAGGAGTGCCCAGTTGCCTCCAAGCCCCAATCGGCGTCCCCTCTGCTCTTATAAGAGCATGGCTAGCCCGCCCTATCTCCTCATCCCCTTCTTGCTGTCTGTAAACCCCTTTATGATCTCCCGCTACAGCGTTGGCCGACGGCAGCCAATAGGTCATCGACGCAAGGCTTCAAGGCGCCCAATTGAGGTGTCGACAAGGAAGGATCCTAGGCGGAAAGCTGTTGCAAGCGATCTCTACGAACAGCAACACCTGCAAGCAACAGGTATGTGACAATTTTATCGTTTTTTTTTTTGTTTGTTTGTCTGTTCTTCCCTTCCCGACTCTATTCTTCTCTTCCTTTCTCTGGTTTTTTGCAAGCTTCTGTACGCACGGCCTGCTTTGATCCTTTTTCCTTCTTTTAACCTTCTTGTTTCACCTGCGTTTCTGTTACAAACCTTTCTGAAATGATTTTCTTCTTTTAAACTTCCTCTGTACGCACGCATCCTGCTCCTGCTTTGGTAGTACACTAGTACATGACGCACTGTAAACCAATACGATCGTTATATATGTATTCTGCAATTTGTAATAATGAAAGATTGAACGTTTACAGTGGTTTACAGTAAATCAGTAATTCAGTACATTATAGTGATCGTTTGTCATGTTATAAATCAGTATATGCGATCGCTATTCATGATGTATGTATTATGCAATTTGTAACTGAATTTACAGTAAATCAGTACATGTGATCTCTATTCACATAATGTATGTATTATGCAATTTGTAACTGAATTTACAGTAAATCAGTACATGTGATCTCTATTCATCATGTATGTATTATGCAATTTGTAACAATGAAATGATTTACAGTAAATCTGTAGGATTGAATGTTTATATAAATTGCCTGCACAAGATCAATGCTAAATGATCATGCTGTATGCAGATCATTATTTTGTATACTATTATTATATGGTTAAATCAATGTTATGTTAATATGATTAAAAATTTAAAACAAAAATATGCAGATCATTATTGCTCATTAGCCTCACGCAATATCAGTTATGAACATTGCCAAATATGATTTAGATTTCCAGCAATAACTCATAACTCATAAGACTTATTACTAATTGATTATACAAACTCATTATCTAGTTTAAAATTAATAACTTGTTACATATTCCAACAGAGAATGGCTGACAGTGGCGACAATTAACAAGGAAATAATCAAAGTATGGTTAGATCAGGAGACCCAGGATGGAAGTATGGCACACTTGCCGATCCATCTAGGAGGGAGAGGGTGAAATGTACTTTCTGTGGACATTTATCAGCCGGCGGAATATTCAGATTCAAGAAACATTTGGCGGGTAAGCGTGGAGATGTTGATGCTTGTAAGAAAGTCCCGCCCGAGGTGAAGCGGGAAATATGCGAGTACCTAGATAAGTTTTTTGAAAAGAAGAATAAGAGGACACAAGAATTAAGAGATCTTAGGGGTGAGGTTGACATCAATAACCGTGATGGGTCACCCGACATGGTTGATATTGGAGATAGAGAGAAGGCCAAGATTATTGGTAATCTTGATCGGTTTGTTATGAGAAAGAAACCCTGAGGAGATTGTCAATGAAAGGATCGCTTCCAAGCAAACAACAATAAAAGACAAGTTGGGAAAAGAAAGAAGGGACAAGACCTGTCAATACATAGCACGATGGTTTTATGAAGCAGGTAAGATATATTTGTTCAATTATTAGTAATAAACTTATAATAATTTATTACAATGTTATATAAACTTATTTTTTATATTGATTCATTATGTTTTATGATCAATCAATGATAATAGGAGTCCCAATGAATGTTGTCAACCATAAGAGCTTCCAGGTCATGATGGAAGCAATAGGACAGTATAGTGCTGATTTGAAGGGACCGTCTTACTATGAACTCAGGGAGCCCTTACTCATTCAGGAAGTTGAAGCAACAAAGGATTCACTTAAAGATCATAGGGAAGAATGGATAAGCGCAACAGGAGTATTATGAACATTTGTGTAAACAGTCGATTAGGGACATATTTTTTGAAGGTTGTTGATTGTTCGGGTGAGGTGCACAACGTCGATTATATCTTTAATCTTTTAGATGTTGCTCATTGATGACAGATGCTTGGACTGATAAGCGCAACAGGAGTATTATGAACATTTGTGTAAACAGTCGATTAGGGACATATTTTTTGAAGGTCGTTGATTGTTCGGGTGAGGTGCACAACGTCGACTATATCTTTAATCTTTTAGATGTTGTTGTTGAGGAGGTAGGAGAAGAAAATGTTGTGCAGGTGGTGAGTGATAATGCTCCAGCCAACATCGCTGCAGGTCGACAACTACAGGATAAGAGGCCAAAAATCTTCTGGACTCCTTGTGCGGCACATTCTATTGATTTGATGTTGGAGGCAATCGGGAGGTTACCTAGGGTGAACAATGTAATCAAAAAGGCAAAAGCACTAACGATATTCTTATTCAGTCATCATATCACTCTGAGTATAATGAGACGCTTTCTAGGGTGTGACTTGGTCAGGCCAGGCGTCACTAGATTTGCTACAAAGTTTCTGAGCTTAGAAAGTATCTTGAAAAACATGAATCAGTTGAGGAAGATGTTTGTCTCTGATGAATGGGTAAACTGCAAATATTCTAAAACATCAGAGGGAATTAGAACTGCAAGCACAATAGGGGGATCACAATTTTGGAAGGGAGTGCAGTTGGTGCTAAAGATTTTCAAGCCTTTGGTGTAAGTTTTGCGAGTTGTTGATTCTGAGAGAGCTCCTGCGATGGCCTTCTTGCATTCAGGTTTGTTGTATGCACTAGACAAGCTTGACAAGTATTTGGCAAATGATGAGCCACTTCGCAAGCAAGTACTCAAAATATTTGCTGATAAATGGGATGGCGGGCTTAATCGCCCCTTAGTTGCTGCAGGTAAATGATTTGTTACCCTATCTATTTATTTTAACATTTCTATATTGGAGAGACGATGGCATTAATTGAATTTTTAATTTAACATTTTAGGATACTATCTGAATCCATTTCTATATTGGAGAGATGAGGACATAAATAGCACGAGCATGATAGTGGATGGTCTTATGGAGTGCATTGAGACTTTCTATCCTGAGCCAGACATACAAGATGGTATTGTCATGAAGAAGGAATTACCCGCATATAGGGATGCCTCAGGATCCTTTGGAAGGCCAGCTGCTATCCGACAACGAAATGCCAATGATTGTAATCCGGGTAAAAGGCACAACCTTAACTAACATATGATGTTAATTATTGTGTCAATGTGAAATCCTAGATTTCTAACTGAATTTGTCTTGGAAACACAGTGCAATGGTGGATAAATTATGGGGCAGCTACACCTTATTTGCAAAGAATGGCATTACGGATTTTAAATTTGACTTGCTCATCATCTGGATGTGAGAGAAACTGGAGTGCATTTGAGATGGTATGCCGAGGGAAAAGAATTGGTGATTGCAATTGCATAATTTGGTAACAATTTTATATAATATGACATTTTTGGGTGTTTTATTTTGTTGTCCAGATTCATACTAAAAGGAGAAACATATTGGATGTTAAGAGGCTTGAAGCATTGGTGTTCATCCAGTTTAATGCAAAATTAAAGGAGAAGCAGAGACACGAGAATAACGATGACGTGATTGAGTCTCAAGATAATGACAAAGCCAAAGATTGGATGGTAGAATTGGATCCAGATGAAGAAGAAATCTATCCAGGTGTTGGACTAAATTGGGGAGCAGTTGCAGAAGCTAGTGGAGCGGCAGAAGTATCACAAACAAGGAAAAGTAAAAGGGTTGCCAATCTGAATAATGATTTAAAGATGTTTGATTCCCAATATCGGAGGCAAAGATGAGCATGAGGATGCGGCTTCTGATGATGATAGCTTGGATTTGGATTTTGAAACAAAAATTGTGGATGCAGAGACTACTGAAGGGGAATGATAGTGATAGCTTACCGGGTGATTGGAGTGATGATCATTGATAGTTAGTTGGTTGACTTTTTATTTATTTTGCATTTCATTTTGTAACGACTCCTTTTTATATGTGACAGACATTTTACTGCATCTACAACGCTTGATTATTCAGTATTATTTCATTATGTTTGTAGCTTAGAGTTACTAGATGTTGCTATTTTTTTAAAAATAATAATGTCCGCTTTGTCAAAAAGCGCCCGCTTTTTTCCGCTTCAAAACCCGCTTCCCGCTTAAGCGTTTTATGAGGTCAATCCGCTCGCTTCGCGCTTTCTAAAACCTTGCCCATTTATATTCGAAATTGCATACCTAAATTCTAGTGAGTCCACTCATAGTTCGTATCATACTTGTACCCACTATACCAAAGTAAATCAAGTGTAATACATATGTGTGGGTGACATGTGATTGAATCTAACAGTAACGATCAACCAATCCCAAGGCATGAGAGTTCAACCTAGAAATAAAAGCACCGTATTAACTCACACCATATGCAATTCAAAACAAACATTGCATTGGTCTCGATCTGCAAACTATGAATAAAATGAATTTAGCTGTCGGGTCAGACCTGTGTTCAACAATTCAGACGGTTACTAACTAAAACTAATGTGTCTAAACTAGTAAGCATGAAACAAAAGGCCCCCCTAGAGGCTTCAAAGGCGTACGCCTTGAGGCGAGGTGGCCCCTAATGCGCCCCGAGGCGTGCGCATCACTCTCCAAGTGAGGGGTGTACGCCTCATTTTGGCGAGGAGTAAAAAAGGCATTGAGGCGTAAGCCTCAGTTCAGAACTCAATTTAAGCTTCACACACACACACACACACACACACACATATATATATATATATATATATATATATATATATATATATATATATATATACAGAGAGAGAGAGAGAGAGAGTCAGGCTAGAATACACTCGAGTGTATTCGGAGCAGATTACACTCAAGTAGTTTTTCATGATGCAATATTTTTTACAAAAATCTAATCCGTTGATCTTCTTAAACATCTTGTGAATAGCTCAAACACAAAATTTGAGCACATTTGGACATTTATAGGTCATGTTATAAAGACCGCAAAAATTACGCATTTCAAATTCGTTTCGTGCGTCGGTTTTGCTGCCCTTGGATTAGTGACTTACACTCATTCAAATGGGCTCAAAATTTGTATGTAGCCTAGTTATAGTATGACATTGAAGATCAATGGTCTACATTTTGCAAAAAATTAGTCTTGATATGCAAACACACTTGAGTGTATCCGTGCGATCTGTACACTCGAGTGTATTCTAGCAAGACTCTATATATATATATATATATATATATATATATATATATAGAGAGAGAGAGAGAGAGGTTAGAATACACTAGAGTGTATTCGGAGCAGAATACACTCAAGTAGTTTTTCATTATGCAATATTTTTTTCAAAAATCTAATCTGTTGATCTTCTTAAACATCTTGTGAATAGCTCATTCACAAAATTTGAGCACATTTGGACATTTATAGGTCATGTTATAAAGACCGCAAAAATTATGCATTTTAAATTAGTTTTGCGCGTCGATTTAGTTGCCCTTGGATGAGTGACTTACACTCATCCAAATGGGCTCAAAATTTGTATGTAGCCTAGTTATAGTATGACGGTGAAGATCAATGGTTTACATTTTGTAAAAAATAGTCTTGATAAGCAAACACACTTGAGTGTATTCTAGCCTCTCTCTCTCTCTCTCTCTCTCTCTCTCTCTCTCTCTCTCTCTCTCTCTCTATATATATATATATATATATATATATATATATATTTGTGTGTATATATACATATATATGTATCTAAGCATGTATATTTGTGTTTGTATATTTATGTATTTGTCAATGTGTCTATAATGTATATATATTACATGTAATGACGCACATAATACATTTACATGTATATATTTGTGCATGTATGTGTATATGTATATAATTGTCAAGTATGTAAAGATTTATATGTATACATGTCGATCTTTTGTATTCTTTTGTATATCGAATGTACTTGCAGATGTCTGTGTATATGTAATAGATTTACATGTATATATATCTATATGTATATATTTTTTTAAATGTGTACACTTGGTGTATGCCAATGTGAATGTACATACTTGTACGTACATATGTGTACATTAAATATAACTCATATACACACACACACACACATATATATATATGAATGCCTCAGTACATTCTGAGGCTTACACCTTGATCGCCTCAAGACTTACGCCTCGCCTCGCCTCGCCAAGACAAAAATGCCTCATTACGCCTCACGCCTTTTTCAATCTTGCTAGTATGCATGACATAGGCCTTTACAATTCCCATCACACGCTTTCCATCGCAATGATAGTGCATGCACTACATGTCCACGTGTTGTTAAACAAAACAATAAGCGAACCAATCAGTGTGTAATCATTAAATTTCTTGACTACTAAAACTTTTTAAATATTGTACCAGTAACTAACCAATGTGTGTGTGATCCACCCACTCTTCAATACCCACGTTGTTTAGTCATTTGACTATATTGTTGGTTGGAAACTAGCTAAAACTAGGGCTTTCAAACCAAAAGCAATTTGACACATCGGTTATGCATACGGTCATACCCACACCCAGTCACAAATTCAGTATTCGGGATACGTACGGTCAAGCTGAAAAATTCGAAAATGGGAATTATGTGGGAAAATCGGATTGAAAACGGTCAACGTACAGTAATAGTAAGGTCAACTATTCGTGAAAGGTCGGGAGAAAAAAATATATAGGGGGGTATACACTAATGTATAATTTAGGCATAGTAATTCAGAGATGGAGACCAAGTCAATTTGCTACAAATGAAAATCAAAATTGAACATTAGATGGATGACCCCTAATATTTGCATTGAGCAATTGGTCAAACTTAGCAAATGAATATGAACATAAAATTTAAAGCACATTACAAAATTTTAATCAATGGAATAATGACAGATAATAAAAAAAGAAATATAAGAAAAAGGATACAGAATTATAGTGGTCACAATAGGTGATTTCGAAGAAGGGGAATGGGAGAAACGGAATGAGGATGTTCGAGACAGGATATAAGGATACAGATTAAATGGGAAGTTGGAAATTTTGGAGGATACAAAAGGACGGTACAGTAGCAAGGGGAAATAGTGGTACGTGGGAAGAAATGGAAGCAAAGAAATCGATGAAGCAAAAAGGTGAAGTCAGGAGGATGAAGGGGAGAACACCGAAGTAGAGAGGAGGAAATATAAGCAGAAATAAGATCATGAAGAAGAGGGGAAGACGGCAGAAGAGGAAAGGGAAGCAGAAGCAAGATACAATGGAGGAACATGAGAAGAATTAACAGCAAGCATAAATAGGGAGTAGATGAGAAACGGGAAAATAGAAACTAGAAACAAAGAAATGAAGCAGCAAGAAGAACAAGATGATGAGGGGATGATGGAGGAGAAGCAAAGGGAAGAAGGCGAAGCAACAATAGGATATAGGAGGACAATGGAAGAAAGAAGGGAAGAAGGGGAGGAAGCAAGGAGGAAGAGGGGAAAAACGTCCACCAAGAGGGGACGGTGGAGGAAGAGGGGGGAGAGTGGAAGCAGGAAGGATGAACTAGAAAGAGAAAAAACTCTGGAGGAAGATGGGACATAGGAAGAGGAAGGGGACAAGTTGAATCAATAAGCAAGAAGAAGACAAAACCATGGAGGAAGACATGATAGTGGAGAAGGAGGAATGGAAAGAAGCAAGGGGGAAGAGGGGCGGGAGGAGGATGCACAAAACCCTATGACAAAGCACACAAAACAAAACCGCTAAAGTCAAGCGTACATAACTGTAAAAAAGGGGGAAAAACGTATTAAACGTGTTTAAAACACAATATGTAAATAAAACGTGAATAAAACGCATATAAAACGTATTAGACGGTTTGGAGTTTTAAATGGGCGTCACATACGACAAGTGAAAAAAACGCTTTTCCAAAAAATGGTGAATACTGTGACTATGCCCACACCATTTACAACCCTACTCAAGGATCAGGTTCTAGAACTGCATCTAGTGCTTGATCTAACATTTGACATTGAATATGAGTCTGGTTCATTTTCAAGCATTGTATCCAATTCCTCCCCAAGCATTTGTTCAGATTCATAATTCAGCTTAGTCCCTTGTTCATTACAAATCATTTTATTCATTCAATCATTTGCATTTGCAACACTAGTTTTTTATTTCACCGTGTGAATTTAACCATGGGTTACACAAGGCTTTAAAAGATCTTCATAGCAAAGTGTGCTAGTCTGCCAGATATGGTTAGCACAACCATATTATAGTGCTAACTCAACATATGGAGCTTTAAAAAAGGTAACTCCAACGACGATATTTTGACATGTAGCTGCAAGCAATTGTAACAAATCTGACATTATCAAGCTTGTGAAGTCGTGATAGCAACACAACACAGATATTTGAAGAAGGGAAAGCCATATGCCAAATTTTAGTCCCTTGTTCATTACAAATCATTTAATTCATTCAATCATTTGACATATGGAGCTTTAAAAAAGGTAACTCCAACGACGATATTTTGACATGTAGCTGCAAGCAATTGTAACAAATCTGACATTATCAAGCTTGTGAAGTCGTGATAGCAACACAACACAGATATTTGAAGAAGGGAAAGCCATATGCCAAATTTTGGTGGATCGTCTACTTTGACGCAATCACTGTATTAAAAAACGGCCCAAGCGGCCACTTAATCAGCCAAGACCCTCAGCCGCCTAATTTAGCCCCTAAGCGCGCGCTAAGCGTTTTGAACATAATCGCCCACTTTTTGCCCGCCTTACCCGCTTTTTTAAAAAATACTACTGTAAGCATGTATCATTATTTAATTGCATAGTCCAAGTAGTGCCGACTATCATATATGAAACTTGTAAACATTAAATGTTCTATGATATAGCTAGTCATAATTTAGAATGCATATTTTGTGTGTAAGCTGTAATAATAGGGTACTGCTGTAATGCATCTAAGGCTCTAAGTAAATATCATATTACTCTATTATACTTCTAATGCATGATTTGTTTTACTGATTTCCTTGCTGCTTTCAGTGATTAATGATTGGTATTACTGGTTAGTATTACTTTAGTGATTACTATAAATCAATAATTCATAGTTTGTTAGTTACAATTACTGATCTGCGTGCTAATTTTAGTGATTAGAGATATTGATTAGTAGTAAAGTATTGATGAATACTTCGTTCATTACTGATTTGCTGACTAGATCTGTATAAAAGTTCCTTATACATGTAATTTTGTATAAGCATATATAAAATTTAGGCACCCGCTTTTTTTAAAAAATCGTCCGTTTAATCGCCCGCCTATCGCTTAATCGGTTACAGGGTGTAGTCCGCACGCCTCCCGCTTCCCGCTTTCTAATACACTGACATCAATCAATAACAAACTGTCGTAGAAATAAGGATAGGAAACGAGTATGTATCATCAAGCAACAAACTTGATAGCCAGTGCCCATACCTAAAATGACAGTTCAAAATTTCAGTCGAAATGTCTAAATTTCGACCAAAATTTTAGTTTTGATCATGACCAGAAATAGAAATTGTGATACCTCGGGACTTTTTCAGGTATTTTGCTAAATTTCAATGAAAAGTTTTTGACAATTTCAACGAACTTCACCCAATCGGGAATGCATTTCGAGAAATTTTGACAAATTTGGCAAATTTCGCTAATTTATTTTGGGAGTTGTATGTTTACTAGTATGTTTTTTAATAGCTGACAGGAGAGGAGGTATTGTTTTGGGGGGGTTTATAGCTTGTAAGGCACATAAGCCTTAACCCAACCTAATTCTACTACCATCTTTCACTTCTACCCTACTGGATCAATAACTACAACTTATACCCAGAAAATAGCTGTTTTACGAGTTGTAGATCTACCCAAATTATGGAATATACTAGCTGATGCTCTAGATCAAGTAGTATCACATTTAAGTAGTTATTTCACGAAACAAACATATAACTAGTATCATTTTTTTACATGTTGAATTAGTATTTGCAACTTGTAAAAACGAAGAGTATTTCGATATCAAGAGGAAGACCAATTGAAAGCTATGGAGAGGCATTGACTCATCTACCCCTACACAGGTACAACCCCCCACAGGTGTGCAACAACAGATAGGACATGAGTCACATGATGAGGCTAACTGATAACATGAGTTGGACTTAATATGTCAATCATATAAACAACTCATGTTTGGACACAAAACCACCCGATGAGGGTCATGGGCTTGATCAGCCACCACGCCACTCCAGTTTCAATTAGGTAATTCAGTACTTTTCCTATACTACAATAAATTGATATTCAATTGTGCAAATTGAGCAAGAATGTGCTTGAATAGTTTTATAAGATGATTCCTATTATGTTCCCGAAAATAGCAATAAAATCCCCATTGAAATAGTTAGGCTTCTTTTCAATCACATGTAGAACAACCACTAATATCAATATATGATTGCATAAATAAGTATCTATGCATGTAGATTATCAATATATGAGGCAAAACCACCTAATGGGGGTCATGGGCCTGATCAGCCACCACGCCACTCCAGTTTCAATTAGGTAATTCAGTACTTTTCTTATATTAAAAAAAGAGATGGAAATCAATAATGCTTTCCGATCCAATAAATTGATATTAATTATGTAGATTGAAAATGTACTTGAATAGGGTTATAAGATGATTCCTATTATGTTACCGAAAATAGCAATAAAATCTCCATTGAAATAGTTAGGCTTCTTTTTAATCATATGTAGAACAACCACTAATATCAATATATGATTTTCTTGCATAAATAAGTGTCTATGCATGTAGATTATCTTGGTAAAATTTCATGACTTAATTCCTTTATTTGGCCACAGATATGTGTCGACGGGAACACGCCTATCAAAATTTTGTAAATTTAGTTTTTGGACCATTGAAAATGGCGCCGAAAAGGGACATACTAAATAACGCCTAAATTTAAACTCCATGTCATAGATTCTGCGCAAGTAAAAAGGCCGACTATTTATATTGAAATCCATGTATATGTTTTCAAGACTATAATTAAGCCCATTAGTGTTTGGACTCCTAGTCCATTAGGGTTTGTCCACTTGTATCTCCTCCTATACACAAGAGAGGGGTTTTCCCATCCATCAATAAGAAACACAAGTAAATTCCCATTACCACATTTTTCAAACATGGTATCAGAGTGGCCGTTCTTGCGCCCCTAACCCTACGTGAGAGAGAGCTAAAGAGGAGTATCTGCTTGAGGGCAGCTGTTGTCCCATGGAGGTGTTTAGCTAGCCACATATGCCCACCCCCATCATCCTTTAAGAGTGTCTTTGTTGAGTCATCTCCATCTCAAAGTCGAAGTTAATCAAAGTTGTTGCCTGCAATGACCCCACCGCCAAGAAGATTTATTACCTTTGTCATCGATGTTGCGGCCACCGCCACCTACGTTGCCATTTATGCTACTATTGATGCCTACGTCACCGCCACAATCCATGCCTCTACCTTCAGATCTAATACCAGATCATGGAAAAAGATCAACTTTTCTACTGCTATTGGAGATTACCCATTCCTATCTTGCCTTAGTGGAGATCTAAAGGATTTTTCCATCATTTTTTATGCATTTTCAAGGTTTTGATCAGTGAATTAAAAAAGGGCCAGGCGGGCCGCTTAAGCGGCCATGACCCTCATCCGCCTAATTTACCCCCTAAGCGCCCGCTCAATCGTTTTGAACATAATCGCCCGCTTTTTGCCCGCCTAGCCCGCTTTTTGCCCGCTTTTGTTTTAAAATCCTAATGTAAGCATCTAACATTAATTAATTACATAGTCCAAGTAGTGTTGACTATAATATATGAAACTTGTATACATTAAATGTTCTATGATATAGCTAGTCCTAATTTAGAATCCATACTTTGTGTGTAAGCTGTAATAATTGGGTACTGATGTAATGTATCTAAGTAAATATCCTATTGCTCTATTATACTAGTAATGCATGATCAGTTTTACTGATTTCCTTGCTGCTTTCAGTGATTAATGATTGGTACTACTGGTTAGTATTACTTTAGTGATTACTTTAATTCAACAATTCATAGTTTGGTATTTACAATTACTGATCTGCTTGCTGATTTTAGTGATTAGAGATACTGATTAATAGTAAGTATTGATGAATACTTAGTTAATTACTGATTTGCTGATTAGATATGTATAGAAGTTCCTTATAAATATATTTTTATATACACATACATGTAATTTTGTATAAAAATATATAAAATTTAGACACCCGCTTTTTCAAAAACCGCCCGCCTACCGCTTAATCGGTTACAGGGTGTTGTCCGCACGCCTCCCGCTTCCCGCTTTCTGATACACTGGTTTTGATATTGTTGTTCCATCACGCGACATGTCTTTATTTGCATGTAGACGGGGATCAAGTCCTGTAAGCGGAAGAGACGTAATGGAGTGTTGTTGCACACTGGCAACGTGAGAGACCCAATAGGGTTCTCCGCTCTTATTTATAGTAAAGGGAAAATTACATGTAGGTACAGCAGTAATATGAAATAGGAAATAAACACAAAGTAAAAATATATTAACACTCCCCCTCAAGCTGGAGTGTACACATTGTGGATGCCCAGGTTGCCGCATAAATTCTGGAACACTGCTGAACCTAATGGCTTTGTCAAGATATCAGCTAGTTGGTCTTCAGACTTGACATATGGCGTCACAACATTGCCATTCTTTATCTGATCTCTGATGAAATGACAGTCAACTTCTATATGCTTTGTGCGCTCATGGAAGACAGGATTCCTGGCAATATGTATAGCAGATTGATTGTCACACTTGAGAATCATGGGAGTTTGAATCAAAATCTTCAGCTCAGATAAGATAGATTTGATCCATTGTAGTTCACAGCATGCATGTGCCATAGCACGGTACTCAGCCTCAGTACTAGACCGTGCTACCGCTTGTTGTTTCTTGCTTTTCCAAGTAATCAGATGATCACCAAGAAAGGTGCAGTAGCCAGATGTGGATCTTCTATCAACTTGATTACCAGCCCAATCTGCATCTGCATAACCTGTGAGAGTCAAAGAAGATAGAGGACTCTTTGGTTTATAATAAGTGATCCCCTTTCCGGGAGCACTTTTCAGATATCTCAGAATCCTGCATACAGCTGTCCAATGTGACTGTCGTGGTGTGCACATATGTTGACTTACTACTCCAACAGCAAAAGAAATATCAGGTCTTGTGACAGTTAGGTAAATCAACTTCCCAACTATTCTCCTGTAATGACCTGGATCTGAATATGCAGTATCATCGTCCACCTCCTTGATGTGATAATCCATAGGAGTGGATACGGGCTTAGAATCAGTCATACCCGTTTCCTGTAGCAAGTCAAGCACATACTTCCTCTGGGAGAGATTTATACCTGCATGGGATCTAAGAACCTCAATCCCTAGAAAGTATCTCAGCTTTCCCAGGTCCTTCGTGTGAAAGTGTTGTTGTAGTCCTTCCTTCACACGTGATATGCCTGTAGAATCGCTGCCAGTAATCACAATATCATCAACATAGACAGCAATAATGATGGACCCACCAGAAGAATTTGAATAAAATAGAGAGTGATCAGTCATGGAACGAGAGAAGCCCATCTGTAAAACAACAGCACTGAACTTGTCAAACCAAGCTCGAGGAGATTGCTTTAACCCATAGATAGCCTTCTTCAATTTGCAGACTTTCTGACACTCCCCCTGAGCAACAAAACCTGGTGGTTGCTCCATGTACACCTCTTCTTGAAGATCTCCATGAAGAAAGGCGTTCTTGACATCCAGCTGGAAAAGGGGCCAATCAAAGGTAGTAGCTAGAGATATAAGGATCCGCACAGAATTGAGACGAGCAACTGGAGAAAAAGTCTCAAAGAAGTCCACTCCATATGTCTGTGTGTAGCCTTTTGCTACCAATCTGGCCTTCAACCGCTCAATCGATCCATCAAGGTTGTGTTTGACTGTAAAGACCCATCTACAGCCCACAACTTTCTTTCCCGCAGGTAAAGTAACAAGATCCCATGTGCCATTGTCAATCAGAGCAGAGATTTCCACCTGCATTGTCTGCTGCCACCCACTGTCCTTCAGAGCCTCGAAGTGGTTTCTTGGTATCGTAATGGAGTCCATCCCAACAGCAAATGCACGAGCCTGTGTAGATAAGTGCGAAAAACAACATACATTCGATATGGGATGTCTAATAGTACATGAACGTATACCTTTCCGGACAGCAATAGGAAGATCAAGGTCAGAAGCCTCTGCAGGAATCTCTTGAGTAGAAGATGGCGAAGGAGGCTCATGGACTTGTGCCGCTACCTCATCTGGATCCTGTCTACCTCGCCTGTGATAAACCTGGTTATAGGGTTGAATGGTAGGTGGATCATGCGGTATGTCCTCAACAATTATAGGTGGCACTCCCTCACTTGGAATTGCGGGTGGCACTCCCTCACTCAATTGCTCCCCCTTGCTCATAGAATTTGCAAAATATGGACTAGTTTCATGAAAGGTGACATCCTTAGAAACAAACATACGACGCAAACTCGGGCAATAACACTTGTAACCTTTACTCGTACCAGAGTAACCAAGAAACAAGGTTTTCAAGGACCTAGGAGAGAGTTTGTCTTGTTTGGGATCAAAGTTATGAACGAAGGATGTACAACCAAAAACCCGAAGCGAAACATGAAACGGTTTATCCATAGGGCGTAAGACAGAGAAGGGAGTGCGTCCATGCACAACAGAAGAGGGCTGCCGATTAATCAAAAAACAGGCAGTGAGAAGAGCTTCAGACCAGAAACGTTTAGGCACATTTGATTCAAACATGATAGACCTAGTGATATCCAAAAGATGGCGATTCTTTCTCTCAGCAACGCCATTCTGCATAGGAGTGTGAGGGCAAGAGGTGTGATGAATCATACCAACCGAACTGCAAAACTCATTCATCGCTTTCTGAACATACTCAAGGGCATTATCAGATTGAAAAATTTTGATATTGCAGTTAAATTGAACCTGAATTTGTTTATGAAAATGTTTGATAATGGAAAGCACAGATTCACGACTTTTTAAAAGATAAATCCATGTCATGCGAGAGTAATCGTCCACAAAGGAAATGAAATAGCTAAAACCATTATAACTCTGGTTTTTAACAGGACCCCATACATCACTATGGACTAACTCAAACGGACTAGAAGCCCGATTATTGACACGAACAGGATATGATAACCGATGATGTTTGCCCAACTGACATGACTGACACTCTAGAGAGGACACATGAGCTAGATCTGGTTCCAACTTCTTCAAGCTTTCTAAGGATGGATGTCCATATCTGCAATGCCACAGCAAGGGGGAACCACTCAGCATGGCGGAGGAAACTGGAGCAGGAGGTGGATGGCGAGGTAGATAATCACCAGGAAAGAGGTAGAGATCACCTTTCCTAGGCCCCCCACCAATCATCTTCAAACTCTTGAGATCCTGTAAAACAAAACAAGAGGGCCCGAATGTTACTGTGCATTTTACAGTGTCAATCAACTTGGCAACAGAAAGCAAATTGAATGGAAATTCAGGTACAAAATGAACAGATTTCAAATCAATATCTGGTGTAAGGGACACAGAACCACTAGCTACCACCTTCCTCACAGAACCATCTGCCAAAGTAACAGATGGGTGAGGAATATATGAGTCAAGTATGCGGAGCAATCGCCTCATACCAGTCATGTGCTGGGAGGCACCAGAGTCAACCACCCAGGGAGTTGCGGATCCAGAAGCCATAAAAGATGTAGCCTGATTACCCGATGTAGATGCTAGGTTTGCTGTAGAAGCAGATGAGGCGCCCATATTCCAATGTTGAGTTGCCTGAATAAATCTGTCATATTCCTCCTGAGTGAGTGTGATGCCAGAGGAACTCGAGCTCGCAGTAGTAGAGTCTGAAGTAGCACAATTGGCAGCTCCAACAGGTGGGGCGGCAGGTCGCCCATGTTTCTTCCAGCATTTCTCGATAGTGTGTCCAGGTTTGTCACAGAAAGTGCATCGAGGACGAGTCCCACGTCCTCTGCCCAAGCCAGGTTTGTCAGCTGGTGTAGGTGCAGGTCGTCCTCCGCGAACTGCTGCAGCAATGGAGGCATGAGAATCTCCAGAAGGAACAACAGGAGTAGGATCAACTGACTCAAAGGTGGACTGCTGAATCCTAGAGAAAGCTTCTGCAAGGCTCGGTAATTTATCGGACGCAAGGATCACACTTCTTGTTGAACCAAATGAGGAGCTAAGGCCAGATAGAAATTTAGCAGTGACAAGATCATCTCTATCTTTAATCTGCTCAGCAACCTTCACTGGATGATAGTAGCTCAACTCCTGGGAGATAGCTTGAATCACACCGAAATACTCTTCAAGTGATCTATCACCTTGTTTCTCTGCAAACAGACGATCATAGATCATAAACTGGCGAAGAGCATTCTTCTCTTGAGCATAGTGCTGCTTAACGGCATCCCAAATCTCCTTAGCGGTGGAGTAGAACATGAACCTAGAAGCAATAGAAGGTTCCATGCTACCCCATAGCCAAGTCTTCACTAGGCTGTCAAGACGTTTCCACTCGGCATAGTCTTTGTCAGTGCTAGTGAGGGGTGCAGAATCAACGAACTGTGCCCGATCGCGCGATTCCAAGACAGTATGAACCGCATTCATCCATAGCAAAAAGTTCTTCCCATTGAGCTTGATAGGAATAGGCGAGACCTCATAATAGGTCTTATTCTCCATGATGCAACTGAGATATGTGTGACGGAGTGATACACGTCACAAAGAAGGCTGAATGGACGGACAGATACGCGTCCCGTGACGGAGAGATACACGTCACAACAGAAACTGGAAAGAGGATGTGTTACTGACGCATCGACAGCCTTCAAACGAGAGATTCCTAATCACACATGAAGGAGATGTGATTAGGAAAGCACTGTGGAAGAGACGAGACCTCCGGGTAGGGCTTTAGAAGGCCGTTGGATCAACCGAAGATCCCCAAGCAGCAGGGTCGGTGTCCGAAAAGTGACCGAAAGGTGCTGAAAAAATTCCCGGAAACGTAGACGGAGCCTTTAGATCTTTGCGGCTGGACCTACGGTAGCATGGGATGGACTACCGAAGTCCAGCGGCGATGGACGGGCGGAGGGAACCCTCCCTTAGGCGGCTAGCAGCAGCGCCGCAGGGGGGCTCCTGCCGCGCTCCGGCGGCAAGGAGCAGCCGCTGCTGTGGGCGGCGGCGGCCGGCTAGGAGGAACCGGCGGCGGCGCCTTGGAGGAGAAGAGAGAGAGAGAGGCGCCGGAGGAGAACGGGCGGGATGGAGGGGCGGCGCTAACCTGCTCTTGATACCATGTAAGCGGAAGAGACGTAATGGAGCGTTGTTGCACACTGGCAACGCGAGAGACCCAATAGGGTTCTCCTCTCTTATTTATAGTAAAGGGAAAATTACATGTAGGTACAACAGTAATATGAAATAGGAAATAAACACAAAGTAAAAATATATTAACAAGTCCTATTTGGGTTATAACTTTCTTCCAGCTACGAATTCATTCAAAAGAATACATCTTTTGACATGACGTGTCAACAGTGCATACTTGTATGTGGCCCACGTCGTTACTTCTGTTGTGAGACATGATGTGTCATCAATTGACATGGTGTATGCTTCGCAACACAACATGTCAATGTGGTAGCACAGTGTCTCACCTATCTGCTTCAACTATATTCTTATATCTACATAGCGAGTCGCATGTTAGCTAACACGACATGTCAATTTACCCACAGTGTGTCTCCTACTAGCAACAACTATTGTTATTAGAAGCGTGTTGTCTATCTTATTCGCCAAATACTATATCAAATGGCGTGCAATATCAACTGGTACTACTTTATACATGACGGAAGGCTTAAATACATGACGTGCTCTTATGTTGTCTCTACCAACCACACATCTACTATTTTTTAGCAATTTTAAATTGTTTTCTAACCGAATTTGTGTAATCGGGTCATGTAGTACATTGACTCGCTACTACACATATTTGCATACATGTCCATTACCTCTACTGTGGTTTATTACTCTTCAGCCCCAACCACTCTCTTGATTTTGTTAGTGGTTGGCATGAGGGGGAGAATAGAGGAAGAGATGAGTAGAGGGAAGTGAAGAGATGAGTAGAGGGAAGTGAAGAGATGAGATAAAGGAGTAGAGGCAATGAAGAATGAAGAGAGGAAGAATTTGTATTGTTGCTATCTCTGTGGATCTTCATGTTGTTATATATTCTTATTTTTGTGGATCTTCATGTCGTTATATAGTACATGGATTATTCTTCTACTACTATTATATGTTCATCAAATGAAGGAGTTTGTAAAGCTTATTCATCTTCATTTGTTGTTTGCTTCTGTGGACTTATCTACTGCAGTTATGCTATCCATTGATTGGATGATACCTCATCTATACATCGGCTCATGGTCTTCAGTCCAGCAACATCATTCTTGCTACTCGTACCATGGTCAACACTATTTCAAAAATTGGTATGCATGGTCGCATATATTCCCAAATATGCCTAAGTGGTCACCCTACAAAACCGTTATTGCAAATCAGTCAGTAAGCAATATTGAGCCGCTTATACGATCGCTTGGCCGATTAAGCGGTCGATTGAACTCCACTTTCTAAAAGGTCCACTACTTAGAATTGTATATAAACACACATTTAAATATATAATCATATGCATACATTTAAAAAAATAACAGATATTAAAACACATTTGTATATGCATGCCTTTAGATATATTCATATGTGTGCATATATACAATATTCTACATACACACACACACACACATTTGTATACAGTTGGATTTATTTACGTACATGTACATATTCCACAGAAATATTTGTACAGTTAGATGTATAAATCTCAACACATTCATATATTACAAAAGTTTATTATGTATATACTCATTTAAAGATATATAAACATACGATACATGTATATTAATATCTTTACATCAAAATATATACAAAAAATATATATACAATTGGATATTCTTCATTTCAAAATTATTACTTTATAATGTCAATATGTCATTTTATGATTATACATAATTAATTTATTAAAAAATTCAAAATCATGTATACTCTCATATAAGCTCTCATATCACATATACTCTATGTAGCACTCACTCCGCCGGTACACTGCGTGCCACTTTTCTGAACAATTATAGTTAGCACATTTTATATGTTGCTTTGTGCTTTTGCACTATATGTTGCGCATGCTTTATTTGCATGTTGATTTTGTGCTTGTCAGTGTTTTATTTGCACGTCGACTACTACCTACTTGTAAACTATGAAGCACGGATACTCCAAAACAGATGTCGTACCCGTATCCGATACGTATCGGATACCAATACTCCGTGGACACTCCTGGATACGTATCAGATACTCCTAATCCGTATCCATCTGTATCCAAGCTGTATCCAGTCGGTACAAACTAGAAAAAAAATATGGGCATGACATTGCTTGATTAGCATTTCACACCAGCTCATGTCTCAACCCTCTCTGCTAAGTAGTAGCTTGCAGCAAGGTTGTCACAGTTGCTTCCTTGAAGTAGTTCAAGGTTAGTCACCATTCCTCTTGCTAAATGCCAATCTCCCTTCTTCTCTTTATTATTTGTACCTCCTCTGTTTTTTGGGATTTTACTTTTTAAAGAACTTCCAAGCACCGATACTCTAAAATAGGTGTCCTACAAGTACTGAATGCATATCTGATACTAATATTCCCTAGATACTCTCTAATACATACCAAATACTTCTTAAGTTGTATTCCTTTTTTTATTAGCAGGATATGACCTCAATGCGGTCAGGATACAACCAACCCATTTAGCAGCCAAGAGAGCACCCCACTCATGCGATCCCTCGAGGTCCCAAAACCATATGACTTCCAACTCTAGACTCCCCCTATTGTATTGTGATTTGAGAATGAAATTGGTATTTTCTGTTAAAATTTTAAAATAAACATTAGAAAAACTGTTGTATCCATGTACATGTATCTTATATTTTCAAAAATTGTCGTATCCCCGTACCGTACCTGTATCCATTTCTGCATCTATATCCGCGCTTCATAGTAGCTAGCCACACATGATAGAAGATAGTTTGGTATCACAGATGACACAGCTCACTTTACAACAACATTACATGATACATGAAATGTGAAAGGTTTAGAATATGATATTATCATGTCTTTTTGTAACTTCTGTCTCACATTACTATGAATGAAAGACCCCATTTTAAATCATTGTTTGATATTACGGTATTGGTTTTCTTTTCTTTAGAAATATTGTGATTTTTTAATGAAAATTTGATTGTTTTCATCTATTTTCAAAATAAATATATTGGTTATTTTTTAAAATATTAAAATAAATATTAAAAAATTGTCGTATCCATGACGTACCCGTATCCTATATTTTCTAAAATTGCCATATCCTCGTACCCGTACCCGTACCCGTATCGGATACGTATTTGTATCCGTGCTTCCTAGCTTGTAAACCAGCACTATCTGAACTGTGACCCAACACCTTCTGGACTAAAAAGTCTACTATAGTGGTGGAAATTATTTGAAGAAAGAAGATGATGAAGCTTCTTTAAGTAACTTATTTTTGTAGGTTTTACATATATATGATGAAACTTCATGTTTTTTCTGCTTCTACATTACATCCTGGAGTCTTGTATTTGTGTGCTTCTTTGTGCAATAGGTTATTCATTATGGCTACGTCACCACTTTTGTTACTATGTATACGAGTTATGTTTTGCATGTTGACTACTAGTACTTCTTGTGTCCCAACACTCAATGGTCTGCTTGTGCTCCAGCATTCCCTGGTTTACTTCATGACGTTAGCAACTGAGAATATGAGATGCAGCACTCGTTTCTATCTATGTTGTTTACTATTACTTTGCATGCCACTTCATTTTTTATCGAGAAACTACAACTACATGCCTTTGTACTCGTTATGGGTTACTACTACTTGAGCTTGAGGGGGTTACAATAAATGTGTGGTTTATTTATATTGTATAGTGGCTCAAAGTCTATTTGGCCCATTAGTGTCTAAACTCCTAGTCCATCAGGGTTTTGTTCGCTTCCTCATATCTCCTCCAACATATGGGAGAGGGGCTTGCCTATCTATCTATAAGAAACACACAAGGGAATTTCCCAGTACCACATTTTCTGACAAGAAATAAATAATTCCTCTCTTCATTCTTCATCTCCTCTCCTCCTTTATCTCATCTCTTCTCTTCCTTCTACTAATCTCTTCCTCTATTATTTCAAATTACCACATTTTCTAACGATCCCACACAACTAAAAAGTTACTAAATTGATTCAACTCTAATGATAGAATGTTTGTAAGAAACAAAATAAATAGATTACTTTGAAGGAAAATCCTATTTTAACCTACGTGATGAAAAGCAATAATAACCATACCATGTAATTAGCATGCACTTGTCCCACCCATATCAGATTGATGACATGTTAGGAGTCAGCAAAGGTGACTACCACGAAAAGAAATGTGCTTTGTAAATTACTATAAATAATATAATACCATTTGAGTGACACTTCGACTGAAGCACATTGACGCCTTTGCTCGTATACGAGGGTTTTTGTGCTTTAAGTGTGCTTCCAACTTTGACAGAAGAAGGGTTGGGGAAACCCACGTTGTCATAGAGATTAATGCCTTTTCTGCAGCTTCACAGACAAATCGCTTGTCCTGAGAGGATTTCAAAAGAAGCTGCAAAAGCTGAAAAAAGGGAGTGCCTTATATTAATAGAATGTATCAGGTCAATAAGGAAGATCAATAGTTCCACAAGACTTGAAGCTTTGATCTGAGTATAAAAGTGAAGAGAGAAAAAAATTAAACTGATAAAAAAACTTACCAAAGGATCACAAGAATCAATGACATTGTCTCCATATGCCTTAAAAAAGTCAGCCGAAGTCATGATTGCAGTTTTACAAAGCGCACTTCTAGGATTTTTCACGGATTTCACAATCAAGGAAACAACAACATTCCTGGTTCCTCAGCATAAATTTTAAAGAACAAACAAAGTTAGAGCTTCTAATTTGGTGTTAGCATTTATTTTACAAGATAAAGTGGGATGCAAGGACTAACAGGCTCTCAAGCAGCTTTTCTTTATGAAAAATTGAAATTTGCCTAACATTGTTGAGTGCCTCGCATACCAAAACCCAGTCTTTAGAATTCAGCCTTTCAAATAGTGTCTGAATGCAACAGTAAACCAGATAAAATTTTTAGAATACCCTCAAATAAAAAATAACTATGTATATTCACTTAGAAAAAACATACATCCAGTACAGTTTCAATAGAAGCCACATCGGTCAGGTTCTCGGACTCTATGTACTCTATTTCCACATTAGCAACATCTGTATTACTATTGCTCAAAGCAATTCCATTCACTCCATTGGAGGTTGGTAAAGTACTAACCTCATCAGTACCATTATTCGGGTTTTTATTACCATTTCCAGTACATTTCTTTTCTGAATTCTCTTTACTTATATCACCTTTTTCCTCGCCGACTAGCAGTGACGCGTCATTCAGATGTTTCAAAGCATCTCCAGACATTTTACCTGCAAGAAGAAATTTACACGCATCATAAGATATAATATAAACAAATAATGTAGTAGCCATGTTATATGCAACAAATTATCAGTACCCAGCTACTAAAACTGTATTCAATTAAATCCGCAAACAGTCACTGGAAAATTATTGCATGATAGCACCAGTTTTTTTTAAAAGAGACGTGATGGTGAAATGCAGGGTTACGATCATGGTATCTACGAAGCAAAAATGAATAAAAGATTGAGGTTAGAATGAGTTAAATGCAGACTGAATGTAGTACCCACTCCGTCGAAGCAGCACCTTACAAATTACAAGGGGAAACCATGCAACTCATGACAGTGGGACATCAAGATGATTATGTAATTTACCATTACTTTTAAGTTGACTTGTGTAGGAGAAAACATTGGATCAATCTAAGAAGCAGCACCTTACAAATTACAAGGGGAAACAACACAACTCATGACAGTGGGACATTAAGATGATTATGTAATTTACCAGTACTTTTAAGTTGACTTGTGTAGGAGAAAACATTGGATCATCTAGATGGGCTATTATTCCTGGATGATGATTGTAAATAAAAATTGGAAATGCACTGTTTTTTTCACTATACAAAGAGCGGATTAATTATCAGGTTTTCTCAATGACGGGACTGTATGGCTGTAAAAAGAAGCCACATTGCTAGTTGGCGAAGTTCATCACATAACTTCTTAAATAAATTTGATTATATTTTAAACAAAACGCTGCTATAAATATATTGTCAACACTCAACATTAAATAATACAACAAATAGATCTTAATTTCACCATACATTTAACTTTGCTAATATGGCATATTGTTTCCATAACAGTATGTTTGGTTTGCAGGAAAGCATTATGACAGGATTCATCAAAGGTTAGGATAGGGTGGTACTTGTGAAGGTTAGGATACTTAATTTCCTCTCCTGCATTTGGATGTACACAGGACAGGATCTAATCTGTCATCTGCATTTTACTTATCAGATCAGCGTAGTAGTGCGTACATCGAAGTTAGAATATCTACACGACCAATTTTCTTTATCAGATCAGGGATAGTAGTACGTATGCCGAATTTAGATTATCTACACCAGCCATTTTCTGGTACTCCAGCCTCTGAATTTCAGTAAACATTACAAAGGGCTGCTGCTATTAATTCACGACTGCTATTACTTCGAATCTGAGTTGATTGTGATCTCCTGTTTTCTGTAGTTAAATGGAATTTCTGGGCGTGCTGTGTGGATTTCATGGCAGCATAACATTACGAGTAATATATAAACAAAACAAGAATCAAAATTCAAATAGAAGTCATTGTGATTGGTTCACCTATGACATAAAAAAACACAAGTCATACATTTTGTAATGGGAAAAATTTCACCAAGCTACTCATGGGCACGAACAGAGTAAATCCATAGTCTCTCTCCAACTTGATGGAACTCAAAGACACATCTTCCAGATATTATGTCACCGCCGCTGAAATTGTGCAAAGAGTGGAGGAGGAGCATGTTTTCTATTAGAGGAGGTGGAAAGGTGGTAGCCTGGTAGGGCAACTATGAAGGGGGACTGCTATGGTGAGAAGGTCCAAGACCAAAGACCCATGCCGGGCGGAGAAGCATGAGTGGCCTAGCTTCGTGGATGCAAAATACAAGAGGAGGTCCTCGCAAGTTGGGAGTTTTTCTGGAAGACGAGGGTTCTGAGAGCTATCTGTCGGGAGTTGGGAGAGCGTTTTCAGAGCATCGAGGATTCTATGTTTTTCTATCCGAACTAATACCTTGGGTTGGTGGGCCCGACTGGCCAAACTTTATTGCCATTGGTTTAGAACTCCTGCAAAGGTAAAATGCAACAAAACGTAGGTTTGGAAATATGGGACAGATTATATTTCGATCCTACACTTAATATTGTGTACCAAACACGCCCTAATAGAACATGAACATCCATTCTTGGTCTAAAATGACTCTTCTTGAATGTCGAAAACTCAGACCAAGCACATAGTGTTGGGACAAACGTATGTGGGAGTCTAGACTAGTCAACCATCTGTTCGAAGTCATCTCCGCAGACATTCACATTTAAATTCTTACATATGAGTAAGAATCCCTTTTTAAAGAAGATTCGTTTTCACACGGAACTTGGTGTGTCTTGAATTAATTGCGAGTGAGCTACAAAGAGATATATGCATTCTTCACATCTATATGACTAGATAACCAACCAAAAAAAAGAATGGAAAATAAGGATCCAGGCGCAAAATCCAACATTTTTTTGTTGAAATTTTGATGATGATAATGACACATTGGTGCATAGTTGTCTGCAGTTGTCATATAGCCCAACTAGTAAGCCTACCGGTTTACTAGCCACATTTTGCATGTTTGAACCCTTGTTCACTAGGGGGAGTAAAAAATAACAGCCTTCTCCGATAAGGCTGGAACCCTCCTTATAGCATAAAAAGATTATCACAAAAATTGGTTGTTAGCTCGCAGTAGCCTCTAGGACCAAGGACCCAATTAGCCTAGGCGACAGAGCGGCACAAACGTTGTACGGGTTTTCTTGTTTTTATACACATTTTAGAAGGTTTACATGCATATTAGATATGTTTACATGTGTATTTAGCAGTGTTTTGAAAAGCGCCCCAGGCGCCCGCCTAAGCGCCTGGTTACAGCCTTGAGCGGCCACTCAGGCGGCAGCCCATTAAGCGGCCGCCTAAACCCGCCTGGCCCGCCTATTTGCCCGCCTGATTCCTTATTTTGGACACCCGCTTTTGGCCGCCTAAATTTTAGGCACTGGATTTTTGTACAATTGCTTTCTTTTTTCATTTTTTTCTAATCAAATGTTGTTGCTGCTACTATATATTGACTTTCCTAGTGTCTATCTATGTGCATGACTGACTGTATTACCATGTAATATAATGTGTAATACTAGAAGTCTGTAATAATGTAATACATTGCTGTTGTACATTGTTTAATATGAAACATTACTGTGTAATACATTGCTGCTGTACATTGTTTAATATGAAACATTACTGTATAATACATTTTATAATACAATAATACATACATAAATATCTACTTATCTACTGCAAATTGTATTTCTTTACCTTTCTACCTTATATAACTATAATGTACTAATACATTCTATAGTGTAATATATATTCTATGTTTACTGGATATTAATGAAAAACATTATATATATTCTATTTGTTTACTGCATAAGCTACATTAATACATTATATATCTTCTACTGCTTAGTGCATTTTAGTATATATAGTTATAAATATATTCACTACAGTAAAAGTAAACAATTTGGGTATTAGTAATACCCAAATACCATATTACAACTGTGTTAAAAACTATCTGGGTGCTTTATTTTGTTGTGTAGGCTGTATAGATAAGTCTAAAACTTCCATATATATATATATATATATATATATATATATATATATATATATATATATATATATATATATATATATATATATATATATATATATATATATATATATATATATATTACTTATATACAAACATGTATATCTTTTTATCAAATTATAGAAGAATTTCAGTATCCGCTTTTTCAAAAAGCGCCCGCCTGAGCGGCCGCCTGGCGCTCAAGCGGCCACAGGGTGCTCTCCGCACGCCTCCCGCTTCCCGCTTTCTAAAACATTGGTATTTAGAATATATCTATTTTAGTTTTCTCTAAATTTAACAAATTCTAAATTTACCAAGATAACACTTGACCTAAATTAGACCTAACTTGCTCTACTTTTAACTATTCTGATCTATTTGGCCTAAAATTTACCCCAATCAAATGTAGCCTAACCTGATTTATCCCTAAAATGGTCTTACATGACCTAATTCAGATCTCAATTAACCTAACTTGGTGTTGAAATGCCATAGACTGGGTCTAAATAGCCCTAGGTGCCCACCCATTCAACGCGGGCCTAGGAGCCCACATTTTGACGGCACTTTTAGAGCCTAGCAAGCATGTGTGTGACTCAGTGGGGCTTAGATGAGGGCCCTGATAACTACACATTGGTGTATGTATATGCATACCAAAATCAAAAGAACAGCATATTCGCAATCATTTGGATGATCCTCAATTTGTAAGAACACTTTCTCTGAACTTTTCCGGAATAGTTTGCATGCTTTCTTGATGCCAAAGTTTTCAAGTGACCAAAAGGATTCGAGGCCCAATATTGTGATTGTAATAGGCTCTAATGCTTGCCTATAGAGTTGCAGACAAGCAAATCCTAATTCCAATGTTGATGCATCAAATGCACACCAATTCATGTTACATACTTACATGATGTGTTGCATTGTGCCATCATGCATGACATACAGACATTTAATTCAAGCCAAACCATCACCAAAAGTTGTTGATAGCCACCGATAAGGTAACACAGACCACTCTACACTCACGTTCACCCTCCTGCAGTCACAATTGCCCATTTATCATGGGACCTGACAACATTGCCTTCACTATTCAATCAGGTCAAGTGCAACACCACCATAGACAAGCAATCAACCCTACGACACCTGCAAAGTTAGGTGTAAGACTCCTTGCAAATCTTCACAATTCAAGATGACATTTTAATGGCCATTTGCCCTACTATTTCTCTTACATACATACAAGGGAAGAGATGCATCAGATATGTACTTCTCGACCCAAGATACAAGAGGGGTGAATTTAAAGATCAAGACAATATCAAATCCAAATCAAAATCCGACCTAGACGGTATTGTTGTTGGCATTCATTACTAGTGATCTTTTCATCATTATCATCATCATCATCATCAACATCATCTTCATCATCATCATCTAAGCCTCAGTCGGGTCGGCGACATGGATCCTTTGTTTCCATTCAACTCTATCATGGGCCATATTCTGGTTAAGATGTAGAGATTCAAGATCTCTCTTTATAAGCTCATCCCATGTTAATTTAGGTCTTCCTCTTCTTCTACTAACAATCTTTTATGAACGAAAAAATGGGAAAGAAAATTTGGCATTTAAATATGAAGATACTTTAATAGTCTGATGTGACATACAATTCAAGCTACCTATCACAAAAGGCTACCTTTATGTTATTTTCAATGATTCTATAACCATATCATCCATCACGGTGGTTAAAATCTATACGTAAGTTTTTTTGGTGACTAAACCTTAACCTAACTAGGTATCTTTGTTAAGACAACAAAACGGTCAAGTGACAAACCTAACAGTGGTTTGGTATGATGCGGCCAGATAATAATTTGTGAGTTGAAAAATAGATCAAAGTGAAATCAAGACTTTGCTTCAACTGTCATTCATCTAGTATAATGTAATACTAAAGCAACGCTTTTTGTAACTATTTGGTAAAGAGAAGTGAGGAATAGGCGCCTGGCAGCAGGTGACAGCCTTTCAGGCTACAAGGACAGAGTGGGTATATGGCATGTGCTCTGATATAGAAAATGGGAGAACCAGATATATACTACTATGACTGAAAACCACCCAGTGTTGGTTAACGGTGAGAACATGGGAGAACGGAATAAAATAGCATAGATAACGGAATGTAAAATGAGAAAATCCTGCCAACGCCCGATCGTGAGCTATTTGGGTGTGGTACCAATATTCGTATTCGAAATCAGGTAGTGAAGTTGAAGGTGATTTGAAAGCAATGAATAAGACTCCATACACTGAACCAAGTAAAATGTTAAGCCAAAACATAAACATTTATAAGCAATAAGGCCCAATTACAACCTGCCAAAACCAGCCCAAAATGGACATCCAGCTTGATGGCTAAGCGATGGCAAGAAAATTACGTCCATAGGCTCATAAAGCTAAGAGAAGAAAAGTTGAACATTTTGCACAACTTTGTGAAAGCAGGCATTGCCAACTTTTACCATTGGGTAAACTAAATGTGAGTACCACATTCTCCAAGTTTTCCCTACCTACAACCCAAATGCCATGAAGTTGTCTAGCCTATGTTGATGCCATCATGTCAACGACATTTGCCGACAAGAGGACACTTAAATGAGAAGCTTGACATTGACATCATGACAATGTCGCGAATGACAAAGATGTGCCAATGTAAGAAAAAGATAAACATCCGCACCATTTTGAAATCCATTCTTGCAATTAATATTACCTTGGGACCTAGCATCTCTTACATAATCAAGCAACATTGCATGTAGTTGCAACAAGGCCCCTCAAAAAGTCACCCCCTGTATTTTGGACCAAAGAACCCAATTACCATAGATACCTAGGAAAACGACAGCCCTTTAAATCAAAAGCAGGTGCATTTATGCTAAATATTTAACTTACAAAATTCCATGCTTTCACAAATTCTGAAGAAGTGACATCAAAGTTTAATACCCTAACATCCTTAAGTTACCCCAAACTTCCACTCATGGTTGTCAAGATGGCCAAATGGTGGTGGCCTGGCTAGGTGCTCAGGCACATGGCCTACTTTGTTTCAGTATTTTTATAGATATTATGACATATAGAACATATATTACATGGATAAGGTAACTTGCATGGTTGTACAGGCAGGCGAGCGCCTAGGCGTTCCTAGGCTTTTTTTATTTTGTGATTTTTTTTCATTTTGAAGTGTGTATATATATATATATATATATATATAGAGAGAGAGAGAGAGAGAGTCAGGCTAGAATACACTCGAGTGTACAGATCGCACGGATACACTCAAGTGTGTTTGCATATCAAGACTATTTTTTGCAAAATGTAAACAATTGATCTTCATTGTCATACTATAATTAGGCTACGTACAAATTTTGAGCCCATTTGAATGAGTGTAAGTCACTCATCCGAGGGCAACAAAATCGACGCACGAAACTAATTTGAAATGCATAATTTTTGTGGTTTTTATAACATGACCTATAAATATCCAAATGTGCTCAATTTTTTTAAATGAGTTATTCACAAGATGATTAAGAAGATCAACGGATTAGATTTTTGAGAAAAAAAAAACATTACATCATGAAAAACTACTGGAGTGTATTCTGCTCCGAATACACTCGAGTGTATTCTAGCCTGACTATATATATATATATATATATATATATATATATATATATATATATATATATTAATACGGTACCATATATACATAGTTAGATTTTAACATATATGAATCAATGTCAAAATATATATATCATACAAGCATGTATATATTAGGAATGCAACATAAATACAACCAATATAGTTATTAGTCGGAGAGAGAAAAACAGAATTAACTCATTGTGGATTTGTCGAGCAGCAGTCAGTGCAAAAAGAAAAACAAACAGTAAGTCATGAAGTAAATTTGCTGCTTAGTTATGCGTAACATAGTAAGGATCGAAATATCCATGATGGGAGGCCGGTGAGGCAACAGAAAGGTATGGCAGCAAATTTGCTGCCCAATTAAGCAACAGGAAGAAAAAAAACAAAATCAATTAAATGTGGATTTGTGAGCAGGCAGTCAGCACACAGTAGCAATATTTCTACTAGAGAGAGCAAAACGAAAAATAAACAATAATTCATGGAAGTGAATTTGCTGCTTAGTAAATTACTAATAGTAATTCATAAGGAAGAAAAAATAGAAATAACCATGGTGATAGGAGGATGGTGAAGCAATAACGAGATGTGACAGCAACTTAGTCTAGCAAAATGGAAAAAAAAAATGGAGCAACAACCAAAAACTTGCTGCTTATAGGAACCATCAAGGAAAAATGAAAAAAAGAACTAAATTACATGATGGCCCATTGACCAGGCCCAACAAGAGGCCCAATAACCGCCCAAGCGGTCCGCCCAGTCCGCCTAGCCTGCCCAGATTCCTATTGAGGCTGGGCGCACGGGTTTTGGAGGGTGGGGGAACGCCCAGGCAGGCACCTGTACAACACAGGTAACTTGTGTATATATTTAATATTCTACACCTTAAATAGTCATGTAAGGGTGAAATGGAAGCCTAAAACAAATAATTTTTAAAATGGCCGCACAGGCCGCATAAGCGGGCCGCATATACTTGGCCATTTATAAGGTTGATCAATCGGCGATTTTTGGATGCACATTGGTTATCTCAATCCAAACAAGATAATCTTTTATTGATAACATTCTCTTGATGTACTATTTGTTGTATGTTTTGTAGTCGCATGCATGTTTAATGTTTGTTGTTTAGGACCTCTGGGACATACAGGCATCTTTTTGTATGATTTGGTTAGTCTTCATTGTTATGTACTTGTGTTAAGCCATTTCATGTGTCTTCATTGGAGTTTACGCTTAAAAATCTAAATAGCATTCTAAAACTGCTTCACTTTTAATTGAAACTTTCTATTTGAATCTATCTCAAAATTTCAGGGCACAAATAAGTAATTGTACATATTAAATATGCACTTGTGTAATTATTTATATATAAAAAGAAAATTACTAAATAATCCAAAACCGCATATACTTCCACATATACTCATGCATACCACATACTTTATAAGGCGACCTCTTCGCTCACATAACACATACTGCTTTTTAAACACTGCCTTAAACACATGAAAACCGCTTAAAATGTTGATTATTATTGAAATGACACATACAAAGTTTAAAAAATGTGTATGAGTGCTCCATGTGGTCCCAGGTGCTAAGTTTTAATTTTTGTTGGAGGCACCTAGTTGCATTTACGGACACCTCAACAACTATGCTTTGACCTCGACACTTGTTTAACTTCCACTTCCACGCTTATTGGAGCCAATATGGTTAGCCTCAGGTGTCAAGATCTAAGAATCTAAGAGAAACTATTTGAAAAACACCTTGAGTCGACCCTAGTTCAATGCTAGATTCAACATTAGATTCAACATATAATCACGAGACAGGCTCAAATCTAATCAAAAGTCAATTTGATAGCCATCAGAGCAAATCTGGGTTTCGATAATTATGTCCAAAAGTAATGCAAAACTCAAAGGTCTCTCCTCAATAACCAACTCTACCTCCTTAACAATCCAAGGAACTCCAGTCTCCAAGGCAGCCTTGCCAAAGAAGGCCTCAATTAGCAATGCTTGGAAACCTTTACTTGAAGGTTGTGAATCCATGTTGTTAGAATAATTAGTTTATTATGTACATGGGCCCAAGTGATCTTGGACCATTAGGTCAAGTCATGCTTCCTTGTACTTGCCTCCTCTCCTATATATAGGAGGGAAGTTTGCCCACTATCAATAACAAATATCCCATCTTATTTTCTACATGGAATCAGAGCCATAGATCCTAGACCTAATCCTAGAACAAAAGAGTGTCTCCGCCTGCAGGCGGCTGCCGTTCCTGGCTTGGACGACTGCTAGGCGTCTTCTCGACTTTCGTGGTCGATTTCTCTCTTCTCCATCTTCAACATACCATAAAGACACCGTGATCCGACCAGGTCGCAGGCCCGGGCTTTTTCATTATACCGCTTCACCTGCATCTATATGGGACGAAGATCGGACCCAAGTTTTCCCGAACAAAAAATTGGCACTATGTCAACATCAACCTTGTGCTTCCTCCCTCAGAGCAGTCAAATCGACTCCCATTTAAACCACCCTTATTTTTGCCTCCTTGTCATCCGTCGTAGTTCCATTAGAGGGAGTCCTCACGCGACGGTATTTCCTGGAAGGGACGTGCTCATCTCCACATGGTCAAAGACCCACTGACTTCCCCATTTGCCATCTTATTGTTTCTCCATTTTTAGGCCTCCGCTCATTCATGCATCCATTTAATTATTAGCTTACGAAAGTGGAGGCATCAATTGCTGCCATAACAGCTACCTCATGGTCCGCAAGTCTCCACTCTCCACAAAGCAGCTTTGGTGATAGCCCAACCTTCTCCTCATGCACTGAACGTCATTTTTTTATTTGATGGTCGACATCACAGCTTCAGTACCACGTCCTTAGGGACATTGAAGCAAATAACAACTTTACCATTGTTGACGAACATGTGTATATCCTATTTGTTGTAGGATCCCTGGAGGTATCAGTGGTCAATAACGGTGGGGTTAAGCTTGCAAGCGCCATTGACGAAGACAAAAAGACAACTTTGATCAGTCTTTGACCAGCCTAATAAAAGTACTGCCTAATAAAGCAATTCCAAGCGTTACCGCTGTCAAAAGAAAGAATCCGGTAAAGACTTTGATCAGCCTTTGACCGGAAAAAACTTGATCTTTTATTTATTTATTGGCAAACAAAAAGACCTTATGCTAATTTTTGAAGTACCAAAAAAAGGAAGCAAGGCTTTACTTCTTTTCCTTTTCATGCGGTTCCTCTAACCCACATGGCTGAATGTTGTTCTTAAAATTGGGAATTTTATGTTCATCTATCATACCATGCAAATAATCTTTTATTAATTTATTTGGCAAACAAAAAGACCGTATGTTGATTTATAAAGTACCAAAAAAATGGAGCAAGGCTTTACTTTTTTTTCCTTTTCATGTGGTTCCCCTAACCCACATGGTTGAATGTTGTTCTTAAAACTAGGGACTTAATGTTCATCTATCATACCATACCATTAATCTGGTAGTGCTTTCTATTTGCCTAGCGAGTTCCATTTTGATAGTGTCACTCCTCATTCTACTGAGTTTTCATTCTGGTAGTATTTTTGTTTTGTTCTTTGTATCATGCTACATTCTGATACCTTTATTCTGTACCATCCTTTATATATCCATTCATCTATCAGTGTCCATGAATTTTCACCCCAACCACTTGTGATCATTTTCATGGTTGACGCGGTCGTGAGGAGAATAGAGGAAGATGAGTAGAGGAAAGATATGAGATGGATAAGAAAAGATAAAGAAGAAGACGTATCATCCGACCATTTTGTCTAGCTTCTGCATATTCATGTGTTGTTGACACCTACTATAGCGCATATTCCTATAGTAGCGCGTTGCAGACACGAGCCCACCTAAGGTGGCACAACATTCCTATAGCAGTGCTTTTATCCCAACTACCGTGCATTATTCAAGAGTTGGTGCTTCTTTTGTAGAACTTCTTCGACAACAATGATGGCTCAAATAACTTCTACACATATTCTCCACCATCTACATTGCTCTAAATGTTTGTTAAAGTTTCAAAAATTTATTTGTGGTTGTTACTACAAGTCTGGCGACTATCATTTTCAAGGAGAGTCTACTCTACTATTACTGCTTCTACGTTGATCTTATCTTCATCAAGGGAAAAGACTTATTTGATGCTATGTGCTTATCTTCTTCAGGGGATGTGTAAGAGTGTTGCATTTTCGTATTATAAGATCAAGGGAGATTATTTCTTATCATGGGAGGCAAATTTATGCATGGGCTATTTTATCTTTTTCATGTATTGGCAAGTTGGACATGTGTTACACCCGTGCTCCGGCTTGAGGGGGAGTCTTAGAATAACTAGTTTATTATGTACATGGACCCAAGTTGTCTTGGCCCATTACGTTAAGTCATGTTTCATTGTACTTGCCTCCTCTTCTATATATAGGAGGGAAGTTTGCCCACTATCAATAACAAATATCCCATCTTGTTTTCTACACACATAAATACCCCCAACAACACCCAAAACTTAAACACATCTACCGCCATGAGCCAAATCAATGAGCTTCACATCCATTTATATCAAACAACAGAACTAACAGGCATCAACCTCGAGGAATCGCTTCCTAGCTCTAAAGGGGACAAAGCAATAAAAGAAACCATCATCCATACCCCCTCCCTTCCCTTAAGCCTCCCAAAACTATCACAGTACTTTTTCATAGTAATGTATCCCACAACACAACTAGAAGGATAAATGGTGAAAATGTTGACAACCCATGAATCCATGACATCCCCCATGGTGACATAAGGGAAACTTTTACATTGGCCTCATCTCCTAGAGGTGTTTCCTCCTACCATTTGCATATTTACTAAGCAATATACAATAACATGTAAACCTTACAAATATCACAATTATTTTACCCAATTACATCTATTATGATAGTATAAAACATTTTTCAGGAAATCGGTTCGCACGGCCGCATATCATGATCATCACCTAAGCCTCAGTCCCAACTATGTTAGGGTCGGTACATGGATCCTTCATTTCCATTCAGCTCTAAAATGGGCCATATTCTGGTTGAGATGTAGAGATTCAAAATCTCACTTTATAAGCTCATCCCATGTTAATTTAGGTCTTCCTCGTTTTCTATTTATTGTGCTTGACTCAATAGCATTGCTTTGTATAGGCGCATTTGTCGACCTGCGTTGCACGTCTGTACCATCTGAGTCGGCCCTCGCGCAGCTTGTCCTCAATGCTCGCCACTCCCACTTTATTCCTGATATAGTCATTTCTAAGCGATCTTTTCTTGTCTTCCCACACATCCATCTCAGCATACGCATTTTAGCCACGTTCATCTTGTTGAGACCTTGTTTCTTCACCGCCCAACATTCACTCCCATAGAGCATGGTTGGTCGTATAGTTGTTTTATAAAACTTACTTTTTAACCTGAGAGGGATCTTCCGATCACATAAAACTCCAGTTGCACTCCTCCATTTCAACCATCTTGTAGTGATGCTTGTAACAAAAGTCATTCTGGACATCCCCATCTATCTGAATAATAGAACCCCAAGTAACGAAATTTATCACATTTTGGTATATCTACTTCGTCCAACTTGGCTCCATCACACACTGCAAGATTGGCTGAAATTGCAATGCATATACTCAGTTTTGCCCCTGCTAATCATCATTCCATTTGATTCTAATGCCCTCCTCCAACGTTCAATTTTATCATTCAATCCATCTTTAGTTTTGTTAATCAAAACAATATCATCAGCAAATAACATACACCAAGGAACATCATCCTTAACATTCTTTGTCAACTCATCCATAACAAGAACGAACATATATGGGCTAAGTGTGGATCCTCAGTGTACCCCAACTATGATAGGAAAAGTTGGTGTCTCTCCTCCAGGAGTCCTCACACTTGCAGTAGAGCTATCATACATGTCTTTGATCAAGTCAATGTATTGGATTGACACACCCTTTTTCTTCAAAACCATCAACAACACTTCTCCGGGTACTCGATCATAAGCCTTTTCCAAATCAATAAACACCACATGAAGATCTCTTTTACTTTCTCTATACTTCTCCATAAGCCTCCTTATCAGAAAAATAGCATTTGTTGTTGATCTTCCAGGCATGAAACCAAATTGGTTGTTTGAAATCTGCGTTATAGATCTTAGTCTTTGCTCAATAGTCCTCTCCCAAAGCTTCATTGTGTGACTCATCAACTTGATACCTATGTAGTTTGTGCAGCTCTGAACATCACCTTTGTTCTTGTAGATGGGGACTACAGTACTATTTTTCCACTCATCCGACATCTTCTTGGTCTTCATGATCTTGTTAAAGAACTTTGTTAACCACATAACTCATTCATTCCCCATACTCTTCCATACATCAATGGGAATACCGTCTGGTCTGCATGCCTTTCTCATTTTCATCTTTTTCAAAGAATTCTTGACCTCAAATGGTGAAACTCGTCGTGTGTATATGATATCTCTTGTATTCATGTCACACGAGTCTAACATTATTTGTAGTATCTCCATTGAAATGCATATGGAAGTAATTTCTCCACTGGTTCTTAATATCGTCGTCCTTCACCAACACTCTACCATCTTCATTCTTGATGCATTTTACTTAACTCAAGTCTCTTCCTTTCCTCTTATAGATCTTAGTCTTTGCTCAATAGTCCTCTCCCAAAGCTTCATTGTGTGACTCATCAACTTGATACCTTTGTAGTTTGTGCAACTCTGAACATCACCTTTGTTCTTGTAGATGGGGACTACAATACTATTTTTCCACTCATCCGACATCTTCTTGGTCTTCATGAATCATGATCTTGTTAAAGAACTTTGTTAACCACATAACTCATTCATTCCCCATACTCTTCCATACATCAATGGGAATACCGTCTGGTCCGCATGCCTTTCTCATTTTCATCTTTTTCAAAGAATTCTTGACCTTAAATGGTGAAACTCGTCGTGTGTAAATGATATCTCTTGTATTCATGTCACACGAGTCTAACATTATTTGCAGTATCTCCATTGAAATGCATATGGAAGTAATTTCTCCACTGGTTCTTAATATCATCGTCCTTCACCAACACTCTACCATCTTCATTCTTGATGCATTTTACTTAACTCAAGTCTCTTCCTTTCCTCTTATACGAGCCTTTTCATATATATCTTTTTCCCCTTCTCCCGCTTATGCCTATTCGGCCACCCTATCGCATGGCCACATATACTCATCATTTTGTATAAGGCTACTATTATAATATATATAGGGTTACATAAGTGAAAAATACAAAAATATAAGAACTTCCATTAAAAAAGCTTTTGTAGCCATTTTGTGTATAAATATGAAATATATTGATTAGATTCTCAAAATAAGTATAGATATAAAGATTTACAAGTTCACTTCAAGATCTTGAGAATTTTAAGAGAAATGTCACTTAGAAATTTAGGATTTTTAGAGTATTTATTAAGATATGTCTAACAGGAAGTAAAAAAAGTAGTAGTCGATGGGCTAGGGAGGGGGTTTATATATCTTAGAATCAAGTAAAGCAGCCTTCGAGAGCAAGATATCACAAAAAAATTGCTAAAAGATCAAAGTCCCAACAAACCTAGTGATGGAACACTATTTCGCGAAATAGGTGCTACATTTCACACTGATTTCGCAATATCAAGGCCCAAACTGGGCTTTTTTGCACTAAAATACCCCTTGTTTTGCGAAATTTTGACTGTAGCTGTGAAATTTTTGCGAAATTGCTGACCAGTTCGTGCAAATGGACGTTTCGATCTCCGATTGAAAAAAAATGAAATTTTGCAATTTCGATCGAAATTTTGTTCCATGCAATTATCTATGAGGACTTTTAATGAGTCATCATCTATTTGTTCTTGTTATGGATGAGTTGACAAAGCATGTCTAAGATAATATGCTTGGTGTATGTTGTTTGTTGATGATACTGTGTTGATTGATGAAAGAAAAAAAATATTGAATGATAAAGTTGAACTTTGGAGAAATGCATTGGAATCAAAGGGATTTATGATCACTAGAAGCAAAACTGAATATATGCATTGCAATTTCAGTCAATCCAGAATTGTGAATGATGGAGTCAAGTTGGATGGAATGGACGTACCAATATGTGATAAGTTCCGTTACTTGGGTTATATTATTGAAAAGGAGGGTGAGGTCCAAGTTGATGTTTGTCATAGGAACACATCAGGATGGTTGAAGTGGAGTGCAACTAGAGTAGTATGTGACCAAAAGATCCCTCTCAGATTAAAAAGTAAGTTTTATAGAATAGCTATATGCTCAATTATACTATATGGGAGTGAATGATGGGCAGTGAAGAAACAAGGTCTTAATAAGATTGGATGTGGATGAAATGCATATGCTTAGATGGATGTGCGGGAAGACAAGAAAAGATCGTTTGAGGAATGACCACATCGTCAACAAAGTGGGGGAGGTGAGCATCAAGGACAAGCTTTGTGAAGGTCGTTTAAGATGGTATGGACATGTGTAGCACAGACCGACAAGTGCACATATTCAAAGCAAGATTATCGAGTCAAGCACAATTAAAAGAAGCAAAGGCAGACCAAAATTGATTTGGGAAGAGCTTATAAAGAGAGATTTTGAATCTTTACATCTTGATCAAAGTATGGCCCATAACATAGCTGATTGGAATAGAGGGATCCATGTAGCCGACCCCAACACGGTTGGGATTGAGGCTTAGATGATGATGATGATGATGATGATGATGATGATGATGATGATGATGATGATGATGATGATGATGATGACGATGATGATGATGATGATGATTAACAAATTCATGAAACTTTAAGGGCTTCTGCAGGGATATGGTAAAGAGTTGGTTTTATACCTTTATTCAGGAAAGCAGTATGCGGTGTACGGGCGGAGGGGGTACTGCATAGAGTATATGCGGTACGAGAGTATATGTGGTTTTGGATTTTTTTCCTTTCAACAAACTAATTATATATAAAATGAGATAGCAAGATCATAAATAAAAGTATAAATATATACACTAGGCACTAATATATATTTATATATAAACATACAAATATGCATGTATGATATGCTTATATATGTATATATGTCTATATATGGAATGTGTTTGTAATATATGTACAAATATTAAAATGTATGAATGTCTGTAAATTTGAATAAATGAAAATGTATACATATATGTCTAAATATGTGTTTGATAAGTGGGTATAGCATATATGTATGTATAAATATGAAAAGTCAAAATGTATTCATATAAATGTACAAATGTGTGAGGAAATGGTTATATGTATTACAATGTATACATATAAATAAATGACTATATATTTAAATTTTAACATGTAATGAAATGTGTGTGTATATGTATGTGTGTATGTATGAAATGTGTGGACATAAGTTGTGGGCTTTTCAAAAACCGGAGTTTAATCGGTCTCATAATCGGCCTGACATTTCTGTTCATTTGTGCACTCACTCATCAAGACATGGATCCCAACCTAACCTCTAAACATATAAATTTATTATACAATCTAGTGTGTCTATGTTTAAACATTGTGTTTACAAAATTCCATAACTTAATTCCTTCGTTTTGTTATCGAAATTATATCAAAATTGTTCAGCTTCCTTCACTTACAAATGTGGGGAGACCCCCACCCCCACATATCCAATATGAAATATTATTGCATATTTGAGTAGATCTTGGCGATTAGAACGTCCTGTAAATTTTCTTGATTTATTTTGCTTATTTGGTCGTCGAAATCGTTAGGGCCGTAAATATCGATATTTCGGCCGAAATTTCGAAAAATTTCTGTTTCTGGGCCATCGGACAAGACATCGAAATCAGACATTTAATTCTATGGATAATTGTTTGGCAAAAGAATATATATTTCCAATAGATGTTTACTGAAAAGTCCTCATGAATGATGACTCATCAAAAGTCCTCTTTGCATATTTATTGTCAATAAACTCATGTTTAAAACTTGCATGTACGTGTGATTTTGTTGGGCATGAAAATCTTGCATGTAATTTTCCCACATCATGCTAAATTAGTTTGTATGATTAGTATTCAGCATTCATAGTGGAAAGATCTTTGCAAACCAAAGGAAGTGAGGCCATGGGGAGATCAACTTGATTCTCCTCTTTGGCAACTTGAAGTCCAAGCGTGCGAGAATGCTCATTCAATGAAGAGTTCCCCTAAGCGCAGGTAACTTAGCTTAAAGGGGAGTGAATGGACCACCCTCACGAGAGAGAATGCCTCTTGAGAAAAGAAAAATCAAGATAACAAAAAGTATAATGATCGAATTGCCTTGTATTTAATAAAACTCATTGTCATGTCACTTCATAGTTTTGATAAGAGAAACACTAAATCTAACCACTATACATCAACCTAGAAGAAAATTTGAGAATTATGCTTATATAAGCTTTTTATTTGAAAACATGAATTAATTTATAATCTACTTTACTTAAAGGCAAGCTGAATGTAGTCATGGATCCTTGCATGGTGTCTACATTTCAGCATCTGATCAGCTTCTTTAACACGTGTATCATTCACTACTATGCTCGTGGAAGACTCGAGGTAACCCAATATGAGGTTGCAATACGCATGTAATAGATTGTCCACGTGGTGCAGTCAGATGACAAGAGTGGCTCTCAAGCAAGGGAATGACAACTCTAGGCTTCATCATGGGTTTCTATCCTGATATAAAGAAGGTAGGTCAAGCCCGCATTGTGGCGCTTGATGAGATCTTCCATTTTATGGCAAGATGGTTGTCGGGATGGATGGGTTTCAAGTGGTCCAGGAGAACATCAATTATCACATTTATTTGTGAGATCGTTATTGCGGTCTAGTTGAAATGGATGATTAAATGGAGTGACAGCATCGTTTAGCCACTCATTGTGGGTAAGTTAAGAGTGGGTGGGTGGGTGGTGATAAATTTGAAGTATTAAAGATAGGAAAATTTCCATATGAATGTAGTATTTTTTCAACTTACTATAATTATTTTTGACCCGACCCCAACATAGTTGGGATTGAGGCTTAGATGATGATGATGATGATGATGATGACTATAATTATTTTTTAAATTTAGAAAATGTCAAATTTATACAACCCTAATTCTATTAACAAATTTTTTACTAGAATAAAGAAGGATAAACCCTTTGAACCCCACATGGTTCACCACGCCATCATAACCACAGTTCTCATGTTCTCTAACCATATATCCTCCCATACACTAAAAAGAACTAACAAAGAATTGTGAGTTGCATACTCTCATTTGTATGCCAACAGCATAGTTGTTGATGTGCCCACTTAAGTGTCGCATGTGCGAGCATGCGCTCAAGGGGTTCTGCCTAGCCGGTCACCTACATAAAATGAAAAGTGGGCACCTGGCGCGCGCCTAGGGTCGCGCGTAGACAGTTTTTTTCTGCATTTTTTTCCTTTTGGATAATGACACTTGAACATCTATTTGACAGACATATGTAAGTGCTTTAATGCATGTTTAAGCTACTCGCTCACTCTTACATTACTACTTAGGGTGTAGATAACAAAAGAATGAAAGATACACATGAATTCCTTATATATGGAATATATATTATATAAAATGTAAAAAATAAAAATAAGCATGTGCCCAAGCACCCGCCTAGAAAGCCTAAGCATCCTAAGCGGGCTAGGCACCCAACTAGGGCAAACCACCACATGGCTGCCTTGAAAATTATGATCAGCGATCATAGAGAATCTACAGAATACGAAGCATGTTTTCGACAATGATAAGACCAAGGTGTTGCATGCCTCTCCCAATTCCATGGATGACTCACAAAACTCCTACTAGATTTTGTACATATGGGGCACAAGAGTAGAGAAAAGTATAATTTGCTGCCAACATGCACTGGGACAATCACGACAAAGGCCACCTCTAAAAGGGAAACCTATGTAGATGCACCACACCATTAAGGCGTCGGATCCATTTCCCCCTTGCATAGTGCAATTGATTTTTCTCCTACCACCATTAACACCATCATAGATCCTTAAACCCAATCATGTCCCGAATTCCCAAGTAGGTTTTTGAGATCACCGAATAGATCTAGTGAGTCAAGCTGGGATGAAGCACTTTTTTGGCCAAGACTCGGAATTAACCCAGTGCTTGAGTCAAAATCCGAGCAGGTTTTGTTGATTTTATTTTTACCTCCCTCATTAATCACGTGGCTAATTGTAATGCTCTTTCTCTCAATCCCAAATATCCTATTTATTTGAATATTCACTTATTAAGTAATTAATAACCTTTTTTCAACATGATTTCTACTTTACATATGGATTGTGATTTGTATGTTTCATGTTTCAAGATTCATCATCTCATGCTTTCATAACGTAGATTATACACAATTACAGGCTAAGTGCATATATATATATATATATATATATATATATATATGGAAAGAGAGAGAGAGAGAGTCAGGCTAGAATACACTCGAGTGTACAGATCGCATGAATACACTCAAGTGTGTTTGCATATCAAGACAATTTTTTGCAAAATGTAAACCATTGATCTTCACTATCATACTATAACAAGTCACTCATTGGAGGGCAACAAAATCGACGCGCGAAACTAATTTAAAATGTATAATTTTTGCAATCTTTATAACATGACCTATAAATGTCCAAATGTGCTCAAATTTGGTATACGAGCTACTCACAAGATGTTTAAGAAGATCAACAGATTAGATTTTTAAAAAACATTGCATCATGAAAAACTACTTGAGTGTATTCTGCTCCAAATACACTCGAGTGTATTCTAGCCTGACTCTCTCTCTCTCTCTCTCTCTCTCTCTCTCTCTCTATATATATATATATATATATATATATACACACACACATACAGACAAACACATATATAATGCATATACACATATATGTGTGTTAATATTCTATACCATGCAGTTGAATCGGGGCCCGTGACCCAAAAGCTTTACCGGGTCAACCTCCAAATCCGGACTGAAAACCTTGCCTTCATGCTCAGTGTGTCGTTTGGTTAAGATCCAGGCAGTCAATTGGCTCCTCTGACACGTGTAATCTTCATGTTTTGCTCGTGTAATATTCTAAAGTTGCCCATTATGAAGCCGCAACACGCACATAGAAGAATATTCACGCAATGCAATCGGACGACAAGGAGAAACTCATGGTGACATGGGGATGATGACTCAGCTCCTCCAGATAGGCTACGACTTGATTTCTATCCCGACATGAAGACAACAGGCCAACCACCACATTGTGGCGCTCGATGATATCTTCCATTCTATCCAAGGAGAGGATTGCAAGGATGGATAGGTTTTCAAAGGCCTAGAAGAACATAGTTTTTGGATTTATTGTACTCAGTTGTGATCAAGATCTAGTTGGATCGAAGGAAGAAATCCAATGGGTGGGTGTGTATGTGATGGTCGTGGTGAACATAGTAATATTCACTTTCGGTTCACTCCCTTCAATTCCCTATGCACAAATAGGTTACAGCAAAACGTAAAGACATTACATGCGCAAGAATTTAAACGGGGAAGTTTAGCCAATAACAACCTAAGATCAATGCAACGACAAAATGGCAATAATGAGCATTTTCAAATATAAGCTAAGACTGCATTAACGTTATGTTTGGTACGTGTTGAATGAAACGGAGGGAAAGTGAAGGGAAGGGAGGGGAGGGAAAGAGACACTTATGTTAATGTGTTTGGTTAACATGGGGAGGGGAAGGGAAAGAAAGCATAAAAATAATGTAAATATAAAAAAAAAACATTGTGATGCAGAATGTTGGTGATATAATTAAAAATATTTATTTATATATATAGATATATAGATATTGATTACATACATTAATTTACAAAAATGTCTTCACAGAGTACCCAGAGAAGTGTTGTGGATGGTTTTGAGGAAAAAGGGTGTGCCAATCCAATACATTGACTTGAATAAAGACATGTATGGTAGCTCTACTGCAAGTGCGAAGACTCCTGGAGGTGAGACACCAACATTTCCCTTCACAGTTGGGGTACACCAAGGATCCACTCTCAGCCCATATCTGTTTGTTCTTGTTATGGATGAGTTGACAAAGAATGTTCAAGATGATGTTCCTTGGTGTATGTTATTTGTTGATGATATTGTATTGATTGACGAAACTAAAGATGGTTTGAATGACAAAGTTGAACTTTGGAGAAAGGCACTGGAATCAAATGGATTGATGATTAGTAGGAGCAAAACTAAGTATATGCATTGCAATTTCAGCCAATCTCGCAGTGTGAATGGTGGAGCTAAGTTGGACGGAGTAGATATACCAAAAGGTGATAAATTTCGTTACTTGGGCTCTATCATTCAAACAGATGGTGATGTCCAAAATGACGTTTGTCATAGGATCACTACAGGATGGTTGAAATGGAGGAGTGCAAATGGAGTATTATGTAATCGGAAGATCCCTCTCAGACTAAAAAGCCAGTTTTATAAAACTGCTATATGGCCAGCCATGCTCTATGGGAGTGAATGTTGGGCGGTGAAGAAACAAGGACTCAACAAGATGAACGTGGCTGAAATGCATATGTTGAGATGGATGTGTGGGAAGACAAGAAAAGATCGCTTGAGAAATAACTATATCAGGAATAAAGTGGGGGTGGCGAGCATTGCGGACAAGTTGCGCGAGGGCCGACTCAGATGGTATGGACATGTGCAACGTAGACCGACTAATGCGCCTATACAAAGCAATACTATTGAGGCAAGCACAATTAATAGAAGAAGAGGAAGGCGCCTGGTTGTATAGGCGGCCAGGCGTTCCAGGGGGGGCGCCCAGGCGGAGGCCCAGGCGTTTCCAGGCGTTTTATATATTTTTTATTTTAATAGATATATGTACATTTTTTGAAAAATACAATCCTTAGTTCCTTACACATAAATATACATGATAAATATGCAATCAATGTGCTAGCATTGTATGAAGAAAGCATCAAAATCATTAGATATGGATTGAATTGTGGAAGTTTTACCTAAACAAAATCCATATAGAAATCAGAAAGCTAAACATGTATTATGTTTGTAGCCAAAATATGTATAATACTATTATGTAGAATTTAGGCTAAATCAAAACTAACAAGACCTAACTAGAACGGATTGGCCCTAATTTGAACTGATTTGATCAAAAATTTTGATAATTTGACATATTTTACCCTAATTTTTGCCTAAACCAGACCTAATTTTGTACACCATGACCTAATCAATCCCAATTTCCATAAAATTTTCATATATTCACCTAAATGAGACAAAACTTGGCCAAATAAGACTTAGTCATCCAATTTAGAACAATTTCCCCCAAATCATACTTGTTTCCCCTAAATTAGACCTAATGTGCCCAATTTGGACATGATTTGACCTAAATATAACCTAATTTTGTATATTATGATCCAATCAGACCTGATATCCCCAAATTTTCCCTATATTGACCTAAACAATATCTGATTTGGCCAAATTATACCCGATCTCACCATATTAGACCATTTCCCCAAAATCAGACTTGTTTTCCCCAAATCAGACCTAATCTGCTCAAATTTGACATAATTTGGCCTACAATCAAACCTAATTTGCATAACATGACCAAATCAAGCCTAACTAACCCTAAATTTCCCTATGTTGATCTAAACGATGCCTTACATGACCAAACCAGACCTAATCCCCCAAATTAGACCTAAACCCCCAAATCAAGCATGTTTTCCCCCAAATCAGACCTAATTTACCCTAAATTGACCCTGTTTGGAATAAGTCAGACCCAATTTAACCATAAAATGACTCAATTTGATCAAATTCAGATATAATTTATGCTAAATTAGCCTTGAATTGGCTTAATTTGGGCCTCAAAAGGCCTTAGGCAACAACTTAGGTCAATTAGGGGGCTAGGCGCCCAGTTTGAGGCGGGCTGACTTAAGCCTCGACGCCCAGGCGGACGCCTGTACAACACAGGGAAGGCCTAAATTAACATGGGAAGAGCTTATAAAAAGAGATTTTGAATCTCTACATCTCAACTAGAATATGACCCATGATAGAGCTGATTGGAAAAGAAGGATCCATGTAGCTGACCCCAACATAGTTGAGATTGAGGCTTAGTTGATGATGATGATGATCTTCACAGAGGTATTGACAACACATAAGATTGTCAATGTTTTCTGAACAATAGCAAAGTCTATATCTAAAAATAAAATCATAAGATGTAGATGAAGGCAGAATACATTTCTTATTTGTTATGTGTTGGAAGTATCACATAAAAGTTTTTTTATAAAAATGGAATACAAGTTTTTTATATTCATTGTGGTAATAGAAGTAGTTTCCTTCATTTTTTTTTACAGCAAATTTTCTCTCTATGTATTTTATTACTCCCCTCCATAGTCCACCACATTTTTTCTATTATCTACCTTTTTAATTTTTATGATTGTCTAACAATCTCAAATTTTCAACTTTCATAAAAGATATATTAACTTTTATATTTCCTTCTAAATTATGTATAAAAATTATTTTTTGTTTTCTTTCATTTTATTTTTTTCAAAAAAATTCCTCCAAGTTTATCAAATACTTTCTGATATTTCATATGTCCCTCCAAATGACGTAACACATCGTGACATACTACTTCTCCGTTCACATTAGTTGTGGGCTATACTATTTTTTCTCGCCATATTATTTATATTTTCTCTCTTATATTTTATATTTTTATGTGACCTTTCTATAATGTTTCCTGTCAAGTCTTTCCCCTTCCTCTTGTCTCCACTCCGATTCAGTGGGAAGAAAATAGGAGAGAAGTGGCTGAAAATACACTTGATTTGTTCCCCTCCGTTCCCCTCCATTCCCCGTCACTTTGTCCAACCAAACAGCCCAAGCCTTTCCCCCTCTCTTCCACTCCCCTCCATTCACCACACACCAAACAGACCCTAAACTTACAGCCCTGGGTTGGTCGATGTAATATTCCAGCTTAAACACGATCTAACCTAATTGAACCCAAGACAGAAATTTCATTTCCTTGAACCTGGAGTGACCTTACAAAAGAAAACAATCTACCAGAAAGGGAACGGTTCCTTCCATTATCACAAGCCAGGATTACAGGGGGGAAAGGTAAAAACAATTCGGGAGTTAATAGGAACAGAGATGCCGTAGCCCAAGAGAAGCTAACATCAAGTTCGAAGTTTAAATCACCAATATGATTAGAAACGCGTCAGTCCAGCACGTGTAAAACATAGAGTAAGTCGTGTACATGCAGTCACGACTCACAAGGCACAAAATCCGAAGTCGCATATCCAAATAATGCCGCAACAATAGGCACAGCACGATAGTTTGCTTACCGACTGCTGGATCTTGGAATGCCGTCAATAGTAGGAGTCTCGCCCTCTGGAACGCCTTCACTGAAGCTTCTCTCCGCTTTGTGAACTGGAGCACCGCGCCCCCAGTGACTGGACTGGAGCGCAACCTGATGGACTATTGGACTGTAGCACCAAGATGTACCGTCCGACGGATGCCGCACCACCGTGCACTGCTAACGACCTAAGCTGCGAGAGCAGGTGGAGGGCGAGCAGCAGCACCGACAAGATATAAAGGCATCGGCGAACAAAAAAACGCACGCCCCAGTACGCTTTACCCCTTGCTGGATCTGGGGCCAAGCACTGCCCGTCTCGTTGGAGATGTGAGTTCTGTGAATGCCGCAGATTGCTGCTTCTGTCTTGCCGGGAACCCTAAACCGACTGATCGAGGCGAGAGTGAGCGCGGCAGGAGTAGACTGTTGGGTGACCCGTGACCACTGACCAGACTAGGTGGCAACTGGCAAGGTGACGATGGTCAGTGGTTGAAGAACCGCATCCTCCCTTTAAGATTAAGATGGTCGGAGGAACAGTCGGGAAATCCTTTAGTGGGATTGAGAATTTAAAGAAATAGGAAATCCAAGTCTTTTTTATTTTTCTACTTGAGAAAGAAAATACCCGTTTTGTAAAATTGTGTGTTGTTTTTTAGCTTTTGAGAAGACTAGCAGTGTGCACGTGCTAAGCACGTGCATAACTTATGATGGTCGGCATACAACACCTCACAAAAAATATGTGAAATCTAGAGTACTTTGTAGGTATGATGGCTGATGTATTGGTCATATGTTCATAACACCTCATAAAGACACCTGAAAAACATAACACATCACAAAAAATATGTGAAACCTGGAGTACTATGTAGGTATGACAGCTACTACATTGTTCATATGTACATAACACCTCATAAAAGACATCTGACAAATATAACACCCTACAAAAAACATGTGAAACCTAGAGTACTGTGTAGGTATGATTACTATGTATGATTACTTTTACATCATCAAAATTATCCAAATCCCTTAAATTCTAAAAAAACTTTGAGTATGGATGTATAGTAATCAATCTTTTAACTACACCCTCCTTTAATCTTGATGATTGATGCAGTCTGTTTTCTAACTCGTGATCAGTGTCATAAAAGTATAATTGTAGATGTGATGGGTTTCCATCTTCGGGTATTATTCTATTTATGAAATGATATATTTGTCCTTGCACCTTGAAAGTGTATATCCCTTTGTTTCTCTTTGAAAGTGTTCTATCTTCATTCACACCTATAGATGCAAAAGCAAAGGTGTTCTTGTATGTTCTGATGCATTGTCTAAAGTGAATAACCTCTTTGTCCAATGATGAATATAGATAGTATAATTCTGATGGGGTGATATTTGTTACTAAAGAAATTTCTCCATCATAGCAGCAAAATGTTTTCACTTCATATGGAAATCTTTTTGCATGACAATGTACACAGTTTGTGCATCTAGGACGTATATATGGCTCTTTAGGTATTGATAAATCCATTATGAATCTTTTCATCATATGAGCACTCTTCTTTTTCATATGTGAAGAACATGAGGGAACATAAGTTGTTTCCTTAGCACTCGATGTAGACCCAACTTCCCATGTAGTAACAGTTTCTGGTTGCATGACATGATCACAGATAGAATCATTAATATTTCTTCTTTCCAGATTTTTGTCTTCCAAAGTTTCATTGATTTTCTCTAATTTTCTTTTGGCATAATTTTGTCTGCTTTTTTCAAGCTTTGCTATCTTTTTATCTTCAGAGAGGTTGGCATAATATTCTCTTTATTTTTTCCGTATCATTTCCTTCTTTTCCTCCGGTAGATTTGAATATTTCATCCTATATAAATTATTCAAATTCATCTTATTAATTATATTTTTAGGAATTATTTATAATAGAAAATAATAAGTGTTACAAAATCAAAGAAACATAATAGACATGAACGACAAAGAAAATTAAATGAAATATTAGTCATTGTAAACAAAATCAAAATGTAAAATGCGGTTATGATTGTATGCAAAAGCAAATAACAAAATGTATAGAAATTTATTGATACTAAATTTAAAAATATTTTGTTATTTTTTGAAAGCATCTAAGAAATTTTAGATGGAACGTGAGTGTGAACCATGAAATATTACTTTAGGATATCTTTCTTTAATTTGTATTAATAATAACTTTGCATACAACGATAAAAATGAACTAAGTAGATACATTATGTGTATTTTTCACAAGAAAAAGTCACATTTGAAAGTCACCTAGGTTGGTATGTACGTACTACTGTACATCAAATTAAACACTTTAACTATAACAGTCACATCACATCTCCCAACAAAAGGCACATATAAAACTTCAAACCATCACATCTCCTAACAACTCACATAAATAGAGACTTTTTACATCAAAAATGTATTCATAAAGTCTCCAAGGTCTTTGCATGCATGACACGATATGTACATAGAGATTCTAACTATCGAAGTGACATCTCATCTCTCAACATTTATGTTGAAATCTTTGAGAAATTATCTGCTACCTCTTCTTTATATTGCACTTTATAATATAAGTCTTTTGCTTCCTTTAACTTCTGTTCAAGTTCAGCTATTTTCTTTATTTTCTCCGACCGTTTCATTTTTATGTATTCTCCGATAGGGATTCTTCCTTTTCCTTTTACACGGATAGTCATAATCGCCTTGCTGTAATACGTCCTTGCCATTAACCTATACCAAAATAATAATATAACTAAATATTATAACATTTACATATTTGCATATTGTCAAAATATTAATCCATCTAAGCTACTAAGATTATTATTTTTTTTATTAAAAAAACAACTTACTACAACTTTTGGAAGTTGCCTGCAACTGATACAGATAGTTGAATACGATTATTTTCATATATGTTTGCAAGACGCGTACTATACGAACCAAAACCATTCTACATTACATTAATAAGCTATTAAAAAAGTATGTCTAATACTCGTTGACCATACAATGACGACGTCCCCTTCCCATGTCATGACTACAGGTAAGACATGTTTATATAGTTACGACATCATGTCATGAGAACCATTACATGTCCTTCCCACTGTAACTATTATTTATGGAAGCATATCTAAGTATGCCGATAATAACACCTTTGGCAACTATGTTCAGCTGTTGATGATTACAATATTCACACAAAAAATACAGGTCATGAACGTGTAATATAATGAAAAATGAAGGTAGAAAAAAATTAGTAGAAAAAAATATTACAGTTTAAATAGATACATGAACATGGAACGTAATCAGAAAATTAAATATAAAAAGTCCAAATTATATACTGCTATAATTGACGGGCAAGGAAAATAGAGCATTGTATCAGACCGGAAAACATATATTCCAGAAAGCAATGTCAACAGTAACGTTCCTCTAGTAAAACTGTTAAGAGTTGAACGTGAGAATATGACGATTTCGCAGCGGAAGAACAAGAAACGAGAAGCAATCACACAACCAAAAATACAGGATTTACGTGGTTCGGTCGAGATGACCTACGTCCACGGGAGGGGGCGAAATTTCCACTATTTCAGATAAAAGATTACAAAGGAGATATACTCTCAAAGAAGAGAGAGAACTCTCTTCAATACAACACTGTACGTTGGCACTTCTCAGTACAAGAAAATCTCATGCCCCTAAGGTCCTATTTATAGGTTCCATGCCATAAGGCTTCAATTAGGAATAAACAATCATAATAGGAGTCTAGTAACCAATAGGAGTCCAAGTTGCATGAAGATAGAGCCATCTACAACTCCAAATAGGAATACTAATCTAAATCCAAGTAGGAACATGGGTTGGACTCAAACCAATACAAGACCCAAAATAGGACTGCCACACCATGTAGGATTAGGATTAGAATTAGGAGTCTTCAAGTCACATAACAATCTCCACCTTGACTTGAAGTCTCTGTCTCTCTGAAAAAAGAATAATAGTAGATCTCTCTCCCCCTCCAGCCCCTAAGGGCGTCACTGCGTTCTGTGTAGACTAACCAAGTCCAGACAATGTCTGAACTTGGAAACTAGAAACGGCTTTGTCATCATGTCTGCAGGATTTTCTTTGCTTACAATCTTCTTCAGTAAGCACACATGATCCTTCTTTTCAGCAAAAATATAACCTTCAGGTTACTGCATGTAGATTTGTTCCTCTAAGTCACCATGGAGGAATGCGGTCTTCACATCAAGTTGCTCAAGCTCTAAATCATATATAGCAACTAATGCCAATAGAAATCTGATGGAAGTGTGTTTGACAATAGGAGAAAACACATCATTATAATCTATACCTTCCACCTGACTGTAGCCTTTTGCAACTAGCCGCGCTTTGTACCTTTCAGTAGAATCTCCAGGACCAGCTTCCTTCCTTTTGAATACCCATTTGCATCCAACAATCTTCTTTCCAGCAGGAAGATCAACAAGTACCAATGTCTTGTTCTTTTGAAGAGACTCCATCTCTTCATTCATAGCAGTAATCCACATGGCTGAATTGGGATCGGCCAAGGCTTCTTTGTAGGTAGTCAGTTCCCCAGAATCATTAGTTTCTTCAGCTGTAGCAAGGGCATATGCAACAACATAATCTGAATGCCTTGCAGGTGGTCTGATCTGTCTTCTTGGTCTCCCAGTAGCAATGCTATATGTCTGTTCTTCATGAGTGTCATCTTCAACATCATATGTATTTTCCTGTGTAACAACAGGAGGTGTCAGGCTGTGTGCACTAACTTCAAGCTCCACCTGTTTCGTGGAACTCTGAGAACCTGTAGCTGGAGAATGGACGCCATCTTGTTTTGCAGAAAACATGGCAGACTCATCAAAAGTAACATTTCTTTCAATCAAGAATTTTGATGAGTTTGGCTCAGTGCACTAGAATCTGTATCCCTTCACACCATCAGCATAACCCAGAAAAATACACATCTTCGCTCTAGGCTCGAGCTTTCCTTCATTTGAATAGACATATACAGGACAACAAAAAATACGCAGATTTGAATATTTTGCAGGATGACCAGACCATACCTCTTCAGGAGTTTTGAAACCAAGTGGAGTAGATGGTGAACGGTTGACAAGATAGGCTGCAGTAGAGATGGCTTCAGCCCAAAAATCTTTGCTAAGTCCTGCACTGATCAGCATGCAACGTGCACGCTCTAGAAGAGTTCTGTTCATGCGTTCTGCAACACCGTTCTGCTGGGGTGTATGTCTAACTGTGTGATGTCTTGCAATACCCTCAGACTGGCAGAACTCATTGAATTCATAAGAACAAAACTCCATGCCATTATCTGTCCTCAGTGTCTTGATGCTCCTTCCTGTTTGTTTTTCAATAAGCATCTTCCACTTCTTAAACTGATCAAAAGCCTCAGATTTATGCTTCAGAAAATACACCCAGACTTTCCTTGAGAAATCATCTATGAAAGTAAGCATGTATCTAGCACCTCCCTTAGACGGTACTTGAGAAGGACCCCAGATGTCTGAATGAATATAATCAACAGTACCTTTTGTAGTATGATTTGTAGTAGAAAAACTGACCTTTTTCTGCTTTCCCATAACACAGTGCTCACAGAAATCTAACTTTTCAGTACTGATATCACCTAGAAGTCCTCTCCTACATAATAATTACAGGCCTTTCTGGCTCATGTGTCCCAGTCGCATATGCCACAATTTAGTGGCATCCAGTTTTGGAATGGGTGAGGAGGAAACAGCAGCAGCTTCAACAGTCACAGTTTCACTAATTAATTTATAAAGGTTTCCAGGAATACGTACTCCCTTTATCAAAACATCATCTCCTTTGGTAATAGACAAGATTCCATCTATAGCCTTGTATGGAAAACCGTTGGCTTCAAGTAAGCCAATAGAGATGAGATTTTTCTTCAGACCTTGAACATGACGAACATTGGAGACAGTTCGGATAACACCATCGAACATCTTTATGCAGATTGACCCAATGCCAATTGTCTTACAGGTAGAATCGTTCGCTATGTTTACATCACCTCCATCAAAGTGCTCATAAGAAGAAAACCAATCTCTGTGTGGGCACATGTGGTGTGAACAGCCTGAGTCCAGAATCCAAGAAGTTTGAAAATTGATGGATGAGGAAGATAAAGCCATAAGAACATATTTTGGATCTTCACGTGCTACATTAGCATCTGCAGGTTGTTCTTGTTTTTCGTTCTCCCTCTTCTTCTTGTTCTGTAACTTGTAGCATTCATCGACAATGTGTCCACACTTCTTGCAGTATTTACAGACCTTCTTTGATTTAGACTTAGATCTGTGTGTTTCTTTCTTGTTGTTTCCCTTTTCTTTTGTACGACCCCTCACCATAAGAGCCTCTGACTGACTCCTGCTAGAAGAAGCAATTAGGTCTTTATTAACCATGGTCTTTGACAGCAATGAAGATATAACATCCTCCACCGTGATTGAAAATTTTCGTTACATAATAGTTTCCCGAAATTGCTTGTATGAAGGGGGTAAAGAGCACAGAAGAATAAGGGCTTTATCTTCATCTTTGAGTTTAATATTTATATTTTCCAGATCCATAATAATAGATGTAAACTCATCAATGTGATCACGGACAGATGTACCTTCCACTATGCGTAGTAAGTAGAGACGCTGCTCGTGATATAATTTCATTTGGAGAGACTTCGTCATGTAGAGATCTTCGAGTTTCTTCCAAATACCGACAACAGTAGTTTCTTTGGCAACTTCGGCCAAAACCTTGTAGTCCAAGGATAACTGGATGGCGGTGAGAGCCTTATGGTCCATCACTTTCTTTTTTTGCGGCGTCATAGTGGCTGACATCTTCTCGATCCCTTCCAGAGCCTCGGAGACTCCCTGTTGAACGAGCAAACCACACATCGTGATCTGCCATAGTCCGAAATTGATTTTGCGATCAAACTTCTCGATCTTGTACAGACTCGTCATCGTTCGGATCTTGAACATGCGGCTCTGATACCACTTTGTTAAGAGTTGAACGTGAGAATATGACGATTTCACAGTGGAAGAACAAGAAATGAGAAGCAATCACACAACCAAAAACACAGGATTTACGTGGTTCGGTCGAGATGACCTACGTCCACGGGAGGGGGCGAAATTTCCACTATTTCAGATAAAAGATTACAAAGGAGAGATACTCTCAAAGAAGAGAGAACTCTCTTCAGTACAACACTGTACGTTGGCACTTCTCAGTACAAGAAAATATCATGCCCCTAAGGTCCTATTTATAGGCTCCATGCCATAAGGCTTCAACTAGGAATAAACAATCCTAATAGGAGTCTAGTAACCAATAGGAGTCCAAGTTGCATGAAGATAGAGCCATCAACAACTCCAAATAGGAATACTAATCTAAATCCAAGTAGGAACATGGGTTGGACTCAAACCAAGACAAGACCCAAAATAGGACTGCCACACCATGTAGGATTAGGATTAGAATTAGGAGTCTTCAAGTCACATAACAAAAACACTACCCCCATACCCTGCTTCTCTGTATACCAGAGAAACCCGTGTAATTTCCATCCTTGTTTCACCCATTCTGCGGACATTATCAGATTCACACTTTAGCAATAGACCATAGTCACCCACTATCCCGATAGCTGTGGAGGTAGCACTGTCGGATTTGACCGAGATGAAAAAAACAGTATTAGAAGAGCATCACCAGCCGGATACACCGGAACGTTACATTGTTACCCTCTCTGTAGGAACCGTCTTGAACAGATAGGGATAAAAAACCACACAAACCACGTTTAAATCCTTCGTCGCCCCAAGTCGGCAAACGTATAGCCCCCACTAATGTCTTGGTAAAAACATGTGGATGGATAGCCTGCAATTGGCAGGACTTATCCCCGGAAGCCTCAGTAGGACTATATCTTCTCCCTTATATTCTCTAGCATTCCAGAGGGGGAGTCACTCATCTACGTCGTATGGTTGGAGGGGTGTAGCGGAGACTTCCCTCAAGTCAGGGCTCAGTAATGAAGTACTTTCCAGAAGCGAGCAAATCGCAAATTAAATACACTAACCTGGACGCCGCGTGACCTCCGGCTTCGACTGCTACAATTACGAAGCTACCTTTTCGTGACCCCACAAGTAAAATAGCACCGTCGACACTCTGTGACCCCACACGGAAAACGCACCGCCTGAACAGGAATAGTCACAGTTTTGTGAAAATTTACGGCCCACAAGAGTCCTTTATTTGCTGGTGACGGATACCAATATGTATCCAACATTAGGTGTTGGCAAGCCTATGATAAACCGGTTGTGAAGGTGTCAAAGTTGAGTGCCCTTATTCATAAGTAAATAGACGTGGCAGTATCGAATAAGAGCAGTGCACCCGGAAGCAAGCACCTGGAATAGCAGGCAGGTGCACTACTCTTATTCATGTGGTAAAAACATGTGGACGGATAAAAAAACATGTGGATGGATAGCCTGCAATTGAACAGATAGGGATAAAAAAATACCACACAAACCACGTTTAAATCCTTCGTCACCCCAAGCCAGAAAGCGTATAGCCCCCCACTAATGGCTTGGTAAAAACATGTGGATGGATAGCCTGCAATTGGCAGGACTTATCCCCGGAAGCCTCAGTAGGACTATATCTTCTCCCCTATATTCTCTAGCATTCCAGAGGGGGAGTCACTCATCTACGTCGTACGGTTGGAGGGGCGTAGCGGAGACTTCCCTCATGTCAGGGCTCAGTAATGAAGTACTTTCCAGAAGCGAGCAAATCACAAATTAAATACACTAACCTGGACGTCGCGTGACCTCCGGCTTGGATTGCTACGATTATGAAGCTACCTTTTCGTGACCCCACAAGCAAAACAACACCGTCGACACTCTGGGACCCCACACGGAAAACGCACCGCTTGAACAGGAATTGTCACAGTTTTGTGAAAATTTACGGCCCACAAGAGTCCTTTATTTGCTGATGACGGATACCAATATGTATCCAACATTAGGTGCTGGCAAGTATACGATAAACCGGTTGTGAAGGTGTCAAAGTTGAGTGCCCTTATTCATAAGTAAGTGGCAGTATCGAATAAGAGCAGTGCACCCGGAAGCAAGCACCTGGAATAGTAGGCAGGTGCACTGCTATTATTCATAGGTAAGTAGATCTACCCGATCATAACAAGTGATTTTAATTCTTCGTAATCTCTTTGTCTCTCTCTCCTCCATATTTTTTTCCCTTTTCTTATTTGAAATCTTTATATATTATTTAATATATGAACTTTCTTTTTATACAATAATTTCTCTCATGTCCTTAGATCTTGTTCTCCAAAACAACCCTCCTACACATTTAAAAAAAATTGCGCCCACTCTCCTCAAAATATATTTTTTTCCTTTTCTCAAGAACACTTATTATCTCTCTCCTCCACGACTACACATTTTAAAACTCAGATCTTCTCCTAGTTCATCAATAGGTCAATAGGACTAACTCTTGCGTATTATGACACATAATGAATTGGTATGCTTTTGCACTCACACATCAAGCTTATATTAATTGGTATTATTCTTTTTGATACATCAAAGTTGTTCATAAATGTAAGAAGAGAGAGACACAACATAAGACTTTACAAAAATTGGATTCACAAATGTGCGGCCAACAAATTAACATGTGAGTCCCCCTATATGGCAACAAATATTTAAAATTTTGAGTTTCCACTTATAGTATATTTTTTCTTTTTTTAGAAAAATGGATGATTCTATTTATGTTGTTGGTGTGGCTGCAACTTGAGGTATCTTGGTAACAAACTAAGGACCTAACCATCTATGTGTTCCATCTTGAATAATATATATTTTTATTATTAAATCAACTTAATCATTAACACTATGCTCATCTCTTTAATGATTCCCTTTAGAAAAGACATTTTGACTGATAAAAAATTAAGTTTGATAATAATAAAAAGTAGGTTTTTGATTGAAAAAAAATGAAAAGATTTTTTAAACTAACATATTGTGTGGTGTATTAAACACTTAAGAGGAAATTCATCTAGACTTTTGATAAGTTGTAAAAGAGTGGGTGTCAATCAAATTGAGTGTACCATCAACTACTTCTTGCAAAAGTGTGATGAATGTGCTTCTTTAGATAATGACATTGTTTTCAAAAGTTTGATTGATTTGATTTACTATAAAGATGTTTTTTTTTTATTTGAACTTGTTGTTTATATATATTATGAGTTGGAATCATTGCCCATAGTATAATAAAAAGAAGTTGGTTTGTATTCTACTCCAAAGAATTACCATTTGCTTACTTGGTTGCATATATAATACATAGCTTGTCTAAAAGATTGTTAACTTATGATGATGTGAAACTATAAAGCTCCTATATTTTCTCTCTGTGTGTGTGTGTCTCACACACACACACATATAAAGAGAGAGAGTTAGCCTAGAATACACTTGAGTGTACCGATCACCCTTTTTCATGGGGTAAAAGTGAAAACATGATTGTCATAGTCAAAGAAATCAAACTTTGAATTTATACCGACTAGAAGAGACGTTCGCAACTCAACATGGAGTCTTTGTAGTAGTGTGGGGTCGAACACAGGGACAAAGAGAATAATAGAATAAGAATGCAAAATCTTGGCTTAGTCTAATCTAACCAAAGAACAATTTTGATGGTGTCTCGATTAAGGAACAAGTTAATCTAATAAAGAAATGACTTAAATTTAGAGAAAACCAAAAGAAAGAAATAAAGATGAATCATGAAATAAGAATAAAAGAGACTTGGATTGGGTTTCACCAATCAACCGATCTGCAACTATGTAAAACCTTCACTCCTATTTTATATATGTTCTCTACTTATTTTGTAAACAGTCATAAGAAAATATATGTTCCTTCCTTCTCTCTAAATCCGGGCAGATTTTTATCTATCAGGGTTCTCTCTTTCGAATTAATAACTGGAAGATCAAGGAAAATGCGTATGACTTTTGTTATAGCAACTCCTCACTTTCGTGTATCGTTGTTATCTTATACTCCAGATCTAGTTGAAATCATTCTCTCAAACAATATTCATATCAAATGTTAGAAGAAGGTAGCTAATCATCAATTGATGCAGTAAAATAAGAGCATAGGAACAAAACTTTAAAGAACATATGCCATATAAAAAGTTGAACAATTAAATGGATGGGAGAGCATGACGGCTACTCCCAATCCAAGTTATAGGTTTTAGCCACACATGGCTAAAGAAACAAAAAGAGTACAACTAGAATAAGTCATGATGAAAAAGAGAGGAAGAGAAGATTGATACACGGGTAGATTGAATGATCGATCTACCGACCTCTCGCATGATATCTCTGTGGCCGACAGTAGTGTCGACAGGCTTCCTCCCCCTTTCTGGTCTTGGCTTACACAAGAAGGTCCTTCGGATCAATGGTGATGACAAGGGAGCCGTCAAGGAGAAAGTTTGATAGGTCTAGATCGAGAGATCTAGGCAGGTCGACAGGTTTTGTCTTTTGGCTTTGGAACTTGAGAAAACTTAGCATCGGTCTCTTGGCACTCTGGCTCTAAAAAAATTCAAGATGTCTTGTACGGCTGTGTTGGGGGCCCATTTATAGGGTCGAGGTTGTTGAGCCCTCTCCATGGGTGTCGATCATTTCATGTCGGTCGATGCATTTTGGACCTATGGTCATTGGAACTATCAACCAGTTGGTCGACAATGGATCTCATCAACAATCTTTGTCGATCGACATGTATATCTACATCTTCTCATTGTCGACAATGTTCTTCCTTGCAAGGGATCTGTTGAGGTGATTATATCGATCTTGAAGTCGATAGGTTTGTCAAGGTGGTTACTCAACAATTGTCTTCTGGATGTCGATAGCATTATCGATGTGGCTATCATCGGAACAACTGATGGGGGTATTGAGGATCTTGTACTTGACAGGTGTGTTAAGCATTGGCTTGATAGATTTAGATTGACAAGTGTCTATCGATGTCGATGGGATGGGTTGTCGATGTCTAATCGACAAAAGTGAGATTCGTCTTCTTAGTTAACACTCCTTACCTCGACAGGTTGTTGTCGAGGTTCTTCAATTCGTCAGATTGATGCTTGATGAGTCTGTCGAGCTTGAGTCGGTAGTCTTTTGTCAATCCTTTTGGTAAATACTTCTTGTCGACTGTTTGAAGCAATGTCTTTTTGAACCATTACTCAAACTTCATCGATTTCACTTGATTTGCATATGATTCCTTTAAATATCATTAATATTGAATTAGAACTTATCATTTAAGTGAACTAGAATAAAATGGGTAAAACTAAACATCTAAACATTATTTCTAATGACTTTTATCATGTAAAAGGCTACTGAAATTGTACCAAAATTGATGTTATCAACTCTCCCAAACTTAGATTTTATCTTGTCCTCAAGCTAATGGAATCATTATTTCATTGATTAGTCAAACAAAAATCTAGAAATTATTGAAAACACAATTTCATATAATCCTTGTATCAAAACTAATCTTTATCCAAGATGTCATTATTTCAATATTTTCTTTATTTATTTCTTTTTGAGCCTTATGCATGTCTCCAGTATATCTGTCACTCTGTCAAAGCAGCTTTCCCTCTCGCCAAGGTATTATGTGGAACAATTAGGTAGGCATAAATGTTTATTGATGTTCCTTTCTTCTTCTGGGTCATTCAAGTATGGGTTCGTTTAGATAGGAGAGTGTTCACTGTGTTCCAAATCAGATGGTTTTAGAGCAGTGATTGCACATCCTAAGTATCACTGCCCTAGATTGCAATACCTTGAAATGAACTCCATTCGAGTGAGGAAGTATTTGTAGAGGCTAAATAAAATTGACATATCTGCATTCATGAGCGCAACACTACATCAATTTAATAGCTCTAATTCATAGGATATCTCTCAGATTCTTTTACACTCCTTACTCTTATTGGGATAAAATATTTGGAAGAAGATACGAGGTAGCTCTTTCTTTGTTACTGTGACAACATTCCTTTGATAAGATAAGACTTTATTAATTATATTATTTTAGTAATAAATAATTGATGACATCGTAAAAGATAAATGACATTTTGCTAAGAGGAAAACATAAAAACAGTATCAGTAACAAATATATTTTTTCTTGAGACATCATATAAAAGGGAATGGTTTAGGAACAAACTAGAATCTTTGTAGAGGGGATTTTCTATCAACTGCAGCTTCATTGCATAAGCATGTTTGAATTGGTGAATGAAATCAAAGAAATTAGGAAAAGAAATATGAAAGGAAAAAGAAAGAAGGCAATGTTTGTGATACAGTGGATACTTAACTCACAAGATTACACCCCCCAAACTTACAACACACACTGTTCGTAGAGTGTGAAAAAAGAAAGGAAAAGAAAATGTAAACACGTGAGTTTCTCAATGAAGGTCCACTCTATCCCATGGGGACTCGAGCAACATCAGAGTGTAATTTCCTCGAAGGTAATGATAATTATCATTATGAGTTTCTTCAACAACAACATGGAGAACTCCAATGGTGTACATCCAGTGTAGAATGTAGAAGCCTGAATCATTGGATAACGGACGTTGTTGAGCAAAATGATGCCAGAATCGAGTTACCTTCCATCTTTGTGGTTCATGTGAAGAATAGGCACTTCCAAATTCTTAGATTAGTGGAATAAGTGTCTTAGAACATGCGTCAGCAATACTTTCATGTGTAGTGCATATTAGTATAGAATATTTAGGGCATTTAGGGTCAAAATAAGAATCAGAACTATTGTAAAGCACGACTTCCCTTTCACAAGTAGAGACAGCAAGCAAGGTCCAATGTGCATCATGAAGAATATGTATAAAGAGATAGCGGGGAATAGACTCATGTAGTCATCAAAGAAGAAGATTTTTTTCCGCCCGAGTCAGAGTTTTAGCAGAGATTTGTGACAAGATCAGGGCCGACCATATAGCCATCATCAACATCCTGGCATATAAGAGATTGATAAGCCACCATGAGGCTATGAGATAAACACCCTCTTGTTTGAAGAGTTTCTAGGAGGTCATCTTTCATAACCAAAAGGTCATATTGACTAAAAACAATGTGATTTCCATCATGTTTGAAATGTTGCATCAGCATCAACAATTGAGAGAGAGAAAGCTCGCAACATGTACTACAATCAAACTTCTAAAAACTTGGTACTATAGTGGAAACTGGGCCATATACTGGAAACGGCTCAGGCTCATCTAGGAATTTGAGTATATCTACAACTTCTTTAACTTGCGTAGTTTCTATAACAGAAGTTGGAGGTTCAGTGAAAATAGGTGATGGTGTAATCTTCCCTTTCCTCTTTTTGTAGGATATCTTGGAAATCCTCCTTCTCATGTCAAGGAATAAGTGGATAAAGATCACGTAGATTTTCTAGCCGTTTAGGGTCCTGGAAGAAGTGCCTATCGTGGATGACCTCCATAGGGTAGCATCCACAAAGAGGTGTGAATCCATTGGTGAGACGACCCAACACCAAATCAGACTGTCACAGTGTGTTTAATTGCGGAATTAAACATAAACAACGGAATTACTAAAAATCACTAAAAATTAAAACCATTTACAAAGAGATCCAAACATAGGAAAACTCTTTTATCAAGAACCAATGTATTTCATTTACATCATGGTTCATAAGTACATATTCTGTACCGTCCCTTCTCGAGGATTACAAGCATCAATTGCCTTGTTAAAACTATTCACAATCAACATAAAAACCTTGAGGCATCAAGCCAAAATCTCATATCGATTCATTAAAGTACTAACTACTAACTCTGAGGACCGGAGAGTATAGAGACGACACATATGACTCTCTATACAAAATATGACAGCCAGTGCCTCCACCTGAGATATCACTATTGTCCCTAATGTTGTGGTTGTTGCTCTTCCCCTGCTATAGGGTTTTTGCCTTTTCTTCCGCATCTACCTGAAAAGTTGGATCCCACGGGGGTGAGATAATTGAAAATTGTCCCAGCGAGAGATATAACTCTCCACTAGAAACATTATTATTGCAGTTTAATAGGATAAAACGGAGCAGAGGAATAATATATAATCAACAGCAGATAAATCAATGTCTAAACATATTAGAGCAATACTCTTATTCAAATCATTCGGCTATAACTTGATAAAGCAACATGCCACTTATCCAATAAGGAATTGAAAAACATGTATACCATTTATCCATCTAAGACATGCTATGCAAGGTAACATCAACAAATGATTCTCGTAATTCAACCTTAAGCAAATATGCTACACGGCTGATTACATTTTACAATTATACATAAGCCCTGAGGAGATGAGGTATATCGCTCATACTCCAACTGATAATTGCAAAATCGAAACCGGTACCATACATAGGTTAAGGAAGAGTCAGATTTCCATAACCTCCCTTATCTCGGTCAGTATGAGATCTCATGCAGGACATCTTATGTCTCTGCTAAATAGCTTTCCAGAGTATACTGGCAAATTTGTTATAAAGTTATAGCCCGTAGCTTATACTCTCTACAGGATATGGCCCTTAGCCAATGCCTGGTATTATGGAGTTATGGCCCATAGCCATACTCTTATTGTGGGGTTCTGATCTCCAAACCATGACATAAACACGAATAAAACTTAGCGGAAGCGAATCGGTAATCAGCGGAAGACAAAAATCACGGGAAATTAAAACTTTTCGAGATAAGAACTTGTATCCATAAAAACTCCTTTCATAAAGAGAGGTAACTGTTTACATCTCAGGATAATTACTTCTTGAGTAATTATATACATCAAGATACAAAATCTCAAGATCACATAACACAAGACTCCAAGACCTGAGAGTACAGAGGACACATAGGACTGACTCTAACTACACCACATGGCAGGACAAATCTCCACCTGAGATTACTGCTGCCCCTGGTGTTGCTGCTGAGTCTGATCACTTGTAGGCTGGTTCCTTCGTCTCCGACGTCCACCTAAAAAAAAGTTGAAGTCTACGGGGTGAGACAATTATACATAATTGTCCCAGCGAGAGTTATAACTCTTCGCCAGAAGCTTTATTATAACATCAAAGATTATTCTAAACAGTAAAGCCTTCAAAGCATTCTATAACAGTTATAGTTATAACAAGATCTCTACAATTTAGGAGATATGGAGGATATCAATCATTATAACAATGTAACATCAATCAACTAACTTGGAGTTATCTCTAACAAGTTACACTACATGGTTGATTATGTTTTACAAACAACATTATGCCCTGTGGAGATGAGGCTTACCACTCATACTCCAACTGATCGCTGAGAAGCCGCATCAGTATCATACATAGGTCATTAAGAGAGCCGGATTCTCATGACCTTCACCTTCTTCAGTCAGTAAGAGGATCACTTGTAGGACATCTCATGCCTCTACTATTATAGCTCACCAGGGTAAACTGGTCCTTCGCTATTCTAGAGTCACAGTGGCGTTCTGTACTCTCTTCGTCATCAGGAGGTTTCATATTTACCTACCACTGATACGGATATCTGTGCTTTCTTCGTCATCAGGAGGTTTCATGTTTACCTACCACTGATACGGTATGGAACTATAGTGAAGGATGGATGGATTCCACATCTACATCACTTTCCTACACTAGGATGTAAGGTTCTACACATCCATGTACCCCACATACTCAAAAGTATGTGCTCCAGGAGTTCCCTAAGGAAAACCTGTTTCACCATCACTTAATTTCTGACAATGATGGATCTATGATCAGGGCTCTACATTATACTTGATTAGTTAGGTACATTCAGTATTCTTTAACAGCATACATTGTTCTTCAAACAATAACAGTAGCATAGCAGCTATAAAAGAAGAATACTAAATGTAACAGGCCTAACTCATATCAATCATCATTTCTCATTATCCTCATCACAAGTCATCTCTAAAGCATGACCTTGATGGTATTCATGGCTCTCACAGCCCATTATCAGTATAGGATGCCACTGGCAAGGCATCAGATTACATTACTTATTCATAAGGCTAACAACATGCCTTCAATGAATATAACATCAACACCCATACCTGGATATGATTACCTTCATATCAAAACCTGCATGGTTAATACATATGATAAAGGAAATACAATAATAAGGAATGTACTTCCTACTCTTGTCATAAGAGTTAAATCTTTAATTCTACTCAAATAGAGTTTATTGCTCAAAAGCATGCCATTACCCTTGAATTAGGGTTTACTATTCACATTACATGTCATCACCCTTGAATTAGGGTTTACTATTCACATTACATGTCATCACCCTTGAATTAGGGTTTACTATTCACATCAAGGTGAATTAAACTCATAACATCATCATGTTTGAGTAACACCTTCATTGATGCTCCTGGATTAGTTAAAGGTTCATCATTTATCATAATTAGGGTTTCTATGATCTCACACAGGTGGATCATACCCTAATTATACTCATTTCTGTGTATTGGGGATGTTTCAATTGAGTTTCCATTTAAAAGAGATACTTTCTCTCTCTAGAGGTACTTTCTCTCTCTAGAAGTACTTTCTCTCTCATCGTAAGGTTAGGTGATGTCAACATCACTCTAAAACAGGTTGGGTTGAGTCATCATAGGCTAACATAGCCAAAAGCATCACCATTAAGTGATTAGAGTTACTTTCTCTCTCTAGGGTACTTTCTCTCTCTCTAGAGCACTTTCTCTTTCATCATACTAATGGTTGATGATAACATTAGACTAGATCAGGTTATATAGAGTCATTATGACTAAAAACATCATTCTCATGTAATTAGGGTTTGAATTGAGCAAGGTATAACTCAATTGACCCTTCAGGGGTATCTTGGTAATTCACCCCATTGATCATCATCATCATAGTCAAAAACCTTAATCAAATAACTCCTTACTATCTTAGATTATCATTAGTGTTTGATTTGAGCAACATTGAACCATCACATGATTGAATTCGGTTGAAAGTGTTGACCGATTGCTCACTTTGACCCTTCAAGTCCATGAGCCCCTTTCTAGTTCCAAGACCGTGAGCCTCCTCATGGGCTTGAGATCGTGAGTCACCTCACGGTCTTGAGGTCGTGAGCCCCCTCACGATCTTGAGGTCGTGAGCTACCTCACGATCTTGAGGTCGTGAGCCACCTCACGGTCCTGAGGTCGTGAGCCCCTTCACGGTCCTGAGGTCGTGAGCCACCTCACGGTCCTGAGGTCGTGAGCCACCTCACGGTCCTGAGGTCGTGAGCCCCCTCACGGTCCTGAGGTCGTGAGCCACCTCACGGTCCTGAGGTCGTGAGCCACCTCACGGTCCTGAGGTCGTGAGCCACCTCACGGTCCTGAGGTCGTGAGCCACCTCACGGTCCTGAGGTCGTGAGCCACCTCACGGTCTCAACCACAAGGTCCTTCAACAAAGATTCAACAAATCAAACGATGATGTCACTGATGTTGAAGCCTTCAAAAGGTCCAATAACTGTTGACCACCTATGGATTGAGTTAATTAAGGTTATGCTTAACCAAATGGTCATTCAATTGACCCTCAATTGTTGACCAATTAGGATTGAAATCGATTCAATTAAGGTCTATCAATGTTCACCCATCAACACTCAACAATGTGTATCAACACAAGGTTGAACCCTTCAATTGAGCTCCAATTGGGCCCAAACTTGGCCCAAACGGTCTTGAGGTCATGTGGGTGGACCCCACATGGTCTTGAGACCGTTTGCCCAAGATTTCATCAAAATCTAAGGTGATTTGATAGAGGTTGAACCATGATTGGTCACAGAATCCGAATTTTGATTAACTTGATAACTTATTTGCAATTGGGTGTTCAATTGGTCAAATTACTCAACCCTAGACCTTCAAATGGTCTTGGGTGATTGTCCTCACGGTCTTGAGGTCATGTGGGTGGACCCCACATGGTCTTGAGACCGTTTAGGTCAATCAACCCTAAAAACCCTAATTATGTCACCATAATTTCAGTACTGATTTTATCTAGGGTTAGCCCTAGTATTCACCCTTCAACTCTTAGCCCGTTTGGAATTAGACCATCAAACTTGGTGAGTTGTTAATTAACATAATTTTGAACAGTAATCTCATGGGGTCAATGCTTAGTCAACGACCTTTCACGGTCTTGAGACCTTTTTCCCAAAAAGGCAATTTCAGACCGTTTGAAAATCAGCAATTAATTCATTTAAAGTCGTGACTTAAAAAGGTCATATCTCCCGATTCCTTTGGAGTTAGTCTCCCAAATTTTGAGGGTATTTAGCCTATATAATTAGGAACAGGTTTCTTATATGGTCCACGCTCGGTCAACAGGGCCAATCGGTCTTGAGACCGCGAGCCCTCTCACGGTCTCGAGACCGCGAGGCTCCCTCACGGTCTTGAGGTCGTGAGAGCAAACTGTTAGGACCGTTTAGGGAAAAGAAAAACGGTGGGTTTTTCTTGGAAATCACGCCTTCATCTTCTAGCTCAAGAACAGTACAGATATCCCACGGGTTTGCTTGCAAAATAGCAGGGAAAAGTAGGGAAATACTAGGAGCTATCATTAACTCGCATATAAAGATGCACATAGTAAAGCATAGGTTTAGAGTTATAAAACCCGCCTAAAGCTTGCTTCTTGAGCTCCAAGCTTTCAAGCTCCAAGCTCTAATGGCGTCCTTGAGTTCCCACAGGTTGGCCAAGGTGAAAACTCCAAGGAAGGATGAAAAGAGACGGCTAGAAAGATAGGGTTTCGAGAATTAGCCATGAAGATGACCTTGAATTCGAATTCTAACCATGGAATTAGGCAAGAAGAGGGGTTTAAACCTACCTTGCACCCCTTGTTCGTCCTCCTTAGCTCCAAGGCAGTCCTTGGTCGTCTTTGGTGAAATGAAACAGTAAAGGGAACGAAGGTTAAGTTCCCTTGCAACTAAAGGAAGGATGGCTTATATACATGGGATAGGATTTTCAACATTAGTTCATAAGTTTCCCTTAATTCCAACTAAGTCCTTCTTTTATTACTTGCTCGTCCCTTCCTCTTTATTCTAAGGACAAACCTTATCTTAAGTTATAGAAAAGAAGGCAAGGAAGAACAATCTAATAATAAAGTTCATACTTAAAGGGTTATTGCACATATACCCTGATTATTCAATCACAGAGCCTATTTCTTAACTTGATAACTCAATTGAGGTGAATTCCTCATCATTTCTTCTCTAAATGATGGCAAAAGTCTAAAAAGATACTTTAGATGACATTCTTTACAAATTGCATCCCATCATTTGGGTAAATTGCATTTTACCCCAAATTAGGGTTTCAAGCCCTGGGATTGCTTCCACAGCTGCACCTTGGTGCTCTAGCTTGGGAAATCCCTCAAACTTTGCCAAAGAGATTCTCATGATGTCTCAACATCAGAGGAACATCTCATCATGTGCAAATTGCAAGTTAACCCTTTCAACTGGGTAAATTGCACATAGGTCCCTGTATATCAAAACAATGCTACAACTTTAAATAAAAAGGAGCAAATACTGAAATATACGTTTCTGAGAAGCTTAATTACATGCTCAGAGTTAATCACAAGGATTTAACTACATATTTAGGCAAAACACCTAGGGTTAACTCATAACCCAGGTCAGGGATGTTACACTTATTGGGATATGGTCCATAAACATTCTTGTACATAGGATATGGCCCACAGTCATTCCTGTGAGGCGTAAGGATATATTCACCCATTACCCCCACATATTCAAAAATATGCATTCCAGGAATTCCCATAGGAAAACTTGTTTCTCCATCACCAACTACTGACGATGATGGATCTATGGTCAGGGCTCTACATGATAAGATTTCACTTGATTAATTAAGTGTATTACATATTCTTTTAGCATCAGACATGTTTCCAAACATCAATTATTATGACATAAGCTACAAAGAATGTGTAACACTTCTATCAAGTACTTTTCAAAACTTTATATCACATTGGAATCTCAATCCCTTATCTCATCATGGGCGTTCTCATCACTTAACATCTCGTCAACATGATTATGAAATATGGGTATTCAAACCCTCAGTTCATCAAAGAACACTTATTACCACTTGTCAAGTAACTAATACCTTCAGGTCATCTGACCAAGGTAAACATGATACTTACAATACAAGCATCTCACATGGCTCTCAAAGTCCATTAATCTCTTGTTACCTCTTATTAGGCAACAAAGCATATTATGGCTCACAAGTCCCATAAAACAATTTCAATAATAAAACATCATAGCTCATACCTGGCTATGTCCAACATCTCATGATACCTGCATGATTAGTACACATGATAACAATTATATCAATTACATATCAGTACTATGCAATGTAACGGTAGCATCACTATCCCCTCATTAGGGTTAGGGTTTCCCAAATTAATGTCAATTAGGGATACTCACCCCATTACACAAAATTAGGGTTATGGTTTATCATCATATTGCCCAAGATTAGGCTTCATGCACTATAATCCAAAATTAGGACTTCAGATACCTTCACCCTATATTAGGGTTAGGATTTATATTAAGGTTTCATATAGCAATTCATAGCATCACTCTGAGTTAGGGTTTCACATCACATCATTGTATTAGGGTCACACATAACATTACCCTAGATTAGGATTCCACATCACATCATTGCATTAGGGTTTCACATGGCATTACCCTAGGTTAGGGTTTCACATGTCACCCATGATTAGGGTTTCATGCATCTTTATCTCGAATTTAGGTTCCAAATTAGGGTTTCATGTTACTTTACCCAAAATTAGGGTTTCCTGAAGCATCCTCTTGAATTAGGGTTTCTCATTACATTACCCTGAATTGGGATTTCTCATATAATTACCCTAGATTAGGGTTACACCATTACCCTTGATTAGGGTTTCACCTATCATTGCCCTAAATTAGGGTTAGGGCTCATCACCGTTCTCAATTAGGGTTTCATGATCTCTTTATCAAGGATCATACCCTAATTACATATTTTATTCATGTTGAAAGTGTTGAGGCTTAACCACTACATGATTATTATACATGTATGAATTCTTCTCTCTCTTATCCTCTCTAGGATGTTAATTACTTCAAACTTGATTAGATTAGGTCAACCTTTCATTCAAGTACATACATTTAGGGTTAACATAGTGTGTTGAGATATTGCTTCCATAAGCATCAAAGGTTAACCCCTCAAAGGGTACTAATCACCCTAGTGCTTTTAAAGGTACAACCATTGTAATTATCTTTGATAAACATCATCAACAATCATGGGGTTAATTGTACTTACATGGTTTGAATCAATTAGACCTTCAAACGGTCTTGAGGTATTAGACCATCAAACGGTCTTGAAGTACTTTGACCTTCAAACGGTCTTAGTCCAGAACTCCAATCGGTCTGAGACCGTTTATACCTTCAAACGGTCTTGGATCAAACCTCCAAATGGTCTGGAGACCATTAGACCTTAAACGGTCTTGGTCCTAAAACCTTCAATCGGTCTTAAGACCGTTAGACCATCAAACGGTCTTGATCCCAAAGTTCCTAAACGGTTTGAGACTGTTTAAACTAAATATTAATTAACCCCAAAAGGTTTGAAACCGAATGGCCTTCAAACGGTCTGAGACCGAATGGTCCTCAAACGGTCTAAGATCGTTTGGTCTCAATCATCTTGAAACTATTTAACCCTAAATTAGGGTTTCTACAATCAATTGATTTAGGGTTTGCTTCATTGAATCATTCATCAATTGATATATTGAAAATACATCAAATTATAACCCTTGGATCTCCAACCATCCATCACAACCCTTGACCTCCAAACGGTATTGAGACCGATTGGTATCAAATAGCCTTGAGACCGTTTGACCTCAAACAATTTTGAGACCGTTTGAGCCATTCAACTTAGAAATCGACTCAATCAATTTAGGGTTTCAACCATTCAATCCGGTTAGGGTTTGTAATCAATGGATCACCCATTCTTGAAACTATTTTAATTAGATCAATTGGAACCATTGGATCCTCATGCAACTACATCAGCAATTGACCCCAGACCGTTTGGCCTCAAACGGTCTTGAGACTGTTTGATCTCAAACAGTCTTGAGACCGTTTGATCACCAAACGATCTTGAGACCGTTTGGTCATCAGAGTGCAAACCGTTTGCTCATGATATTAATTGAGGTGTGTGCTAAGATGACATCATCATATTCTAGCTTCAAACCTACGAAATTTTTTGTGATCTTTGTGGTGATTTCAACAATTAATCACAAATAAATTCGGGAAAGAAAAGGGAATCAACATATGATGAAGAAATGAAATCAATAATGATGTTTAAGGGTTCAAGTTATATAACCCACCTTCAAAGTTGAATCCAAGCTTCAATCTTCACGTCCTAAATGGTGAATTAAGCTTTCTCAACTGTCCAAGGTCTGTTCTCAAGTCTTTGAGTGAAAAGATTGGCTAAAATTGAAGATTGAACGGAGAAAACAAGAAAATAAGTATTGAATTTCGATTTCCACCATGAATTCAAGGTTGAAGATGACTATGGAGCTTAACTATAGGTTGGGGTACGTCCTCCTGTTACTACTAAGATCCCTTGTGTTTGGCCAAAGCAAGGAAAGAAAGAAGAGTCGAAAAAGAGTCTTTCATGTGGGTGAAAAATGGGATATATGTAAGGGAATTACAAGAGAGAGAAAGTGTTATAAAAATATTTTAATTTCCAAAATTGGTGACACTTATCCCCCTCAATTCTTTTCATATGAAGCCATCATACTCTCCTTCAAAATCCTCTTCTTTATCCATGAATTAAAGAAAACAAATTAAGCACCTTAATCAATATAATAATAATATCCAAAAATGAGTGGATATTACTTTTTCTTTAACCAATGTGAGTGGGCTCTCCACTCACTTTAGATATTTCGGTGCCTTTGCAAGGCACAAGGACGTACATACTTATACAAATTCAACCATCTCATTTTTGGTTGAAGGGCACTTCCATTAATATATTTATTTTTGCATTAAATTGAATTAGGGTTTCAATTATGCTTAAATCTTGATTATTTTAATATCAAGATTCTCTCTCTTACAAAGAGATTCAAATGAGATGCCCCTCTAATTTTATTGTCTCTAATTGATACCAAGAAACATTAGGGACTCTCTAGAACTAGTATTTTGCATATTGAACCCTAGGTTTTCGGTAAATTGCACATTACACCAAAACTAGGTTGTTATGCACAAACATTGCTTAATAAGCTCTTTCTTGGTGCTCAGGCTACCACAAGCCATAACACTACATCATTCTCATTCTTATGATGCTATAACATTTGAGGAACAATTTACCATGTAATATTTGCAAGTTAACCCCTCAACTTGGGTAATTTGCACTTTAGTCCAAAACAGGCAAAACATTGCTTTCAACATTATTAAAAAAAGGACTAAAATTGAAACATAAGCTCCTCTTGAGACTTAATCACTTTTCAAAAGATAACAACAATCATATAATTATCTTTCTTAAACAAAACATCTAGGGTTAAAGCATAACCCAGGTCAAGGATGTTACAAATTATCCACCCCTAACAAGGATTTCGTCCCCAAAATCATCAAGAGAAAAGAGAAGGGTACTTCCTACTCATCTGTTCCTCTAGCTCCCACGTAGCTTCTTCAATGCCACAGTGATGCCAGAGAATTTTCACAAGACATATGTCTTTATTTTTCATCTTTTTAATTCTTTTATCAAGGATCATCATAGGTCCTTCAACATATGATATATCATCATTTAATTCTACCTCCACAGGTTGCAGAACTAACTCTGTGTCAGGATGACACTTTCTCATCATGGACATATGGAACACTGGATGCAACTTATGCAGCTCAGGTGGAAACTCTAGCTTATAGGCTACCTTTCTAACTCATTCAATGATTAGATAAGGCCCCATAAATCTAGGAGCTAACTTTCCCTTATTTCCCAATATAAGGACACTTTTCCAAGGTGAGACTTTGAGGTATACTCTGTCTCCAACTTGGAATTCTAAAGGTCTTCACCGTTTGTTGGCATACGACTTCTGCCTATCCTATGCAGTCTTTAATTGTTGTTGTATTACTTTAGTCTTCTCAGTTGTCTGTTGCACAAGCTTAGGACCCAAAAGTTGATATTCTCCCATTTCATACCAACATAAAGGAGATCTACAACGTATACCATATCCATATAATGCTTCATATGGTGTCATATCAATATTGTGTTGATAGCTATTATTGTAAGCAAATTCTATCAAGCTCAGGTGTAGATCCCAACTTCCTACAAATTGAAGGACACATGCTCTAAGCAAATCCTCCAAGGTTTGTATGGTCCTCTCAGATTGTCCATCTGTCTGTGGGTGAAAGGAAATACTAAACCTTAACTGTGTACCCAAAGCTTTATGTAGTCATTCCCAAAAATGACTCGTGAACTGAGGAACTCTATCAGAAATAATAGTAGTTGGAACCCCATGCAACTGTACTATCTCATATATATATATATATATATATATATATATATGTGCAAGCTTCTCAGCAGTGTAGGTTGTTTTGACAGGAAGGAAATGTACTGTCTTAGTCAATCTATCAACTATCACCCATATAGAATCATGACCTTTGGTTGTTCTAGGAAAACCAACCACAAAGTCCATGGTCACATGATCCCATTTCCACTGCGGTATAGACAAAGGTTGTATTGTTCCTGTGGGCATTTGATGTTCAACTTTAATCTGCTGACACACCGGACACCGCATAACAAATTCAGCTACATCCTTCTTCAATCCTGGCCACCAATACATATCTTTCAAGTTATGATACATTTTGGTGCTCCATAGATGCATTGCATACATCGAAGAATGAGCTTCTTCCAAGACTAACTTCCTTAAGTCATTGGTATCAGGTACTACCATCCTACCATGGTAACATACTACCTGATCCTCTGACTCATGAAAGCCATCCTGTTTCTCACTACCATACTCTGACCTAATTTGCTGAACCACAACATCAACTTGTTGTGCTTCTTTAATCTGTTATCTCTGAGTAGGTTTCACTTGCATCTCAGCTAACAACCCAGCTAACAACGATACCTTAAGCTGTATATTGTTTTGCCTCAAGGAGATAAGCATATCTCTTTTAAAGCATACTAAGGAGTTCAATTGTGCTTTATCTAAGGCTGGTGATGATGATTTCCTACTTAGTGCATTAGCCACTACATTAGCCTTCCCTAAATTATAATCAATTATACAATTTTAGTCATTCATTAACTCCATTCAGTAGCGTTGTCTCATGTTCAACTCATGTTGTGAGAAGATATATTTTAGATTCTTATGGTCTGTGAAAATCTGGAATGTTTCTACATAGAGATAATGTCTCCAGATTTTCAGAGCATGGACTACAACAGCTAGCTCTAGATCATGTGTCGGATAATTCTCCTCGTGTTTCTTAAGTTGTCGAGAGGCAAAAGAAATCACTTGATTATCCTGCATCAACACACATCCTAGACCATTCTTAGATGCATCACAGAAAACTATGTACCCCTTCCCTTGCTCAGGTAACACCAGCACAGATGCACTTATTAACCTTTCTTTCAACAGCTAGAAAGAATGTTGACACTTGTCATTCCAGACAAAAGGAACCTCCTTCCTGGTCAACTTGGTTAGGGATAAAGCTATAGAACTGAAGTTCTTAATGAACCTCCTGTAATAGCCTGCCAATCCTAGGAAACTGCGTATCTCCGTCGGTGTCTTTGGCTATTCCCACTGTGTTCCCAACTGGACAATCCCTTGCTAGATGTCCTACCTGTCTGCATTGGTGACATGTTCTATTCTCTTGATATGGTCTAAAAGGTCCAGCTGCTGACGTTGATGTTGTACCAGGGGCTCTATTTGGAGGAAAACTATGGCCGCTACCCCTACTTGATGTCCATTGCGTCTGGGTATTGAATCTTGGTGGTGGTGTTGGTGTAGAAAATCTCAGTTTCTTGAAACTTTCAGACCTCTATCCTTGAAACTGAGTATACACCTTCTTACTCTTAGTATGACTCTTCTCAATCACCAACCTTTCTATCTATCTCACGGATTCCACAAAGGTGGAGAACCTCTCTCTATTCTCTAAGGCAGACACAGGAGTGGTCAATTCAGCGTTCAACCCCTTCTCAAAATGCTGAATTCTCTCTTTATCAGTAGCTGCCATATGCGCACAGAATCGCAAAAGCTCCATGAGCTTAGCTTCATACTCACTAATGTTCATTAATCCTTGCCTTAACTTCTCAAACTGAGAGATCTTCTCATCTAGAAATGTCTTAGGGAAGTATCTATTGACGAATTCTCGTCAGAATTCTTCCCATCCGATCTCAACACCTGGCCTCTTGCCCTCTTCTATTGTTCACTAGTGGCCAACACTCCCTTTTAGAAGGTACACCACATGCCTCACCTTCACTGCTTCAGGGATATTGAGGATTCTAAAGGCCTTCTCCAACTCAGTCAACCACAAGTCAGCATCTGTTGGGTTAGTTGTACCAACATAATCTGTGGCTCCAACTCGGCAAAGTCATTCGAAAGTTTTGCCGACCCCCTATCCTTCATTATGGGTTGGTGCCCTAGGTGCAGGTGGTGGCATCCTATCCGCCATATGCATCATGGTTGCCATGAACTGCCCAAACAAATCATGGATAGTTGGGTTCTCTAGTGCAGCTTGGTTAAGCTGGTGAAGTTCAGGCATTGGTTCCTCCTATCCTGATCCCTTGCACCTCTTCCTGGTGCAGCAATGTTGCTCTCAACAACATGTTCTTCGTGTGATCCAGACATCTTTTAGTTCTTCTTCTCCTCCTATATGAGCAGAAGACACTATCAGATAACTGGAAGACGCTAGAACAGACTCAACAACCTTAATCCTATGTCTCTGTAGACTCAACGAACCTAGAGCTCTGATACCACTAAACAGAGATGACCCAACACCAAATCAGACCGTCACAGTGTGATTAATTGCAGAATTAAACATAAGCAGTGGAATTACTAAAAATCACTAAAAATTAAAACCAATTACAAAGAGATCCAAACATAGCAAAACTCTTTTATCCAGAACCAATGTATTTCATTTACATCTTGGTTCATAAATACATATTATGTACCATCCCTTCTCGAGGATTACAAGCATCAACTACCTTGTTAAAACTATTCACAAACAACATAAAAACCTCGAGGCATCAAGCCAAAATATCAAATCGATTCATTAAAGTACTAACTACTAACTCTGAGGACCTGAGAGTACAGATACGACACATAGGACTCTCTATACAAAATATGACAGCCAGTGCCTCCACCTAAGATATCACTGTGGTCCCTATTGTTGTTGTTGTTTCTATTCCCCTACTATAGGGTTTTTGCCTTTTCTTCTGCGTCTACCTAAAAAGTTGGATCCCACGGGGGTGAGACAATTGAAAATTGTCCCAGCGATAGATATAACTCTCTGCCAAAAACATTATTATTGTAGTTTAATAAGATAAAACTGAGCAGAGGAATAATATATAATCAATAACAGATAAATCAATGTCTAAACAGATTAGAGCAATACTCTTATTCAAATCATTCAACTATAACTTGATAAAACAGCATGCCACTTATCCAATAAGGAATTGAAGAACATGTATAACATTTATCCATCTAAGACATGCTATGCAAGGTAACTGTTGGTATGTATGCCCTGAGAGCCAATCATGGGATGATTGGTGGGATACATTAAGATTGATTTGATAAACATCAAAGGCAAGCTTCCAATTCTTTCTGGTTCAGTCATATGAGATAGTGATAGAACAGACTGAATGTCTAGAGAATGACAGTACTCAATGACGTATGCTTTCAGGTTGAGGACCTGAACGATGAGATCATACAGATGCTAAGAGTTTGTACATTCTTGTTATGTCCCTAGTCGGATGTCATTGTGGAAGGTAAATAGACAACAATGACACACAAGACTAGATTGTGGTGTTGGTTGATGACAGAATCTCATTAGTCATGATATAGAGATATCAAACCAAACACATAGGTACTTATTAGAGAACAAGTGTACCGGACAGACCCACCGTGAGTTTGACACATGGAACCATGAGATGGTAGTCACAGTCAGTACTCACAATGATGGTGGTGAGTGTGATTCTTAGACCTGAAATCATTGCACTCAACACATGTCGTTGGGCACACTTTGACATCATCAAACGTAGTCCTGAAACATGGGTTGTTATAAAGGTGATGATTGGGTGGCTTTGACACATGGGGCTTTTGAGGGGTGAGTGATAGATATGGGATTTGTCCCTCCTAAGGGAGTTTGATATCCAAGGCCACTTGATGAGTAGGATTGAGATAGGCGTGCGCACGCATGTGTGAATCAGTATGTGATATTGATGTCATACATATCTCCTTCAATCTGCTCTGAGATCAAGAAAGTGAATGAACGTTGACAGGATGACTGTTCCATGCCTTGAGTTCATTCGGGATATCAGTGACAAAGGAATTATACATTCACTGTAACACCATTCACGGATTGTAGGATGAAAGTTGTTCTCCAATTTTCTACTTTCACTTGGGTAGCAATGATGTGTGACTAGGCACCGCTCTTTGCTTGTGAAGTCATAAGTGTTATGGACTTTCACTGCCAACGTGAAATGGACCTGCAGGGTCACACACATAGGATCTAACCTGGAAGAGGAGTTTTGTCCACAAAGCAATGTTTAGATTGATTACTAAAGGAGTTTAGTAGTTCAATTAAACACTCAATCAGTTGATAGCTCAATATCATATGGTTCAAGGTGTTGGACGCATTGATTGGAGTATCAGATTGATTGAAATCGCAATTGACTGATTTTGCCCAACCTGTGCTCCCAACCGATCGGCTCATGTGATGAACCGATCGGCTGAGGTGCTGAACCGGTCGGGTGGAGTGTCCAGGCTGATCGGCTCATGCCCAGGTTGAAACGACCGGTTCAAGAGTTGAACCGATCGACTCAACTGGTGCAACCGACCAGTTGGGAAAGTCATGTCGGCAAGAATTTTCCTTTAGTTTCAAATTGCCCAATTCGATTGGGAATAACATTGGTATTCGATACCAATTGAGAACGAAACAAGGAAAGTCTTTTTGAGCCGGATTAGGACCATGAACCGATCGGTTCAGGGCACCAACCGATCGGTTGGAGTGCCCCAAACGATCGACTCAGGTCCAACCGATCGGCTCAATGGCCGAACTGATCGGTTCAGTTGTGAACCGATCATTTCAAGTTGCGAACCAGTTGCTTTTTGTGGAAAATTCTCGAACCCTTCTACTCCTGCTTTAGCCCCGTATTGCCGGGCACAGAGAACCATGTCCCATGACCCGCCTATATATATAGGGGTATTGGGGGCTTCTCAAAGTACAACTCAATGCAAGCTGGTTGCTTTGTGAAGTTGTCGTTCTCTCTGGTTTTGGTAACCGTGAGAGATCCCGAGCAAGTGCTTCCCGCAAAAGGGAGGTGCAGCAAGGGAAGGACAACTGCAGTTGCAACTGGTAGCAGGAGAGTGTGTTGGCGACTAGTACGTCAACAGGAGGGTGCGACTCCTTCTACTTCCTTGTGGGACAAGGAGAGTGGAGTTCCAGGTGGTCCGTGTGGACTACTACAGAGGCGGGAGGACACTGCCGCTCAGGAGGACAACTGTCATCCGACAGTCCGGTAGGAGGAGTCGTCAGTCCCGGTGTGACCAGGAGCTGCACAGACACCGTCCAAGACCGGAGTTGAAGACCGCGCATTGCGCGAGGTATTGTCGCCGAGCAAGCCTCGGGACAAGGTATGATTCCATAAACCATCCTTTCCTATTATATAGACGTTGACGCGTTTCCTCGGTATGGGTTGGGGGAGAAATTTTTTTGTTTTCGCTTCCTTCTCTGTCTCCCCTAAAACCCAACAGTGGTATCAGAGCCACGTCAACTGCTCTATATTTTAGGAATATCAATATGATCGATTTTGGTTTGTCGCCTTTATTTATTGCATACGATGCGAATAATATCAGCTTTATGCATGTCCAATCCTAAATCCACAAATCCCTAATTACATATATGATATGTATTATTAATGCACTCGATACGCGTCGCCCTTAAACGAGTTTTGTGGTGGATGTGTGTAGCATGATTATGGCCTATAAACTCCTATCTGTGTGTGGTTGTTTGTGGTTGCTTGCATCTCGGTCTGCGCACCGATCTTCCCTCTCTTATTCCTGATGTAACTCGAAATAATTCAAGATTCTTTCCTACCTTTGCTCCCCCCGAATGTAACTCGGGGTTTCCCTTTTTAAAGCAATGTAATAATATGATAGATTTTTATTTCCTGTTATGTCAAAGACCGGCGGACATCAAGACGACAGCTGAAACGATCGGTTCAAGGTGTGAACCGATCGGTTGACGTTCCAGACGATCGGTTCAAGGAGTGAACCGATCGGTTGATGACCGGTTCGAGGAGCGAGACGAGCGGGTGGCGGACATGACGAGATGCACGATGACCAGGCGAACCGATCGGTTGGAGGAGCCAACCGATCGACTGGTGGCACCCAGACGACCGGCTGGAGAGTATAGATCATTCATGTGATGAGTTGATCAACTCGGATGGCAAGGCACAGAGTTCATCTTATACAGGTTGCATGTGATGTAGACCTAGATGACCGTGATTCCTCTTGGCTCGAGGAATCACATTAGGATGGCCATAATCATCGCTTTTTATCGTTTGTGCATGTTTTCTGTGGGATATAGCATGTATATGATACGTACTATGTATTGTGGTGATTGGATATGTATATGTATATAAAACCAAATCCCTCATTAAAATATTAAGTCTTATATGCCTTCCATTAGCGGCACACATGAAAAGCTCGATCGACCAAGCGTAGGTTACGCCAAAGCGTGGTGCGCCGTCTATCTTGTGGAAGTGTGAAGGGTAGACATGTAGGTTCTGCCAAAGCAGGGTGCATGTTTACCGTGTCGGCTTTTGGGTTAGACTTAACTGGTGATTCTTAGAGCGTCTAGGCCCAGAGGCAAGGAATGTTCATGGCAAGGTGTTGTGCATGTTCATTCAACAAGAGTTGCATTTGATGCAATTGGCAAGAGTTGCCTACCTGAGAGATCTAAGTTGTGGGCGATCAGCCAAAGCTGACTCATGACTTAGAGGATTTCAGGATCTTGCCCACTAGAAGGTTGTACGCTGCAATCTTCCGAATTGATGGTGAGGGCTATCAATTTGAACTAAAATAGTGGGAGAGATAATTAATTAAAGGCCTAATTTTATCGTCAACTTTTCAAATCAATCAAATAAGTCAAAAATGAGTTTTTGGACTAAAATTGCATATATTTCCTTTTTGTTAATATAAATGGTTAATCAACAAATCACTTTATTTGCGATCAGTCTTTGAGACCAACAAATTAAATGGGAATAATTCCACGATTGGTTAGGATGATGAGAAGTGTTCTCAGTCAAAGAGTGAAAGCTCTAAGTCCTAGTTATACCAGAACCAGATGAACTCGATCCCACCACATCAATGGCTGAAAGTATGCTTATGGAAGCATACTGAGGATGACATTGATGAGGAGTGCTTGATGTTGTGTTCTCTGAACTATGAGTTGCAGAGACAACATGAGACATATGATGTCTCTAAGATACTGTCCTAGTATGTCATGACAGAAGGAGATCCAATAAGGTATTCGCACACTCAATGTGATTGGGTATGTGAAAAACCTAACTAAGAAGGATTCCCTCTGAGCCAAGAGTTGGCTATTGGTATGATACTGCAAATGTTGTGAGAATCATACAATTCATGATAAGCTACAACATGAACAACTTTGACAAGCGTTGACAAAGTTGTTGGATATGTTGAGGATAGTAGAGGCAAAGATTAAGAAAGACAAACCATAGTCTTTGATGTGATCAAAGAAAAGGTAATTCTTAAGGGAAAGGACAAGGGCAAAGCTAAGAAGTGTTCTGATGCTAGCCAGAAATCCAAGCCGTCTTCAGCCTCAAGGCACATGGGGAAAGGGTGTATGAGGGATTGCCCTCTATATCTGGAAGAACAAAAGAAGATGAAGGAGGGGATGGAGATCTCCACCTAAGGTATAATGAAATGAACCACTTATTTATCTGAGGTATATGATACCAAGATATGGATATGTCATATGTGATATGCAATATCCACAAAGAAGTGATGGCCTTTGCGAAAGGACCAATAAAGAAATACCCATCATTAGAGCAAGTGTTGCTGCCATAGATAGGAGTATCTTTCTGTTTATTTCAGCCTAAAGGGCACGAAATAGAGTTGAGAACTGCTATTTCATATATTGCCAATAGATAGAAACACTTTATTTTTGCATATTGTATGACAATGATGGCAATTAATAAAGTTGATGTTTCAATCTTAAAGATATGATCTTTGTGGCAATGCCTTGTTTATCTTGTGATACATGGTATGCATAAGATAAAATGATACCTAAAGTTATAGATAACTCAAACAATGAAATTAGCATCAATCATGAGAAATTCATTTCTAGTTTCCATGTGATGGATACATCTAGACTCTTTTGGTTAGAGAACCAGTAAGAGACATGAATATCTTGGACATGATTAATCAATCTTCACTAATGTAGTGGGAGAGTGATTATCCTATCAGGTATAATACATGTGATGTATTTACATACCTATTGGAACAAATGCTAATACTTCAAATGGTGTTTAGAGAAATACCAATATGGATATCTTAAAGTGTTCAAGATTATCATAGATGAAGTACAAATTTGGTAAAGTATTAATTCTTGATGAGATCAATGAATGAAATACTTGGACCAAATGTTTGAGATCCTTATGAGTGATTATGATAGTGTATCATAGTGAACTCATGATTAAGGCATGGTGATGTCTGAATCAAGAAGGAATCATACTCTAAGGAGTTAGAGAATGATTATCGAATAACTGAATTCTTCTTAATAAAAGAATACCCCACATTAATAAAGGAAATTAAGAATCACAAGGGTTGTGAGTTCTTATATCCTTAACAGATACACCTCAATTATCTATGTGATGAGTTGCTCATGTGATGAGTCAACTATCTAGATGAATATGAGGAGACGAATTTTGAGTTATGATTTATGATCATTACATCCTAAATGATTTCCATGTGAACCATAAGGTATGACCTTGATGGTAGCACTCATTGGATGAAATCCATAAGTGCAAATGAGTCTTAAGTGTTAAGACACATGGATAACATTTTGAGAAGGATGATGCTTGTTGATTGCAACTTAATGACTGAGACATTTGGCATATGGATATTAAAACCGCATTCCTATAAGGAATAAAATAAGGATGTGTACGTGACACAACCTATAAGGTTTATGAATCCACTAATGCAAATGAAGTCTATAAGTTACAATGGACTAATCAATGTGATTGATTGAGTATAAGCAACTCAAAATTGGATCTTTACTTTGATGATATAGTCAAAGGGTTTGACTGATATGTCAAAGATAAAGAAGGGATCTGTGATTTAGTGGGAGCGTGTTCACATTCCACATATTGATGTGAAATGGAAATGTTCTAGAATGGAAATCCAAAAGTGGAAATTATCTTTAAGGAAGATAAAGATGTTTCCTATATGATAGGAATAGAGATCTATAGAGATAGTTCTCGACAAATCTCTTGACCTGGAAAAGAGAGAGCATACATTGGCAATCTGTACTGAAGGGTTCAGTATGCACAGATTCAGTGGGAGAAAACTTGTCCATGTTACATGGAGTTAGTATCCCAAGGCCAAGTGTCCAATTCTTATGAAGAATATGAACACTAAGAATAGATCTGGATCTATCATGTATGTAATCATCCCATTGTCTTGCATGTAAGACATGGCAAGAATAAAATGCATTCATCATCTTGTATGTGGGACATAACAATATGATGTGCTCATCCTGATAACTCGTATGTGGGACATGACGAGTGGATGTCTGTCTATTTCCAGTAAGGATTACTGGAATACCATGAGAGCTTGATAAGTACTTGTGAAGTACTAGTTCTATGGAGATAAGGAAGAGTTTGATGTAAAGAGTTACATTGATGCGAACTTCCGAAAGGACAGAAAATTAATCGCAAAATATATATAGGATATATAAAAGTTAAAGTTTGTTGATAATTGGAAGTGTTCCAATAAAACCATTTAAAAGGAAATGCCGAGTATCCGTGTGTTAGAGAACATCAGTGGATACTATATGGATCTAGAAGTTCATGAGATGAACTTATAGATATTCCGGTCATTGATGACAAGTCTGGAATCCTTGATCATGCAATGTGGCTAAAGGTTAGCAAAGGAATACTAGATCGCATATTACGGCAACTCCATCTCATACGTGCGACGTACAACAAAGAGATGAGAGACATGCGATTTATACTGACTTTGGCAACGTGTTGCCATTACTCACTATGTTGGCACTAGAGCACAGTGACATGTGGGACATATTTGAAGATCACTATGAATATGATTCAAGAGTGATTGGCTCGCAGTGCAAGTGGGAGTCTGTTGGTATGTATGCCCTGAGAGCCAATCATGGGATGATTGGTGGGATACATTAAGATTGATTTGATAAACATCAAAGGCAAGCTTCCAATTCTTTCTGGTTCAGTCATATGAGATAGTGATAGAACAGACTGAATGTCTAGAAAATGACAGTACTCAATGACGTATGCTTTCAGGTTGAGGACCTGAACGATGAGATCATACGGATGCTAAGAGTTTGTACATTCTTGTTATGTCCCTAGTCGGATGTCATTGTGGAAGGTAAATAGACAACAATGACACACAAGACTAGATTGTTGTGTTGGTTGATGACAGAATCTCATTAGTCATGATATAGAGATATCAAACCAAACACATAGGTACTTGTTAGAGAACAAGTGTACCGGACAGACCCACCGTGAGTTTGACACATGGAACCATGAGATGGTAGTCACAGTCAGTACTCACAGTGATGGTGGTGAGTGTGATTCTTAGACCTGAAATCATTGCACTCAACACATGTCGTTGGGCACACTTTGACATCATCAAACGCAGTCCTGAAACATGGGTTGTTATAAAGGTGATGATTGGGTGGCTTTGACACATGGGGCTTTTGAGGGGTGAGTGATAGATATGGGATTTGTCCCTCCTAAGGGAGTTTGATATCCAAGGCCACTTGATGAGTAGGATTGAGATAGGCGTGCACACGCATGTGTGAATCAGTATGTGATATTGATGTCATACATATCTCCTTCAATCTGCTTTGAGATCAAGAAAGTGAATGAACGTTGACAGGATGACTGTTCCATGCCTTGAGTTCATTCGGGATATCAGTGACAAAGGAATTATACATTCACTATAACACCATTCACGGATTGTAGGATGAAAGTTGTTCTCCAATTTTCTACTTTCACTTGGGTAGCAATGATGTGTGACTAGGCACCGCTCTTTGCTTGTGAAGTCATAAGTGTTATGGACTTTCACTGCCAACGTGAAATGGACCTGCAGGGTCACACACATAGGATCTAACCTGGAAGAGGAGTTTTGTCCACAAAGCAATGTTTAGATTGATTACTAAAGGAGTTTAGTATTTCAATTAAACACTCAATCAGTTGATAGCTCAATATCATATGGTTCAAGGTGTTGGACGCATTGATTGGAGTATCGGATTGATTGAAATCGCAATTGACTGATTTTGCCCAACGTGTGCTCCCAACCGATCGGCTCATGTGATGAACCGGTCGGCTGAGGTGCTGAACCGGTCGGCTGGAGTGTCCAGGCCGATCGGCTCATGCCCAGGTTGAAACGACCGGTTCAAGAGTTGAACCGATCGGCTCAACTGGTGCAACCGACCAGTTGGGAAAGTCATGTCGGCAAGAATTTTCCTTTGTTTCAAATTGCCCAATTCGATTGGGAATAACATTGGTATTCGATACCAATTGAGAACGAAACAAGGAAAGTCTTTTTGAGCCGGATTAGGACCATGAACCGATCGGTTCAGGGCACCAACCGATCGGTTGGAGTGCCCCAAACGATCGGCTCAATGGCCGAACCGATCGATTCAGTTGTGAACCGATCATTTCAAGTTGCGAACCAGTTGCTTTTTGTGGAAAATTCTCGAACCCTTCTACTCCTGCTTTAGCCCCGTATTGCCGGGCACAGAGAACCCTGTCCCATGACCCGCCTATATATATAGGGGTATTGGGGGCTTCTCAAAGTACAACTCAATGCAAGCCGGTTGCTTTGCGAAGTTGTCATTCTCTCTGGTTTTGGTAACCGTGAGAGATCCCAAGCAAGTGCTTCCCGCAAAAGGGAGGTGCAGCAAGGGAAGGACAACTGCAGTTGCAACTGGTAGCAGGAGAGTGTGTTGGCGACTAGTACGTCAACAGGAGGGTGCGACTCCTTCCACTTCCTTATGGGACAAGGAGAGTGGAGTTCCAGGTGGTCCGTGTGGACTACTACAGAGGCGGGAGGACACTGCCGCTCAGGAGGACAACTGTCATCTGACAGTCCGGTAGGAGGAGGAGTCGTCAGTCCCGATGCGACCAGGAGCTGCACAGACACCGTCTAAGACCAGAGTTGAAGACCGCGCATTGCGCGAGGTATTGTCGCCGAGCAAGCCTCGGGACAAGGTATGATTCCACAAACCATCCTTTCCTATTATATAGACGTTGACGCGTTTCCTCGATATGGGTTGGGGGAGAAAATTTTTTGTTTCCGCTGCCTTCTCTGTCTCCCCTAAAACCTAACAGTAACATCAACCAATGATTCTCATAATTCAACCTTAAGCAAATATGCTACACGGACAATTACATTTTACAATTATACTTAAGCCTTGAGGAGATGAGGTATACCACTCATACTCCAACTGACCATTGCGAAATCGAAATTAGTACCATACATAGGTTAAGGAAGAGTCAGATTTCCATAACCTCCCTTATCTTGGTCAGTACGAGATCTCATGCATGACATCTTGTGTCTCTGCTAAATAGCTTTCCAGGATATACGGGCAACTTTGCTATAGAGTTATAGCTCGTAGCTTATACTCTCTTCAAGATACGACCCTTAGCCAATGCGTGGTATTATGGAGTTATGGCCCATAGCCATACTCTTATTGGGATATGATCCATAACCATTCATGTACATAGGATATGGCCCGCAGTCATTCCTGTGAGGCGTAAGGATATATTCGCCCATTACCCCCACATATTCAAAAATATGCATTCCAGGAATTCCCATAGGAAAACCTGTTTCTCCATCACCAACTACTGACGATGATGGATCTATGGTCAGGGCTCTACATGATAAGATTTCACTTGATTAATTAAGTGTATTACATATTCTTTTAGCATCAGACACATTTCCAAACATCAATTATTATGACATAAGCTACAAATAATGTGTAACACTTCTATCAAGTACTTTTCAAAACTTTATAGAACATTGGAATCTCAATCCCTTATCTAATCATGGGCATTCTCATCACTTAACATCTCATCAACATGATTACAAAATATGGGTATTCAAACCCTCAGTTCATCAAAAAACACTTGTTACCACTTGTTAGGTAACTAATACCTTCATGTCATCTGACCAAGTTTAACATGATACTTGCAATACAGGCATCTCACATGGCTCTCAAAGCCCATTAATATCTTGTTACCTCTTATTAGGCAATAAAGCATATTATGGCTCACAAGGCCCATAAAACAATTTCAATAATAAAACAACATAGCTAATACCTGGCTATGTCCAACATCTCATGATACCTGCATGATTAGTACGAATGATAATAGTTATATCAATTACATATCAGTACTATATAATGTAATGGTAGCATCACTATTCCCTCATTAGGGTTAGGGTTTCCCAAATTCATGTCAATTAGGGATACTCATCCCCTTACCCAGAATTAGGGTTATGGTTTATCATCATATTGCCCAAGATTAGGCTTCATGCACTATAACCCAAAATTAGGACTTCAGATACCTTCACCCTATATTAGGGTTAGGATTTATATTAAGGTTTCATATAGCAATTCATAGCATCACCCTGAGTTAGGGTTTCACATCACATCATTGTATTAGGGTCACACATAACATTACCCTAGATTTGGATTCCACATCACATCACTGCATTAGGGTTTCACATGGCATTACCCTAGGTTAGGGTTTCACATGTCGTCACCCATGATTAGGGTTTCACACATCTTTATCTCGAATTTAGGTTCCAAATTAGGGTTTCATGTTACTTTATCAAAATTAGGGTTTCCTGAAGCATCCTCTTGAATTAGGGTTTCTCATTACATTACCCTGAATTGGGATTTCTCATATCATTACCCTAGATTAGGGTTACACCATTACCCTCGATTAGGGTTTCACCTATCATTGCCCTAAATTAGGGTTAGGGATCATCACCCTTCTCAATTAGGGTTTCATGATCTCTTTATCAAGGATCATACCCTAATTACATATTTTATTCATGTTGAAAGTGTTGAGGCTTAACCACTACATGATTATTATACATGTATGAATTCTTCTCTCTCTTATTCTCTCTAAGATGTTAATTACTTCAAACTTGATTAGATTAGATCAACCTTTCATTGAAGTACATACATTTACGGTTAGCATAGTGTGTTGAGATATTGCTTCCATAAGCATTAAAGGTTAACGCCTCAAAGGGTACTAATCACCCTAGTACTTTTAAAGGTACAACCATTGTAATTATCTTTGATAAACATCATCAACAATCATGGGGTTAATTGTACCTACATGGTTTGAATCAATTAGACCTTCAAATGGTCTTGAGGTATTAGACCCTCAAACGGTCTTAAAGTACTTTGACCTTCAAACGGTCTTGGTCCAAAACTCCAATCGGTCTGAGACCGTTTAGACCTTCAAATGGTCTTGGACCAAACCTCCAAATGGTCTGGAGACCGTTAGACCTTAAACGGTCTTGGTCCCAAAACCTTCAATCGGTCTTAAGACCGTTAGACCATCAAACGGTCTTAATCTCAAAGTCCCTAAACAGTTTGAGACCGTTTAAATTAAATATTAATTAGCCCCAAATGGTTTGAAAATGAATGGCCTTCAAACGGTTTGAGACCGAATGGTCCTCAAACGGTCTAAGACTGTTTGGTCTCAATCATCTTGAAACCGTTTAACCCTAAATTAGGGTTTCTACAATCAATTGATTTAGAGTTTGCTTCATTGAATCATTCATCAACTGGACTATTAAAAATACATCAAATTATAACCCTTGGATCTCCAACCATCCATCACAACCCTTGACCTCCAAACGGTCTTGAGACCGTTTGCCCTCGAATGGTTTTGAGACCGTTTGAGCCATTCAACTTAGAAATCATCTCAATCAATTTAGGGTTTCAACCATTCAATATGATTAGAGTTTGTAATCAATGGATCACCCATTCTTGAAACTATTTTAATTAGATCAATTGGAACCATTGGATCCTCATGCAACTATATCAGCAATTGACCCCAAACGGTCTTGAGACCGTTTGACCTCAAACGGTCTTGAGACCATTTTACCTCAAACGGTCTTGAGACCATTTGACCTCAAACGGTCTTGAGACTGTTTTGCTCTCAAACGGTCTTGAGACCGTTTGATCACCAAGCGGTCTTGAGACCGTTTGGTCATCAAAGTGCAAACCGTTTGCTCATGATATTAATTGAGGTGTGTGCTAAGATGACATCATCATCTTCTAGCTTCAAACCTACGATTTTTTTGTGATCTTTGTGGTGATTTCAACAATTAATCACAAAGAAATTCGGGAAAGAAAAGGGAATCAACATATGATGAAGAAATGAAATCAATAATGATGTTTAAGGGTTAAAGTTATATAACCCACCTTCAAAGTTGAATCCAAGCTTCAAGCTTCACATCCTCAATGGTGAATGAAGCTTTCTCAACTGTCCAAGATCCGTTCTCAAGTCTTTGAGTGAAAAGATTGGCTAAAATTGAAGATTGAATGGAGAAAACAAGAAAATAAGCATTGAATTTCGATTTCCACCATGAATTCAAGGTTGAAGATGACTATGGAGCTTACCTAAAGGTTGGGGTACATCCTCCTGTTGCTCCTAAGCTCCCTTGTGTTTGGCCAAAGCAAGGAAAGAAAGAAGAGTCGAAAAATAGTCTTTCATGTGGGTGAAAAATGGGATATATGTAAGGGAATTTCAAGAGAGAGAAAGTGTTATAAAAATCTTTTAATTCCCAAAATTGGTGCCAATTATCCCCCTCACTTCTTTGCATACGAAGACATCATCCTCTCCTTCAAATTCCTCTTCTTTATCCATGAATTAAAGAAAACAAATTAAGCACCTTAATCAATATAATAATAATATCCAAAATGAGTGGATATTACTTTTTCTTTAACTAATGTGAGTGGGCTCTCCACTCACTTTAGATATTTCGGTGCCTTTACAAGGAACAAGGACGTCCATACTTATACAAATTCAACCATCTCATTTTTGGTTGAAGGGCACTTCAATTAATATGTTTATTTTTGCATTAAATTGAATCATGGTTTCAATTATGCTTAAATCTTGATTATTTTAATATCAAGATTCTCTCTCTTCCAAAGAGATTCAAATGAGATGCCCCTCTAATTTTCTTGTCTCTAATTGATACCAAGAAACATTAGGGACTCTCTAGAATTGGTATTTTGCATATTGAACCCTAGGTTTTCGGTAAATTGCACATTACACCAAAACTAGGTTTTAATACACAAGTGTTGCTTAATAAGCTCTTTCTTGGTGCTCAGGCTACCACAAGCCATACCTATGCATCATTCTCATTCTTATGATGCTATAACATTTGAGGAACAATTTACCATGTAACATTTGCAAGTTAACCCCTCAACTTGGGTAATTTGCACTTTAGTCCAAAACAGGCAAAACATTGCTTTCAACATTATTCAAAAAAGGACTAAAATTGAAACATAAGCTCCTCTTGCGCCTTAATCACTTTTCAAAAGATAACAACAAGCATATAATTATCTTTCTTAAACAAAACATATATGGTTAAAGCATAACCCAGGTCAGGGATGTTACAAATTATCCACCCCTAACAGAGATTTCGTCCCCAAAATCATGAAGAGAAAAGAGAAGGGTACTTACTCCTCATCTCTTCCTCTAGCTCCCACATATTGCAGAACTAACTCTATGTCAGGATGACACTTTCTCAGCATGGAGATATGGAACACTAGATGCAACTTATGCAGCTCAGGTGGCAAATCTAGCTTATAGGCTACCTTTACAACTCGATCAATGATTAGAGAAGGCCCCATAAATCTAGGAGCTAACTTTCCCTTATTTCCAAATTTAAGGACACTTTTCCAAGGTGAGACTTTGAGGTATACTCTGTCTCCAACTTGGAATTCTAAAGGTCTTTACCATTTGTCGGCGTATGACTTCTGTCTATCCTGTGTAGTCTTTAATTGTTGTTGTATTACTTTAATCTTCTCAGTTGTCTACTGCACAAGATCAAGACCCAAAAGTTGATATTCTCCCATTTCATACCAACATAAAGGAGATCTACAACATCTACCATATAATTCTTCATATGGTGCCATATCAATACTGTGTTGATAGCTATTATTGTAAGCAAATCCTATCAAGCTCAGGTGTAGATCCCAACTTCCTACAAACTGAAGGACACATGCTCTAAGCAAATCCTCCGAGGTTTGTATGGTCCTCTCAGATTGTCCATGTGTCTGTGGGTGAAAGATAGTACTAAACCTTAACTGCGTACCCAAAGCTTTATGTAGTCATTCTCAAAAATGACTCGTGAACTGAGGACCTCTATCATAAACAATAGTGGTTGGAACCCCATGCAACCGTACTATCTCATCTATATATATCTGTGCAAGCTTCTCAATAGTGTAGGTTGTTTTGACAAGAAGGAAATGTACTGTCTTAGTCAACCTATCAACTATCACCCATATGGAATCATGACCTTTGGTTGTTGTAGGCAAACCAACCACAAAGTCCATGGTCACATGAACCCATTTCCACTGTGGTATAGGCAAAGGTTATATTGTTCCTGTGGGCATTTGATGTTCAACTTTAATCTACTAACACACCGTACACTGCATAACAAATTCAGCTACATCCTTCTTCAATCCTAGCCACCAATACATATATTTCAAGTTTTGATACATTTTGGTGCTCCCTGGATGCATTGCATACATCGAAGAATGAGCTTCTTCCAAGACTAACTTCCTTAAGTCATTGGCATCAGGTACTACCATCCTACCATGGTAACTGACTACCTGATCCTCTGACTCATGAAAGCCATCCCGTTTCTCACTACCATACTCTGACCTGATTTGCTGAACCACAACATCAACTTGCTGTGCTTCTTTAATCTGTTGTCTCAGAGTAGGTTTCACTTGCATCTCAGCTAACAACCCTGCTAACAATGATATCTTAAACTGTATATTGTTTTGCCTCAAGGAGATAAACATATCTCTTTTAAAGCATACTAAGGAGTTCAACTGTGCTTTATCTAAGGCTGGTGATGATGATTTCCTACTTAGTGCATCAACCACTACATTAGCCTTCCTTGGATGATAATTAATTATACAATCGTAGTCCTTGATTAACTCCATCTTGCGGCGTTGTCTCATGTTCAACTCATGTTGCGATAAGATATATTTTAGATTCTTATGGTCTGTGAAAATCTGGAATGTTTCTACATAGAGATAATGTCTCCAAATTTTTAGAGCATGGACTACAACAACTAGATCTAGATCATGTGTCGGATAATTCTCCTCGTATTTCTTAAGTTGTCGAGAGGCAAAAGAAATCACTTGATTATCATGCATCAACACACATCGTAGACCATTCTTAGATGCATCACAGAAAACTATGTACCCCTTCCCTTGCTCAGGTAACACCAGCACAGATGCACTTGTTAACGGTTCTTTCAACAACTGGAAAGAATGTTGACACTTGTCATTCCAGACAAAAGGAACCTCCTTCTTGGTTAACTCGGTTAGGGGTAAAGCTATAGAACTGAAGTTCTTAATGAACCTCATGTAATAGCCTGCCAGTCCTAGGAAACTACGTATCTCCGTCGATGTCTTTGGTTGTTCCCATTGTGTTCCCAACTGGACAATCCCTTGCTAGATGTCCTACCTGTTTGCATTGGTGACAAGTTATATTCTCTTGATATGGTCTAAAAGGTCCAGTTGCTTATGTTGATGTTGTATTGGGGGCTCTATTTAGAGGAAAACTATGGCCCTTACCCCTACTTGATGTCCATTGCGTCCTGGTATTGAATCTTGGTGGTGCTGCTGGTGCAGAAAATCTCAGTTTCTAGAAACTTTCAGACCTCTGTCCTTGAAACTGAGTATACACCTTCTTACTGTTAGTATGACGCTTCTCAATCACCGACCTTTCTATACATCTCACAGATTCCACAAAGGTGGTGAACCTCTCTCTATTCTCTAAGGCAGACACATGAGTGGTCAATTCAGCGTTCAACCCCTTCTCAAAATGCAAAATTCTCTCTTTATCAGTAGTTGCCATATGCAGACAGAATTGCAAAAGCTCTATGAGCTTAGCTTCATACTCGCTAATGTTCATTAATACTTTCCTTAACCTCTCAAACTGAGAGATCTTCTCATCTAGAAATGTCTTAGGGAAGTATCTATTGACGAATTCTCGTCGGAATTCTTCCCATCCGATCTCAACACCTGGCCTCTTGCCCTCTTCTATTATCCACCAGTGGCCAACACTCCCTTTTAGAAGGTACACCGCATGCCTCACCTTCTCTGCTTCAGGGATATTGAGGATTCTAAAGGCCTTCTCCAACTCAGTCAACCACAAGTCAGCATCTGCTGGGTCAGCTGGACCAGCATAATCTGTGGCTCCAACTCGACAAAGTCATTAGAAAGTTTTGTCGACTCCCTATCCTTCATTATGGGCTGGTGCCCTAGTTGTTGGTGGTGGCATCCTATCTGCCATATGCGTCATGGTTGCCATGAACTGCCTAAACAAATCATGGAAAGTTGGGTTCTCTAGTGCAGCTTGGTTAAGTTGGGGATGTTCAGGCATTGGTTCCTCCTATCCTGATCCCTTGCACCTCTTCCTAGTGTAGCAATGCTGCTCTTAGCAACATGTTCTTTGTGTGATCCAGAAATCTTTTAGTTCTTCTTCTCCTCCTATATGAACAGAAGACACTATCAGATAACTAGAAGACACTATAACAGACTCAACAACCTTAATTCTATGTCTCTATAGACTCAGCAAACCTAGAGCTCTGATACCACTAAACAGAGATGACCCAACACCAAATCAGACCGTCACAGTGTGATTAATTGCAGAATTAAACATAAGCAGTGGAATTACTAAAAATCACTAAAAATTAAAACCAATTACAAAGAGATCCAAACATAGCAAAACTCTTTTATCCAGAACCAATGTATTTCATTTACATCCTAGTTCATAAGTACATATTCTGTACCATCCCTTCTCGAGGATTACAAGCATCAACTACTTTGGTAAAACTATTCACAGAAAACACAAAAACCTCGAGGCATTAAGCCAAAATCTCAGATCGATTAATTAAAGTACTAACTACTAACTCCGAGGACCTGAGAGTATAGAGATGACACATAGGACTCTCTATACAAAATATGATAGCCAGTGCCTCCACCTGAGATATCACCGTGGTCCCTGTTGCTATTGCTGCTGCTCTTCCCCTGCTATAGGGTTTATGTCTTTTCTTCCGCGTCTACCTAAAAAGTTGGATCCCACAGGGGTGAGACAATTGAAAATTGTCCCAGCGAGAGATATAACTCTCCTCAAGAAACATTATATTGTAGTTTAATAGGATAAAACTGAGCAGAGGAATAATATATAATCAACAACAAATAAATCAATGTCTAAACAGATTAGAGCAATACTCTTATTCAAATCATTCAGCTATAACTTGATAAAGCAGCATGCCACTTATCCAATAAGGAATTGAAGAACATGTATAACATTTATCCATCTAAGACATGCTAAGCAAGGTAACATCAACCAATGATTCTCGTAATTCAACCTTAAGCAAATATGCTACATGGTCGATTACATTTTACAATTATACTTAAGCCCTGAGGAGAAGAGGTATACCACTCATACTCCAGCCGACCATTGCAAAATCGAAATCGGTACCATATATAGGTTAAGGAAGAGCCGGATTTCCATAACCTCCCTTATCTCGGTCAGTACGAGATCTCATGCATGACATCTTGTGTCTCTGCTAAATAGCTTTCCAGGGTATACTGGCAACTTCGCTATAGAGTTATAGCCCGTAGCTTATAATCTCTTCAGGATATGGCCCTTAGCCAATGCATGGTATTATGGAGTTATGTCCCATAGCCATACTCTTATTGGGATATGGTCCATAACCATTCCTGTACATAGGATATGGCCCGTAGTCATTCCTGTGAGGCGTAAGGATATATTCGCCCATTACCCCTACATATTCAAAAAATATGCATTCCAGGAATTCCCACAGGAAAACTTATTTCTCCATCACCAACTATTGACAATGATGGATCTATGGTCAGGGATCTACATGATAAGATTTCACTTGATTAATTAAGTGTATTACATATTCTTTTAGCATCAGACATGTTTCCAAACATCAATTATTATGACATAAGCTACAAAGAATGTGTAACACTTCTATAAAGTACTTTTCAAAACTTTATAGAACATTGGAATCTCAATCCCTTATCTCATCATGGGCATTCTCATCACTTAACATCTCATCAACATGATTATGAAATATGGGTATTCAAACCCTCAGTTCATCAAAGAACACTTGTTACTACTTGTCAGGTAACTAATACCTTCAGGTCATCTGACCAAGTTAAACATGATACTTGCAATACAGGAATCTCACATGGCTCTCAAAGCCCATTGATCTCTTGTTACCTCTTATTAGGCAACAAAGCATATTATGGCTCACAAGGCCCATAAAACAATTTCAATAAAAAACATCATAGCTCATACCTGGCTATGTCCAATATCTCATGATACCTACATGATTAGTACACATGATAATAGTTATATCAATTACATATCAGTACTATGAAATGTAAAGGTAGCATCACTATTCCCTCATTAGGGTTAGGGTTTCCCAAATTCAAGTCAATTAGGGACACTCATCCCATTACCCATAATTAGGGTTATGGTTTATCATCATATTGCCCAAGATTAGGCTTCATGCACTATAACCCAAAATTAGGACTTCAGATACCTTCACCCTATATTAGGGTTAGGATTTATATTAAGGTTTCATATAGCAATTCATATCATCACCCTGAGTTAGGGTTTCACATCACATCATTGTATTAGGGCCACACATAACATTACCCTAGATTTGGATTCCACATCACATCACTGCATTAGGGTTTCACATGGCATTACCCTAGGTTAGGGTTTCACATGTCGTCACCCATGATTAGGGTTTCACACATCTTTATCTCGAATTTAGGTTCCAAATTAGGGTTTCATGTTACTTTACCCAAAATTAGGGTTTCCTAAAGCATCCTCTTGAATTAGGGTTTCTCATTACATTACCCTGAATTGGGATTTCTCATATCATTACCCTAGATTAGGGTTACACCATTACCCTCGATTAGGGTTTCACCTATCATTTCCCTAAATTAGGGTTAGGGCTCATCACCCTTCTCAATTAGGGTTTCATGATCTCTTTATCAAGGATCATACCCTAATTACATATTTTATTCATGTTGAAAGTGTTGAGGCTTAACCACTACATGATTATTATACATGTATGAATTCTTCTCTCTCTTATCCTCTCTAGGATGTTAATTACTTCAAACTTGATTAGATTAGGTCAACCTTACATTCAAGTACATACATTTAGGGTTAGCATAGTGTGTTGAGATATTGCTTCCATAAGCATTAAAGGTTAACCCCTCAAAGGGTACTAATCACCCTAGTACTTTTAAAGGTACAACCATTATAATTATCTTTGATAAACATCATCAACAATCATGGGGTTAATTGTACTTACATGGTTTGAATCAATTAGACCTTCAAACGGTCTTGAGGTATTAGACCCTTAAACGGTCTTAACGTACTTTGACCTTCAAACGGTCTTGGTCCAAAACTCCAATTGGTCTGAGACCGTTTAGACCTTCAAACGGTCTTGGACCAAACCTCCAAACGGTCTGGAGACCGTTAGACCATAAACGGTCTTGGTCCTAAAACATTCAATCGGTCTTAAGACCGTTAAACCATCAAACAATCTTAATCTCAAAGTCTCTAAATAGTTTGAGATCGTTTAAATTAAATATTAATTAACCCCAAACGGTTTGAAACAGAATGGCCTGCAAACGGTCTGAGACCGAATGGTCCTCAAACGGTCTAAGACCGTTTGGTCTCAATCAGCTTGAAACTGTTTAACCCTAAATTAGGGTTTCTACAATCAATTGATTTAGGGATTGCTTCATTGAATCATTCATCAATTGGACTATTAAAAATACATCAAATTATAACCCTTGGATCTCCAACCATCCACCACAACCCTTGACCTCCAAACGGTCTTGAGACTATTTTCCCTCAAATGGTTTTGAGACCGTTTGAGCCATTCAACTTAGAAATCGGCTCAATCCATTTAGGGTTTCAACCATTCAATCTGATTAGGGCTTGTAATCAATGGATCACCCATTCTTGAAACTATTTTAATTAGATCAATTGGAACCATTGGATCCTCATGCAACTATATCAACAATTGACCCCAAACGGTCTGGGGACCGTTTGACCTCAAATGGTCGTGAGATCGTTTGCTCTCAAACGGTCTTGAGACCGTTTGATCACCAAACGGTCTTGAGACCATTTGGTCATCAAAGTGCAAACCCTTTGCATATGATATTAATTGAGGTGTGTGCTAAGATGAAATCATCATCTTCTTCAAACCTACTTAATTTTTTGTGATCTTTGTGGTGATTTCAACAATTAATCACAAAGAAATTCAGGAAAGAAAAGGGAATCAACATATGATGAAGAAATGAAATCAATAATGATGTTTAAGGGTTCAAGTTATATAACCCACCTTCAAAGTTGAATCCAAGCTTCAAGCTTCACGTCCTCAATGGTGAATGAAGCTTTCTCAACTGTCCAAGGTCCGTTCTCAAGTCTTTGAGTGAAAAGATTGGCTAAAGTTGAAGATTGAATGGAGAAAACAAGAAAATAAGCATTGAATTTCGATTTCCACCATGAATTCAAGGTTGAAGATGACTATGGAGCTTACCTACAGGTTGGGGTATGTCCTCCTGTTTCTCCTAATCTCCCTTGTGTTCAGCCAAAGCAAGGAAAGAAAGAAGAGTAAAAAAAAGAGTCTTTCATGTGGGTGAAAAATTGGATATATTTAAGGGAATTTCAAGAGAGAGAAAGTGTTATAAAAATCCTTTAATTCCCAAAATTGGTGCCACTTACCCCCCTCACTTCTTTTCATACGAATCCATCACCCTCACCTTCAAAATATCATCTTTATCCATGAATTAAAGAAAATAAATTAAGCACCTTAATCAATATAATAATATCCAAAAATGAGTGGATATTACTTTTTCTTTAACTAATGTGAGTGGGCTCTCCACTCACTTTAGATATTTCGGTGATTTTGCAAGGAAAAAGGACTTCCATAATTATACAAATTCAACCATCTCGTTTTTGGTTGAAGGGCACTTCCATTAATATATTTATTTTTGCATTAAATTGAATCAGGGTTTCAATTATGCTTAAATATTGATTGTTTTAATATCAAGATTCTCTCTCTTCCAAAGAGATTCAAATGAGACGCCCCTCTAATTTTATTGTCTCTAATTGATACCAATAAACATTAGGGACTCTCTAGAAGTGGTATTTTGCATATTGAACCCTAGGTTTTGGGTGAATTGCACATTACACCAAAACTAGGTTTTAATGCACAAATGTTGGTTAATAAGCTCTTTCTTGGTGCTCCGGCTACCACAAGCCATACCTCTGCATCATTCTCATTCTTATGATGCTATAACATTTGAGGAACAATTTACCATGTATCATTTGCAAGTTAACCCCTCAACTTGGGTAATTTGCACTTTAGTCCAAAATAGGCAAAACATTGCTTTCAACATTATTCAAAAAAAGACTAAAATTGAAACATAAGATCCTCTTGAGCCTTAATCACTTTTCAAAAGATAATAACAAGCATATAATTATCTTTCTTAAACAAAACATCTTGGGTTAAAGCATAACCCAGGTCAGGGATGTTACAAATTATCCACCCCTAACAAGGATTTCGTCCCCGAAATCATTAAGAGAAAAGAGAAGGGTACTTCCTCCTCATCTCTTCCTCTAGATCCCACGTAGCTTCTTCAATGCCACGGTGATGCCAGAGAACTTTCACAAGACATATGTCTTTCTTTTTTAGCTTATAATTCTTTTACCAAGGATCATCACAGGTCCTTCAACATATGATATACCATCATTTAATTCTACCTCCACAGGTTGCAGAACTAACTTTGTGTCAGGATGACATTTTCTCAGCATGGAGATATGGAACACTGGATGTAACCTATGCAGCTCAGGTGGCAACTCTAGCTTATAGGCTACCTTTCCAACTCGTTCAATGATTAGATAAGGCCCCATAAATCTAGGAGCTAACTTTCCCTTCTTTCCAAATCTAAAGACACCTTTCTAAGGTGAGACTTTGAGGTATACTTTGTATCCACCTTGGAATTCTAAAGGTCTTCGTAGGTTTGTCGGCGTATGACTTCTGTCTATCATGTGCAATCTTTAATTGTTGTTGTATTACTTTAATCTTCTCAGTTTTCTACTGCACAAGCTCATGACCCAAAAGTTGATATTCTCCCGTTTCATACCAACATAAAAGAGATCTACAACGTCTACCATATAATGCTTCATATGGTGCCATATAAATACTGTGCTGATAGCTATTATTGTAAGCAAATTCTATCAAGCTCAGGTGTAGATCCCAACTTCCTACAAACTGAAGGACACATGCTCTAAGCAAATCCTCCAAGGTTTGTATGGTCCTCTCAGATATTGTCCATATGTCTGAGGGTGAAAGGTAGTACTAAACCTTAACTGCGTACCCAAAGCTTTATGTAGTCGTTCCCAAAAATGACTCATGAACTGAGGACCTCTATCAAAAATAATAGTAGTTGGAACCCCGTGCAACCGTACTATCTCATATATATATATATATCTGTGCAAGCTTCTCAACAGTGTAGGTTGTTTTGACAGAAAGGAAATGTACTGTCTTAGTCAATCTATCAACTATCACCCATATGGAATCATGACCTTTGGTTTTTCTAGGCAAACCAACCACAAAGTCCATGTTCACATGATCCCATTTCCACTGCGGTATAGGAAAAGGTTGTATTATTCCTGCGGGCTTTTGATGTTCATCTTTAATCTGCAGACACACTGGATACCGCATAACAAATTCAACTACATCCTTCTTCAATCCTGGCCACCAATACATATCTTTCAAGTTATGATACATTTTGGTGCTCCCTGGATACATTGCATACATCGAAGAATGAGCTTCATCCAAGATTAACTTCCTTAAGTCATTGGCATCAGGTACTACCATCCTACCATGGTAATAGACTACTTGATCATCTGACTCATGAAAGCCATCCCGTTTCTCACTACCATACTCTGACCTGATTTGCTGAACCACAACATCAACTTGTTGTGCTTCTTTAATCTATTGTCTCAGAGTAGGTTTCACTTGCATCTCAGCTAACAAACAGGATAACAACGATACCTTAAGCTGTATATTGTTTTTCCTCAAGGAGATAAGCATATCTCTTTTAAAGCATACTAAGGAGTTCAACTGTGCTTTATCTAAGGCTGGTGATGATGATTTCCTACTTAGTGCATCAGCCACTACATTAGCCTTCCCTGGATGATAATCAATTGTACAATCGTAGTCCTTGATTAACTCCATCCAGCGGCGTTGTCTCATGTTCAACTCATGTTGTGAGAAGATATATTTTAGATTCTTTTAGTTTATGAAAATCTGGAATGTTTCTCCATAGAGATAATGTCTCTAGATTTTCAGAGCATGGACTACAACAGCTAGATCTAGATCATGTGCCGGATAATTCTCCTCGTATTTCTTAAGCTTTCGAGAGGCAAAAGAAATCACTTGATTATCCTGCATCAACACACATCCTAAACCACTCTTAGACGCATCACATAAAACTATGTACCCCTTCCCTTGCTCAGGTAACACCAACACAGATGCACTTGTTAACCTTTCTTTCAACAGCTGGAAAGAATGTTGACACTTGTCATTCCAGACAAAAGGAACCTCCTTCCTGGTCAACTTGGTTAGGGGTAAAGCTATAGAACTGAAGTTCTTAATGAACCTCCTGTAATAGCTTGCCAGTCCTAGGAAACTATGTATCTCTGTCGGTGTCTTTGACTGTTCCCATTGCGTTCCCAACTAGACAATCCCTTGCTAGATGTCCTACCTGTCTGCATTGGTGATAGGTTCTATTCTCTTGATATGGTCTAAAAGGTCCAGTTGCTAACGTTGATGCTGTATTGGGGGCTCTATTTGGAGGAAAACTATGGCCCCTACCCCTACTTGACGTCCATTGCGTCTGGGTATTGAATCTTGGTGGTGCAACTGGTGCAGAAAATCTCAGTTTCTTGAAACTTTCAGACCTCTATCCTTGAAACTGAGTATACACCTTCTTACTCTTAGTCTGACATTTCTCAATCACCAACCTTTCTATATGTCTTACGTATTCCACAAAGGTGGCGAACCTCTCTCTATTCTATAAGGCAGACACATGAATGGTCAATTCAGCGTTCAACCCCTTCACAAAATGTTCAATTCTCCCTTTATCAGTAGCTGCCATATGCGGACAGAATCATAAATGATCTATGAGCTTAGTTTCATACTTGCTAATGTTCATTAGTACTTGCCTTAACCTCTCAAACTGAGAGATCTTCTCGTCTAGAAACATCTTAGGGAAGTATCTATGACGAATTCTCGTCAGAACTCTTCCCATCCGATCTCAACACCTGGCCTATTACTCTCTTCTATTGTCTACCAGTGGCCAGCACTCCCTTTTAGAAGGTACACTGCATGCCTCACCTTCTCTGCTTCAGGGATATTGAGGATTCTAAAGGCCTTCTCCAACTCCGTCAACCGAAAGTCAGCATCTTCTGGGTCAGCTGTACCAGCATAATCTGTGGCTCCAACTCGGCGAAGTCGTTCGAAAGTCTTGTCGACTCCCTGTCCTTCATTATGGGTTGGTGCCCTAGGTGCAGGTGGTGACATCCTATCTGCCATATGCATCATGGTTGCCATGAACTGCCCAAATAAATCATGGAAAGCTGGGTTCTCTAGTGCAGCTTGGTTAAGCTGGGGATGTTCAGGCACAGAATCGCAAAAGCTCCATGAGCTTAGCTTCATACTCACTAATGTTCATTAGTCCTTGCCTTAACCTCTCAAACTGAGAGATCTTCTCATCTAGAAATGTCTTAGGGAAGTATCTATTGACGAATTCTCGTCAGAATTCTTCCCATCCGATCTCAACACCTGGCCTCTTGCCCTCTTCTATTGTCCACCAGTGGCCAACACTCCCTTTTAGAAGGTACACCGCATGCCTCACCTTCACTGCTTCAGGGATATTGAGGATTCTAAAGGCCTTCTCCAACTCAGTCAACCACAAGTCAGCATCTGTTGGGTTAGTTGTACCAACATAATCTATGGCTCCAACTCGGCAAAGTCATTCGAAAGTTTTGCCGACCCCCTATCCTTCATTATGGGCTGGTGCCCTAGGTGCAGGTGGTGGCATCCTATCCGCCATATGCATCATGGTTGCCATGAACTGCCCAAACAAATCATGGATAGTTGGGTTCTCTAGTGCAGCTTGGTTAAGCTGGGGAAGTTCAGGCATTGGTTCCTCCTATCCTAATCCCTTGCACCTCTTCCTGGTGCAACAATGTTGCTCTCAACAACATGTTCTTCGTGTGATCCAGACATCTTTTAGTTCTTCTTCTCCTCCTATATGAGCAGAAGACACTATCAGATAACTGGAAGACACTAGAACAGACTCAACAACCTTAATCCTATGTATCTGTAGACTTAGCGAACCTAGAGCTCAGATACCACTAAATTGAGACGACCCAACACCAAATCAGACCGTCATAGTGTGATTAATTGCGGAATTAAACATAAGTAGTGGAATTACTGAAATTCACTACAAATTAAAACCATTTACAAAGAGATCCAAACATAGGAAAACTCTTTTATCAAGAACCAATGTATTTCATTTACATCCTGGTTCATAAGTACATATTCTGTACTGTCCCTTCTCGAGGATTACAAGCATCAACTACCTTGTTAAAACTATTCACATACACCATAAATACCTCGAGGCATCAAGCCAAAATCTCAGATCGATTCATTAAAACACTAACTACTAACTCCGAGGACCTGAGAGTACAGAGATGACACATAGGACTCTCTATACAAAATATGACATCCAGTGCCTCCACCTGAGATATCATTGCAGTCTCTATTGCTGCTGCTGCTGTTCTTCCCCTGCTATAGGGTTTTTGCCTTTTCTTCCGCGTATACCTAAAAAGTTTGATCCCATGGGGGTGAGACAATTGAAAATTGTCCCAGCAAGAGATATAACTCTCCGCCAGAAACATTATTATTGTAGTTTAATAGGATAAAACTGAGCATAGGAATAATATATAATCAACAACAGATAAATCAATGTCTAAACAGATTAGAGCAATACTCTTATTCAAATCATTCAGCTATAACTTGATAAAGCAGCATGCCACTTATCCAATAAGGAATTGAAGAACACGTATAACATTTATCCATCTTAGACATGCTATGTAAGGTAACATCAACCAATGATTCGCGTAATTCAACCTTAAGCAAATATGCTACACAGCCGATTACATTTTACAATTATACTTAAGCCCTGAGGAGATGAGATATACTACTCATACTCCAACCGACCATTGCGAAATCGAAATCGGTACCATACATAGGTTAAGGAAGAGCCGGATTTCCATAACCTCCCTTATCTCGATCAGTACGAGATCTCATGCAGGACATCTTATGTCTCTGCTAAATAGCTTTCTAGGGTATACTGGCAACTTCACTATAGAGTTATAGCTCGTAGCTTATACTCTCTTCAGGATATGGCCCTTAGCCAATGCCTGGTATTATGGAGTTATGGCCCATATCCATACTCTTATTGGGATATGGTCCATAACCATTCCTGTACATAGGACATGGCCTGCAATCATTCCTGTGAGGCGTAAGGATATATTCGCCCATTACCCCCACATATTCAAAAATATGCATGCATTCCAGGAATTCCCACAGGAAAACCTGTTTCTCCATCACCAACTACTGACAATGATGGATCTATGGTCAAGGCTCTACATGATAAGATTTCACTTGATTAATTAAGTGTATTACATATTCTTTTAGCATCAGATACGTTTCCAAACATCAATTACTATGACATAAGCTACAAAGAATGTGTAACACTTCTATAAAGTACTTTTCAAAACTTTATAGAACATTGGAATCTCAATCCCTTATCTCATCATGGGCATTCTCATCACTTAACATCTCATCAACATGATTATGAAATATGGGTATTCAAACCCTCAGTTCATCAAAGAACACTTGTTACCACTTGTCAGGTAACTAATACCTTCAGGTCATCTGACCAAGTTAAACATGATACTTGCAATACAGGCATCTCACATGGCTCTCAAAGCCCATTAATCTCTTATTACCTCTTGTTAGGCAACAAAGCATATTATGGCTCACAAGGCCCATAAAACAATTTCAATAATAAAACATCATAACTCATACCTGGTTATGTCCAACATCTCATGATACATGCATGATTAGTACACATGATAAAAGTTATATCAATTAAATATGAGTACTATGCAATGTAATGGTAGCATCACTATTACCTCATTAGGGTTATGGTTTCCCAAATTCATGTCAATTAGGGATACTCATCCCCTTACCCAGAATTAGGGTTATGGTTTTCATCATATTTCCCAAGATTAGGCTTCATGCACTATAACCCAAAATTAGGACTTCAGATACCTTCACCCTATATTAGGGTTAGGATTTATATTAAGGTTTCATATAGCAATTCATAGAATCACCCTGAGTTAGGGTTTCACATCACATAATTGTATTAGGGTCACACATAACATTACCCTAGATTAGGATTCCACATCACATCACTACATTAGTGTTTCACATGGCATTACCCTAGGTTAGGGTTTCACATGTCGTCACCCATTATTAGGGTTTCACACATCTTTATCTCAAATTTAGGTTCCAAATTAGGGTTTCATGTTACTTTACCCAAAATTAGGATTTCCTGAAGCATCCTCTTGAATTAGGGTTTCTCATTACATTACCCTGAATTGGGATTTCTCATATCATTACCCTAGATTAGGGTTACACCATTACCCTCGATTAGGGTTTCACCTATCGTTGCCCTAAATTAGGGTTAGGGCTCATCACCCTTCTCAATTAGGGTTTTCATGATCTCTTTATCAAGGATCATACCCTAATTACATATTTTATTCATATTGAAAGTGTTGGGGATTAACCACTACATGATTATTATACATATATAAATTCTTCTCTCTCTTATCCTCCCTAGGATGTTAATTACTTCAAACTTGATTAGATTAGGTCAACCTTTCATTCAAGTACATACATTTAGGGTTAGCATAGTGTGTTGAGATATTGCTTCCATAAGCATTAAAGGTTAACCCCTCAAAGGGTACTAATCACCCTAGTACTTTTAAAGGTACAACCTTTGTAATTATCTTTGATAAACATCATCAACAATCATGGCGTTAATTGTACTTACATGGTTTGAATCAATTAGACCTTCAAACGATCTTGAGGTATTAGACCCTCAAACGGTCTTGAAGTACTTTGACCTTCAAACGGTCTTGGTCCAAAACTCCAATCGGTCTGAGACCGTTTAGACCTTCAAACGGTCTTGGACCAAACCTCCAAATGGTCTAGAGACCGTTAGACCTTAAACGGTCTTGGTCCCAAAACCTTCAATCGGTCTTAAGACTATTAGACTATCAAACAGTCTTGATCTCTAAGTCCCTAAACAGTTTGAGACCGTTTAAATTAAATATTAATTAACCCCAAAAGCTTTGAAACTGAATGTCCTTCAAACGGTCTGAGACCGAATGGTCCTCAAACGGTCTAAGACCGTTTGGTCTCAATCAGCTTGAAACCGTTTAACCCTAAATTAGGGTTTCTACAATCAATTGATTTAGGGATTGCTTCATTGAATCATTCATCAATTGGACAATTAAAAATACATCAAACTATAACCCTTGGATCTCCAACCATCCATCACAACCCTTGACCTCCAAACGGTCTTGAGACCGTTTTCCCTCAAATAGTTTTGAGACCGTTTGAGCCATTCAACTTAGAAACTGGCTTAATCAATTTAGGGTTTCAACCATTCAATCCGATTAGGGTTTGTAATCAATGGTTCACCCATTCTTGAAACTATTTTAATTAGATCTATTGGAACCATTGGATCCTCATCCAACTATATCAGCAATTGACCCCAAACGGTCTTGAGACTGTTTGCTCTCAAACAGTTTTGAGACCGTTTGATCACCAACTAGTCTTGAGACCGTTTGGTCATCAAAGTGCAAACCGTTTTCTCATGATATTAATTGAGGTGTGTGATAAGATGACATCATCATCTTCTAGCTTCAAACCTACGAAATTTTCTGTGATCTTTGTGTTGATTTCAACAATTAATCACAAAGAAATTCGGGAAAGAAAAGGGAATCAACATATGATGAAGAAATGAAATCAATAATGATGTTTAAGGGTTCAAGTTATATAACCCGCCTTCAAAGTTGAATACAAGCTTCAAGATTCACGTCCTAAATGGTGAATGAATCTTTCTAAACTGTCCAAGGTCCGTTCTCAAGTCTTTGAGTGAAAAGATTGGCTAAAGTTGAAGATTGAATGGAGAAAACAAGAAAATAAGCATTGAATTTCAATTTCCACCATGAATTCAAGGTTGAAGATGACTATGGAGCTTACCTACAGGTTGGGGTACATCCCCCTGTTTCTCCTAAGCTCCCTTGTGTTCGGCCGAAGCAAGTAAAGAAAGAAGAGTCGAAAAAGAGTCTTTCATTTGGGTGAAAAATGGGATATATGTAAAGGAATTTCAAGAGAGAGAAAGTGTTATAAAAATTCTTTAATTCCAAAAGTTGGTTCCACTTATCCCCCTCACTTATTTGCATACGAATCCATCATCCTCTCCTTAAAAATCCTCTTCTTTATCCATGAATTAAAGAAAACAAATTAAGCACCTTAATCAATATAATAATAATATCCAAAAATGAGTGGATATTACTTTTTCTTTAACTAATGTGAGTGGGCTCTCCACTCACTTTAGATATTTCGGTGCCTTTGCAAGGCACAAGGACGTCCATATTTATACAAATTCAACCATCTCATTTTTTGTTGAAGGGAACTTCCATTAATATAATTATTTTTGCATTAAATTGAATGAGGGTTTCAATTATGCTTAAATCTTGATTATTTAATATCATGATTCTCTCTTTTCCAAAGAGATTCAAATGAGACACCCCTCTATTTTTGTTGTCTCTAATTAATACCAAGAAACATTAGGGAGTCTCTAGAAGTGGTATTTTGCATACTGAACCCTAGGTTTTGGGTAAATTGCACATTACACCAAAACTAGGTTTTAATGCACAAACATTGCTTAATAAGCTCTTTCTTGGTGCTCAGGCTACCACAAGCCATACCTCTGCATCATTCTCATTCTTATGATTCTATAACATTTGAGGAACAATTTACCATGTAACATTTGCAAGTTAACCCCTCAACTTGGGTAATTTGCACTTTATTCCAAAATAGGCAAAACATTGCTTTCAACATTATTCAAAAAAACTAAAATTGAAACATAAGCTCCTCTTGAGCCTTAATCACTTTTCAAAAGATAACAAAAAGCATATAATTATCTTTCTTAAACAAAACATCTAGGGTTAAAGCATAACCCAGGTCAGGGATGTTACAAATTATCCACCCCTAATAAGGACTTCGTCCCCGAAATCATCAAGAGAAAAGAGAAGGGTACATCCTCCTCATCTCTTCCTCTAGCTCCCACATAGCTTCTTCAATGCCACAATGATTCCAGAGAACTTTCATAAGACATATGTCTTTCTTTTTCAGCTTTTTAATTCTTTTATCAAGGATAATCACGGGTCCTTCAACATATGATATATCATCATTTAATTCTACATCCACATGTTGCAGAACTAACTCTATGTCAGGATGACACTTTCTCAGCATGGAGATATGGAACACTAGATGCAACTTATGCAGCTCAGGTGGCAACTCTAGCTTATAGGCTACCTTTACAACTCGATCAATGATTAGAGAAGGCCCCATAAATCTAGGAGCTAACTTTCCCTTATTTCCAAATCTAAGGACACTTTTCCAAGGTGAGACTTTGAGGTATACTCTGTCTCCAACTTGGAATTCTAAAGGTCTTTACCATTTGTCAGCGTATGACTTCTGTCTATCTTGTGTAGTCTTTAATTGTTGTTGTATTACTTTAATCTTCTCAGTTGTCTGCTGCACAAGATCAAGACCCAAAAGTTGATATTCTCCCATTTCATACCAACATAAAGGAGATCTACAACATCTACCATATAATTCTTCATATGGTGACATATCAATACTGTGTTGATATCTATTATTGTAAGCAAATCCTATCAAGCTCAGGTGTAGATCCCAACTTCCTACAAACTGAAGGACACATGCTCTAAGCAAATCCTCTAAGGTTTGTATGGTCCTTTCAGATTGTCCATCTGTCTGTGGGTGAAAGGTAGTACTAAACCTTAACTACGTACCCAAAGCTTTATGTAGTCATTCCCAAAAATGAGTCATGAACTGAGGACCTTTATCAGAAACAATAGTAGCTGGAACCCCATGCAACCACACTATCTCATCTATATATATCTATGTAAGCTTCTCAATAGTGTAGGTTGTATTGACTGGAAGGAAATGTACTGTCTTATTCAACCTAATAACTATCACCCATATGGAATCATGACCTTTAGTTGTTCTAGGAAAACCAACCACAAAGTCCATGGTCACATGATCCCATTTCCACTGTGGTATAGGCAAAGGTTGTATTGTTCCTGCAGGCTTTTGATGTTCAACTTTAACCTACTGACACACCGGACACTGCATAACAAATTCAGCTACATCCTTCTTTAATCCTGGCCACCAATACATATATTTCAAGTTATGATACATTTTGGTGCTCCCTGGATGCATTGCATACATCGAAGAATGAGATTCCTACAAGATTAACTTCCTTTAGTCATTGGCATCAGGTACTACCATCCTACCATGGTAACAGACTACCTGATCCTCTGACTCATGAAAGCCATCCCGTTTCTCACTACCATACTCTGACCTAATTTTCTGAACCATAACATCAGCTTGCTGTGCTTCTTTAATCTACTATCTCAGAGTAGGTTTCACTTGCATCTCAGCTAACAGCCCGGCTAACAATGATATCTTAAGCTGTATATTGTTTTGCCTCAAGGAGATAAGCATATCTCTTTTAAAGCATACTAAGGAGTTCAACTGTGCTTTATCTAAGGCTGGTGATGATGATTTCCTACTTAGTGCATCAACAACTACATTAGCCTTCCCTGGATGATAATTAATTGTACAATCGTAGTCCTTGATTAACTCCATCTAGCGGCGTTGTCTCATGTTCAACTCATGTTGTGAAAAGATAGATTTTAGATTCTCATGGTCTGTGAAAATATGGAATGTTTCTCCATAGAGATAATGTCTCTAGATTTTCAGAGCATGGACTACAACAGCTAGCTCTAGATCATTTGTCGGATAATTCTCCTCGTATTTCTTAAGCTATCGAGAGGCAAAAGAAATCGCTTGATTATCCTACATCAACACACATCTTAGACCATTCTTAGATGCATCACAGAAAACTATGTACCCCTTCCCTTGCTCAGGTAACACCAACACATGTGCACTTGTTAACCTTTCTTTCAACAGTTGTAAAGAATGTTCACACTTGTCATTCCAGACAAAAAGAACCTCCTTCCTGGTCAACTTGGTTAGGGGTAAAGCTATAGAATTGAAGTTCTTAATGAACCTCCTGTAATAGCCTACCAGTCTTAGGAAACTGCATATCTCTGTTAGTGTATTTGGCTGTTCCCATTGTGTTCCCAACTAGACAATCCGTTGCTAGATGTCGCACCTGTCTACATTGGTGACATGTTCTATTCTCTTGATATGGTCTAAAAGGTCCAGTTGATGACGTTGATGCTGTACTGGGGGCTCTATTTGGAGGAAAACTACGGCCCCTACCCCTACTTGACGTCCATTGCGTATGGGTATTGAATCTTGGTGGTGCTACTGGTGCAGAAAATCTCGGTTTCTTGAAACTTTCTGATCTTTGTCCTTGAAACTGAGTATATACCTTCTTACCCTTAGTATGACGCTTCGCAATCACCGACCTTTCTATCCGTCTCATAGATTCCACAAAGGTGGAAAACCTCTCTCTGTTCTCTAAGGCAGACACAGGAGTGGTCAATTCAGCGTTCAACCCCTTCTTAAAATGTTGAATTCTTTCTTTATCAGTAGCTGCCATATGCGGACAGAATCGCAAAAGCATCATGAACTTAGCTTCATACTCGCTAATGTTCATTAGTCCTTCCCTTAACCTCTCAAAATGAGAGATCTTCTCATCTAGAAATGTTTTAGGGAAGTATCTATTGATGAATTCTCGTCGGAATTCTTCCCATCTGATCTCAACACTTGGCCTCTTGCCCTCTTCTATTATCCACCAGTGGCCAGCACTCCCTTTTAGAATGTACACCACATGCCTCACCTTCTCTGCTTTAGGGATATTGAGGATTCTAAAGGCCTTCTCCAACTCAGTCAACCACAAGTCAACATCTGCTGGGTCAGCTGTACTAGTATAATCTGTGGCTCCAACTCGGTGAAGTCATTTAAAAGTCTTACCGACTCCCCATCCTTCATTATGGGCTGGTGCCCTAGGTGCAAGTGGTGGCATCCTATATGCCATATGCGTCATGGTTGCTATGAACTATCCAAACAAATCCTGGAAAGCTGGGTTCTCTAGTGCAGCTTGGTTAAGCTGGGGATGTTCAGGCACTGGTTCCTCCCTATCATGATCCCTTGTACCTCTTCCTGGTGTAGCAATGCTGCTCTCAGCAGCATGTTCTTCGTGTGATCCAGACATCTTTAAGTTCTTCTCCTCCTATATGAGCAGAAGACACTATCAGATAACTGGAAGACACTAGAACAGACTCAACAACTTTAATCCTATGTCTCTGTAGACTCAGCGGACCTAGAGCTCTGATACCACTAAACACCAAATTAGATCGTCACAGTGTGATTAATTGTGGAATTAAACATAAGCAGCAGAATTACTAAAAATCACTAAAAATTAAAACCATTTAAAAAGAGATCCAAACATAGGAAAACTCTTTTATCAAGAACCAATGTAATTCATTTACATCCTGGTTCATAAGTACATATTCTGTACCGTCCCTTCTCGAGGATTGCAAGCATCAACTACCTTGTTAAAACTATTCACTAACAACATAAAAACCTCGAGGCATCAAACCAAAATCTCAGATCGATTCACTAAAGTACTAACTACTAACTCCGAGGACCTGAGAGTACAGAGACGAAACATAGGACTCTCTATACAAAATGTGACAGCCAGTGCCTCCACATGAGATATCACTGTTGTCCCTATTGCTGCTGGTGCTGCTCTTCCCATTCTATAGGGTTTTTACATTTTCTTCCGCATCTACCTAAAAAGTTGGATCCCACGGGGGTGAGACAATTGAAAATTGTCCCAGCGAGAGATATAACTCTCCGCCAGAAACATTATTATTGTAGTTTAATCAGATAAAACTGAGCAGAGGAATCATATATAATCAACACTAGATAAATCAATGTCTAAACAGATTAGAGAAATACTCTTATTCAAATCATTCAGCTATAACTTGATAAAGCAGCATGCCACTTATCCAATAAGGAATTGAAGAACATGTATAACATTTATCCATCTAAGACATGCTATGCAAGGTAACATCAACCAATGATTCTTGTAATTCAACCTTAAGTAAATATGCTACACAGCTGATTACATTTTACAATTATACTTAAGCCCTGAGGAGATGAGGTATACCGCTCATACTCCAACTGACCATTGCAAAATCAAAATTGGTACCATACATAGGTTAAGGAAGAGCCAGATTTCCATAACCTCCCTTATCTCGATCAGTACGAGATCTCATGCAGGACATCATGTGTCTGTGCTAAATAGCTTTCCAGGGTATACTGACAACTTCGCTATAGAGTTATAGCCCGTAGCTTATACTCTCTTCAGGATATGGCCCTTAGCCAATGATTGGTATTATGGAGTTATGGCCCATAGCCATACTCTTATTGGGATATGGTCCATAACCATTCTTGTACATAGGATATGGCCCGCAATCAATTCTGTGAGGCATAAGGATATATTCGCCCATTACCCCCACATATTTAAAAATATGCATTCCAGGAATTCCCATAGGAAAACCTATTTTGCCATCACCAACTAATGACGATGATGGATCTATGGTCATGGCTCTACATGATAAGATTCCACTTGATTAATTAAGTGTATTACATATTCTTTTAGCATCAGACACGTTTCCAAACATCAATTATTATGACATAAGCTACAAAGAATGGGTAACACTTCTATCAAGTACTTTTTAAAACTTTATAACATATTGGAATCTCAATCCTTTATTTCATCATGGGCATTCTCATCGCTTAACATCTCATCAACATGATTATGAAATATGGGTATTCAAACCCTTAGTTCATCAAAAAACACTTGTTACCATTTGTCAGGTAATTGATACCTTCAGGTCATCTGACCAAGGTAAACATGATACTTGCAATACAGGCATCTCACATGGCTCCCAAAGCCCATTATTCTCTTATTACCTCTTATTAGGCAACAAAGCATATTATGGCTCATAAGGCCCATAAAACAATTTCAATAATAAAATATCATAGCTCATACCTGGCTATGTTCAACATCTCATGATACTTGCATGATTAGTACACATGATAACAATTATATCAATTACATATCAGTACTATGCAATGAAATGGTAGCATCACTATTCCCTCATTATGGTTAGGGTTTCCCAAATTCATGTCAATTAGGGATACTCATCCCATTACCCAGAGTTAGGGTTATGGTTTATCATCATATTACCCAATATTAGGCTTCATGCACTATAACCCAAAATTAGGACTTCAGATACCTTCACCCTATATCAGGGTTAGGATTTATATTAAGGTTTCATATAGCAATTCATATCATCACCCTGAGTTAGGGTTTCACATCACATCATTGTATTAGGGTCACACATAACATTACCCTAGATTAGGATTCCACATCACATCATTGCATTAGGGTTTCACATGGCATTACCCTAGGTTAGGGTTTCACATGTCGTCACCCATGATTAGGGTTTCACGCATCTTTATCTCAAATTTAGGTTCCAAATTAGGGTTTCATGTTACTTTACCCAAAATTAGGGTTTCCTAAAGCATCCTCTTGAATTAGGGTTTCTCATTACATTAACGTGAATTGGGATTTCTCATATCATTACCCTAGATTAGGGTTACACCATTACCCTCTATTAGGGTTTCACCTAGGGGTGAGCAAATCTCGGTCCAGACCGCAAAACCGGACCGGACCGCTCAATTCGGTCCGGTTCGGTCCGGTCCATTTCAACTTCGGTCCGGTCCGCGGTCCAATAAATTCGATAAATTCGGTCTTCGGTCCGGTCTGGTCCAAAACCGGTCCGGTCCGCTCCGGACCGCAGACTAACTTTTATATAAAATCCATATATATTTGAAGGTGTATTCTATAATAACTACAAATAAAGTACATATATAAGTACTACTAGTATAAATGTTTGATACTAAAGTTATATAATTGTTAGAAGTGACTAAGATTATCAACTTTGTATAATTAAATAAGTTGTAAAACATCTACAAAAGGCTGATTGCGGTCCAAACGGTCCGGTCCGGTCCGGTCCGCGGTCAAAACGGTCCGGTCTCGGTCCGGTCCGACCACCAAACGGTCCGGTCAACGGTCCAAAAATTATTGATTTTCGGTCCTCGGTCCGGTCCGGTCCGGTCCGGTTTTGGACCGATGCTCACCCCTAGTTTCACCTATCATTGCCTAAATTAGGGTTAGGGCTCATCACCCTTCTCAATTAGGGTTTCATGATCTCTTTATCAAGGATCATACCCTAATTACATATTTTATTCATGTTGAAAGTGTTGAGGCTTAACCACTACATGATTATTATACATGTATGAATTCTTCTCTCTCTTATCCTCTCTAGGATGTTAATTACTTCAAACTTGATTAGATTAGGTCAACCTTTCATTCAAGTACATACATTTAGGGTTAGCATAGTGTGTTGAGATATTGCTTCCATAAGAATTAAAGGTTAACCCCTCAAAGGGTACTAATCACCCTAGTACTTTTAAAGGTACAACCATTGTAATTATCTTTGATAAACATCATCAACAACAATGGGGTTAATTGTACTTACATGGTTTGAATCAATTAGACCTTCAAACAGTCTTGAGGTATTAGACCCTCAAACGGTCTTGAAGTACTTTGACCTTCAAACGGTCTTGGTTCAAAACTCCAATTGGTCTGAGACCGTTTAGACCTTCAAACGGTTTTGGACCAAACCTCCAAATGGTCTGGAGACATTTAGACCTTAAACAGTCTTGGTCCCAAAACCTTCAATCGGTCTTAAGACCGTTAGACCATCAAACAGTCTTGATCTCAAAGTCCCTAAACTGTTTGAGACCGTTTAAATTAAATATTAATTAACCCCTAACACTTTGAAACCGAATGGGCTTCAAACGGTCTGAGACCGAATGGTCCTCAAATGGTCTAAGACTGTTTGGTCTCAATCAACTTGAAACCGTTTAACCCTAAATTAGGGTTTCTACAATCAATTGATTTAGAATTTGCTTCATTGAATCATTCATCAATTGGACTATTGAAAATACATCCAGTTATAACCCTTGGATCTCCAACCATCCATCATAGCCCTTCACCTCCAAACGGTCTTGAGACTGTTTGGTCTCAAATGGTCTTGAGTCCGTTTTCCCTCAAATGGTTTTGAGACCGTTTGAGCCATTCAACTTAGAAATCAACTCAATCAATTTAGGGTTTCAACCATTCAATCTGATTAGGGTTTGTAATTCTTGAAAATATTTTAATTAGATCAATTGGAACCATTGGATCCTCATCCAACTATATCAGCAATTCACCCCAAACGGTCTTGAGACTGTTTACTCTCAAACGGTCTTGAGACCGTTTGATCACCAAACGGTCTTGAGAGTGTTTGGTTATAAAAGTGCAAACCGTTTGCTCATTATATTAATTGAGGTGTGTGCTAAGATGACATCATCATATTCTAGCTTCAAACCTACGAAATTTTCTGTGATCCTTGTGATGATTTCAACAATTAATCACAAAGAAATTCAGGAAAGAAAAGGGAATCAACATATGATGAAGAAATGAAATCAATAATGATGTTTAAGGGTTCAAGTTATATAACCCGCCTTCAAAGTTGAATCCAAGCTTCAAGCTTCACGTCCTCAATGGTGAATGAAGATTTCTTAACTATCCAATGTCCGTTCTCAAGTCTTTGAGTGAAAAGATTGGCTAAAGTTGAAGATTGAATGGAGAAAACAAGAAAATAAGCATTGAATTTCAATTTCCACCACGAATTCAAGGTTGATGATGACTATGGAGCTTACCTACAGGTTGGGGTACGTCCTACGATTTCTCCTAATCTCCCTTGTGTTCATAAAAATCAAGGAAAGAAAGAAGAGTTCAAAAAGAGTCTTTCATGTGGGTGAAGAATGGGATATATGTAAGGGAATTTCAAGAGAGAGAAAGTGTTATAAAAATCCTTTATTTACCAAAATTGGTGCCACTTATCCCCCTCACTTCCTTGCATATGAATCCATTATCCTCTACTTAAAAATCCTCTTCTTTATCCATGAATTAAAGAAAACAAATTAAGCACCTTAATCAATATAATAATAATATCCAAAAATGAGTGGATATTACTTTTTCTTTAACTAATGTGAGTGGGATCTCCACTCAATTTAGATATTTCGGTGCCTTTGAAAGGCACAAGGACGTCCATACTTATAAAAATTCAACCATCTCATTTTTGGTTGAAGGGCACTTCCATTAATATATTTATTTTTGCATTAAATTGAATCACGGTTTCAATTATGCTTAAATCTTGATTATTTTAATACCAAGATTCTCTCTCTTCCAAAGAGATTCAAATGAGATGCCCTCTAATTTTCTTGTCTCTAATTGATACCAATAAACATCAGGGACTCTCTAGAAGTAGTATTTTGCATATTGAACCCTAGGTTTTGGGTGAATTGCACATTACACCAAAACTAGGTTTTAATGCACAAACGTTGGTTAATAAGCTCTTTCTTGGTGCTCAGGCTACCACAAGCCATACCTCTGCATCATTCTCATTCTTATGATGCTATAACATTTGAGGAACAATTTATCATGTATCATTTGCAAGTTAACCCCTCAACTTGGGTAATTTGCACTTTAGTCCAAAATAGGCAAAACATTGTTTTCAACATTATTCAAAAAAAGACTAAAATTGAAACATAAGATCCTCTTGAGCCTTAATCACTTTTCAAAAGATAACAACAAGCATATAATTATCTTTCTTAAACAAAACATCTAGGGTTAAGGCATAACTCATGTCAGTGATTTTACAAATTATCCACCCCTAACAGGGATTTCGTCCCCGAAATCATCAAGAAAAAAGAGAAGGGTACTTCCTCCTCATCTCTTCCTCTAGCTCCCACGTAGCTTCTTCAATGCCATAGTGATTCCAGGGAACTTTTACAAGACATATGTCTTTCTTTTTCAACTTTTTAATTCTTTTATCAAGGATCATCACAGGTCCTTCAACATATGATATATCATCATTTAATTCTACCTCCACATGTTGCATTACTAACTTTGTGTCAGGATGACACTTTCTCAGCATTGAGATATGGAACACTGGATGCAACTTATGCAACTCAGGTGGCAACTCTAGATTATAGGCTATCTTTCCAACTCGTTCAATGATTAATGAAGGCCCCATAAATCTAGGAGCTAACTTTCCCTTCTTTCCAAATCGAAGGACACCTTTCCAAGGTGAGACTTTGAGGTATACTTTGTCTCCAACTTGGAATTCTAAAGGTCTTTGCCATTTTCGGCGTACAACTTCTGTTTATCCTATGCAGTCTTTAATTGTTGTTGTATTACTTTAATCTTCTCAGTTGTCTGCTGCACAAGCTCAGGACCCAAAAGTTGATATTCTCCTATTTCATACCAACATAAAGGAGATCTACAACATCTATCATATAATGCTTCATATGGTGCCATATCAATACTGTGCTGATAGCTATTATTGTAAGCAAATTCTATCAAGTTCAGGTGTAGATCCCAACTTCCTACAAACTGAAGGACGCATGCTTTAAGAAAATCCTCCAAGGTTTGTATGGTCCTCTCAGATTATCCATCTGTTCGTGGGTTAAAGGCAGTACTAAACATTAACTGCGTACCCAGAGCTTTATGTAGTCGTTCCCAAAAACAACTCATGAGCTGAGGACCTCTATCAGAAACAATAGTAGCTGGAACCCCGTGTAACCTCACTATCTCATCTATATATATCCGCGCAAGCTTCTCAGCAATGTAGGTTGTTTTGACAAGAAGGAAATGTACTCTCTTAGTCAACCTATCAACTATCACCCATATGGAATCATGACCTTTGGTTGTTCTAGGCAAACCAAACACAAAGTCCATGGTCACATGATCCCATTTCCACTGCGGTATAGGCAAAGGTTGTATTGTTCCTGCAGGATTTTGATGTTCAACTTTAACCTGCTGATACACTAGACACCGCATAACAAATTCAGCTACATCCTTCTTCAATCCTAGCCACCAATACATATCTTTCAAGTTATGATACATTTTGGTGCTTCCTGGATGCATTGCATACATCGAAGAATGAGCTTCCTCCAAGATTAACTTCCTTAAGCCAATGGCATTAGGTACTACCATCCTACCATGGTAACAGACTACCTGATCCTCTGACTCATAAAAGCCATCCCATTTCTCACTACCATGCTCTGACCTGATTTACTGAACCACAACATCAGCTTGCTGTGCTTCTTTAATCTGCTGTCTCAGAGTAGGTTTCACTTGCATCTCAGCTAACATCCCGGCTGTAACGTCTATCTCGAGAAAATAAGATTAACTAATGCAGAAACGTTCACTAAGCAGCAGATTACCAAAAATCACTAAAAATTTAAAACTTTATGTGAAGAGATCTTTAAATGGTAAAGCTTTTTCATAAAGAAACATGATAAGTTATTTACAAACTGATCCATCAGTACATCTCTGTAAGGTCGTATCTCGAGATTACAATCATCAACTACCATGTTAACTATATAAGGCAAGATATAGAAATCTCGAGGTACTGGACCAAAATCTCGAAAGCACTAACTATTACTCCGAGGACCTGAGAGTACAGAGACGACACATAGGACTCTAACTACATCTATACGTGGCATAACAGGCAGTGTCTCCACCTGAAACTTCACTCTTGTCCCTGGTACTGTTGATGTCACCCTTCACCTATTGAAGGATTTCTGCCTCCTCGCCCACGTCCACCTAAAAATATGTTTCCCACGGGGTGAGACAATTATAAAATTGTCCCAACGAGTGATATAACTCTTCACCAGAAACATAATTATTGCAGCTTAAGAGAGTAAATGTACACAAAGAAGTTATATATGTCTGGGAGTAGTGAAAACAATGTTTAACAGATTAAACCATTCTTCCAATTAAAGCAATACAACTATAATTTGATAAACCCATATGTCATTTATCTTTTAAGAAATAGAAGAACATGTATGACATTTATTTACTATAAAACCATTATTACAACATTAACTCTCTTTAGACTTAGATCATATATCTAATGCCTGACATTATTATTGGGGAGTCATGGCATGTAGCCATACATTTTCTCACAAAGTGTTAGGATCTCAATTCCTCAACTTATCAAGTGCCTTTCTAAATTTATCATCATGATTATAGAATCTAGGTACTTGAACTCATAATTTACCATTCACTAGGTATCATAGCATATCATTATACTTGAAGCATGTAAAGTAATTTCAATACATAAGATATCATAATCCTTACCTGGATATGATCACCTCTTTATGAAAACCTGCATGATCAATATTTACTAATAACATGCATATTGTATCATAACAGCACAATACATGTTCTTCTCAAATTATATATGTGATACCACGGCCGTGCTACCTTGCACGATCGTGCAACAAAGGACTCACCACGACCGTGTCATAATACCATGGCTAGTTTCTAGGGTTAGGATTCTCATTTAATCCAAAAAGAGTTATTACACCTCTTAACTAGATTAGGAATAGTGATTCCTATCTCATTTCTCAATCATGGAGTTTCATGCTTAAAAGCATAACTCAGAATTAGGGTTACTTGTTCATATCATCACATCTCCCTAGATTAGGTTTTACTATTCACATAGCATCACATTACCCTAGATTAGGGTTTACTATTCACATAGCATCACATTACCCTAGATTAGGGTTTACTATGCACATAGCATCGCATTACCCTAGATTAGGGTTTACTATTCACATAGCATCACATTACCCTAGATTAGGGTTTACTATTCACATAGCATCACATTACCCTAGATTAGGGTTTACTATTCACATAGTAGTGAATTGAGATCATACCATCATTATGTATGAAGATTACTTCCATTCATGTCTTCACTTAGGTTAAGATTCATTGATCATCATAATTAGGGTTTCCATGATCCCATTGTAAAGGATCATACCCTAATTATGTGTATTCATACATGTTGGAAGTATATTACTTGATTCTCATTCATATTAGGAGTCTTCTCTCCCCTCTTATTATTAGATGATGTTTACATCTCTTATGATTAGATTAGGTCAATTGAACCTTGATAACATAAGTCACATTATTACTACAATGTTCATTAGGGTTTGCTTGATCAAGAGGTGTTGACTACTTAAACCCATCAAGGGTACTTTAGTAATGTTCACCATTGATCATAACATGCTTCAATCAACTAATTACTTGTTCCCTTAATGTCTTTAGATATCATTATGATTTAGATTAATCAACCATTAAACCATCTAAGCCTTTAAAGCATTAAGCAATCTTGACCTTAAAAGACCCCAAACGGTTTTGCACTTTCAACCTCCAAATGGTTTGAAACCGCATGACCACCAAATGGTCTTGAGACCGTTTGTTCCCAAACGGTCTTGAGACTGTTTGGTCCAAACACCCTCAAAACCGCATGGACCAAAAAGTGTATTAACACTTCCAATTGAGTTAGGGTTTTCAATGTTGAACCCCTCAATCGTTCATGCCATGGTTAACCATTTATCAATTGAGCCAATTAAGTTAATACTCAACTGATGTGACCCTAAATTAATCCTCAATTGATCACCAATTAGGGTTTGGATGGATTGGATTAGGGTTGGAATCGATCATCCTTCAATACTAATCAATGTAAGACTAGTTACTTTGAAACCATAGAACCATCATCCAAATTGGCTATGACCTGACCCCAAACGGTCTTGAGGTCGTTTGGATGACCTCCAAACGGTCTTGAGACCGTTTTCCCATCATATCACCAAAATCCAAGTCAACCAATTAAGGTTTGGATCATTGGATTGATCACCAAAATAGCAATTGATTACACTTTGACTTAATAACATTGGATCATCAATTGCTTAACCATACTCACCCATAGACCTCGAAACGGTCTTGAGACCGTTTGGATGAGCTCCAAACGGTCTTGAGACCATTTGGCTCATCCAACCCTTGGATTCTAGTGAAATTCTATCAAGGATTGGTCTATCGAGTTGATCAACAAATCAACACTTAATTGTAATATGATTTGGTACCTTTGGACCTTCAATTGGTCAACTATACTTAACCCCATACCTCCAAACGGTCTTGGGTGATCCCCAAACGGTTTTGAAACCATTTGGGCCAATCAACCCAAAACATCATCTCATTCACTTGCAAAATCAGTATTTAGCCGATTAGGGTTCATACCACATATTTGGATCTTCAAACACATATACATACTTCACCCTAGACCTCCAAATGGTCTTGGGTGACCCCCAAACGGTATTGAGACCGTTTGGGTGATCCCCAAACGGTTTTGAAACTGTTTGGGCTAATCAACCCAAAATCTCAAATTAACTCATTGGAATTTCAGCACTAATTTCAATTAGGGTTTGCCCAATTGATTAGCCTTCAACTCATGATTCCTTGATAATTAACCCCTAAAATTTGGTGAGTTATTAACCAAAATAATTAGGAACAGTAATATCAAACGGTCAACACTTGGTCAACGCACTCAAACGGTTTTGAAACCGTTTGCCCAAAAATGTCAAGTTAATCAGGTTGAAAATCAGCACTTAAGCCAATTAGGTTTCTCTAATTGATTAGCCTTAAAATCTCTATTCCTTGGGAGTTAACCCATAAAATTTGGTGAGTCATTAACCAAAATCATTAGGAACAATAATCTCAAACGGTAAACGCTTGGTCAACGGACTCAAACGGTTTTTAAACCGTTTTCCCAAAAAGGTCAAGTTAATCAGGTTGAAAATCAGCACTTAATCCAATGAGATTTACCTAATTGATTTGCCTTCAACTCACGATTCCTTTGGAGTTAATCCCTCACATTTGGAAGGTTATCAACCAAAATAATTATGAACAGGAATCCCAAACGGACAACCCTTGGTCAACTCAACCAAACAGTCTTGGAGACCGTTTTCTCCAACTGACCTTGTGAAACCGTTTGCCCCTCAAACAGTTTTGCAAACCCCCAAACGGTTTTGCAAACCGTTTGGCCAAGGGTGCAAGACCTTTTGCTAAAGTAACATTGGTATTCACGCCCCCTTCTTATTCCTCCAGATCCAGGTCTGTTCTTCATGGTTTTAGTTGCAAGAAAGCAAGGAAGGATGGGGGAAAGAAGAACAAACTACTTTTGCAAGAAAGAAAGATGCATAACAAAGTTTAAGGGTTTAGAGTTATAAAACCCTCCTTAGAATCTGATATAGAGCTCCAAGCTCCGTATCTTTAATGGTGTCTTGAGATCCAGGGGTCGTCCAAGGTCCTTTCTTCAAGAATTTGATGGAGAAGATGGCTAGAAGCAAGAGTTGTGTAAGGAATACTAGCAAACCAACCTTGTAATGGAATTTCCTCCATGAATCCGAGCTAGAAGATGACCAAACTTACCTAGATCAACTTGGTCGTCCTCCTCTGCTCCTAACCTCCTCCTTAGTCGGCCCAAAGCAAAAGGATGAGAAGAGGAAACGAAGGGAACGATCCGTTGATTGTGGAAAGAGCTTGCTTATATATTTTTGGGCATATTTCCAAGGCAATGATAAATACTTCTTCTCTTTTACATCTATATCCTCCACGCCCCTCTCCTACTTATTTGCCACGTTCCTCCCTTCTTATAACATTCAAACTTATCTCTCAACCTTGGTTTAGAGGAAAAGAATCCAAACACTTTATTAAGTCATACATATATAAGGGTCATTTTGCATACATCTTGATTATTCAATTACAATGATTATCCTTCTTATATGGTTACTCAAATGAGGTGCCCCCCTCATTTTATTTACTCCACTTGATTCTAAAAATCATGATAGGTACTCTAGAGGGTATATTTTACATGTTGCACCCTATGTTTTGGGTAAATTACACTTTACACCAAAACTAGGTTTTAAAGTACAAGGATTGCTCTACAAGCTATATTTTGGTGCCCAAGCTTGGGGAATCCATATCACCACATCATATTCATTCTTATGATGTCTCATCATCAGAGGAACATCTTAACATGTGAAATTTTCAAGTTAACCCCTATAATTGGGTAATTTGCACATAGGTCCCTATTAAACAAAACAATCTTACAACATTGTTCAAAAAGGGCAGAAATGAAAATATAGATTCTTCTAAAGCTTTAATGACATATCAAGGGTTAAACACAAGCCTCTAATCATAATTTTAAGCAAAACACCTAGGGTTAGTTCATAACCCATGTCAGGGGTGTTACAAATTATAAACCCCTAACAAGGATTTCGTCCCCGAAATCCCAGGAAAAGGAGGGACAAATTATTCATTAGTAAGGCCCTCAAGTTTCCCCATATTATCTCAAAATTATGATGATATTATGGATTTGTAATTCACACAAAGTCCCTTTCATTAATTACTTCTTATCACTGTTTATGTTTGTGTAAAGCATAAACCCCTAACATAAGGTGTCCATACTTTTGAAAGGAAGAAGCATAAAAGAACATTCTTCTAGTATCACCCAAGAATGTTTATCAAAAGAGAAACATACATACCTTAACACAGATAATTCACTCAGCAATCCTTAATTTATTTGAAACAGTTCACTAAGAAAGTTTGCTAATCAATTAATTTGGAAATATTCACTGAGAAGATTCACTAATCAATTTGTCTTAGAAGATTTCACTAAGTAAATTTACTAAGTATGTTGTCTCAAAAGCTTTCACTGAAGGAGTTCATTGAGTATGCTTACTAAGTATTTACTGAGGAAATTCACTGAGTATGTTCACTAAGTATGTTTACTAAGTATATTCACTAAGTATTCACTGAGGAAATTCACTGAGTATGTTCACTAAGTATGCTCACTAAGTATGTTCACTAGGTATTCACTGAGGAAATTCACTAAGTATATTCACTAAGTATTCACTGAGGAAGTTCACTGAGTATATTCACTTAGTATTCACTAAGGAAGTTCACTGAGTATATTCACTAAGTATTCACTAAGGAAGTTCACTGAGTATATTCACTAAGTATTCACTGAGGAAGTTCACTGAGTATATTCACTAAGTATTCACTGAGGAAGTTCACTGAGTATATTCACTAAGTATTCACTGAGGAAGTTCACTGAGTATATTCACTAAGTATTCACTAAGGAAGTTCACTGAGTATATTCACTAAGTATTCACTGAGGTATTTCACTGAGTATATTCACTAATTATTCACTAAGGAAATTCACTGAGTATATTCACTAAGTATTCATTGAGGAAGTTCACTGAGTATATTCACTAAGTATTCACTAAGGAAGTTCACTGAGTATATTCACTAAGTATTCACTGAGGAAGTTCACTGAGTATATTCACTAAGTATTCACTGAGGAAGTTCACTGAGTATATTCACTAAGTATTCACTAAGGAAGTTCACTGAGTATATTCACTAAGTGTTCACTGAGAAAATTCACTGAGTGTGTTCACTAAGTATTCACTAAGAAGATTCACTGAGTATGTTCATTTAGAAGTTTCACTTAGGTTTTCTCATTAATTACCTCATACTCTCTAGATTGTTTCAGAATAATTACCTGATCAGAGTAATAAAAAAGATAACAATCTAAGAGTTTCATACTTGCCTTATCTACAATAACCATATACCTGGCCAGGGTATATAAGTATTGAGATTAGGTAGTATGTATTTTACTTATCATCATATTCCTCATTTTTTTCATTATACACACATGATTTACCATACCAGATTATTCTTCAGGTATCACATCTATATCTCATCTTTTAATACATAATTAAGAGAGATTATAAATTGTTTTAAAGAATACTGAGTAAGATAAAAATTCTTATTTCCCTTGTGTCCTTCTAGGACTTAGACAAAGGAATTCAAAAACAACTAATTTTCATATCTTTAACACATAGAATCCTGATATGAAATATCAAAACAAAACTTATTTCATCTGACCTGTCTGGGACGTCTGTCCACGTCCTCTATTATTATATTGCCTCCCTTGTGAGCCTTGCAGACTCTGTCCTTGAGGTTGAGTCATTATTGTATTCATGTCTGGACAATCCTTTGCCAGATGTCCCGGTTGTCTACATTGGTAACAGATCCTGGGTGCAAGGTGTCTATACAATCCAGTTACCGATGTTGATGCTATGTCAGAAGGTCTTCTTGGTATACTACTATGATCCCTACTTCTACTTGACATCCATTGTGTCTGGGTAGGAAATCCTGATATTGCTGTCGGTATAGAAAATCTTGGCTTCTTAAAACTTTCAGGCCTTTGATCTTGAGGCTGGGTGTATATCTTCTTACTACTTGTCTATTGTTTCTCGATTTTCGACCTCTCTATCCTTCTTACTGACTCCACAAAGGTGGCAAACCTTTCTCTGTTCTCTAAGGCAGACACAGGAGTGGCTAGTTCAGCGTTCAATCCCTTTTCAAAATGCCGAATTCTTTCTTCATCACTAACTGCCATCTGCAGACAAAACCGCAACAACTCCATGAACTTAGCTTCATATTCGCTATCGTTCATCTGTCCTTGTGTGATCTTCTCAAATTGAGAGATCTTCTCGTCTAGATACGTCTTGGGGAAGTATCTATTGATGAATTCTCGTCGGAATACCTCCCATCCTATTTCTTCGCCTAGTCTCTTATCTTCCTCTATCATCCACCAATTACCAGCACTCCCTTTTAGGATGTATACCGCATGTTTTACCTTTTCAGCTTCAGGAATATCAAGGATCCTGAAAGCCTTTTCCAGCTCTGTCAACCATAGGTCAGCATCTACTAGGTCAGATGTACCAGCATAGTCTATGGCTCCCACCCGTCGAAGTCTCTCAAAAGTCTTGCCGGGTCCATAACCTTCCTGATGGGCTGGTGCCCTAGGTGTAGATGGTGGCACCCTATCTGCCATGTGTGTTATGGCTGTCAGGAATTTATCAAATAAAGCATGGAGAGTTGGGTTTTCTATCTCAGCTGGGTCAATCTGGGGCTGTTCAGGTACATGCCCCTCCCTATTCTGGTCTCCTGCACCTCCTCCTGGTACAGCCGTACTGCCCTCAGTAACATGCTCTTCATGTGATCCAGACATCTTCAAGTTCTTCTTCTCCTATGAGAGAAGAAGATACTATCAGATAATTTGGAAAACACTTAGAACAGACTCAACAACCTTAGTCCTATGTTTCTGTAGACTCAGCAAACCTAGAGCTCTGATACCACTAAATGTAACATCTATCTCGAGAAAACAAGATTAACTAATGCGGAAACGTTCACTAAGCAGCGAATTACCAAAAATCACTAAAAACTTAAAACTTTATGTGAAGAGATCTTTAAATGGTAAAGCTTTTTCATAAAGAAACATGATAAGTTATTTACAAACTGATCCATCAGTACATCTCTGTAAGGTCGTATCTCGAGATTACAATCATCAACTACCATGTTAACTATATAAGGCAAGATACAGAAATCTCGAGGTACTGGACCAAAAACTCGAAAGCACTAACTATTACTCTGAGGACCTGAGAGTACAGAGACGACACATAGGACTCTAACTACATCTATACGTGGCATAACAGCCAGTGTCTCCACCTGAAACTTCACTGTTGTCCCTGGTACTGTTGATGTTGCCCTTCACCTATTGAAGGATTTCTGCCTCCTCGGCCACGTCCACCTAAAAATATGTTTCCCACGGGGTGAGACAATTATAAAATTTTCCCAGCAAGAGATATAACTCTTTTCCAGAAACATAATTATTGCAGCTTAAGAGAGTAAATGTACACAAAGAAGTTATATATGTCTGGGAGTAGTGAAAACAATGTTTAATAGATTAAACCATTCTTCCAATTAAAGCAATACAACTATAATTTGATAAACCCATATGTCATTTATCTTTTAAGAAATAGAAGAACATGTATGGCATTTATTTACTATAAAACCATTATTACAACATTAACTCTCTTCAGACTTAGATCATATATCTAATGTCTGACATTATTATTGGGGAGTCATGGCCTGTAGCCATACATTTTCTCACAAAGTGTTAGGATCTCAATTCCTCAACTTATCAAGTACCTTTCTAAATTTATCATCATGATTATAGAATCTAGGTACTTGAACTCATAATTTACCATTCACTAGGTATCATAGCATATCATTATACTTGAAGCATGTAAAGTAATTTCAATACATAAGATATCATAATCCTTACCTGGATATGATCACCTCTTTATGAAAACCTGCATGATCAATATTTACTAATAACATGCATATTGTATCATAACAACACAATACATATTCTTCTCAAATTATATATGTGATACCACGGCCGTGCTACCTTGCACGATCGTGCAACAAAGGACTCACCACGACCGTGTCATAATACCACGGCTGGTTTCTAGGGTTAGGATTCTCATTTAATCCAAAAAGAGTTATTCCACCTCTTAACTAGATTAGGAATAGTGATTCCTATCTCATTTCTCAATCATGGAGTTTCATGCTTAAAAGCATAACTCAGAATTAGGGTTACTTGTTCATATCATCACATCTCCCTAGATTAGGGTTTACTATTCACATAGCATCACATTACCCTAGATTAGGGTTTACTATTCACATAGCATCACATTACCCTAGATTAGGGTTTACTATGCACATAGCATCGCATTACCCTAGATTAGGGTTTACTATTCACATAGCATCACATTACCCTAGATTAGGGTTTACTATTCACATAGCATCACATTACCCTAGATTAGGGTTTACTATTCACATAGTAGTGAATTGAGATCATACCATCATTATGTATGAAGATTACTTCCATTCATGTCTTCACTTAGGTTAAGATTCATTGATCATCATAATTAGGGTTTCCATGATCCCATTGTAAAGGATCATACCCTAATTATGTGTATTCATACATGTTGGAAGTATATTACTTGATTCTCATTCATATTAGGAGTCTTCTCTCCCCTCTTATTATTAGATGATGTTTACATCTCTTATGATTAGGTTAGGTCAATTGAACCTTGATAACATAAGTCACATTATTACTACAATGTTCATTAGGGTTTGCTTGATCAAGAGGTGTTGACTACTTAAACCCATCAAGGGTACTTTAGTAATGTTCACCATTGATCATAACATGCTTAAATCAACTAATTACTTGTTCCCTTAATGTCTTTAGATATCATTAGGATTTAGATTAATCAACCATTAAACCATCTAAGACTTTAAAGCATTAAGCAATCTTGACCTTAAAAGACCCCAAACGGTTTTGCACTTTCAACCTCCTAATGGTTTGAAACCGCATGACCACCAAACGGTCTTGAGACCGTTTGGTCCAAACACCCTCAAAACCGCATGGACCAAAAAGTGTATTAACACTTCCAATTGAGTTAAGGTTTTCAATGTTGAACCCCTCAATCGTTCATGCCATGGTTAACCATTTATCAATTGAGCCAATTAAGTTAATACTCAACTGATGTGACCCTCAATTAATCCTCAATTGATCACCAATTAGGGTTTGGATGGATTGGATTAGGGTTGGAATCGATCATCCTTCAATACTAATCAATGTAAGACTAGTTACTTTGAAACCATAGAACCATCATCCAAATTGGGTATGACCTGACCCCAAACGGTCTTGAGGTCGTTTGGATGACCTCCAAACGGTCTTGAGACCGTTTTCCCATCATATCACCAAAATCCAAGTCAACCAATTAAGGTTTGGATCATTGGATTGATCACCAAAACAACAATCGATTACACTTTAACTTAATAACATTGGATCATCAATTGCTTAACCATACTCACCCCTAGACCTCGAAACGGTATTGGGTGACCTCCAAATGGTCTGGAGACCGTTTGGATGAGATCCAAACGGTCTTGAGACCGTTTGGCTCATCCAACCCTTGGATTCTAGTGAAATTCTATCAAGGATTGGTCTATCGAGTTGATCAACAAATCAACACTTAATTGTAATATGATTTGGTACCTTTGGACCTTCAATTGGTAAACTATACTTAACCCCAGACCTACAAACGTTCTTGGGTGATCCCCAAACGGTCTTGATACCGTTTGGGTGATCCCCAAATGGTTTTGAAACCGTTTGGGCCAATCAACCCAAAACATCATCTCATTCACTTGCAAAATCAATATTTAGCCGATTAGGGTTCATACCACATCTTTGGATCTTCAAACACATATCCATACTTCACCCTAGACCTACAAACGGTCTTGGGTGACCCCCAAACGGTCTTGAGACCATTTGGGTGATCCCCAAATGGTTTTGAAACCGTTTGGGCTAATCAACCCAAAATCTCAAATTAACTCATTGGAATTTCAGCACTAATTTCAAATAGGGTTTACCCAATTGATTAGCCTTCAACTCATGATTCCTTGAGAATTAACCCCTCAAATTTGGTGAGTTATTAACCAACATAATTAGGAACAGTAATATCAAACGTTCAACGCTTGGTAAACGCACTCAAACGGTTTTGAAACCGTTTTCCCAAAAAGGTCAAGTTAATCAGGTTGAAAATCAGCACTTAATCCAATTAGGTTTATCTAATTGATTAGCCTTCAACTCTCTATTCCTTAGGATTTAACCCATAAAATTTGGTGAGTCATTAACCAACATCATTAGGAACAATAATATCAAACGGTCAACGCTTGGTCAACGCACTCAAACGGTTTTGAAACCATTTTCCCAAAAAGCTCAAGTTAATCAGGTTGAAAATCAGCACTTAATCCAATTAGATTTACCTAATTGATTTGCCTTCAACTCACGATTCCTTTGTAGTTAATCCCTAAAATTTGTAGGGTTATCAACCAACATAATTATGAACAGGAATCCCAAACGTTCAACCCTTGTTCAACTCAACCAAATGGTCTTGGAGACCGTTTTCTCCAACCGACCTTGTGAAACCGTTTGCCCCTCAAACGGTTTTGCAAACCCCCAAACGGTTTTGTAAACCGTTTGGCCAAGGGTGCAAGACCGTTTGATAAAGTAACATTAGTATTCACGCCCCCTTTTCTACCTCCAGATCCAGGTCTGTTCTTCATGGTTTTAGTTGCAAGAAAGCAAGGAAGGATGGGGGAAAGAAGAACAACCTACTTTTGCAAGAAAGAAAGATGCATAACAAAGTTTAAGGGTTTAGAGTTATAAAACCTGCCTTAGAATCTGATCTAGAGCTCCAAGCTCCGTAGATTTAATGGTGGCTTGAGCTCCAGGGGTCGTCCAAGGTCCTTTCTTCAAGAATTGGATGGAGACGATGGCTAGAAGCAAGAGTTGTGTAAGGAATACTAGCAAACCAACCTTGTAATGGAATTTCCTCCATGAATCCGAGCTAGAAGATGACCAAACTTACCTAGATCAACTTGGTCGTCCTACTCTGCTCCTAACCTCCTCCTTATTCGGCCCAAAGCAAAAAGATGAGAAGAGGAAATGAAGGGAACGATCCCTTGATTGTGTAAAGAGCTTGCTTATATATTTTTGGGCATATTTCCAAGGCAATGATAGATACTTCTTCTCTTTTACATCTATATCCTACACGCCCCTCTCCTACTTCTTTGCCACGTTCCTCCCTTCTTATAACATGAAAACTTATCTCTCAACTTTGGTTTAGAGGAAAAGAAGCCAAACACTTTATTAAGTCATACATATATAAGGGTCATTTTGCATACATCTTGATTATTCAATTACAATGATTATCCTTCTTATATGGTTACTAAAATGAGGTGCCCCCTCATTTTCTTTACTCCAATTGATGCTAAAAAGCATGATAGGTAATCTAGAGGGTATATTTTACATGTTGCACCCTATGTTTTGGGTAAATTGCACTTTACACCAAAGCTAGGTTTTAAAGTACAAGGATTGCTCTACAAGCTATATTTTGGTGCCCAAGCTTGGGTAATCCATATCACCACATCATATTCATTCTTATGATGTCTCATCATCAGAGGAACATCTTAACATGTGCAATTTGCAAGTTAACCCCTCTAATTGGGTAATTTGCACATAGGTCCCTATTAAACAAAACAATCTTACAACATTGTTCAAAAAGGACAGAAATGAAAATATAGATTCTTCTAAAGCTTTAATGACATATCAAGGGTTAACCACAAGCCTCTAATCATAATTTTAAGCAAAACACCTAGGGTTAGTTCATAACCCAGGTCAGGGGTGTTACACCGGCTAACAACAATACCTTAAGCTGTATATTGTTTTGCCTCAAGGAGATAAGCATATCTCTTTTAAAGCATACTAAGGAGTTCAACTGTGCTTTATATAAGGCTGGTGATGATGATTTCCTACTTAGTGCATCAGCCACTACATTAGCCTTCCCTAGATGATAATCAATTGTACAATCGTAGTCCTTGATTAACTCCATCTAGCAGCGTTGTCTCATGTTCAACTCATGTTGTGAGAAGATATATTTTAGATTCTTATGGTATGTGAAAATTTGGAATGTTTCTCCATAGAGATAATGTCTCTAGATTTTCAGAGCATGGACTACATCAGCTAGCTCTAGATCATGTGTCGGATAAATCTCCTCGTGTTTCTTAAGCTATCGAGAGGCAAAAGAAATCACTTGATTATCCTGCATCAACACACATCCTAGACCATTCTTAGATGCATCACAAAAAACTATGTACCCCTTCCCTTGCTTAGGTAACACCAGCACAGGTGCACTTGTTAACCTTTCTTACAACAGCTGGAAAGAATGTTGACACTTGTCATTCCAAACAAAAGGAACCTCTTTCCTAGTCAGCTCGGTTAGGGGTAAAGCTATAGAACTGAAGTTCTTAATGAACCTCCTGTAATAGCCTGCAAGTCCTAGGAATCTACGTATTTCTATCGGTGTCTTTGGCTGTTCCCATTGTGTTCCCAACTGGACAATCCCTTGCTAGATGTCCTACCTGTCTACATTGGTGACATGTTCTATTCTCTTGATATGGTCTACAAGGTCCAGTTGCTGACATTGATGCTGTACTGGGGGCTCTATTTGGAGGAAAACTACGGCCCCTACCCCTACTTGACATCCATTGCGTCTGGGTATCGAATCTTGGTGGTGGTGCTGGTGCAGAAAATCTCAGTTTCTTGAAACTTTCAGACCTCTATCCATGAAACTGAGTATACACCTTCTTACTCTTAGTTTGACGCTTCTCAATCACCGACCTTTCTATCCATCTCACGGATTCTACAAAGGTGGCAAACCTCTCTCTGTTCTCTAAGGCAGACACATGAGTGGTCAATTCATCATTCAACCTCTTCTCAAAATGCCAAATTCTCTCTTTTTCAGTAGCTTCCATATGCGGACAGAATCACAAAAGCTCCATGAACTTAGCTTCATACTCACTGATGTTCATTAGTCCTTGCCTTAACATCTCAAATTGAAAGATCTTCTCATCTAGAAACATCTTAGGGAAGTATATATTGATGAATTATCGTCAGAATTCTTCCCATCCAATCTCAACACCTGGCCTCTTGCCCTCTTCTATTGTCCAACAATGTCCATCACTCCCTTTTAGAAGGTACACTACATGCCTCACCTTCTCTGCTTTAGGGATATTGAGGATTCTAAGGCCTTCTCTAACTCAGTCAACCACAAGTCATCATCTACTGGGTGATCTATACCAGCATAATCTGTGGCCCCAACTCGGCGAAGTCATTTGAAAGTCTTGCCGACTCCCTATCCTTCATTATGGGCTGGTGCCCTAGGTGCAGGTGGTGGCATCCTATCCGTCATATGCATCATGGTTGCCATGAACTGCCCAAAAAAATCATGGAAAGTTGGGTTCTCTAGTGCAGCTTGGTTAAGCTGGGGATGTTCAGGCACTGGTTCCTCCCTATCCTGATCCTTTGCATCTCTTCCTGGTGTAGGAATGCTGCTCTCAGTAACATGTTCTTCGTGTGATCCAGACATCTTTAAGTTCTTCTCCTCCTCCTATATGAGCAGAAGACACTATCAGATAACTGGAAGACACTAGAACAGACTCAACAACCTTAATCCTATGTCTCTGTAGACTCAACGAACCTAGAGCTCTGATACTACTAAACTGAGATGACCCAACACCAAATCAGGCCGTCATAGTGTGATTAATTGCAGAATTAAACATAAGCAGCGGAATTACTAAAAATCACTAAAAATTAAAACCATTTACAAAGAGATACAAACACAGGAGAACTCTTTTATCATGAACCAATGTATTTCATTTACATCCTGGTTCATAAGTACATATTTTGTACCATCCCTTCTTGAGGATTACAAGCATCAACTGCCTTGTTAAAACTATTCACAGACAACATAAAAACCTCGAGGAATCAAGATAAAATCTCAGATCGATTCATTAAAGTATTAACTACTAACTCCAAGGACCTGAGAGTACAGAGACGACACATTGGACTCTCTATACAAAATATGACAGCCAATGCCTCCATCTGATATATCACTACTGTCCCTATTGTTGTTGTTGCTGCTCTTCCCCTGCTATAGGGTTTTTGCCTTTTCTTCCGCGTTTACCTAAAAAGTAGGATCCCACGGGGGTGAGACAATTTGAAAATTGTCCCAGCGAGAGATATAACTCTCCGCTAGAAACATTATTATTGCAGTTTAATAGGATAAAACTGAGCAAATGAATCATATATAATCAACAACGGATAAATCAATGTCTAAACAGATTAGAGAAATACTCTTATTCAAATCATTCAGCTATAACTTGATAAAGCAGCATGCCACTTATCCAATAAGGAATTGAAGAACATATATAACATATATCCATCTAAGACATGCTATGCAAGGTAACATCAACCAATGATTCTCATAATTCAACCTTAAGCAAATATGCTACACGACTGATTACATTTTACAATTATACTTAAGCCCTGAGGAGATGAGGTATACCACTCATACTCCAATTGACCATTGTGAAATCAAAATCGGTACCATACATAGGTTAAGGAAGAGCCGGATTTCCATAACCTCCCTTATCTCGATCAGTACGAGATATCATATAGGACATCTTGTGTCTCTGCTAAATAGCTTTCCAAGGTATACTGGCAACTTCTCTATAGAGTTATATCCCGTAGCTTATACTCTCTTCAGGATATGGCCCTTAGCCAATGCTTAGTATTATGGAGTTATGGCCCATAGCCACACTCTTATTGGGATATGGTCCATAAACATTCCTATACATAGGATATGGCCCACAGTCATTCCCGTGAGGCGTAAGGATATATTCGCCCATTACCCTCACATATTCAAAAATATGCATTCCAGGAATTCCCATAGGAAAACCTATTTCTCCATCACCAACTACTAACGATGATGGATCTATGGTCAAGGCTCTACATGATAAGATTTCACTTGATTAATTAAGTGTATTACATATTCTTTTAGCATCAGACACATTTCCAAACATCAATTATTATGACATAAGCTACAAAGAATGTGTAACACTTATATCAAGTACTTTTCAAAACTTTATAGCACATTGGAATCTCAATCCCTTATCTCATCATGGGCATTCTCATCACTTAACATCTCATCAACATGATTATGAAATATGGATATTCAAACCCTCAGTTCATCAAAGAACACTTGTTACCACTTGTCAGGTAACTAATACCTTCAGGTCATCTGACCAAGGTAAACATGATACTTGCAATATAGGCATCTCACATGGCTCTCAAATCCCATTAATCTCTTTTTACATCTTATTAGGCAACAAAGCATATTATGGCTCACAAATCCCATAAAACAATTTCAATAATAAAACATCATAGATCATACCTGTCTATGTCCAACATCTCATGATACCTGCATGATTAGTACACATGATAATAGTTATATCAATTACATATCAGTACTATGCAATGAAATGGTAGCATCACTATTCCCTCATTATGGTTAGGGTTTCCCAAATTCATGTCAATTAGGGATACTGACCGGCCTAAATCGCGCGTCCTAAAATTGGAGGCGTATTTGAGGTAGTCGAGCCTTCGCATTTATAACCCGAATCCTTCTAGGCCCCCACAACTTTGTTTACGGGGTCGAAGTAGTCATACGGGGTCAAACACAGGGACAAGGTGGGTTGTGTTGACGACTCTGAATCGACACTCTACACTCCGGTGGATACAAAGAGATATTAAAGTTCCCCGAAGGGAACAACAAGATGTCACGATTAAATCAAGAAAACTATCTCCAACTGGAGCTACAAGAAAGATTAAGATTTTGTCATTTAGCAGTTTTTAGGAATTTTCATGCAACAGAAAATAGAAAGGTAAACTGCAGTTTAAGGCGTAATGCAAGGGATAAGACTTTAGAAAGACAAGTGGTAGCAATAACACCCTGCACCCCTCCTCTCAGAGCGGGTGCCTCTAACCAAGCTTCAACACCCCTCTCGAGGTTGCTGGACTCAAGTTAGAGTGGAATGATACTAAAACAACTCCGTTCCGGGCACTCTCGTACTCCAGAATCGGACCAAACACTAGAGCCACAACCCAACTCTCGAAGTAGTTGCGACGGAAAAGACGATTCGGTAGCTAAGAGAAACGCGATCCAAAACATGCAAGCTAGAGTTCAGATATCCAACACAGCAGTTATCCAATCATAAGGCACTAAGCATTAAACAAATTGCAATTAGGCATTTCTAACTCCATCAGCAAAAAGGGTCTTAATACAATGCATAAGCTAAGAATTTAAATAACAGAATTAAAGATAGATGTCGCCTTCTTGATGTAGAAGGGCGACAGACTACTACTACTCCCAGCCCGATACCGTCCAGGGACCTATCCCGGTACAGCCGTGTCGGGCGGCACGAACTCTCGGACGGCACGCCTGACGGACGACTATATCGTTCGAAGACCCTGGCCGATACGCTCATGTCGGGCGACACACCCTCTCAGGCGGCACGACTGACGGGGAGAGCGTATCAGTTTCGGTATCGTGTCGGCCAAGGATTTACATATACTACTGTCGGGCGTTGCTGTCAGGCACTCGTGTCGCGTATCTACATCGGCCGATATCAGCCCTCAGTGTCGTCCGGTACAGTCCTAGGTGAACCGATCCTCTCCCTCTCGGGATGAGGAAGAGCTCACCTAGTGTCGCCCGGTACGAGCACTGGGGCACGATACGGTTGCTCTCGCACTTCTCTCGCAGATAGCTCAAGTCCCCAACTGTCCGAACTGTGAACTGGCCAGCCGTCCCGACCTATCCAACCTCCGACGTCTCCGACCCGTATTTTCGGCTTCCTGTAGCTACTATTTATAGTCATCTGGTTGGTGAGAAAACATGGTGCTCGAAGCACCACGTAGCTCCCTTATACGCCGGTCGATGGATGTGGATGGCCGATACAGGCATATCTCGGCGTGAGGTGCTGGCTATTGGTCACGTGATGGGCGGCACGCCTGCTGGTGGGTGGTCGTGTCGCTCGACGAGCTGGGTCATCGAGCGGCTTTGGCTCCCTGTCGGGTAGAAGGTGTGTCGGCCGGTACGTCCCTTTCGCAAGGCGCCCTTCTCCGCCGATCCTTCTTGTGTCGCCCAGCCCCTGTCGGGCTGGGTTGTATAGGGCGTCAGGAAGGTCAAGACGGGCTTAGACTTATTGTGGGCCGGAATCGGCCTTATTGCACAAAAACGAGGAAAACCCTGTAAAAGATAGGAAAATTGTAATAAGAGCGTCGCTTGGCCAATTATTGCGAAAACGCTAATAAAATAGAGGAAAATAGCAGAAAAGGGTAGTTTTGATAATAGAATAAAGGGCAAAAACGTCACAAAATTTGGTGTTATCAACTCCCCCAAACTTAGCTTTTTGATTGTCCTCAATCAATATTTAAACTAGACTTTGTGTTGCTTCTTCTTGCACAGCAAAACTTTAAGGCTAAAGGGTAGCACAAGATTTGCGATGTCTTGGAGGTAACGCTGTCTTAATGCGAACAAAAGACCTTGCCCCACTTGCCTTATTATTTAAGTAACATTTTTCTTCTCCACAGCTTCAGCGAGACTATGGTGTATGATTCCGAAGTTAGCTTCCACACCAAACAGCTTTATTTTAAGGGCAGAAAGTTGTGTATAGGGTAGGCTAAGGATTTTTGGGTTTTTCTTCTTGTTTCCCATCTGTCCATCCAGGTAAGGGTCCGTTAACGGGCAAGTGGTCCCTGCAGTCCAAGCCAGTTGGCTTTAGAGCAGTGATTTCACATCCTACGTACCACTGCCCCGGATCTACCATGCCTAAAGATGGGTACTTTTGGAAAACAAGGGTGTACATATATATATATATTTTCTTTTCTTTTATTGGGCACAACTCTCATACTTTTATTCACGCTCATAAGGCTTCTTTCTCTTTTTGGGATTTTTGCTGGGTAAGGGAAAACAAAAGAGATATCTGCTGTTTGGGCAGCTTTTTCCTTCTCCATACTCGTCTCTTAGCTGTTTGCGAGATTATTATTTTTCGAAAATTTTTGGATGGCAAGGCACACTCTTTTGTTTGTTTGAGACAACATTATCAGAAAGATATGACAGAACTTGTAACTCGTTAAATATACAGAAAGTAAACTTTGCAAGAAGTCACAACATGTTTTTATTATTATAGCAACTTTGTACATATGCATAGGGACAGAAATTTGCAAAGGAAAGATTTTTTGTAAATTTTTATATGGCATGCATGCGTATATCAGATATACAGGGAGCTATAAGGGCACATCAGGTAAAAGAGAATGAATATCGTAGAAAGCTTGAAGAGATAAAATTTTTATACCTCCCTCACTGGCATACCCCCCCAAACTTACTTTCTACTCTGTCCCAGAGTAGAGAAGAAAGCAAAAGTGAGGTAAAGCTTAGCCAGTGAGGGTTAGCTTTCTGATGTGCTGCAAAATGCTCCTACGAAGTTGCAGCATGCCATTGGGAGGTTGTCTAGCGGGTTCGCTTTGGCGATGTAGCGGTTGAGCTGGAGCGAAACCCTCAAAATTCACTTCTGCCCCCCCCCCTTTCTTCACATCTCTGTTGTGAACATAAACAAGGGGTTGATTATCTGTCCCTAGTTTAGTTCCCAGGAGTGTGTAGTCAGGGTGGGCCCTCTCCCTTAAGAGGGCGGAACCAGGGTGCCTCAAACTTGTTCGGAGGCCTTGGTTGCCGCACTCATAGCTAGGCGACTCGCTATTGGAGCTACCAAATCAAGAGGAATCTTCCCTTCCATTGTTGTTGCCGTTTCTGCCCGACGGTTTTTGCTGATCCCTGCACCGTGATTGCTGGCGCGGTAGGTGGTTTGCTCCATATGAGCCATACCTGTTATTTAAAATGTATTTATTCATCCGTTAGGCAAAAAAAAGATGAAAAGAAAGAAGACTTATTAAAACTGGGCGATAAGCGATCGGACGACACGATCTTGTCACGCGATAAGGCTCGACGCCCGACAAAGGTGTGTCAGGCGATTCGAGGTCACATGAAGCGAAAACATGACGTCACCATGAGAAGCATGACGCCCGATACGAAACATCGGGTAAACGCTATCGACCGGCGTTACGCGCGAAAGCATGTCGGGCGATAGAAAATCTGCAGGTCATGAGAACCCGATAAGCGTCTCGATAAGAGATGTTGGCGTCGGGCGACAGGGTTATCGGCCGATAAACGTGTCGGTCTACAACACTATCGGGCGACAAGCCATGTCGTTTGGTAAGAAAACAACAAGCCGGCCGATACGCCTCACACGATACAAAACCTTTGCCGGGCGAGTGATAACGTGTCGGGCAAAAGGTGTGTCGAGCTATACCTTTGCTCTCAGGAGGCATCGCCCGATACTAGGGCGAAGGCAAGATGGCCGACACACGAGAAAAAGGGAGGATCACTGCATGCGTTCCCGGTGGCAAAAAGGAGAAAATGATAGCCCGACACGAAGAAACCTCCACGCTATTTATAGAGAACCCAGCTGGGGGTAAAACGTGCAAAACATGGCGCGCGTCGGGCGTTTTAGTCACGCTATTCCCGAGACGCGCAGTCCCCTCGGGCAGTCCAAGGGTCATCCGCCGCCCTTGCGATGCCCGGGGTGAGGCTGCCCGATACAAGCGGTTCTGCGCCCAGCTGGTCGACACGGTAGAAAAGCGGGCGGTCAAAAGGCCAAAACTAAACCTGTGTGAAGTAAAAGGCCATTGCAGGGTAAAACATCATTGGTATAGAGAAGGATCTCTTACCTCAGATGGTATTACTCCTCAATGCTCCACAAAACACAGCGATGGCCCATAAAGCAAAAAGAGTCAGCACACGTGCGCATGTACTGACTCGGGCCTTATTACAGTCCATAATGGTTGTTTTTACAAAGAAAACAAATGTATCCTAATCTATGACTCGGGCTGCCTCCTGAGGAGCGCTGAAGTTTCCGTCGCCAGCTCGACTGGTGTAGGCTCTTCGGTTGTACCCACATCCAGTAAGTCAATTTTTGCTTTCCTGACAAAAGCTTCGTCCTCATAAAACCTTTTCACTCTGTGCCCGTTCACCTTGAAGATCTTGGTCGAGTCATCCTTGTCGCGGAGCTCCATCATTCCTGATGGGTATATCTTTGCCACAGAAAACGGTCCCGACCATCTTGTCTGTAATTTCCCAGGAAAAAGACGGATGGAGGACTTGAATAACAGGACCTTATCCCCCTCGCTCACATCCTTTCTCCTAAGGTGGGCATCATGCCACATTTTTGTTCTTTCCTTGTAGATCTTTGCATTCTCGTAGGCGTGAATCCTCAGCTCTTCGAGCTCTTGAAGCTGTAAAAACCTCTTTTCTCCTGCTTTGTCTAGATCCATATTTAGGAACTTGATCGCCCAAAGGGCCTTGTGTTCTAGTTCCAAAGGCAGATGGCAGGATTTTCCGTATATAAGACGGTAGGGGGTGGTTCCAATGGGCGTCTTGTAAGCAGTACGGTAGGCCCACAATGCGTCGTCAAGTTTCATAGACCAGTCCTTCCGCGTGCGGCTGACAGTCTTTTCTAAGATCCGCTTGATCTGTCTGTTTGAGACCTCTACCTGCCCCAACGTCTGTGGGTGGTAGGGCGTAGCGATCTTATGTTTTACTCCATACTTGCGTAGGAGCGCTTCGAACTGCCTTTCTCCTAAGTGTGACCCGCCGTCGCTTATTACGGTGCGCGGTATACCGAAACGAGGAAAGATGGTCTTCTCAAAAAGCTTGATAATCGATTTGGCGTCGCATGTTTGGGTGGCTACCGCCTCTACCCATTTCGACACATAGTCTACTGCCACTAGTATGTATTGATATCCCTGGGATGGGGGAAACGGCCCCATGTAATCAATCCCCCATACGTCAAATATTTCCACTTCGATCCAGCTTGCCATCGGCATTTCATTCCTCCGCCCTATATTTCCCGTTGACTGTCACTCTTTGCAAACCTTTACAAATCGTGCAACATCTTTAAATAAGGAGGGCCAGTAGAAACCTGATTGTAGTACTTTTGCCGCTGTTCTCTCGCTACCCAGGTGTCCACCATAGGGGTAGGCGTGGCATCCCTTCAAGATATCAGCAGTTTCTTCTTCCGGGATGCACCTCCTGTATAAGTTGTCTGCGCATCTTCTGAACAGGAGAGGATCATCCCAGTAATAATTCTTGGCATCCGCGAATAGCTTCTTCTTTTGATTGTAGGTGATGTCAGGAGGCAGCTCTCCACAAGCGAGGAAATTGCAGATGTCTGCAAACCAGGGCAAACCTTCTTCTTGAGCTTCAGCCATCATGAGAGCTTCGTCGGCAAAGTCGTCGTCGATCTGTGGCCCTCTCTGTCTCTCCGCCACTATCCTTGATAGGTGGTCTGCGACCACATTTTCCGCGCCTTTCTTGTCGATAATTTCATGATCGAACTCTTGGAGCAACAAGGCCCATCTCAACAATCTGGGCTTTGCGTCTTTCTTTTGCATTAAGTATTTTATTGCCCCATGATCCGTGTATACTTTGACCTTTGATCTGACGAGATACGACCTGAACTTGTCAAACGCGAAGACGATCGCGAGCATTTCCTTCTCAGTGGTTGTGTAGTTTACCTGTGCTTCGTCCAACGTGCGACTAGCGTAGCAAATCACATGGTGCTTTTTATCTTTCTTTTTCCCCAGGACCGCTCCCACTGCGTAGTCGCTAGCGTCGCACATTAGCTCAAAGGGTAAACCCCAATCTGGCGCTTGAAGGATAGGTGGTGATACTAAAGCATTTTTCAGGGTCTGAAAAGCACTGAGACAATCGTTAGAGAAAACAAATTCAGCATCTTTTACCAGAAGATTGGACAATGGCTTGGAAATCTTTGAGAAGTCCTTGATGAATCTTCGGTAATATCCGGCGTGCCCGAGGAAGCTTCTTATCCCCGTGACGGAATTTGGTGGAGGAAGCTTAGATATAGCTTCGATTTTGCTGGTATCCACCTCGATTCCGTGCCTTGAGATCTTATGCCCTAGAACGATGCCCTCCCGCACCATGAAATGAAATTTTTCCCAGTTCAGGACCAGGCTGTTTTCCTCGCACCTTTGAAGTACTAACGACAGGTTCTTCATACAGCTATCGAAGTCCTTTCCATAGACGGAGAAGTCGTCCATGAAAACTTCCACGATGTCTTCTAGAAAATCTGATAACATTGATATCATGCATCTTTGAAAGGTGGAGGGGGCGTTGCAGAGTCCGAAGGGCATCCTTCTAAAGGCATAAGTGCCGTAAAGGCAGGTGAACGTCGTTTTCTCCTGGTCGTCGGGTAAGATGGGTACCTGGTAAAATCCTCTTTTCTCATGACCTACTTGAGCATCTGATTCAGCTTCCTCTGGGGTTGGACCAGGGGCTTGGCAGACTCATCCAAGTTGATGCAATGCATGCAAAGGGCGGGGCTAAGGCCTTTGATATCGTCTACGGAATATCCTATAGCCCCCCTGTGGAGTCTTAATTCCTCAAGGAGCCGATCTAGCTGATTGCTTGAAAGATCTACGTTTACGATGACTGGGTTCCTCGGTTCTTCATCTAAAAATTCGTATTTCAGTCCCTCAGGTAACGCTTTTAAATCCGGCTTTGCTCTGGGTGTCTCCTCCTGAGGTTCTCCTTCAAGGGAGGCATACTTCGCAGAGTTCACCTCCTCCTCCTCTTCTTGCAAGTCTTTGTCAGAAAGGTTGAAAATGTCGAGATGCTTCACGACCTCGGGATTTTCGAAGTCGAGATCCTGACAGCTTATTGCTCTCGCGAGGGGATCCACTGTCCGGATATCCTCCTCTATTTCCTTGCAGAATTTATTGTAGCTACCCGCAAAACAGGCTGATTCAGACAGGGATGGACCTCTCATGATTTCCTTCATCTTGAAGTCCATGTGGCTGTTTCCAACCCTCAAGGTGATTATCCCTTCAGAGACATCAATCAGCGCCCTCCCTGTTGCCAAGAAAGGGCGTCCGAAGATGATCAGACATCTGGGATCTTCAGCTGTGTCGATGACGATGATGTCGCAAGGAATAAAGAAATCCCCGACCCTAATCGGCACATCTTCGACAATGCCTACAGGTCTTTTGAAAGAGTGATCCGCCAGTTCAATCCGCATATTGGTTCGAACCATGTCGGTCAAACCCATCCTTTGCGCGAAACTTAAGGGCGTGAGGCTGATGCTTGCTCCCAAGTCCGCTAGACCCTTCCGCTCGACATTGTCCCCGATGGCGAATGGGATTGTGAAAGCTCCGGGATCCCTTCTCTTAGTCGGCAAGCCGGGCTTTACAAAGGCAGAGGAAGTAGAGGCCAGGTACACTGTCTCTATCCTTCCTCCCCTTCTTTTCTTCATTATTAGATCTTTGAGAAACTTGGCGTATGTGGGCATCTCCTCCAAAGCGTCAAGGAAGGGGACTTCAAGATGCAGCTTCCTGATCGAGTCCATGAACCTTTCGTGCCGCTTTTTCAGATTTGCCTTGATCAGCTTGTACGGGAACAGTACCCTGGGAGCGTAAGGATTCCTCCCACCAGATGGCTCATCGGACGGTCTCGGCGCAGGCTCTTTGGCTTCTGCAGGCCTACCTCCATCTCCTGCTGGAACGGCATCCTTGGGCCCTTGCTCAGGTTCCGGTGGGGCTTCATCAGCGCGCTCTACCATCTTTCCTGATCTAAGCACTGCCATTACTACAGTTTCAGGGTGAGGGAGCATTTTTCCTGCAGGGTTCTTCATCAGAGCAGCCATCTGAGACAGCCGTTGATCGACCTCCCATTGGCGCATCTGCAGACTCGCCGTCTGGTGTTGCATGGAATTCAGAGATCCAGGGCTGGTAAGCGTCCCCTGTACCAACTGGTTGATGATGGTGTCCTGTCTTTTTATGTAGGCAGAAAGCTGACCAACCCAATTAGGCCAGGTCACCTTCTCGCTTTGGCTCTGACATTCGCCCTCAGAAAGGGGTTGCTCACAACGAGGCATGGTTGACAGTCTCGGTGTTCAATAGATCAGAGTACCTGAAAACCGCATAAAAATCATGTTTAGAAAATTATAATTGGGGTAAAGAATAATGCTTAAAGTAAAAGAAAAAGAAAAAGAAAAAGAAAAAGAAGTGCTGTCAAGCCTATTTCTAAGCTTGAGGCACGAGAGTGTAGTTAGTGGATTCAGATTCGTCAACAGTGCCATTTGCCTTGTCCCCGACAACGGCGCCAGAAAGTTGACCGGCCTAAATCGCGCGTCCTAAAATTGGAGGCGTATTTGAGGTAGTCGAGCCTTCGCATTTATAACCCGAATCCTTCTAGGCCCCCGCAACTTTGTTTACGGGGTCGAAGTAGTCATACGGGGTCGAACACAGGGATAAGGTGGGTTGTGTTGACGACTCTAAATCGACACTCTACACTCCGGTGGATACAAAGAGATATTAAAGTTCCCCGAAGGGAACAACAAGATGTCACGATTAAATCAAGAAAACTATCTCCAACTGGAGCTACAAGAAAGATTAAGATTTTGTCATTTAGCAGTTTTTAGGAATTTTCATGCAACAGAAAATAGAAAGGTAAACTGCAGTTTAAGGCGTAATGCAAGGGATAAGACTTTAGAAAGACAAGCGGTAGCAGTAACACCCTGCACCCCTCCTCTCAGAGCGGGTGCCTCTAACCAAGCTTCAACACCCCTCTCGAGGTTGCTGGACTCAAGTTAGAGTGGAATGATACTAAAACAACTCCGTTCCGGGCACTCTCGTACTCCAGAATCGGACCGAACACTAGAGCCACAACCCAACTCTCGAAGTAGTTGCGACGGGAAAGACGATTCGGTAGCTAAGCGAAACGCGATCCAAAACATGCAAGCTAGAGTTCAGATATCCAACACAGTAGTTATCCAATCATAAGACACTAAGCATTAAACAAATTGCAATTAGGCATTTCTAACTCCATCAGCAAAAAGGGTCTTAATACAATGCATAAGCTAAGAATTTAAATAACAGAATTAAAGATAGATGTCGCCTTCTTGATGTAGAAGGGCGACAGACTACTACTACTCCCAGCCCAATACCGTCCAGGGACCTATCCCGGTACAGCCGTGTCGGGCGGCACGAACTCTCGGACGGCACGCCTGACGGACGACTATATCGTTCGAAGACCCTGGCCGATACACTCATGTCGGGCGACACACCCTCTCAGGCGGCACGACTGACGGGGAGAGCGTATCAGTTTCGGTATCGTGTCGGCCAAGGATTTACATATACTACTGTCGGGCGTTGCTGTCAGGCACTCGTGTCGCGTATCTACATCGGCCGATATCGACCCTCAGTGTCGTCCGGTACAGTCCTAGGTGAACCGATCCTCTCCCTCTCGGGATGAGGAAGAGCTCACCTAGTGTCGCCCGGTACGAGCACTGGGACACGATACGGTTGCTCTCACACTTCTCTCGCAGATAGCTCAAGTCCCCAACTGTCCGAACTGTGAACTGGCCAGCCGTCCCGACCTATCCAACCTCGGACGTCTCCGACCCGTCTTTTCGGCTTCCTGTAGCTGCTATTTATAGTCAGCTAGTTGGTGAGAAAACATGGTGCTCGAAGTGCCACGTAGCTCCCTTATACGCCGGTCGATGGATGTGGATGGCCGATACAGGCATATCTCGACGCGAGGTGCTGGCTATTGGTCACGTGATGGGCAGCACGCCTGCCGGTGGGTTTTCGTGTCGCTCGACGAGCTGGGTCGTCGAGCGGCTTTGGCTCCCTGTCGGGTAGAAGGTGTGTCGGTCGGTACGTCCCTTTCGCAAGGCGCCCTTCTCCGCCGATCCTTCTTGTGTCGCCCAGCCCCTGTCGGGCTGGGTTGTATAGGGCGTCAGGAAGGTCGAGACGGGCTTAGACTTATTGTGGGCCGGAATCGGCCTTATTGCACAAAAACGAGGAAAACCCTGTAAAAGATAGGAAAAATTGGAATAAGAGCGTCGCTTGGCCAATTATTGCGAAAATGCTAATAAAATAGAGGAAAATAACAGAAAAGGGTAGTTTTGATAGCAGAATAAAGGGCAAAAATGTCACAAAATTTGGTGTTATCAGATACTCATCCCATTACCCAGAGTTAGGGTTATGGTTTATCATCATATTACCCAATATTAGGCTTCATGCACTATAACCCAAAATTAGGACTTCAGATACCTTCACCCTATATCAGGGTTAGGATTTATATTAAGGTTTCATATAGCAATTCATAGCATCACCATGAGTTAGGGTTTCACATCACATCATTGTATTAGGGTCACACATAACATTACCCTAGATTAGGATTCCACATCACATCATTGCATTAGAGTTTCACATGGCATTACCCTAGGTTAGGGTTTCACATGTCTTCACCCATGATTAGGGTTTCACGCATCTTTATCTCAAATTTAGGTTCCAAATTAGGGTTTCATGTTACTTTACCCAAAATTAGGGTTTCCTGAAGCATCCTCTTGAATTAGGGTTTCTCATTACATTACCCTGAATTGGGATTTCTCATATCATTACCCTAGATTAGGGTTACACCATTACCCTCGATTAGGGTTTCACCTATCATTGCCCTAAATTAGGGTTAGGGCTCATCACCCTTCTCAATTAGGGTTTCATGATCTCTTTATAAAGGATCATACCCTAATTACATATTTTATTCATGTTGAAAGTGTTGAGGCTTAACCACTACATGATTATTATACATGTATGAATTCTTCTCTCTCTTATCCTCTCTAGTATGTTAAATACTTCAAATTTGATTAGATTAGGTCAACCTTTTATTCCAGTACATACATTTAGGGTTAGCATAGTGTGTTGAGATATTGCTTCTATAAACATCAAAGGTTAACCCCTCAAAGGGTACTAGTCACCCTAGTACTTTTAAAGGTACAACCATTGTAATTATCTTTGATAAACATCATCAACAATCATGGGGTTAATTGTACTTACATGGTTTGAATTAATTAGACCTTCAAACGATCTTGAGGTATTAGACCCTCAAACGGTCTTGAAGTACTTTGACCTTCAAACGATCTTGGTCCAAAACTTCAATCGGTCTGAGACCGTTTAGACCTTCAAATAGTCTTGGACCAAACCTCCAAATGGTCTGGAGACCGTTAGACCTGAAACGGTCCTAGTCCCAAAACCTTCAATCAGTCTTAAGACCGTTAGACCATCAAACGGTCTTGATCTCAAAGTCCCTAAATGGTTTGAGACCGTTTAAATTAAATATTAATTAACACCAAATGGTTTGAAACAGAATGTCCTTCAAATGGTCTGAGACTGAATGGTACTCAAATGGTCTAAGACCATTTGGTCTCAATCAACTTGAAACCGTTTAACCCTAAATTAGGGTTTCTACAATTAATTGATTTAGGGTTTGCTTCATTGAATCATTCATCAATTGGACTATTGAAAATACATCAAATTATAACCCTTGGATCTCCAACCATCCATCACAACCCTTGACCTCCAAATGGTCTTGAGACCGTTTGGTCTCAAATGGTCTTGAGACCGTTTGCCCTCAAATGGTTTTGAGACCGTTTGAGCCATTCAACTTAGAAATCGGCTCAATCAATTTAGGGTTTCAACCATTCAATCTGATTAGGGTTTGTAATCAATGGATCACCCATTCTTGAAACTATTTTAATTAAATCAATTGGAACCATTGGATCCTCATCCAACTATATCAGCAATTGACCCCAAACGGTCTGGAGACCATTTGACCTCAAACAGTCTTGAGACTGTTTGCTCTCAAACGGTCTTAAGATCGTTTGATCACCAAACGGTCTTGAGACCGTTTGGTCATCAAAGTGCAAACCGTTTTCTCATTATATTCATTAAGGTGTGTGCTAAGATGACATTGTCATCTTCTAGCTTCAAACCTACGAAATTTTCTGTGATCTTTGTGGTGATTTCAACAATTAATCACAAAGAAATTCAAGAAAGAAAAGGGAATCAACATATGATGAAGAAATGAAATCAATAATGATGTTTAAGGGTTCAAGTTATATAACCCACCTTCAAATTCGAATCCAAGCTTCAAGCTTCACGTCCTAAATGGTGAAGAAGCTTTTTCAACTATCCAAGGTCCGTTATCAAGTCTTTGAGTGAAAAGATTGGGTAAAGTTGAAGATTGAATGGAGAAAACAAGAAAATAAGCATTGAATTTCGATTTCCACCATGAATTCAAGGTTAAAGATGACTATGGAGCTTACCTACAGGTTGGGGTACGTCCTCCTATTGCTCCTAAGCTCCCTTGTGTTTGGCCAAAGCAAGGAAAGAAAGAAGAGTCGAAAAAGAGTCTTTCATGTGGGTGAAAAATGAGATATATGTAAGGGAATTTCAAGAGAGAGAGAAAGTATTATAAAAATCCTTTAATTCCCAAAATTGGTGCCACTTATCCCCCTAAGTTCCTTACATACGAATCCATCATCCTCTCCTTCAAAATCCTCTTCTTTATCCATGAATTAAAGAAGAGAAATTAAGCACCTTAATCAATATAATAATAATATCAAAAAATGAGTGGATATTACTTTTTCTTTAACTAATGTGAGTGGGCTCTCCACCCACTTTAGATATTTCGGTGCCTTTGCAAGGCACAAGGACGTCAATACTTATACAAATTCAACCATCTCATTTTTGGTTGAAGGGCACTTCCATTAATATATTTATTTTTGCATTAAATTGAATCAAGGTTTCAATTATGCTTAAATCTTAATTATTTTATACCAAGATTCTCTCTCTTCCAAAGAGATTCAAATGAGATGCCCCTCTAATTTTCTTGTATCTAATTGATACCAAGAAACATTAGGGACTCTCTAGAAGTGGTATTTTGCATATTAAACCCTAGGTTTTGGGTAAATTGCACATTACACCAAAACTAGGTTTTAATGCACAAACATTGCTTAATAAGCTCTTTCTTGGTGCTCAGGCTACCACAAGCCATACCTCTGCATCATTCTCATTCTTATTATGCTATAAAATTTGAGGAACAACATGTAACATTTGCAAGTTAACCCCTCAACTTGGGTAATTTGCACTTTAGTCCAAAACAGGCAAAACATTGCTTTCAACATTATTAAAAAAAGACTAAAATTGAGACATAAGCTCCTCTTGAGCCTTAATCACTTTTCAAAAGATAACATCAAGCATATAATTATCTTTATTAAAAAAAATCTAGGGTTAAAGCATAACCCAGGTCAGGGATGTTACAATTGGGATCCATACTAGAAATAGGAGTTTCACAATTGAGGGCTTCCATGACCCGAAGAACGATGAAAGCATTGTCATTATGCTCATGATTATGCTAAAAAGTTAAGGGTGAAATCACATAACTTGTCTAGTTAGGTTGTTAATATCTAACTTCACAGACAACTCGTTGAAGTCAGATTGGGATATGAGGAAGCTTTTTAGTAGTGCGATCTCAAAATCGCATATAAGAACTTGTCAGCGTTTCAATATAGGTGTTGAATAGAGTAATTTGATGTTTGTTTAAATCAACACCACAAAGGAGCCACAATCCTCTGAAATGAAAAGATAAAAAGATGACTATTATTTTCTTAAAGTCAAGCTTTGCCTGCAAAGTCAAAACTACTTGAGCCTTCAAACGCTTCTTGAGTAAGAAGCTAGATAAGGAAGGAGTTGCATTATAATATGGCCAATCCTTATCGCTAGGCACGACGTCCTCCAAAATAGTTGTTGTGAGGGTGATGAACATTTTTCTAGTAACTTTGGTAGGATTGAAAAAAAGATTCCGAAAATCATCTCGTGGCAGGGTGATGGAGCCGTTGTTATAGACAATATGACTATCATTACGTTGGTTGTCAAAATGTCTTGTAGGACAAAGATATCTCAAACTGTCATTCCCTTCAAGCAATTTGGATCAAGTCCACTCATTTTTAGAGGAAGCTGAGGTGGAAGTAGCAAAAGAGGTTCTGGAAAGATTGGTTCATAAAGATGAGGAGGTGCTACTAATAGAACAATTGAGAGATCATTATTATCGTCATCAGAAGAAACCTCTTCATTGTCTATAGGATTCATAACATCATCATCGAGGTCCATATGTGTTGTATATACCCCAACAGATATGTCTTCTTCTATATGTAGACTTAGTAGAGAGCGTATTGGGCTCAAATTGAGCAATGCTTTGTCAAGTTTCTATTTCATGTCCCTTCCAAAAATATCTTAGGACGATGGTAGAGAGGGAGTAGGAATATTTTTTGATGGACGATCTTTAGAAGGATTGATGATAGGTGTTGTATCAAAAAGAGGTAGACCATCTACTAGGGGATGTGGGATCTAGGGAATGTGGTCCCTTGATAAAGGTTTGGCAGAGCTAAAAATAGATTCAGACACATGGGATGTAAATTCTCAAAAAGACTCAACAGCCTAATCAAGGAGAGTGGCGACGAGCGTCTTCATTCATAGTATCGACAACATATGAATTACCCTCGACAGACTAGGTAGATGGTGAAGATGATGCTTCAACAGAAGTGTGAAGGTGCTCTCATCTATGTTGTCGTCGAAGGACACATTATTCTTCTCGGTGCTTCCTGGCCTTTTCCTAGTGGGTCATATTAAGCAGGTCGTGGTGTTGGACCTTCAATATTTTGTCAATCTTACATTGGAGGGTCACCATTTGTATAGGAATGCTACTTAGCTTGTTGACCCGTGTGTCCAGAGATTGAACATGTTGTTCAATGTTTGTAAGGGCCTTTCAAAGTTTAGGAAAGGTAGTAATAATTGTGCCAGTTACCATGTGCATGGTGTCAAATTCATGACCAAAGGTGCCACCCAAAGTATCTGGCTCTGAGGAAGATGAAAAATGATTTTCAGATCTAGGGTCCTAGTGAGAAGAAGAGGGTCGATGTGAATACATGTGGCGTCATGGCGGGCTATCAGGAAGATCATGCACTGTCTATTGTGGCAGAGAGACATGTTTGCTGATAATAGCAGCTAGAACTGGGATGGTGGCAGGGTGTTTTGTGGTGGATTGAGGATGCTTGCTTGTAGCAGAAGATGGAGTAATAGGAGGGCGTTCTTCTTTAGAAAGTGGAGGGGAGTTTGGTTCATGATTGGGTGACGCCCACAGTTCTTCTAAATCATACTTGACAACTCTTCTTTGTTCACTTTCTTCTGATATCTTAGACAGAGGCCGCTTAGGTTTCTTTGTAAAAATAGGCTTTGGTCGGACCCACCCATATGACATGCTTGGCTGTGTTTGGTTTTTCTTTTGGAAGTTTTGAACGAGCTTAGTAATTTCCTCCTCAGAAAATAATAACTTGCCTTTGCTATAATCTACAAGTCCAGGTAAAGGAATAGAAATATTAGTTCTTGTGAACTTGTAGTGGCTATAATTGTTATTCCTTACCAAGATACCAACAGACATTAGGTACCTTATGGTGATAAAGTTCTCTCCTATTATTTCCTTAAAAACGGCGCATGGCGGGTGTCCATATGCTTGAAATATGAGCCAAACAAGACCACACATATAGTATTATTTTTGCATAGCCGGGCTTATGAGTAGGCATCTGTCAAATCAGAAGGCGGTTAATGTTGATAGGTCATCTTCCATAATATGAGATAGTACATAGATTTCCTCAAGATAGATGCTTCCAGTCTCTACCTTAGTAAATAGAACATTGGCCATGACTTTGCGCATGATTCTCCAGAAACCAGAATGTACCACTGATGCCTTTGAGTGCCCAGATTGATACTTCTTTTGGCTAGTTAAGTGCTCCCAATATTTGGAAGCATTGAAGCTTGAATCTTCCTTTTCTAGAAACCCTGAAGAAGCTTTGACAACCTCCTCTTCTGAACTAGAAAAGATTTTGTTCAAGATTTGATCGGCAAGAACATGATCAACATTGTTGATGCGGACTTGCAGCTTCCTAGACGAGACCTTTTTAATATAGGATATGAATTCCATTATCTCTTCCACATAAGTGCAACGCTTCACAAAATAGAGTTGAGCTAGATTAGATTTAGCCAGCATTTCTTCCACTATTACTCAGATACTTATTTCTTCAAGAGTAGTGGTAGAGATGAAACAAGTGGGTTTGTAGATTTCTCTTTTCACCACCTTGAATGCCTCTAGATGGTCTTTGTTCCAAGGCCTAAAGGTTCTAGAATAGGGAAGCTCCAGTTGTGAGCCTTGCTGAACATCTAGTTCTAGTTCAGTAATCTGGGCTCTCTTTTCTACTTTCGTTGTGGGTTGCTTAGAGAGAGGTCTCTTCTCACCATTCTTTGATGGGATGGTATTTCCTTATTGAGCCATCTCTATAAAAGAAAAGGGATGAGCTGGTTTAGGTATGATTTGATCTTGTCAATTATTTTTATGGATGCAAGAGTCGACAACGTTCATAAAAGTTGATAGTATCGACATATAAAAGGAAAATACTATCGATGTGGTTGTCGATTGATCATACTTAAAACTAATTCGACAACGCTATTGACCAGATGGTCGAAAATAAGTTAATCAATTAGTGGATTACAGATTACGTCGACAACCACACTATGTAAAAACGGTCGATAAGGCCATCGATCAACAATCATTGTAGCAAAGGTTGACAAGACTGTCGATCGACATGAGCACATAGCTATCGATTGGTTAAAATCATAGTCGACAGGCACATGAAAGGAAGGGTGTCGACGGTACATTGATAGATGCTTGTCGATCGATATGTTGATAGTCAAGTAAATAAGGAGGCAACGCTTCTCTAGGATTAGAAGATGTTAAAAATTCTTAATGCTAGGCCTAGTATTTTATATCCGTGATTAAAAATTAATGAAACTAAAGTTGGTTATTTGGATGGTGGATCCGGATTTGGCAACATTCCATCGGTTGTTAAAAGTGTCGACCAAGAGGGTCGTCAAGTCTCCATATTGACTTGTTGGTCTTCTTCTTAAGACCTGTCAATCTAGAGATTGATAGATGGAAACCAAAAAGGTTGTCGACTGACGTCGATAGAAAACTCGTCGACCGACATTGTTTGAAGGTCAACGACTATTTCCAAAGGGAAGGTCAACACTAGTTAGTCGACAGTCTTGTCGACCTAGATGGGTCGGAAATCTTTTCGACCTAGATGGATCAATAGGATACTTCAGAACCCTTCTAAGTAAAATTCAATAAGTCAGATTAGAATTTAGGTCGACATGTCATGGTAAAATGATTGTCTTCCAATCATCATTTTAAAAGGAAAGAAAATGATTGTCCATCTTGATTTAGATTTGACAATCCCTAAAAAAAATCTATTCAAGGAAAAACAAGTCATCAAAAACTAATCTAAATGACAGAAAAGATAACTGCTTGGGTTGCCTCCCAAGTAGCGCTTTGTTTATAGTCATGTAGCTTGACTTCTTGAATGTCTCATTCTGCTTCTGGGGCATCTGGCAGCTCCAAGTCTGCCCTTTGGGTGATGGCTTCATCTTCGTAGTACTGCTTTAATAGGTGACCATTAACTTGAAACATTTCTAATTTCTTGGTATGAATATCCATCATTCTAGAGGGATAGATGGTAGCCACTGTGAATGGTCCTGACCAACGAGAATGAAGTTTTCCTGGAAAGGGACAAAGAGTAGAATTGAATAGTAGAACTTGTCCCCTTATGAAATATCCTTTCGCCTGATATGAGTCATGCCAAGTCTTAGTGCTCTCTTTGTAGATCTTTATTGTGGTGAAGCGTTCAAAACATACGTTATTAACTAAGCGGAAGCGATCAATAACATCAAATTACTGAAAATCACTAAAAATTAAAACCTTTTTCAAAGAGATCCACAAAGGACAACTCTTTTGAAAAGAACCAAAGTAATTTGATTTCATTCTGTTTCACTAGTACATATCGTGTATCATCTCATCTCAAGGATTACAACATCAACTATTCTATTAAATTGTATACAAACAACATAAGAACATTAATGCATCAAGCCAAAATCTCAGATCGATTCATTAAAACCAACTACGGAGTCTGAGGACCTGAGAGTACAGAGACGACGCATAGGACTCTATTCACACATATACAAAACTTGATAGCCAATGTATCCACCTGAGAATTCACTACTATTCTTGGTGCTACTGCTGTTGTTCTCTGACTATAGGGTTCATGTCTCCTTGTCCGGGTCAACCTAAAAAAATGTGGATCCCACGGGGGTGAGACAATTATAAATTGCCCCAGCGAGAGATATAACTCTCCACCAAGAACATTATTATTGCAGTTATTGGATTAACACTGAACAGAGGAAATTTATATTTAACAACAACTAGTTCAATCTCTAAACCAATTAGAGCAATATTCTTATTCAAAGCATTTCAACTATAACTTGATAAAGCAGTCTGTCATTTGTACCATAAGAAGTTAAAACACATGTATAACATTGATCCTTCTAGGATCTACTAAACAGAGTAACATCAACCCTTTATCATGGGTATTCAACCCTTAGTTTATTATAGAACACTTGCTACCACTTATTAGGTAACTAATACCTTCAAGTCATCTGACCAAGGAAATTATGATTCTTGCTAAACAAGCATTCCACATAGTTCACAAAGCTCATATCACCTCTTGTTACCCCTTAATAGGCAACAAGGAATATTATGGCTTATGAAGCCCATAAACAATTTCAATAATTAAAACATCATATGGCACACATGGCTCATTAATTTCAGGTTACCTCTCACTAAGTAACAAAGCATATGAAGGCTTATAAGGCCTATAAAACATTTTCAATATACATAGCATCGTAGCTCATAACTGGCTATGCTCATCATCTCAACATACCTGCATGATTAATACTCATGATAACAATTATATCCATTATATATCAGTACCATGCAATACAAGGGTTTTCTTATTATATTCATAACTCATCACTCTGTATTTGAACTTCACATAGGATCACTCTGTGTTAGGATTTCACATAGCATCACCCTGTATTAGGATTTTACATAGCATCACCCTGTATTAGGGTTTCACATAGCATTACCTTGTGTTAGGGTTTCACATAGCATTACCCTGTATTAAGGTTTATTATATCCTATTACCCAATTTAGGGTTAGGATGCACTATTCACATCAGATTAGGGTTTATCATGTCCTTTTACCCAAATTAGGGTTTACTGTAGCATTACATAACATCACCCTGGATTAGGGTTTTGTATCACATTCATCACCCTATATTAGGGATTTACACATCATTCCCCTAGATTAGAGTTTCACTTAGTATTGCCCTAAATTAAGGTTTAAGTTCATCAGTCAACTCAATTAGGGTTTTATGAACTCTTTATCAAGGATCATACCCTAATTGTATATCTCATTCATTTTGAATGTGTTGGGCTTGATTGCTACATGATTATTATACATGTATGAATTTCTCTTTCTCATCCTCTCTAGGATGTTCTCTACTTCCAATTTTAATCAAATTGAGTTCATTCTTTATTCAAATACATGTAATTAGGGTTATCATAATGTATTGGACTATTGCATTAATATGCATCAAAGGTTAACCCCACTAAGGGTATTAATCACTCTAGTACCTTAAAGGTACAACCATTGTAATCATCATTGATTGTCATCATAAATAATCAAGTAGTTGATTGACCTTCAATCACCTTAGACATCCAAACGGTTTTGATTAATTAAATCCCAAATAGTCTTGGTCACTTAGACCCCAAATGATTTTGACCAATTAGACTCCAAACGGTCTTACTAAAATAACCTCCAAACGGTCTAATAAGACCATTTAGACCTCCAAACGGTCTTGATTCCATTGGCCATCCAATCGGTTTGAAACTGTTTAGCCAAATCAAGTTGAAACTGATTGGACATATAAAACCGTTTAGACAAAACATTTTGAAACCAAATAAACTTGGGTCTCCAAACGGTTTGAGACCGTTTGGTCCCAAACGATCTTGAGACTATTTGATCCCAAATGGTCTTGAGACCGTTTGGACTCAAACGGTCTTGAGACCGTTTGATCCAAACCCTCTCAAAATTGAATGGACCAAAAAGATATCCATCAACTAAATCGATTTCAGGGTTTCACATGTTGAATCCACCTATCAATTGAAACATTGAATTAACCTCAATTGAACCATTAAATCACCCTTCAATTGAACCATTAATTAGGGTTTTAAATTTAAGAAACCATCAATTAGGGTTTTAACCTAATTGAATTAGTGTTTGAAATCGAGATACCTTCAATTGTTGACATCGTAGGACTAATTCTATTGAAATCATTGAATCACCACTTAGCCATGTCATGACCTGACCTCAAACGGTCTTGAGGTCATTTGGTTAACCTCAAAACAGTCTTGAGACCGTTTGACTAGTCCCATCATTGAAATTTGTAAAATTCAATTAGGGTTTGCATCATAGAATCGATCATCAATTGAGCTATTGATTGTATTTCAATTTGATATCACTGGATCTTCAACCATCTAATCATAATTCATCATAGACTTCCAAATGGTCTTGGTTGATCTCAAAACGGTCTTGAGACCATTTGGGTGACCTCCAAATGGTCTTGAGACCGTTTGGGTTAGTCAACCCAAAAATTAAACCAATCAATTGAGAATTTCAGCACTCAACCCGATTAGGGTTTGATACTTGATGGACCTTTAACCGATGACCCCTTTTGAAACCAATCAATTGGATTTAATGGGTCATAAACCATCAACATCAGCATATAAACTCCAAATGGTCAACTGTGGACAACTATTCTAGACGGTTTTGAAACCGTTTGGTTTCAAACGATTTGATGAAATCGTTTGGCTAACTTTATTGAAACCGATTGGACTCAAATTTTGAAACTGTTTGCAATAGATATTTGTAGAGGTGTGTGCTTATGATGATGTCATCATCATAAATCTATAAACCCACGAAGCTTGATGTGATTTTCATGGTGATTGCATCAATCAATCAAATAAAATTTTGAGAATGAAGAAAGGATCAACAATTGATAGAGGTATGAAATCAATAATAACATTCAAGGGTTCAAGTTATATAACCCGCCTTCAGTTGAGCTTCAAAGCTTCAACCTCCACGTCTTTAATGGTTAAAACAACACCTTCCACTATCCCAAGCTCGTCCTTAAGCTTTCAGTGAAAAGGAATGGCTAGAATTGAAGATGGAATGGAGATAAGAAGAAATCATGCATTGATTTTCGATTTCCACCATGGAATCAAGGTGAAAAGAGGTCATGGAGCTTACCAATAGGTTGGGGGTAGTCCTTCTGATACTACAAATATCCCTTGGTCGTTTTGCAAGCAAAGAGTGGAAGTGGTTTCGAAAAAGCCTCTCAATTGAGTTGTAAAAGTTGTTTTTATAAGAAATTCAATGAGAGAGAAAATATTTTATAAAATCCTTTTAATTCCAAAATTGGTGCCACCTATCCCCCATAAATTCCTTGCATGCAAAGCCATCTTCCCCTCCTTCGAATTCCTCTTCATTATCCACGAATTAAGGAAAAGCAAATTAAGCACCATAATCATATAATACTAATATCCCATTTTTAGTGGATATTACTTTTGATTTAACTAATGTGAGTGATTTCTCCACTCACTTAGATATTTTCGTGCCTTTGCAAGGAACATGATCGTCCAACCTTATCTAATTTCAACCATTACCATTTTGGTTGAAGGGCACTTTGATTAACAAGTTTATTTTTGCATTAATTTGAAGTAAAGTTCCAATTATGCTTAAATCTTGATTATTTTAATATGAAGATTCTCTTTCTTCCAAAATGATTCAAATGAGGCGCCCCTCTCAAATTATTTTCTCTACATGATGCCAAGAATCATGAGGGACCCTCTAGAAGTGGTATTTTTCATATTGAACCCTAGATTTTGGGTAAATTGCACATTACACCAAAACTAGGTTTTAATGCACAAACATTGCTCAACATGCTCTTTCTTGTTATTCAGGACCCTACAAGACATACCTCTACATCATTCTCATTCCTATGATGCTTCAATACTAGAGGAACATTTCACCATGTAACATTTGCAATTTAACCCCTCAACTTGGGTAATTTGCACTTTAGCCCAAAACAAGTAAAACATTATTTCAACATTATTCAAAAAGGACTAAAATTGAAATATAAGTTCCTCTTGAGCCTTAATTACTTTTCAAGAGATGAGAGGATGCATATAATCAACTTTATTAAGCAAAACATCTAGGTTTAAGCATAACCCAGGTCAGGGATGTTACATTTATAATCTCATAAGCGTGCAGACAGAGTTCTTCCATCTCCTATAGCTGTAAAAAATGCTTTTTTTTGGCAAGTCCAACATACATGCTTAGGGATTTAATAGCCCAATAGGCTTTGTGTTTGAGTTCCAATGGAAAATGACAAGATTTCCCATAGATTAGTCGATAAAGGGTAGTTCATATGGATGTCTTGTAAGTAGTTCGATATGCCTAGAGAGCATCATCGACCTTAGATGACCAATCTTTTCTTGACTTGCTCACTGTCTTATCAATAATTTGCTTGATCTGACCGTTAGAGACCTTTACCTGGCATGCAGTCTGAGGATGATACATAGTAGCTATCTTATGTCTTACTCCATATCGCTTCAAAAGAGCCTCAAATTGTTTTAAATGAAGTGCGATCCTCTGTCATTGATTACCGTGCGTGGAAATCCCAATCTAGGGAAAATTATATTTGTGAATAGACACATGACCATCTTGGAGTCACAAGTGGATGATGGTATAGCCTCCACCCATTTGGAGATGTAATCAATGACTATTGGGATGCATTTGTTCCCAAAAGATGGTGGGAAATGTCCCACGAAGTATATCCCCTAAATATGGAAGATCTCTACTTTGATCCATTCAATAAGGGGTATCTCGTTGCATTTTCTAATATTCCCAGTGGGCTGACACACATTGCATTGTTTAGTGAAAGAGTGGGCATCTTTAAATATAGTCGACCAGTAAAAACTAGAGTTCAAGATTTTTGAAGTTGTCTTCTCAATGCCAAGATGTCCTCCATAGGGGGCGCATGACATTTTTGTAAGATTGAACGAGCTTCATCATGATCCAGACAACGACAATATACATTGTCTATGCACTTTAAAAAATAAGGGATCATCCCAGAAATAGTTCTTGATGTCGAAAAATAATTTCTTCTTTTGATTGTAGGTCATCCCTAGAGGTAACTATTGGCATGCCAGGTATTTGCATAAATTAGTGTACCACAGAGTTACTTGATCAAGAGAATGAATAAGAAGTAGGGATTCATCCTGATAGGATTCATTGATAGGGATTGAATTTTTTTCTTCCACCTTTATTCGGGAGAGGTGATCAACAATGACATTCTCTGTGCCCTTTTTGTCAATGATCTTGTGATCAAATTCTTTCAAAAGAAGGGCCCACCTGAGGAGACATGGTTTGGTATCTTTCTTATGCATAAGATACTTGATCACCCCATGATCAATATAGACTGTTAGCTTCCTGCCTAATAGATATGATTTGAATTTGTCGAAGGCGTAGATCGTGGCTAACACCTCTTTTACTGTGGTGGTGTAATTAATTTGAGCCTCATCAAGAGTTTTGCTGTAGTAGTAGATAACATGATGTTTCTTGTCCTTCTTCAGTCCCAGGACAACTTCGATTGCATAATCACTAGCATCACACATTATTTCAAAGAGTAAATCCCAATCTGGATCTTGCATAATGAGAGCAGTGGTCAAGGAACCCTTGAGGGTATTGAAGGCCTTATGGCACTCTTTGTCAAAAATAAATGGAGTGTATTTTATCAATAGTTTGGATAACTGTTTTGCTATCTTTGAAAAGTCTTTAATAAAATGCCGATAATATCCTTCATGTCCCAAAAAACTACAGATAAGAGATTGAAAAGGGAGGTGGGAGTTTAGAGAGGGCCTCTTTTTTACTTTTGTCCACCTCTATACCAACTTCAGATACCTTGTGTCCCAGAATTATTCCTTCTCGTACCATAAAGTGACACTTCTACCAGTTGAGGACTAACTACGTTTCTTCACATATCTTGAGGACTAGGGATAAATTCTTTAAACAATCTTCAAAAGATGACCCATACATAGAGAAGTCATCCATGAAAACTTCCATGACCTATTCTATTAGATCAAAAAATATAGCTGATATATACCCCTAAAAGGTGGTAGGGACATTGCACAGACCAAATGGCATGTGTCGAAAAGCATATGTTTCATACAAACAAGTTAATGTGGTCTTTTCCTAATCTTCTGGATGAATGGAGATATGATAAAATCCAGAATACCCATATAGATAATAGAATTGAGAATGATGTGCCAACCTCTCCAAAACTTGATCAATGAAAGGAAGAGGGAAATGGTCTTTGCGTGTTGCTTCATTCAATAATATATAGTCTATGCACATACGCCAACCCGTCACTATACAAGTGGCTAATTCATTTCCTTCACTATATTTTACTACTGTCACCCCACCTTTCTTGGGAACCACATAAATCAGACTCACCCATATGCTGTCACTAATAGCATAGATAATACCAACATCTATTAGTCTGATGAATTCTTTGTGTATGACTTCTCGCATTTTGTCATTCAACTTCCTTTAACCTTGGACTTGTGGTTTTGCATCACTATCGAGGTAGATTCTATGCGTGCACACAGTTGGGCTGAGACCTTTGATATCATCTATGCAGTACCCAAGAGCCTTCTTCTGAGTTTTTAGTTTAGATAATAGTTGATGTTGCTGATTAGAAGGTAGTTGTTCATTAATGATGACTGGATTTCTCTTTTCTTTTTCAAGGAATTCGTACTTTAGACCTTTAGGAAGGGGCTTGAGATGTGGAAATGGTTTTGGAACTGAGGCATCTTTTGGTTACAGTGAAGAGAAGCATATCTCAGTGTTTTTGTATCTCCATAAAGCTCTTCCTCTTGATATGTGGTTGCCAAGTATGCTAGGATTTCTTTGACCTCGGGATCGTCAAATCCTGAAGCAAGGTTGTTTAAGTCTCGCATCAGGGGGTCAACTATAACATTGTTCTCTTCTATTTCTACAAATAGCTGATCACAAAAATCAACAAAATAAATTGTTTCTATTGAAGAGGCCCCCCCACATGTGATTGAGTATGTGGAAATCAATATATTTATTCCCAACTCTTATTGTTATTGACCCATCATCCACATCAATAAATGCTCTTGCCGTTGAAAGGTCATCTAAATATCATTGGACATGTGGGATCTTCTGCTACGTCAATGATGACAACGTTATAAGGAATGAAAAAATTCCCTATCCTGATTGGTACGTCTTCTACCACCCCAACTGGTTTAGTATAGGAATTATCTGCTAATTGAATTCTCATATTAGATTTGATAATGTCGGTGAGGCCCAACTTGGTTGCCAAACTATATGGCATGAGACTGATGTTGGACCCAAGATCTGCAAGACCATATGTCGTTAACGAATCTCCAATTCAGAATGTAATAATAAAGGCACCGGGATCTTTATGTTTCGTCGACATATTTTATTGATAAAAGGCTGATGTCATTTTTGTAAGGTATATGGTCTCAAATTTTCCTTTCTTCCTCTTCTTTGTGATGGGATCCTTCAGAAAATTGGCGTACGTAGACATCTCATCTATTACGTTAGGGAGAGGAATATCAAGATGAATTTTCTTAATGGTGTCAAGGAATTTGGTGTATCTCTTCTCGAGTAGTGCCTTGATGAAGCGATGCGGATAGGGGGCTCTGGTGGGAATTTCCGTTGCCTTAAATGATGGAATGGAGTTTGTGGCCCCTTTTGACTTTTTGCACGATGGGACTTCTTCTGGACTATTGATGCTTCCTTCAATGATCGGTACTTCAGGCCGTGGGACTGGTCTGGAACTCCTAGAGCGAAGTGTGGCCATTCTTGCTGTTTCATTTTTGAGATTTTATTCAATGTTGGATGGAAATTGTCCTGCTAATCTTTTAATTGATGTGGCAATAGAAGCTAGCTGCTGATTGGTCATCTGATTGTGGGTTTGAAGATCACTTATTTGAGTATTCACAGTACTCATCTGCGTCTGCATGTTTGCCAATATGTTGTTACTCATCAATCATTCACCATTTTCTCTGTTAAAGACTCCAGACTGGATATAGAATTTTGATGTTGTTGAAAGAGACTCCCCCTTTGCTTTCTGATGTTATTGAAAGAGACTCCCCCTTTTCCTACTGAAGGTTCTCTGCTGTTGTGGGTGAGGTCTGTTTTGTTGAAATCTGGGTGGGGTTCCTCTACCGATGGCTTGCCCTCTGCCCATTGTTTAAGAAGAATGATTTAGTTGAAATGAGTTCTTTGCTGCAGAGGTGTTCCCATAAGAAAACCCACAGTGATTAGGTCATTTTTAATTCACATAAGACACATTCTCGGTTTGCGTGTCTTCTACTTCATTGTGTAAATACAAAGATCAATATCATGACCCCCTTCTCCACAAGTGACACACTTTATAGATGCCTCAGTAAAGCATCTGGAATTGACTTCCTTTAGATTCTGGACATCAGATGCCATCTTGTTGAGTTTGTTGTTCAATTTATCCAATAGCTTAGAGTCTAGAGAATCATTGATGGCAGACACAGTAACTGTAGAACCTCTATCAAAATTGCAGCCTTCTTGGAGAGGTTCCATGTTATTAATTATCTCCTTGGAGGTTTCAACATCATGTTTCATGAAATCACTGCTAGCTGCAGCACTTAAGGATGTTCTCTCAGCGGAGGTAAGGCTTTCATAGAAGGTGGTGATGATAAACCCATCATCATAGCCATGATGTGGATAGTCTCTCAAGTATTCCTGATATCTCTCCCATGTGTCATGCAGGCTTTTAGTAGCTCTGTGCCTAACACTGGTTATTTTTAGCTTACACCTAACTATCTTCTCAACTGGATAAAACTTGTTCACAAAGGCTTCAGACAATTGTTGCCACAAAGTAATTCCATTTAGAGATAGATACCATTGTAAGGCTTTGTCTTTAAGGGAGAAATGGAATGCCTTCATCTAGATGACATCTTGTGGCACTCTATTCACCTTGATGGTATTGCAGAGGTTTTTGAAAGCATCTATATGAAGATAAGGGTTTTCTTCAACATAGTTTCCTCCAAAAATTTGATTTTGGACCATATTAATGAACCTAGGCTTCAATTCAAAGTTTGTTGCTAGTATGCAAGGAAGAATTATAGGGTCACAATCGTCATTAACACGACCTGTGACTAGTGAACACAAAGAGGGCTTTTCTTTAGGGACATTTGCATTAGGGGGACCTCGTATTACCATTCGATCAATGAGGATAATATATACCTCTGGATATTCAATGAGGAACTCTAGGATTGGTATGAAATGATAATAGGCTACCTATAAGCAAAAATATTGAACGAATTAGAGTCTAATGACTGGAAACATAACCAATATTCTAGCACGTAGGTAGTAATAGAATTTTCTAAGATTTTTTTTGCAAAATTTAGAAGCAAGGATTAGTGCTAAAAAGACCACAAGTTCTTAAAGATTATCTGTTGCCTTGTCCTCGACAACATTGCTAAAAATTGATCACCCTTTTTTGTGGGGCAAAAGTGAAAACACGATTGTCCTAGTCAAAGAAATCAGACTTTCAATTTATACCCGACCATAAGAGACGTCTGCAACTCAATACTGAGTCTTTGTAGTAGTGCGGGGTCAAACACAGGGGCAAGGAGAATAATAGAATAAGAATGTGAAATCTTGGCTTAGTCTAATTCAACCAAATAAAATTTTTGATGGTGTACGGATTAAGGAAAAAGTTAATCTAACGAAGAAATGAATTAAATTCAGAGAAAACCTGGGGCTGAGCTCCCCAGGTTGGGCTTGGCGTAAGCCTTATGAGTCTCCTGGGTTACCAAAAAAAAAGAAATGAATTAAATTCAGAGAAAACCAAAAGAAAGAAATAAAGATGAATCATGAAATAAGAATACAAGAGACTTGGATTGGGTTTCACCAATCAACCCATACGGAATTATGTAAAACCTTCACTCCTATTTTATATATCTTCTCTACTTGTTTTGCAAATTGTCATAAGAAACTATTTGTTCCTTCCTTCTCTCGAGATCTGGGCAGATTTTTTATCTAACAAGGTTCTCTCTCGAGTTAATAATAGAAAAATCAAGGAAAATTGTATGACTTTTGTTATAGTAACTCCTAAATTTTGTGTATAGTTGGTATAATATACTCTAGATCTAGTTGAAATAATTCTCTCATACAATATTCAAATCAAATGTCAGAAGAAGGTGGCTTATCATTTATTGACACAGTAAAATAAGAGCATAGGAACAAATATTTAAAGAACATATACCATAAAACATAAAGATGAACAATTATATATTTGGGAGGGCCTAACAACTAATCCCAGTCCAAGTTATAGGTTTTAGCCACACATGGATGAAGAAATGAAAAGAGTACAACTAGAATAAGTCATGATGAAGAAATGAGGAAGAGAATACTGATACAAAGGTAGAGTGAATGATCGATCTACCAACCTCTCAGATGATATCTCTGCGGTCGATATGCTTCCTCCCCCTTTCTAGTCTTGGCTTGAGATAAGAAGGTCCTTTGGATCAACAGTGATGATAAGGGATCTGTCAAGGAGCAAGGTTGACAGGTCTGGATCAAGATATCTAAGCAGGTCGACAGGTCTCATCCTTCGGCTCTAGAACTTGAGAAAACTTGGCAACAACCTCTCGGCGCTCTGGCTCCAAAAAAATTCAAGATGTCATGTACGGCTACGCTGGGGGCCTATATATAGGGTCAAGGTTGTCAACCCCTCTCCATCGTCGTCGATCATTTCCTATTGATCAATGGATTTTGGACCTCCAATCGTTGGGACTGTCAACCAATTGGTCGACAATGGATCTCATCAACAATCTTTATCGATCGACATGTATATCGACCTCCTCATTGTCAACAATGTTCTTCCCTACAAGGGATCTGTCAAGATGATTGCATCGATCTTTAAGTCAACAGGTTTGTTGAGGTGGTTCCTCGACAATTGTCTTATGGATGTCGATAGCACTATTGACGTGGCTATCGTCAGAACAATCGATTGGGGTATCGAGGATCCTCTGCTCGATAGGTGTGTCAAGCACTAGCTTGATAGCTTTAGATTGATAAGCGTCTATCGGTGTCGATGGGATGGGTTGTCGATGTCTAACCGACAGAAGTGAGATTTGTCTTCTTGTTTGATACTCCTTACCTCGACAGGTGGCAGTCGAGGTTCTTCAATTGGTCAGATTGGTGCTCGACGAGTCTGTCAAGCTTGAGTCGGTAGTCTTTTGTCGATCCTTTTGGTGAATACTTCTTGTTGACCGATTGATCGACTATTTGAAGCAAGGTCTTTTTGAACCATTACTCAAACTTCATCGATTTCACTTGATTTGCATATGATTCCTTCAAATATCATCAATGCATATGATTCCTTCAATTATCATCAATACTGAATTAGAACTTATCATTTAAGTGAACTAGAACAAAATGGGTAAAACTAAACATCTAAACATTATTTCTAATGACTTTATCATGTAAAAGGCTATCGAAATTGCACTAAAATTGATGTTATCATGTACAGATCACACAGTACACTCAAGTGGTGTTTGCATATTAAGACTTTTCTTTTTGCAAATTGTAAACTATTGATCTTCATTATCATACTATAATTAGGCTACATACAAATTTTGAGCCCATTCATATGAGTGTAAGTCACTCATCTAAAGGTAAAAAAATAGACACATGAAACTAATTTGAAATGCATTATTTCTGTAGTCTTTATAACATGACCTATAAATGTCCAAATGGGCTCAAATTTTATATATGAGCTATTCACAAGACGTTTTAGAAGATCATCAAATTAGATTTTTCAAAAAAATATTACATAATGAAAAACAACGTGAGTGTATTATGCTCTGAATATACTTGAGTGTATTCTAGAATATATATATATATATATATATATATATATATATATATATATATATATATAGAAAGAGAGAGAGAGAGAGAGAGTCAGACTAGAATACACTCGAACGTACATATCACATGGATACACTCAAGTGTGTTTGCATATCAAGACTTTTTTTTGCAAGATGTAAACCATTGTTCTTCATTGTCATACTATAATTATGCTACATACAAATTTTGAGCTCATTTGGATGAGTGTAAGTCACTCATCCGAGGGCAACATAATCGACGCATGAAACAAATTTGAAATGCAAAAATTTTGCGGTGTTTATAACATGACCTTTAAATTTCCAAATGTGCTCAAATTTTTTGTATGCGTTATTCACAAGATGATTAAGAAGATCAACGGATTAGATTTTTGAAAAAAAAATTACATCATAAAAAACTGTTTGAATTTATTTTGCTCTGAATACACTCGAGTGTATTCTAGCCTGACTCTCTTTTTTTTGGTCGGTCTAAAATGCGTGACCCCACGCAGGGGGCCCAGAGAACAAAAAAGGAACAAAAAAGCTAAAAGAGCAAACAAACTACTGACTAGATCCTAATATTCCTTCCAGAAGAAAGACGTAACAAGCCCTGATTACATACATTCAGCGTACCCACAAAAAACCACAACTCATCAACGACTATCTCTAGCCACCCTACTAGGGTCTAGAAGGAGTGTATCTACTTTCATAGCCATCTATCACAAGGATCTGGAAAGAGCATACACCTCAAAATAGATCCATCAAACTGTAGAAAGAAACAACCGAGGTGCAAAGGAGAAGCAACAGAAACCTTCTATGAGCATGTCGTCAATTAGTGTCCTTGAACTGAGCACTACCCATCATCCACTGGTGTTTGAATCATTCCCTGAAGATGTGAATTCTAGGTAGAAGACCAACTCCTCTTCATCAATCGACAACCACCAGATATCAAGACCCTGCACCTTTCAGCTACATCAAGGATAGCTGTAGAACAAAGACACCTTGAAGGTGTTTCATCGCACAGCAACAGAAGCTCGAAAAGGAGAGGGAGACGATCAACCCCCCCCCCCCCAGAGACCAACACCACACGGGACTCCTGTAGACCACAGAAGCCCCTCATCCAGCACCTACAGTGCACTATACAACATTTCTTCAAACATCTTAAAGGTGTTCCAAAACACAGCAGTAGAAGGGACCAAAGAGGAGGAGACTAGGATCTGCCCCCTTGAACCCACACCCACAAGAAGCACCAGAAGCTTGAGACACAACGTCGAGCTGCTTGAGGGTGACCCACCCGTGCCTACAGAGAAACCACGAGAGAGCATCACCAACTGACTCTCTTTTTTTTGGGTCAGTCAAAAAGCGTGTTACTATAATCCAAAACTTTGGGCACTGAGTACCCCCTTACATGAACTGGAGCTAAAGAGCTCGACCAAGGATCATATACCCCACGCAGGGGGTATAATACTAGACCTAGAAATAACAAGAACCGAGAAGAGCATTAAACTAACAAGGCTAAAACTAGACATTCCTACCAGGAGGGTGAATAATTACAACCTACAGATACATGCAATAAGACCACCCACAAAAAGTAAGTACATATTGCAACATAGCAACCACCAGGAAGCCCTGCCAGGAACAACATCACTAGCTTTAGATCTTCTCAGATCTCCACCAGATCCATCACGATCTATCAACAGAGAACTACAAGGTAGAGATGTTCGAAACAACCTTTCCTTCTTGGCACAGTGCCAGCTATCTAATAGAAGCACCCAAAATGTGTGATCCTATGCCAACAATTGGGGTTCAAACTTGCATCCGAACCTAGCACCAATCAGTTGATGTCCTGCAATAGAAACAGCAGCCAACTTCTTACGAAGAGGCTTTTTGACAAACACCCCAGGGGTGTTCCAAACACAGCAAAGAAGGGGAACACGGGAAGCGACCCCAACAACACTTTGCTGTTGTCTTGATCAGGAGCAAACCCAACAGAAACCCACGCCTACAGAGCACAGCTCCAAGGATCGGTGTAGTTCCAGGGAACAACCAGCCACGCCTGAGCGCAACTTCTGGGAGCAGCCAGTCGTAGAAGACCACTGCACTAGCGAACACGCCACAGCAGCAGAGGACCTCACCTAGCAGTAGGCGCCGCACCTCCTCACCACCCACCGTCTAGTAGAGTGACCGGAGGGCCGCCCGCAGTCGATGCCCTGGTTACACAGGACAACAGCGATATGGACGTCGGAGCAGGGGGCCTGCCGCCCGGAGCCGAAAACGACACGAATACATGGTGCTCGCAGCATCACAGAGGACTGAGAAGAAAGGAAGAAGGACCCCCCATCCCAACCCCACAAGCGGCTGCAGACAACACAGGACATCTAGCTCATGATACGGGTGTCCAAGAAGAAGCTAGAAACTACTACAACAAAGCATCAAACACCTCGAGGGTGTTACTACACTCAGCTGTAGAAGAGCACAAGGAGAAGAAGAAGAAGCCCCTCCCCCTTGAGTCCAACCCTAACCGAGACACCAGAGAACCATGGAGACTCCACATCAACACCTAGAGGGCGTCAACGCGAGGCACGGACACGACCCCGCCCCACATCTTGGCCCCAGACAGGTCCCGAGCTACCTTCAGCTGCCCTACAGCCAAAAAGGCAAACGGCCGATGAGGGCACCACCACCACAACATGAGGAAGGCCTCATCTCCGAGCAGTCCAGAAGAGAAACCGAGACCCGCCGTCATCGTCGAGGAAGCACCGGATATTGCTCGGAGGTAGGATGAGAGGGTGCCAGTGAGGAGGGGAACCCAACGTCATTGGCGTGATGGATCAGTAAGCGATCTTCGAATCTGAGCAGAGTAGCTTCTCTCCAACCACCTCGCTTGAGCAAGCTGGAGTCGACAGAGATGAAGTAGCCGACTCCCATCCCAGATCTGACCCGCGCGCATCACATCCCCCACAAAATCGAACCACCGAGAGTCACCAGACCTGCTCCTTCCTCCAGAGAAATGCACCCACATCTCGCTCGCCTTGACTAGTGATAGGCCAGGGGGAGGAAAACGTCAGAGACACTTCCTCCCCCCAGCACTAGCCGCCGGGAGGGTAGAGAGAAGGGCGAACCCTAGAGAAAATGGTCTTCTAAAATCACCAACTGACTGTAACACCCCAATCTTATTATGCAAAATTTCCAAATTAGTTTATTCCTTGCATGCTTTTTTCCTAATTAGATAATTGTTCAGGACTTAAAAGCAATTTTCCCATGTTAGTTTTGCAAAATTATTTATTATGTCCAATTACTCTATTATACTTGTTTTATTTAAAGAAAATGTTTTCATGTATATCTATGCCCTTTTGTTTAAGAAAAATGAGGATAAATGCTTTTATGACAAATTTTCTCTCTCATATGATAATTAGTGATTTACATGTTTAATTTCATGCTTAATAGCCTTCATCTTGTTAATTGAAAATAAATAATTGTGAGTACACGTTTTCATGTTTTGTAACTCTTATTTGAGAAATTAATGACTTTATATACATTAATTATAGCCATTTGAGTACACATGATGATTTTGCTATATTATGAACCTAAATGTGCACAAAAATGAAATCTGACCCCACAGGAATATTCTAGATGCCCTAATGTACCTATGGTTCGAATTTGAACCCATTATGAAAATGTTTGACCTTTCAAATAATTTGAAAGAGGTTTGTATATGGTTTTTCTAAAGAATTAATCGAGATTTAATTGATGTCATTTATTTCCCTAAGGTTCCCCTTCTTTTGATTGTCACACGTTACCATGGTTGGCGCGCATGACAGCAACCATTGGATCAGGATCCAACGGTGCTCGACTTCTCTTCTTCCTCCGTTACTTTCACGATCAACATCCGTTTAAGCTGTGATTCAATGCGCGCCTATGATCTCCTTCAATTCTCGATCGTTTTGCTTCATTTCTTCGCCAACGTCTTCGTCTCTCTCTCCTGAACCCAGCGAGCCCTAACTCGCACCCTCTCGTGCTCTGTAGGGCAAACGCCCAATATAGGGCTCACAAACCCCCTACACAGACGGCCTTCTAGCCTTCTCCGCCGCCACCCAAACGCTCCGAGAGCATCACCGGCCCCCGAGATACACTCCTCCGTGCTCAATTTCCCCTCGGGCTTCCCCAGCGGCGCCGACCTACTCAAGTTGTCTTCTCCGACAATCTTGGCTTCACCCCGCCATCTCCTGTCACCTCGGCGCAATCTCGAACGCAGTAAGCATCGTCGGAGCCTCGCCTTTGTTTTGGCTTTCTCAGTTTGCCTTGAGGTCGCCCCAATCGACGGGTCCTATAACGACCGTCGACCTTTGTTTCTGGGTCTGTTACTCCGGCGAGGTAGGGGTCATTTGTTCTTGTTTTCCCTCACGCTTTGTACCCTTTGGTTCCGTCTGAGGTTCATGAGGATTCCCGCATCGTTTAGTTGACGGATTCGCTATCGTTTCTAGCTTTTGATTTTGGGAACCACCCTCGGCCATGGCGGGAGGTGCTCCTGAAGCTCAGGGTCGCCCTGGACCCGAGCTTTAGCTCTATGATCTCGTCTTGGCACAAGGAAGCCATAGAGAACCTCAGTTCTCCAGGAATAACGGCCTTCCGCTTACAAGACCTGGGATGATCTTCCATCCTTCCTGCTCGAACCATAGCTCGCGAGGGAAGAAGCCAGAATATGCAATGACCTTAGTGCCCTGTTTTCTTCTTTTTGTTTTTTTTTCACCGCGAGGGCATTTTTGGGTTTTCACACCCTATTTCTTTGATCGCTCAGGCAAGCATTGCGGCCTAGTTGGCCAAGCCCGATTGGGCCAGGTCAGATGTGGGCCCCGATTTCCTGGATTTGGATATATCTTTATATACGTGGATTTTTCTTGATTTCTGATTGGTCCAGAGTGCAAAATCCATAACTTTTGCATACGACCTCAGAAAAATATAAATAAATATGTTCTAGAAAGGATCTTCGATGAGGAATCTGATTTTGTGGTTTTTATCGACTAATTTTGCTGTTTTCGTATCTCAATATTTTTATGGACAAATTAGGGTTTCAGGTTGTATAATGAAACACACACATGTTATTTCAGGTGTTTAAAAGGATCCAATCGGTCAAACCAGGTTTGATGTAGATGTTTTAGTTCAAGGTAAGTGGGCCATGCCCTTGGCATAGTAAATTTGAGTTATTGGATGTTTATGATATGTTTATGCACTTAATGTTTAAGTCATGACAAATGCATGTCTTCCTTCAAGTATATAATTATTGAATGATTGTTTGCTATAGTATAAGTCTAAATATAGAAACCACATTTATGCTATGAATTATGGTTAAGGAACAAGAAAACAAGATTAAGAGGGAAGAGATTCCCATCCATGCTTAAGAGGGAGAAATCCCATTATGTTTCATGGGGAGAAATCCCATTATGTTTCATGGGGAGAAATCCCATTATGTTCAAGAGGGAGAAATCCCAATTAAGATCAAGTTTAGGTTATTAAGAAGATAAGTCAAGTCTAAGAAAGATCATGATTAAGGGAATTTGATTTAGATTTATATGCACCTTGTTATGGGCTTTCCGAGCATTATGGGCTTTCCGAGCAATTATGGGCTTTCCGAGCACTATGGGCTCCTTATGGGGCATTAAGAGAGGAGCATATACTTCTAGTCAAATTCTTTATATAAAAGATGCCAAGAAATGATTAATGTTAATGCATGTTCATGTTTATGTCAAATCACTATATATTTTACTTTCATGCTTTATAACATGCCAATACCGCTTACTCACCATGTTTGTTTTTCCTTTGCATGGCTGGGGACGAGATGTCCACAGAAGTTGGAGCTAAAGAGAAGGAATCATCTTGAGAGTACCAAGTACCCAGAGATCCAAGGATTTGTTGCCTGGTGGGACGTCCATCTATGGAGATCCTATCTTTCTCATGATTATCTAGTTTATGTTTAGTATATCTTTGGAAACCTGATGTAGCTTTTATTCCAAGAACTTATGTATGAATCTATGTTTCAATAATGCCAAGTGTTATTTGTTTCTTGATATGAGATCATGTATGTGACATTCCCTCCCCGATATGCCAAGTACCCCACATTATGGATAATGTTGGGGATTAGGCTGTGCTTCCGCTGGTTACGTAAGAAACCCTAGGGAGGGGTGTTACATTAATGGTATCAGAGCAAGAAGTAGATGGCCACTAAGGAAACAATAAGGATTCATGCAAGTCACCCTAGGATGAAGCAATAGGAGTAGAGAACATGATTATGTATTCTAGTATGTCTAGAGGACCCTAAAGATGACTAGAGCCCTCATTAGAAAAGTACATGTTAGTATGCTCATGTAGTTGAAACCAAACCCTAGATGATGACATGTTTCTCCTTGTCTCAATGGTAAGGGCCACTCAATTGAGATTTGAGGAAAATGTCATTTAATGTGACTTCTTATGTGTCTTACCTTCTTAATTGTGTGTGTGGTATGGGACACATGTACAAGTAAGTTGGTGAGATGTAGCATAAAAAGATCCAACATTTCTAAATATGTGCTTGATCACCACATATAGAGAGATGAAGGATATATGACCTAAGGTTAGAAAACTATAAAGAGGTAGTCATGGTAAGTGAAAGATAGATTCCCTAAGTGTAATGAGTTAGGTGTAAAGGTAAGGAGTAAGTATGAGACTTAGGAAGGGTAGTTAAGTAATTTTTGTTGAATAATTATGCTTTGTTTTTATATGCCTCCTTCTAAAATGAAAATTTGTATGTAAAATTTTTTCCAAGTTTATGTGAAACCCTTAAGGTGGGTAGAAACTCTAGGAAATTTTGAGGACGGAATTTATTTAAGGTGGGTAGTATTGTAACACCCCAATCTTATTATGCAAAATTTCCAAATTAGTTTATTCCTTGCATGCTCTTTTCCTAATTAGATAATTGTTCAGGACTTAAAAGCAATTTTCCCATGTTAGTTTTGCAAAATTATTTATTATGTCCAATTACTCTATTATACTTGTTTTATTTAAAGAAAATGTTTTCATGTATATCTATGCCCTTTTGTTTAAGAAAAATGAGGATAAATGCTTTTATGACAAATTTTCTCTCTCATATGATAATTAGTGATTTACATGTTTAATTTCATGCTTAATGGCCTTCATCTTGTTAATTGAAAATAAATAATTGTGAGTACACATTTTCATGTTTTGTAACTCTTATTTGAGAAATTAATGACTTTATATACATTAATTATAGCCATTTGAGTACACATGATGATTTTGCTATATTATGAACCTAAATGTGCACAAAAACGAAATCTGACTCCACATGAATATTCTAGACGCCCTAATGTACCTATGGTTCGAATTTGAACCCATTATGACCATGTTTGACCTTTCAAATAATTTGAAAGAGGTTTGTATATGGTTTTTCTAAAGAATTAATCAAGATTTAATTGATGTCATTTATTTCCCTAAGGTTCCCCTTCTTTTGATTGTCACACGTTACCATGGTTGGTGCGCATGACAGCAACCTTTGGATCAGGATCCAACGGTGCTCGACTTCTCTTCTTCCTCCGTTACTTTCACGATCAACAGCCGTTTAAGCTGTGATTCAATGCGCGCCTATGATCTCCTTCAATTCTCGATCATTTTGCTTCATTTCTTCGCCAACATCTTCGTCTCTCTCTCCCGAACCCAGCGAGCCCTAACTCGCACCCTCTCGTGCTCTGTAGGGCAAACGCCCAATATAGGGCTCACAAACCCCCTGCACAGACGACCTTCTAGCCTTCTCCGCCGCCACCCAAACGCTCCGAGAGCATCACCGGTCCCCGAGATACACTCCTCCGTGCTCAATTTCCCCTCGGGCTTCCCCAGCGGCGCCGACCTACTCAAGTTGTCTTCTCTGACAATCTTGGCTTCACCCCGCCATCTCCTGTCACCTCGGTGCAATCTCGAATGCAGTAAGCATCGTCGGAGCCTCGCCTTTGTTTTGGCTTTCTCAGTTTGCCTTGAGGTCACCCCAATCGACGGGTCCTATAACGACCGTCGACCTTCGTTTCTGGGTCTGTTACTCCGGCGAGATAGGGGTCATTTGTTCTTGTTTTCCCTCACGCTTTGTACCCTTCGGTTCCGTCTGAGGTTCATGAGGATTCCGGCATCGTTTAGTTGACGGATTCGCTATCGTTTCTAGCTTTTGATTTTGGGAACCACCCTCGGCCATGGCGGGAGGTGCTTCTGAAGCTCAGGGTCGCCCCTGGACCCGAGCTTTAGCTCTATGATCTCGTCTTGGCACAAGGAAGACATAGAGAACCTCAGTTCTCCAGGAATAATGGCCTTCCGCTTACAAGACCTGGGATGATCTTCCATCCTTCCTGCTCGAACCATAGCTCGCGAGGGAAGAAGCCAGGATATGCAATGACCTTAGTGCCCTGTTTTCTTCTTTTTGTTTTTTTTTCACCGCGAGGGCATTTTTGGGTTTTCACACCCTGTTTCTTTGATCGCTCAGGCAAGCATCGCGGACTAGTTGGCCAAGCCCGATTGGGCCAGGTCAGATGCGGGCCCCGATTTCCTGGATTTGGATATATCTTTATATACGTGGATTTTTCTTGATTTCTGATTGGTCCAGAGTGCAAAATCCATAACTTTTGCATACGACCTCAGAAAAATATAAATAAATATGTTCTGGAAAGGATCTTCGATGAGAAATCTGATTTTGTGGTTTTTATCGACTAATTTTGCTGTTTTCGCATCACAATATTTTTATGGACAAATTAGGGTTTCAGGTTGTATAATGAAAGACACACATGTTATTTCAGGTGTTTAAAAGGATCCAATCGGTCAAACCAGGTTTGACGTAGATGTTTTAGTTCAAGGTAAGCGGGCCATGCCCTTGGCATAGTAAATTTGAGTTATTGGATGTTTATGATATGTTTATGCACTTAATGTTTAAGTCATGACAAATGCATGTCTTCCTTCAAGTATATAATTATTGAATGATTGTTTGCTATAGTATAAGTCTAAATATAGAAACCACATTTATGCTATGAATTATGGTTAAGGAACAAGAAACCAAGATTAAGAGGGAAGAGATTCCCATCCATGCTTAAGAGGGAGAAATCCCATTATGTTTCATGGGGAGAAATCCCATTATGTTTCATGGGGAGAAATCCCATTATGTTCAAGAGGGAGAAATCCCAATTAAGATCAAGTTTAGGTTATTAAGAAGATAAGTCAAGTCTAAGAAAGATCATGATTAAGGGAATTTGATTTAGATTTATATGCACCTTGTTATGGGCTTTCCGAGTAATTATGGGCTTTCCGAGCACTATGGGCTCCTTATGGGGCATTAAGCGAGGAGCATATACTTCTAGTCAAATTCTTTATGTAAAAGATGCCAAGAAATGATTAATGTTAATGCATGTTCATGTTTATGTCAAATCACTATATATTTTACTTTCATACTTTATAACATGCCAATGCCGCTTACTCACCATGTTTGTTTTTCCTTTGCATGGCTGGGGACGAGATGTCCGCAGAAGTTGGAGCTAAAGAGAAGGAATCATCTTGAGAGTACCAAGTACCCAGAGATCCAAGGAGTTGTTGCCTGGTGGGACGTCCATCTATGGAGATCCTATCTTTCTCATGATTATCTAGTTTATGTTTAGTATATCTTTGGAAACCTGATGTAGCTTTTATTCCAAGAACTTATGTATGAATCTATGTTTCAATAATGCCAAGTGTTATTTGTTTCTTGATATGAGATCATGTATGTGACATTCCCTCCCCGATATGCCAAGTACCCCACATTATGGATAATGTTGGGGATTAGGCTGTGCTTCCGCTGGTTACGTAAGAAACCCTAGGGAGGGGTGTTACACTGACTCTCTCTTTCTATATATATATATATATATATATATATATATATATATATATATATATATAGACACACACATATATGTGTGTGTGTGTATATATATATATATATATATATATATATATATATATATATATATATATATATATATATTAGTCAGGCTAGTGTACACTCGAGTGTACCAGAGGCACCGTACACCTCAGTCATATTTGAAGATGCAATAAATTTTTGAAAAATCTAAACCGTTGATATTCTTAATTATCATAAGAACATACTATATAATAAATTTTAGCTCCTTTGGACACTTATAGGTCGTGCACCTAAAGGAGGCAAAAATCATATATTTCAAATTAGTTTTGTACGTCGATTTTGTTGTCCTTGGATAAGTGACTTACACTCATTCAAATGAGTTCAAATTTTGTATGTGGCCTATTATTATTGTAACCATGAAGATCAATGGATTAGATTTTGGAAAAACATGGTCTACATATGAAAACACCATTGAGGTGTACGACGTGATCTGTACACTCGAGTGTACACTAGCCTGACTATATATATATATGTGTGTGTGTGTGTGTGTGTCTCTCTCTCTCTCTCTCTCTAT